>CM062818.1:1380293707-1381517753 GCA_031772625.1 Pinus tabuliformis | reverse complement strand
GCTCTAGCATGACTCATGAAGAAGAGGAAGAATGCTACATGATATATCAAAATTACAAGACCAAGTGCAACAAATGTCACTCTCGCAAAAGCTAATAGAAGCTAAGATAAATGGTGTGGAAGCTAAGATGAATGGCATAGAAGCTAAGATGGACAATTTGAAGATAGATTTGAACACAAATTTCAAGACAGGCATGGCAGAATTGAAGATAGATTTGATACATTTTCTACAAGAAATACTTACTAATGGTGAAAGGGTAGTAAAGGAAACTCATGATGCAAACAAAAGAAATGTAATCATGATTTAATAGACTCTAATTTTGGATTGAAGACCCACCATATTCCAAAAATCAATATGAGGAAGTTTGATGGCAAGGATCCCGCAACATGGATATTACAGATGGAGCAATTTTTCGATCTCAATAATGTGCAAAACACACAAAAGGTAAGTGTTGCAACTTTATATTTGGAACCAAATCAATTTTTATGGTATCAATGGTTTTGCTCTCGTAAACAAATTATCACTTGGGAAATTTTTATGGAAGAATTGATAGCACATTATGACGATACAAAAAGCAACGCTTTTTTTAGCCAATTGATAAGTCTCAAACAAAAGGGTTCAATAATGGAGCACATTGAGGAGTTTCAAAAATTGAACATAAGGGTAAAAAATATTCCAGAGGAGTGTAGCATTGATGTGCTCATAGGGACTTTAAAGGATAATATCCAACATGATGTTCGCCTTTGGGAACCTGATTCATTAGAGAAAGCATTCAGGTTAGCAAGAAAAATGGAAAGCAATATTATGGAAACCAGGAAGCATACCACTCACAACTATAAAGATGTAAGTGTTGTTGCCCCTAGTCTTCCACAACCTATAAGGTTGACACCACAACAATCAGAAGAAAAAAGAGCAAAATGGATTTGTTACGGTTGTGATAGAAAATACACTAAAAGTCATAAGTGTGTTGAGAAGAAATTATTCAACATAGATTGTGAAGAGGAAGAAGAAAAGGAGAAAGAAAGGTCAAAAGAAGAGGATATACTCCAGGAAAAAGTCTAGATAAAGAAGAAACGAATCCAACCATATCTTGTAATGTATTGGCTGAAATTAGCACTCCTTAAACCATCAAGATAGAAGGATAAATCAAGAAGAAAAAGGTAATAGTGTTGATTGATTCAGGAAGTACCCACAATTTTATTCATTGTAAGGTAGCAAAAGAATTGAATTTCTTCCTATATCCAGCACCAGAGTGTCAAGTGATGGTTGCAAATGGAGGAACAATAAATTTCTCTGGAAAGTGCCATAATATCAAGCTATCCATGGGAGAATATGTATTGACTAGCCCAATGCTTTCCATTCCAATGGGAGGTGTTGATGTTGTACGAGGAGTCCAATGACTACAATCCTTGGGTATAATAGCTTTTAATTTTCAAGAACTTTTCATGAAATTTTCTGCGGAAGGAAAGGAAGTTGAATTAAGGGATATCACAGGGAAACCAGGAAAGATAATCAGCTCTAATGGTATGACAGAGCTTCTAAAAAGGAACAAAGAGGTGTAATTGCACAATTATGTTCGCTAGATGTTTCCACATCGAAATCATCTATTTCTCCAAATATCTAAAAGCCTTAGACATTCATTCCAAGGTATTTTAGACTCCCAAAGGTCTCCCACCTATTCATGATCATGATCATGCTATTCATCTGATTCCAGGAAGTGTTCCTCCAAACATCAGGCCGTACAGATATCCCTATGCCCAAAAGAGTGAAATTGAACGTATGGTTGAAGAAATGCTAGAGGCTGGTATAGTTCAACCTAGTCAAAGTTCTTTCTCTGCTCCAGTAGTATTGGTGCACAAGAAGGATGGATCATGGCACATGTGTCCGGATTGTAGGGAGCTCAACATGCTCACTATTAAAGATAAGTTTCCCATTCCTGTCATTGTTGAATTACTGGATGAATTGCATGGATCAATTTACTTCACCAAGTTGGATCTTCGTTTAGGATATCATCAAATCAGAACGAAGACTGAAGACATTCTGAAAACATCATTTAGAACTCACGAGGGTCATTATGAATTTTTGGTCATGCCTTTTGGCCTTACCAATGCACCTTCTACATTTCAAGGTTTGATGAATTCCATTTTCAAACACTTCCTTATAAAGTTTGTGTTAGTATTTTTTGATGATATACTAATCTATAGCAAGTCTTGGAAGGATCATGTTGAACATTTTGATAGGGTGCTACAACTATTGCAGGAGAAACAATTATATGCAAAAAGATCCAAATGTTTCTTTGGAGTACAAGAGGTGGAATATCTGGGTCATATTGTATCTCATGAAGGAGTTAAGGTAGACCCTAGAAAAATTAAAGCCATTAAGGAATGGAAAATCCTCACATCCATAAAGCATCTGTGAGGATTTATAGGGTTGACAGGGTATTATCGCAAGTTTGTTAAGAATTATGGGAGAATAGCAACACCTCTAACAACATTATTGAAGAAAGATGCATTTTCATGGACTCCAGAAGCAACAAAGGCCTTCGAACATCGTAAAGAGGCAATGTGCCAAGCACCGTTCTTAGCTACACCGGACTTCACAAAAACCTTTATTGTGGAATGTGATGCTTCAGGAAATGGAATTGGTGTTGTTTTAATGCAAGATGAAAGGCCCATTGCTTTTGAAAGTCATCCAATCAAGGTAAAGTTTTTACACAAAGCTATTTATGAGAAGGAAATGTTGGCAATACTACATGCACTTAAGAAATGGTGACCCTACCTAATGGGAAGACACTTCAAGGTAAAAATTGATCATGATAGCCTTAAATACTTTTTAGAACAAAGATTATCCTCTGAAGAGAAACAAAAGTGGGTCACAAAGATGTTGTGTTATGACTTTGAAATCATCTAAAAAAAAGGGAAGCAAAATGTGGTGGCAGATGCACTCTCAAGAAAGGATGAGGATGTGGAAGCATTGTTGTGCGCCATTTCTATTATCCAACTAGATTGGATAAACAAAGCAAGGGAGGAATGGAAGAATGATGAAGAAGTGTGGGCACTTATTCGAAAGTTACAACAAGATTCCAGTACATATGATACATTTAGTTGGCAAATAATTCGTTATGATACAAAGATCACTTATACCTCTGTAAGACTTCCCAACTCAAGCAAAATATTCTTATGGAATGCACACTTCTCCCTTAGGAGGGCAGTCAGGATTTTTAAAAACTTACCACAGGGTTAAGAAGGAATTTTTTTGGGATGGTCTTAAATCAGATATTCAAAAGTTTGTGGCGGAATGTTTGGTTTGCCAACAAAATAAAGTTCAAACAGTTAAGACCCCAGGTCTATTACAACCTTTATCCATTCCAAGACAACGTTGGGAGGAGGTTTCAATGGATTTTATCATAGGTTTACCCAAGTCTGAGGGAAAGAGTGTCATCATAGTGGTAGTTGACAGACTTACCAAGTATGCACACTTTTGAGCATTATCACATCCATTTAAACCCAGTACAGTTTCTACTGCATTTATGGAAACAATTCAAAAGCTACATGGAAACCCAAAGATTATTGTAAGTGACATAGATCGCATTTACACTGGAAATTTTTGGATAGAATTATTTTCTTATCTCGGTACTCAGTTAGCTCATAGCTCATCTTATCATCCTCAATCTAATGGGCAAACTAAGATAGTAAACAAATGTTTGGAAGGATATCTTCGTTTCTTTGTATCTGATAAACAGACACAATGGGTCAAATGGTTGCCTCTGGCTGAATGGCGGTATAACACTTCCTTCCATATAAAAACAAAAATGACCCCATTTATGGCACTTTATGGATATCAGCCACCATCCATCACATCATATTTAAAAGAAAATTCTAAGGTTCAAGCAGTGGAAGATCACATCAAGCATCAACAACAAGTCCTCCAACTCTTAAAGGATAACCTTGTGTTGGCGTAGAATAGAATGAAACAACAGGCAGATCAACATAGCAGCAAAAGAAGTTTTGATGTAGGTGATTGGGTATTCCTACGGCTACAACCATATAAACAATTGTCCCTCAAGCAAGCTAAGAAGGATGATAAATTATCACCAAAGTATTATGGTCCGTACAAGGTGTTGCAAAAGATTGGTACTATGGCATACAAATCGGAGCTTCCTACAACTTCTCGAGTGCACCCAGTTTTCCATGTTTCATGTTTAAAGAAGGTTATAGGCGACAAGCTCCCAATTCAAACAATATTGCCAGAACTTGATGAGGAAGGAAAAATTATATTGGAACTGGAAGAAGTCACAGAAACAAGAACTCAACAGCTACGAAATCGGTCAATTTCAGCGTATCTCATCAAGTGGAAGAACTTATCCGCTGAAGATTCCACATGGGAGGATGAGAATTTTATACAGAAGCATCCAGAACTACTCAAGCATTGATGATAACACTTTTTGAAGGAGAGGGGCATGTTAGGTACCTATAATACTAGTGATTACGCCATTACTATTGTAATTGTATCCCTTATTAATATTGTTGTGCCCCTGTTGTCCCCATATTGTTATTATTGTGCCCCATAGAATTCCTCTATTGTTATTTTTGTGCCTTTATATTATTATTGTTAGGTTGGCTGGGTTATATTGTGACTCCTTAGACTCTTATATATAGAAAGGAGGTTTTTTCATTTGAATCATCAAGGAATCATTCATTTGTGTAATGTAAAGGAGGTTACCCCCTTGAACAGGCTGAATTCTAAGGCATTGATCTATCTTTTCTATCTTTTTGTGAGCTGGTTTCATAACAACTTAAAATTCCACAAGGTGTGTATGTGTGACCATCAAAAGATTTTAATGTCGTAGGTGATCATGAAAAAGGTATTGAGCCAAGTGTTTTCCAGCAATTCATTGACATGATAAAAGTAGATGCACCTTTGTCAACAATGGTTCCTTGAATGTGGTGATCCAAAGAATTGACTTGGATCAAGAATGATAACTGTGCTGGTAATTATGGCATATAACTCGCATGGTTAGAAACTACGAGATTGGAATCCATTGTATCAATTCCACCAATTACAGACAATAAAGCATGCTTTTGGGAGGGACAATTTTTAAGCACCTCAAGCCTCAAAATAGCAGAAGGTGACTGAGCCAAATCTTATACTATGTTATAATTTTGCATTGCTCGAGCTCAATGGTTGAATGTATATTATGAACAACTCCCTTAGGTGGTTTTATTGTTAACTCTGGTGCAATGGGTGGTGGAATGGAGTCATATGAAGTCGAAGTTCAAGTATTGGGTTGATTTATAGCTTGGTTATCTGATGACAATGGTGGATTACCATAATATTTACTTCGGGTAGTCACCAAAACATCAGTCTTAGGCTTAGTAGCATATAACATAAGCACTTGTGA
This sequence comes from Pinus tabuliformis, assembly GCA_031772625.1. Taxonomy (NCBI): domain Eukaryota; kingdom Viridiplantae; phylum Streptophyta; class Pinopsida; order Pinales; family Pinaceae; genus Pinus; species Pinus tabuliformis. Next base: position 1,381,512,352 of record CM062818.1, on the reverse strand, counting down.
AGTGGAAGCATGATCTATAGCAACCAAATGATTCTTTGGGTTTGGAAAAGGGTATGTCAACATAGTGGATGTACTAGAAGTCTTAAGAAGTTTTGAGACTTTAGAGCAGTGAGGACGGTCTCGCATAAAGTGCTCCTCATTACAGATTAAACATGGGTAACGAGGTTTCCTAGCCAGAGAAGAGGAATCCGATGATTTCTCTTTAGGGGGAGAATTTTGTTTCTTTTTGGTTTCCCCTTTTTCTTGCTTCTGGTTTCTTTTCTTTTTACCCTTTTCAGATGACACGACATTTATTTCGGAAGCAAGTGTATTATCAGGTGTATTGGAGGTTTGATTTGAAATAGAAAGTGTTTCACTAGATGGTCTACTTGTTGTTTGAGTGCTTGAAGAACCTATCATACCATCACTGACATGAGAGTCCTTATTGGATGGAGGTGGTGGAACAGTAAAAACTGGTCTAGGTGCATTTGGAATGTTATCATAGAGCGTGCCAGACTAGGTGTAAATCAAGTCTAAGTATTGGGCATGAGAAATTACTTGCCCTTCAGTAATAACTCCTCCTTTAGCTACATCCTCGGTGATAGATGGAAACAAGGATTTAATAAACCACTTAGCTAAAAGCTTATCAGGAACAAAAGTTTTCACCATTCAATGACAACGATGCCACTCATGAATATGATCAGAAATGTGAGTAGCAGTGGTCTATTTAAAGTTGGTCAATAGTTCCATTCCAACTTCATATCTGACGGGTAATTGGAAATGGGTTAAAAATGTAGTGGCTAAGGCTGTGAGGTTGTCAAATGAAGCTCGTGGTAATTCAACATACCACTTTTCAGTCGAACCAGTGAGCGTTCACTGGAAAAGACGTAGCATTACTAAATCATCATTTAGGGAGTTGGATGAACCATTGAACACCATAAATGAAAGTCATAACGTGATTGGAAGGATCTTCTCCAGGGTTTCCTTTGAACTTAGGAATATCATAAGGCAATTTGTGTGGAATCATCGGCCACCATGCTAAATAACGAATGGGATCATTGGTTAGCCGATTTAAATCCAGTAATTCAAGAGTTACGAGAAAATGCAACTGTCGGTTTAGTTCGGGTTGAGTGTAACCAGGTAAGATGGAATTGCCTGGGCAATAGGCCTTTGCATACCAACATAAGGAATCTACTACTAGTAACTGTGGAGTACTAAAGAAGTTATGTTTTTGGTAATTATTTCAGCATCTTTTGATTAGAACTTACAAACCTTTTGCATCATGAACTAGGAAAATGATAAGGAATTGTAATAAAACCTGTGAGATTAATGTGCAAAGAGAAAACATTGACAATCGTCATTTTCTTATGCAGAAAGAAGGGAAAACGAAAGACTGCCATTCCGAAGGAAAGGACAAGGTCGGGTTAATCGTTGTCCCTTTGACATGGAACCGTATGCAAACAAGGCAAAACAAATCAAAGCGAATCAACCCTGGAAATGAAGTGGAGATATCAGCTTGGTGCAAGAAGGAAAAGAGATAACTGAGGACTAATGGTTCGGCGAATCCCTCAGGATCCTTTGATCCTGAGGGATCGTTGCTTTAACTATTTTTGCACCTAGACATCTCCACCTTCACCATTATAAAAGGGGCAGAACTGTTAGCTCAAGGGGTCGGTCGAGTCTATTATGTTTTATGTAATTTCTCTGAAGATTGAAACTCTGATCATTGAGTCTCATTGAGAACTGATCTATTGTATTTCTGCCTTATGCATTAACATAAACTTGGTTGCTATTTCATCTCTGAGTCTGGAATAATTCCAAGCGGTGTACCCATGGAGGCTAAGGGCCCGACCCTGGAGGACACTTGCTCCTGTACTATTACGTTTGGTTTATGCATGGATTGCTTATCAGCGTTATTTGGTAATTTGATATGTTTTGTTAGTTTACATCACATGCTCTGTTATGTTTATTTATTGAAGTTTCTGAAGACAGAATCATTGTATTAACTTTGCAACGTATTATTGTTCTTTTAAGAAGTAATATAATATCGTCGGTCCTTACAGAATATTGTTGTTGTTTAATTACAGAGCCTCTGTGCTGTGCACTTATTCATTGATATTACGGAATTCATCTAGCGATTATATTCTTTGCAATTGTTGAGTATATAGACATTGTTGTTCCCTTCTGAAATACAGTCGTAATCTTTATAACTGAGATTGATAACCGGTTTACCAAGATCAGGTTACTATTAAGGTGTGCCGTGTGCATATATGGTTTTCAAGCACTATTCTATAATTCATCATTAATCAGTGCTGTTCCATTTTTGTGTGTTGTTCAATTCGTCCTTAAGAGTGACGGATTGCCATTTGATTCCTGTAGGTTACGATTGGTACATTTGATCTTGTAAATTAAGGTGTGACTGCTTCTTAGACTTAATTGTTGTTACGGTTTCTTGTTTGCTGTTCCATTTTAGGTTTGAAGTTCTATTTCTTACTTGCTGTTCCATTTCTTATCTGCCGTTCCATTTCCTGTCATTTGTTATTTTGGTGTGAAGAACGATTCAAGGCTATAGTGAGCATTGATATTTATTGTCCAGCTCCTAGATCCATGATCTATTCTCTGATTTCTTTTAGTTCCATCAGTTTACAAAGGGATGAGTTACTGCTACTAAACCCTTGACTGATAAATTGCTTAGTTTTCTGAATGTGTGGTTTAGTCTTTCCGAGTAGTTTGTTGTAAACAAGCATCCATTTACTCTTGTATTTTTTAGCACTATACTACTAGCATTACTCTAGAAAATGATAGCCTCAGACTGAGACACTCTTTGAAATAAAAAAACATTCCTGGATTGACAAACTAATGTGAGGTAATTAGAGGTGAAAGAGACCCTTTTTATAGCTCGACATTTTGGCACCATTGCCAGGGAAAGAGTGTAGCCATTTGTTCTTTTTTCAGAGTAGTGTAAGAACCTGTAGGGAAGAATTGGGTTTTAAAAACGGAAGGTAAGAACCTACGTGTGGAGCATGTAACAACCCTGCTCCCCTGCCCGCTTTCCTATAGATTTGTTGTTGTTTTGTTTGGGTAGAATCTAGTAGTTGATTTGTGTGCATGACTAAGCAGAAAAATCCAGAAAAGAATTCCAAACCTCTACCCAAGCCAGAAAAATCTAAGGGGCCGGTGACCCTTGGCCAATCAACCTTCATAGACGAAATCTTCAAGAAAGTAGAATCTCAGCCTTCAGTAGGACCCAGAAAAGTTATTTCTAGACAGCCTACTAGTTCCCTTCAGGCCATAGGATCACCATCTGTAGCCTTTGCTGAGGTGCATAGTCAAACTGAAGAGCAGGACTTTCAAGAAATTGAAAATTCTACTCCAGAACTATTGCAAGAAGGGAATTTCAGCAATCTTTGTGAAGGAGGAGGAGAGACAGGAGAAATTGAGGAACCGAGGTCTCCTCTTGGGACAACTCAGCCATTGAACAACCCAGACAAGGGAAGTGCTGCAAAAATCATTGTTGAAGAAACTCAATCTCCTCAGACATTAGGCACTCTCATTATCCCAGATAGAGGAAGTGCTATTAAAACCATTCCCTCTCAACCTAGGAATACCCTCCTAGATATCCCAGAAGGTTATTGGCATATATTCGACCAAATGGCTCAAAACCAGCCAAACACCCAAACCTCTACATTGCAATACCCCATAGTGGATACTGCAACAAATGCACCCATGAAAGAAATCCCTCTTCAACATATCCCTACATTCCACAGTCTTACATCAGAAGATCCAGATGCATTTCTATTTGAATTCGATGTGCTGTGTAGAGGATATGATTACACCACCGACCCCCAAAACTAAAATTATTTCCCTCTACATTAAAAGGGGCTGCCTTAAGATGGTTTATGGGATTAGGTGGCGGGGTTATAAATAACTAGGATCAAATGAAAGAATCTTTCCTGAAAAATATCAGGACTATTGCGGGTCTAGAGAACTGAAGGATGAAATATTCTAGATGGTAGCTAGACCAAATAAAACATTAGAGGAGTATGTGGAACGTTTTCAGTATAATCTTCAAAGATCTCCTTATGCATCACTAACTTTACCTAATAATGTGTTAAAAACAACATTAATTATGGGTATGAAGGAACAATGGATTGAAAAATTAAATATTATGGGAAAAGGAGATATTTATCAAGAAAATTTTGCTGACATTATTGACTTATGAATCAGGATCTTGAGAGGCAGCACAAGATTAAAACCGGTAGAACATGATCGGTTTGTAAGAGATAGTAAAATTTCGACAGAAGGAGTAACGCATGCAGAAATTGGAAATTTATTGGAAAATTTTAAAACTAATATACTAGGGACGCTAACTACACAACTTGATGTTATGGAGGCAGAACAGAATTTGGCAATCTTCTGTCCCCCATGCAGGAAGAAACATAGCCATAAGGAGTGTCCACTAGATGCAGTCCAAACATGCGCCATCTGCACAAAGGAACACCTTACGGAAAGTTGTCCCTCACTTCCCGGATTAAAACCAGTATATAAGGAAGCAGAAGAAGAGCCAGAATCAGTGTATTTCCTCAACCAGCGCCGTTAGTGGTAGCTGCGACAATGTGGTATGTTTTCAGACCCAACCTTTCTTTTCAGTCTCCGCAGTATAATGCTCAACAATATAATATGTGGCAAAGTCAATCCCAGCCCCCGTATCCAAACGGGTCACCTCAGTCGTTTCCTTCATCAACCTCGTGGCTGAATCAGGCAAGCCCATCTGGTTGGCCGAATTTTCCCTATACCCCATCATATTGGAAAAGTAACACATACCCACCACAATGGACTCCCCCTACTTCACAAAGTTCAGCCTGGCAGACAAATTAGCAAAGGCCGATGCATCAGCCAATAGGATCTATGCCGCTCCCTCAACCTACACTACCAGCCCTACAAAAAAAGCCCCAGTCTAATCTGAGACCACAACTCCCAGCCCAACCCAACCCAAATCCAAATAATAGACCGGTCCAATCTGTCCAAATAGTAGAAACATCATAAATAGGAGCTGATCTGAGGGAGTGTAATGATCTTCAGCTAAGATCTGGGCGTATTATTGAAACTGAGGGAGATAAGACAACCCATGTTGAAAATCAATTACCCAGAGCACACCTATCACAAGAAGAGGATGTGAACAAACAACAAAGTCATAACCAAGCAACCATATCCTCTCCCCATTCCCAGAACGATTAATCATACCTCAACCTACACAATATCCTGATTTTGACATTTTGGGAGAATTAGAAAATTTCTATATAAAAATTCCATTCCTCCAAGTCATTCAAGACATCCGGATATATGCAAAGACTATCAAAGAATTGTGTGTAAAGAAACCAAGGAGTAATGCAACAAACAATCTAAGAGTCCAAGCAGTTGGCACTCTATCTGACTTATTATTAGGAAAAGAAATGCCCATTAAATACGAAGACCCAGGAAATCCAATAGTCACCGTACAAATTTATGGTCAAACCTTCCCTAATGCCTTAGTTGATCTAGGAGCTGCAATCAACATCTTGACAACTACCACTTGCCAAAAGCTAGGCATCACATCTGTAGAACCCACTTCTACCTTATTAGAACTGGCTAACCTAGATGTGGTTAGACCAGAGGGCACACTACATGATGTTATGGTATCTGTTGACTCCTGGGAATATCCAACCAATTTTCTGATAATAAATCCCAAAAGCTGACTTGATGGACACCCATTGATTTTAGGTAGACCTTGGCTTGCAACTGCCGATGCCTATATTGGCTACCGACAAGGCAATATGACCATAACGAGGGGAGCCAATATCAAGAACTTAGCCTTATATCCTCCAGCACATCGAAGTGTCACAATGATCAAAACTAATAAGCACCCTGTATCATACCTTACTAATAACATTAGGTCTCCATAGCTATACAAGAGGCTCTTGATTTTAAATATCAAACAGAAGACGATGCTATTAATAAATTTATTAGCCAAACTGAATTCAGATCCTGCACACAGTGTCACATGATAGAGGCAGCATTTGATAACGAATTAGAAGAAGATCCTCTTAAAGATACACATGATCAAACAATACCTGTTACCTCTGTTGCAAATAGTAAAATTTTGGAAATCGAACTAAGAAAAACCTTAAACATTAATGACAACCTCACCTCCAAACAAGAAACGAAGCTCATCCATTTTTTGAGGAAATATAAAGAAGCATTTGCATGGGACTATCCTGATATGAAAGGAATTGACCCTCAATTATGCACACACCAAATGTACATAGAAAAAGATGTGAGACCTATTCACTAGCCTTAGAGGAGACTTAATCCTCATCTAAAAGATGTGGTAAAAGCTGAACTTCAAAAAAATTTAGATGTCAACTTCATCTATCCTATCTCCGATAGTAAATGGGTCTCTCTGCTTGTGGTGGTACCAAAAAATAATGGGAAATGGAGAATTTGTGTGGACTATAGAGAAATAAATAAAGCAACACAAAAATATCACTTCCCTCTCCCATTCATCGACCAAGTATTAGACACTTTGGCAGGAAAGAAATTCTTTTCTTTCCTGGATGGCTTCAGTGAATACAATCAGATTTAGATTGCCCCTGAAGACCAAGACAAAACCACTTTTACTTGTCCTCGGGGAACATTTTCCTACAGAGTTCTACCTTTTGGATTATGCAATGCTCCTGCCACATTCCAAAGGGCTACCCTCAGCATTTTTGCAGACCTAATAAATGAAGGACTTGAAGTATACATGGATGAATTTACACTGTATGGAGACGATGCATTGCTACCAGGCTTTGCTTAAGACATGAAAAATGATATATGATGATGACTGAAGGACTTATTCTCGGACACTATATTCCAGCAGCTGGGATTCAGGTAGACCCAGCCAAATCCAAATAATTTTGCTTATTCCCACTCCTACCACTCAAATGGGGGTATGCAGTTTTCTTGGATTTTCTAGTTATTATAGGAGGTTTATAGAACATTTTTCGCATATTGCTACACCTCTATATGGACGAACTGGTAACGTTGATTTTCTTTGGACAGAAAAATGTGAACGTGCTTTCCAAGATCTAAAGAAGCTTGTGTCCACAGCCCCAGTCCTTCGAGGACCAAATTGGGATTTTCCATTTCAGATATCATCTGATGCCTCAGATACAGCCATTGGAGCAGTCCTTGGGTAGGAAGAGGATAAAAAACCATACGCAATTTATTATATTAGCAAAAATTTATCCCCTACTGAATTAAATTACACTGTTACTGAGAAAGAATTTCTAGCTGTAATACATGTTGTCAATAAGTTTAGACATTACATTACTGGATATCCTGTTATCTTGTATACAGATCATTCTGCCATCAAATATTTAGCAAACAAGCCTATCACAAATGGCAGAATAACTAGATGGCTGATTTTATTGTAGGAATTTGATATTACAATCAAGGATCGACCTGGAAAAGAAAATCATGTAGCCGATTTTCTCTCAAGAATGCCAAAGCCAATCGATGCAGCAGTAGTTGAAGATCAATTTCCGGACGAGCATCTATTTGTTGTTGCTGTTCAAACACCCTGGTATGCTGATGTTGCCAATTACCTAGCAGTAGGTAAACTACTGAAACATCTAACCCCTAATGAGCGGAAACATATTATTCAGAGGAGTGCTCGATTCTCATGGGTTGGAGGCTACCTGTTCCACACAGGGGCAGATATGCATATCAGAAGATGCATTCGAGAGGATGAAATCTTCGACATTTTAAAATCCTACCATGACGTACCATGTGGCAGACATTTCCCTGATCGCAGAATTAGACATAAGGTGCTGCAAACAGGGTATTATTGGACTACAATTTTCGAAGATGCAAAGAAATTTGTCTAAGCTTGTGATAGTTGCCAGAGAGCAGGACGCCCTGGTCAGTCTAATGAGATGCCCTTGAACCCACAGTTAGTCATTGAACCATTCTAACGATGGGCCCTTGATTTTTTCGGACCAATTAACCTACCCTCAAACCAGAAAACATATATTCTGGTGGCAACAGAATATGTCACCAAATGGGTTGAGGCAGAGGCATTGCTGAGAGATAAAGAAGATTCTATCATACAGTTCTTGTTCCATATATTTGTGCGTTATGGCCTTCCAAGAGATATAATTACAGATGGTGGACCACAGATTGCTGGGAACAAAATAGCTGCAACACTCAAAAACTATCATGTCCAGAACAAAATCACTACTCCATACCACCCACAGGCAAATGGTCAGGTAGAAAGCAACAATAAAATAATAGAAGCAATCCTAACAAAAACAATTGCATCACATAGACGTGATTGGGCTGCCAGACTACCAAAAGCACTGTGGGCTTACAAAACAACATGGAGAAGTACCACTGGTTACTCACCTTATCAATTAGTGTTTTGCAAGCAACCAATTTTTCCCATAGAATTCGAAATCCAAACATTACGAAAAACACTGGAAGTTGGCTTAGATTTAACTGGGGCACAGATTAATTGATTACAACAGATCAATGAGCTCGATGAAATTAGGCTCTCTACACTCCAAAACACTGCACTTATCCAACAACAGCGAGCCAAATGGCATGATGTTCTCATTAAAAATAAAGTCTTCCACGAATGAGACTGGGCACTTTTGTACGATTCTAGGTTTTAGGACTTTTCCGGGAAACTCCAGACTCGTTGGTTAGGACCATACGAAATCCAGAAGGTACACGACAATGACACTCTTACTCTAATCACTATTGATGGTTCTAGATATGCCTTCAAGGAAAATGGCCACCGAGTTCGCCTTTATCACAAACCACTTACTCGGGAGTCCTTCTGCCAGTAGCTATGCCAAGACTCTGATATGGAAATTTTGGGTTAGGGAGAGAAATCTTCCTCACCTACGATTCATTAAGTCATTTGTTTCTTTCTACACTTTGTACATAATTTCTTTGTTTTGTTGAATTATTTCTGTAACAGCAGTAATTATATTAGTTTCTGCTGTTCCTTTTTCAAAGGAACAATGCCTTTTGGATCAGCCGTCATTTTGCTTTAATTTTGTTCTTTTTCTTTATTTTTGCTTTCTGCTGTTCCTTTTCCAAAGGAACAACGCCTTTGCTTTCTACTGTTCCTTTTTGAAAGGAACAACGCTTAGGGTATTTTGCTGTTCCTTTTCCAAAGGAACAACATTTTCGATTTTTGTTGTTCCTTTTCCAAAGGAATGGCATTTCTGTGTTTTGCTGTTCCTTTTCCAAAGGAATAGCATTTTCGATTTTTGTTGTTCATTTTCCAAAGGAATGACATTTCTGTGTTTTGTTGTTCCTTTTCCAAAGGAACAACATTTTCGTTTTTTGCTGTTCCTTTTCCAAAGGAACGAAATTTCTGCGTTTTGCTGTTCCTTTTCCAAAGGAACAACATTTTAGATTTTTGCTGTTCCTTTTCCAAAGGAACGACATTTGTGTGTTTTGATGTTCCTTTTCCAAAGGAACAACGTTTCCGATTTTTGCTGTTCCTTTTACAAAGGAATGACATTTGTGTTTTTTGATGTTCCTTTTCCAAAAGAACAACATTTTTTATCTTTGTTGTTCCTTTTTCCAAAAGGAACACCACTTGTATTCTTTTGCTCTTCCTCTTAGAAACAGCAACATCCTTGTATTCCTTTTACTTATGCTTGCTCCCCTTGCTGTTTTAAATTAAGGATGCTTACTGTTCCTGTTATTTCAAGTCTTTTGGAATACAACTATGCACTTATGCAATGGATACAAAATCACAACATACTGAAATCAGGTGAATTATATAATCGTTATTTTTATAAGAAATTACTCTGAATTGGTAAAAGGACAGAGGGAAGGACACACTTACCCATTATCTTTTGTTGTCATTATTTCACCGATTCTGCTCTAATTGGTTATCTTTATCATGTTGGTTCTTTTTAATCCTCTTTGATTATTATTCAGGAATAAGAGCAAAGGGTTTATATCTTCCTATTGAGATGTTAAGACTTCTTCCACCATTCCTACTCTTAAGGATGTTGAACCACCCTTTGTGTATAAATGGGATAGTACTTTATGAAAAAGCAAAAAAAGAAGAGAAAAAAAAGAGCAAACTGACTTGTTTATATAAAGTTGTCAAATGCAGGATAGGGGGTCTCACCAAGAGCCAGCCTACAATGATCATGAGGAAGAGAGTGAAGTGGCATTCCCACTATGGCCACCAAACCAGAGAGATGGTCTAAAAGGTATATCAAATAAAGAACCCTTGGAACAGGAGGTCTCATCACAAGCCGGCCTGCCCACCTTTCGCTCCTTCCTTATGAATGGCATTATGGCTAACTGGTTACCAAGCCAGCATAATGGCCTACATTTTGACATCACACAACACTTCCTAAACATACACAAAGGATCATGGTTCCATGGGTGAAATAAACAACTCTGCCAAGGTTATGGACACCTGTCGGCAGCAGAACACTGTTAATGGTATTGAAGTCACATTATTTACACCAATAGGTAGTTATCAGCACCCTTTTGTTTCTTATACCTTGGTAATCAATTACATAAGACGGATGTATATTATTTTCCGAACCATACAATGCATGTAAATCTATCATCACCAATCATGACAAAACAATTGACAGTGACCGCATGAGACTCGGTATGTACGGTAGATGTGCTATCCTCCCAGCTTCGCATCATATCACAGCAGTCTCTTACGTATTAAGCAATCCAACTTGACACCTCGATTTCGGTAATCTGCCACTTTTGTAAACATGGCATATTGCCATATGCTGTTCCTTTATGACTCTGCTTCAGAACAGAATGGCACACCACTCCTTTATTTGACATCCGGGACGGCCTATCACATTGCGGGGGGGGAGGTTAACCTCATCATTCCTTGGATGACGTGTCAGACCGCTATTCGGGAAACTGTGTACTTGGGAATAGCACGGCTCAACGGTATACTATTTTTTTATTTTTTGCATGACTCACTGTTCCTAAGCCATTTCCATTGTATACTCTGCAGCATTAGATTTTGAGCGAGTCTTGCGTCTGTCAGCCTCTCTGTGTTTTAACAGCGTGAACAGCTGTCGTTCCATTGTCAAAACTCTGAGATTTTACAGCGAAACCATAAACATGGGAGGAAGATCGATTCGGAGAGAACCGCAGGTGTTAACAGTCTCTGATGCTGCACGGGAAATCCTGGCAAGAGCCGGGTGGCTAACTTATCTCAATCGCCTACAGGAATCCAACGAGACTGTAGCAATTGAATTCTTGCAGAATTTGCAAGAGGATCACTCCACAGTGAGGGGGAGACATATAGCAGTCACCGATGACATAATCGCAGAGGTCTTGGGACTGCCAGCCACTGGACCTATATGGACGCTAAAGAAGGAGAGATTGTAGAAGATTATAGAAACCTTCCAGGAGGAAGGCCAGAGCCTGACAATTAGAGGAAAGGGGGTTCTGCTAGCAGCATTAGGAGAACCGTGGGAGGAATTGGCAAATACCATTCAAAGCTACATCACCTGTGAAGGAAGAAAAGACATGGTAAGACCACGACACCTTAAACTTTTAGCTGTGTTAAAACAAAAATGCTCTGTAAATTTACCTGCATTCTTGAATTCATTACTGCATGATGTTGCACGGAGCATGAAAAAGGCACAGCATGTAGAATCAGTTGTTAGTCATCATGATTTGATACGGTTAATAGTCAGCCATAGCCTTACCCAGCAGCAGAGCAGCTGGGAAGAGCTAATTTCCATGATATATGGAGGATTGACCGCACCATCCCCAAAACGTAAACACGCCACCGGTACACCTGAGTTTCTAGAAAAATGAAGGAAATCGGTCTGACTAGCACGGCTACGAGGGAGGATGGAGAAGCCCCAAGGAAATACCAGCCAACCAGTAGAGATAGAAGATATAGGGGGTGAGAAACCCCCACAGTTGGAAGGAGAAGACAATGAGAAAGTAATGCAGGAAAAAGAGGAAGGAGAAATGGACGAAGAAACCGAGCAACCTGAGCAAGAGGAGGAAACAGAACAGCATGAAGGCAGTCCATTGTAGGATCCATTGAGAGAAGATGAATTGGCCAAAGTTTTGGCCAATATGGGCGAATATGGCCAATCTTCCAGCCCATCAGATCTCCATGCTGAAGAAGAACCAAAAGAGCACTCTGCTCAGGAGGGAAATGCACCTGAAGAATCACATGCAGAGGAGGTAGAAGAGGAGAGTCAACCCGTTCATGATGAAAACATGACAGGAGATGTAGAACAGGAACAATCCATTCCTAGCCAGACAACACCAGAAGAAACTCTGGAAGAAGAGGGAGCAGAAAAGGAAGTCACCCAAGAAATAACAGAACCAGCTAGGGTTCTTGCCCGGAGCAACCAGAGCAGAGCAACAAAGAAGCACCCCAAAGAGAAAATCAGGGAATTGATCATAGTCCAGGCCGCAGTGAACAGTCTGTTGTTCCTTCTAAGGAAATTGAGGAAATTAAGAAATTACGGAAAGAACAGCAACGACTACTGAATGTAATAGTTCAACTTCGACAACAGATTAGGATTTTGAAAGCAAGGAAAAGGGTAAAAAGGACTTTGGGAAGGAAACATGCAATCACTTCAGCAAAACCCCTCAAGACAAAGGATCGGAGGACCAGAGTCCACCCTGCTGTTCAAAACCCTGTCAAAAAGCGGGCTGTTGTTCCAAATATTATTGAGAAGCAGATTGTTGTTCAAATTCAAAAGGAACAACATTTGACTGTTACCCAAGTTGAGATACAAAACGGATGATATATTGAACTGCGATAAGGAAATTCAGACAGAGGCACCATCCTCGGGAGTGATAAGGGCCATGAACGCAAGACAACGCAATAGGTAAATTCAGGTAAAACTCCCGGTCTCCACCGCTGCATGGGAAAGAGATCCGAGAACAATAACCCTACAGGAGCGTTTGACGCAAGCTCAACAAGCAGCAGAAAAGTTCATAGAGCAAACGGTTCCTCGAGAAAGGTATGAAGAGCTACAGCAACAGTTTAGGAACGCCAATCTATCCGAAAGCAGGCCTTTGAAGGGTGGCGAAGGGAAGAAGAAAAATTCACGAAGGTAACTCGTAGGTTAGATATAGTTATCAAGCAGATGGATACCTTATGTTCTTTGTACAATTACATCCTAGCATGTAGAGGCCCTGCTAAGAATTATGCCTTGTTTTTAATGGAACGATATTTGCAATTGAAAATAAAGGTTGTTAAAGCAGGTGCTCCCATACAAATTAATACCATCGATGATTTTATAAACTGTTGTAAGCACTACGGGGTAAAAGTTCAAATACTATTGTGTGAGTTTTATTTGCATAACCTTGTATTAGATTAGGAGACAGAGCTGAAACCTGGCCCTTTTGTTGGGGATATCCAATTGCAGGCATTTATTTCATTTGGGGTTAATCAAATTAAATGGCTTAAAGCCTATAATGCTTTCCAAAGGCAAGAAAACGGATTAGATTTGTGGGTAAGAGCTGAGCCTAAGGATCCAGTACAGTTGTGGATAGAACATAGGAACCTCATGAAGACTCCAGGTGTAATTGAAGCATTAGGACCCATTCACACAACAATCAATCAAAAAGGAATAGAATACTTTTTCACTATTAAAAACCTTGCCATTGATGCGGCTAAATTTCAATATTAGATGTCTAATCCGAATATCCAACTCAGGGAACCATTTAAGTATGAAAATTTTAAGCTAGCCGCCAACCGCTTGCACCTCTATGGCAAAGTCATTTTGAGGGCAAGGCCATCCTGGTTAGGATATAGGTTCTGGAGTCCAATTATTTGGCACCCTGCACCTGGATACCAAGCCCTGTATGAGATGCCTGAGGGTTAGACAGGCCATTTCTTTGAACACCTAGTTATGCATCATGGCTATAGACCTCCACATGAGATTCCATCTCCAGCCTACTCTCTCACTACCTTACATGTCAACTACAATGTTTTCATGAGGGCATGAAAAAGGGTAAGCAGGGGGGTGTGTGGAGTACTAAAGAAGGTATGTTTTTGGTAATTATTTCAGCATCTTTTCATTAGAACTTACAAACCTTTTGCATCATGAACTAGGAAAATGATAAGGAATTGTAATAAAACCTGTGAGATTAATGTGCAAAGCGAAAACACTGACAATTGTCATTTTCTTATGCAGAAAGAAGGGAAAACGAAAGACTTCCGTTCCGAAGGAAAGAACAAGGTTGGGTTAACCGTTGTCCCTTTGATGGGGAACCATATGCAAACAAGGCAAAACAAATCAAAGAGAATCAGCCATGGAAAGGAAGTGGAGATATCGGCTCGGCGCAAGAAGGAAAAGAGATAACTGAGGACTAATAGTTCGGCGAATCCCTCAGGATCCTTTGATCTTGAGGGATTGCTGCTTTAACTATTTTTGCACCTAGACATCTTCGCCTTCACCATTATAAGAGCGGTAACAATGTTAGCTCGAGGGGTCGGTCGAGTCTGTTATGTTTTATGTAATTTCTCTCAATATTGAAACTTTCATCATCGAGTCTTCTTGAGAACTGATCTACTATAATTCTGCCTTATGCATTAATATAAACTTGGTTGTTGTTTCATCTCTGAGTCTGGAATAACTCCAAGGGTGTACCCCTGGAGGCTAAGGGCCCGGCCTTGGAGGACACTTGCTACTGTACTATTACATTTAATTTATGCGTGGATTGCTTATCAGCGTTATTTGGTAATTTGATATGTTTTGTTAGTTTACATCACATACTTTGTTATGTTTATTTATTAAAGTTTTTGAAGACAGAATCATTGTATTAACTTTGCAATGTATTACTGTTCTTTTAAGCACTAATATAATATCGCCGGTCCTTACAAAATATTGTTGCTGTTCAATTACAGAGCCTCTGTGTTGTGCACTTATTCATTGATATTACGGAATTCATCTTAGCGATTATGTTCTTTGCGATTGTTGAGTATATAGACATTGTTGTTCCATTCTGAAATACAGTCGTAATCTTTATAACTGAGATTGATAACTGGTTTACCAAGATCAGGTTACTATTAAGGTGTGCTGTGTGCATATATGGTTTTCAAGCGTTGTTCTATAATTCATCATTAATCAGTGTTGTTCCATTTTTGTGTGTTGTTCAATTCGTCCTTAAGAGTGAAGGATTGCCATTTGATTCCTGTAGGTTACGATTGGTGCATTTGATCTTGTAAATTAAGGTGTTACTGCTTGTTAGACTTAATTGTTGTTACAATTTCTTGTTTGTTGTTCCATTTCAGGTTTGTTGTTCTATTTCTTACTTGCTGTTCCATTTCTTATCTGCCATTCCATTTCCTGTCATTTGTTATTTTGGTGTGAAGAACGATTCAAGGCTGTAGTGAACATTGGTATTTATTGTCCGGCTCCCAGATCCATGATCTGTTCTCTGATTTCTTTTAGTTCCATCAGTTTATAAAGGAATGAGTTACTGCTACTGAACCCTTGACTGATAAATTGCTTAGTTTTATGAATGTGTGGTTTAGTCTTTCTGAGTAGTTTGTTGTAAAAAAGTATCTGTTTACTCTTGTATTTTTTAGCACTGTACTACTAGCATTACTTTGGAAAATGATAGCCTCAGACTGAGACACTCTTTGAAATAACAAAACGTTCCTGGATTGACAAACTAATGTGAGGTAATTAGAGGTGAAAGAGACCCTTTTTATAGCTCGACAGTAACCTTGATAGGGGTAGGTTTATTGAGCATATCCAGTATAAGGTTGTTGTTGGGAACCAGGATAAATTTGTTGTTGACCAAAACCAGCATAGGCTTGTTCACTAGAACCTAGGTAAGCTCGTTGTTGACCAAACCCAGCATAGATTGGTTGACCAAGTCTAGGATAAGTTTGGTATTTTTGGAATTGTTGTTGTTGGTATTTTGGATGCCACAGTTGTTATTACAATGGATAAGTTTGGTATTTTTGGAATTGTTGTTGTTGGTATAAGTTTGACCAGGTTGTGGAAAAATTGGACCAGTATAAGTCTGACTCATCCCAGTTAATGGTAAACTGGCTTGAGGTTGTTGGATTTCAGATACAAACGGTTGTTGTAAAATGGGCTTAGAGGACCTGAAAATTAAGGGTAAGAGGTTGAAGGACCAACTTGCAAAGGTTGAGATACAATCAACTAAGCTTGCAACTGTGGTAAAGTCGTAAGGACAAGTGTAGTATGTATGGATGAAACTGGTTTTATTGGTTGTGATGAATACACAAGCCTTGGTTGAATAGTCATTGTAGGTTGCCATTGACAAACAATAATTCTAGAATAAGTTGGAGCTAAATATGATGGTATACTGCGATATGGTTCCCCCCTCAGAGTATGGGGAATAAGCAGATTGGGCATATTGTTCTCCATATGGAGGTAATCTTGTGTTAAGTGGATACATTGGATGGTAACTAGATGGACGAACTTGATATTGATTTGATGGATCAAACTGTTCAGTATCCGTGAGTGAAGAACCAGGTAAAATTCCTATGGATGACATGGGTGAAGACCATGGAATATAAGAAACAGCAGAGTGAGTTCTAGATAATGATTGGTAACCCAGTGGGATGGATGTGACTCAAGTGTTGTGGTAAACATCGAAGAAGTAGAGACAGTAGATGTTGTCGTAGCTGTAACATATGATATAGTCTGGGATGTTGTTTCAGCCATAGTCAAATGACCCAATAAATGTCATAATGAATCTATGGAAGTTTGAAAGTAAAAATGATCAAGAGGAGTAGTATAATTTAACTGAGGAAAAGAAGGATAAAGTTGTTAAAGCCCTGATAATGAGTTGGAATTCTAGGTGAAGTTTATTCTTCAAATTCCTCTTCAATAGCAATCAAACTGGGTGGAAGGATTTCAACGTCAGGTCTGTAATAAATTTTCGATGTTCGAATCTACGGTAAAGGAGAAGTCTCAACAGTTACAGATGTCTGAGGATAAAATGGTTGATCGTCTTCCGGTACGAGAACAAATTCTGGTTGTTCAACTTCGAGATCCAAGTGTTTTGGTAAAAGAACAACGGGTTCAGGATGAATTTCTTGAACAACTTCTGGTTGAGGATCAACTTCTTGTTGGAAAAATTCAGTTACCGTTTCACTAAGTTCACTTTTGGTGTCCTCTGGTAATTGTAAAGGTTCCACTTCAGTAGTAGATAAACAAGTAATAGTAGGAGTAACTAGACTTGCAGTACATACCCGTATAGGTGACTCTAGTAAATCAGATGAAGAACTAGAAGTTTGTGATGTACTAGACTTAGTTAAATGAAACCGCTTTCACCGACTAGGTGTAGCTTCAGGCGGTAAAGGCTGTTTACTCACTTTCCTACATGAACAATGGGGTAAAGGTTGATTTTCTTCTGTAATTGTTCATTGATTTTATTATAAAAATAAATAAACTAAAAGAGGGTAATCTAGGCAAAATAATTACCAAGTAATTGTGAACTGCAATATACCGCCTCGGAGGCGCCATGAACTTAACATACATGCAGGTAATCTCCCCGAATATTGTTTTTGGTGTATCACAATATACAAGGCACATGGCTTGGTTACCTATGGATGAATAGCCACCTAATTTATTCCTCCCAAATATACCCGAAAGTAACTGGAAGCCTAATCCGTGTTAGCGTTGTCTAATGTGAAACCGCATAGTGAGAGCATTCCCTTATACTTTTCATACTATAACACTACCCGATATACCCGAAAGTACGTGGACGAGCTATGATATACTTACGTAAGTGGAATTAGGTGTCACACTTGGAATGTATCGTAGACCATTAGTGACAACTGCTATGTTTAACGACGTCGGAACACATCTCTAGCCTAGACCTCTAAATGTTATGCATTAAGTTACAATGCTCCATTAGGTTAATTGAGATAAATTTTAGTTGATCTTGTTCAAATGTTTTCCTTTCATGTTCACCATGTGATGTTTCTAAAGCTCCTAGAATGCAACTAAGATGGAAAACATTATTTTCATTTGATTTAAACAATGAAAACCGTAACTAAAAGTGATAGAGCAATCAAAATCTCTAAACAAAGAGCATAGATCACATCTAATGCAACTTTCCCTATACCATTCCTACAAGCACCCACAAACTTATAAATGCATTATGCATGTTTTTGTTTTCATTCCTTTAATGTCTAGATGAACAGAAAGAAACTAAATTCACAAACAAATAATCAATTCCCTTCACAAGAAATGAAGATTTTACGACTGTTTCTTTTTCAAAGAAATGAAGGCTTTACAATAATTCTTTTTAAGAAAAGTAAAGGCTAATAAATGTAAGATAACTTTGGGATTAATTCGACAATGATAAAGAAAACATACAGAAACATTGAACAAACAAATCGAAAGTGGGCATGGAAAAGAAACGCAAATTTTGACTTCAGGGATAGAGAAACATTGACCATTAAGCAAACAAGATGTGAAAAAGTTTGGAAAAGATCAAGAAAAAAGATGGGTTTTTGGCTTGACAGGGACCAGCATAGCTCTGAGTGGGAGACAATGTGTTGTAGAGAACTTTCTCTAGGCTAAGGTTGCTCTACAACGCACTGTGTCAAGAACAATAGTGTGTTGATGCCAGAGAGCACTATCAACACACACAAATAAGCACACATTTTGACCAAACAAGCTTCAAAGTGAATGAATATAGGTAAATGAACTCAAGAAAAGTCCACTGGTGCTGCTAAGACAAGGGATAACTACCAAGAACGATGGTCGTTCCCCAGTGGAATCGCTACTATATTGAATTTATACCAATGGATAATTATATCTTCCCTAAGTCAGTAGTTACACTTAGAACAATTGAAGTAAAGATGTTTAACCTTTTCCTACAACAAACAGATAAGATAAGAGAACCTACTTGTGATCCTTCGCTTCCTTTTATCACCTTTGAGTTGCTCTTATCGCTCCCGCTCAAACTGAATTTTCTCAATGGGTACCTACTTACATAAACAAAAGACGACAACAATCAAAGCATATGATCCATTTATTGTAAAAAATGGAATCGACAACATTTGAACATACATTCATCATAGATATAGACAAAAATATTGGAAAATGAACAAACAAATTTATTGATTGATAGAAGGAGAAGTTACACCCAATGTGGTTCGATCTTGTGTCACTCATCCAGCTTAGTCCAAGCCCTCATCACACCAATAACAACATCAATCCAACAACATAACATTACTTTGACAATGATTTCAAGTCTCTAAACCAACAATATTTCTCTATAATATCCAAGCTCTTTGGCTCTATGATGGGAGGCCAATTTATATATGAATGCAAGTGGTTTTGTCATTAATATGGCATTGAATGGTTTTCCATAATTGGATGATTAGTTTCCATTTTCAAAGGGATGAGAGGATAGAGGATTAGATGATCCAAGGCTATCCTAAGACGATCTCATCTTGATAGGATAGGAGTTGGGGTCCTTCTAGAAGGCTCTAGAAAGGAGGAATATACTCAGGATCCAATGAACATTTCTAGGATTCTCGCCCAGTGTAGGCTTGAGTGGGCTTAGGTGCTCTACAACGCAGGCTTGAATGGGGCTACCTACTCTACAGAGAACTTACCTCTGACGAAGGGTGCGTTGGTGACCCAAGGAAGCACTTCAGTAGGGTTTGAAGTCAAAAAACGCTCATGGATGAAAGCACTCAATGAGGTGGCATGTCTAGGGCATGTAGCAACTAAATTAGAGTTTGATAGACCTTGTTTACACTGATTTGATCGTCGGGAGTAATGTGCCCAAATAGACCTATAACACAAACATAATCAACAATAGCTATACTTCAATACTTCAACTTCTTGCCCAAGTTTAGTTACAAACCCTAAATCACATTCATATCTCAAAATATTAAACTCATCTAGGGTTTCAATATTATTTCAATGATATGACTATTTCTTTAATATAGCAAACCTTAGAAACAATTCAAACAAGTAATGTGTCTAAAAACTATCAAAATTCATATGTTAGACTCCTCACTAGGATTTTATATAAACCCTAATTTTTTATACATGAGCTCCAACAATCAAAACCAATCATAGCTTAATCAACATCATGACTAGCATCTACTAGGGTTTTTTGTAAACCTTATATTTTCATCTACAAATTCTCATCAATCACTATATAGATTCATAGATTTCAATTTTGTCATATCACACGTACTAGAGAATTTAACCATTTCTAGAGTTTAGCTGCAAAACCCTATATTTAACAAACAACATCATCCTAGAACATCAAATTCATTTAAGGATTTAGCTTAACCCCTAAGACTTATGACCATCAATAATTAGGTCAACACACATATCTAGGAATTCATCATCAATCATAACATATGTCAGACACTATTAACTTATTAGACATATACCGACCTAGACCAAGCTAGGGTATCAACCAACATACACATACATATCTAGGGATTCATTCCTAGTATCATAAAATACACAACAAAGGTTTTCCTTATAGACCCAACCAAACCCTAAGGATATAGAGTTTCAACTCATAACATAGCAAACCCTACTTTTCCAAAACTTCAAAGGTTTGGGATTTCAGAAAACATCATTTTCAACCCTAACAAGTTAAGGTTTTAATGGTCATACTAAAATCCCAAACATGACAACATCAATATAGTAGCAATTTCTTTTGACTTCATCAATAACCTAAGTAGGTTGGGGTTTCATTCATTTTCAACACACCCTTATGTTAGGGTTTTCAAGAGAACCTATCTATGGTTGTATAAGAGTAACAATCGAGTGATGAACTACCCAAAACAAGAATCATTATGATTCAATACATGTAGACATAACAATGTTAGTAATGTAATGAATATTAAAAAAATAAGAGGAACATACCTTCTATATTAAGAGGTTTTTTGTAAGGTGTATAATTTAAGACATACCTAGAGATTGACAAACCTTGGGAGCATTCCTTGAAGTGTCTTATTTGTATTGAACCATGGTCTTTTATACCTCCATTGCATACTTACAAGAACAACATGTGATACCAAGAACATGGTTTAATTTCTCAAGTTAGATCATGGAGGATGGAATCCTATGATAAGTTGTTCATTCTTTCAATCAATAGTAGGAATTTTACTTGACATCCTAGATTATTTGAAAACTCTAGAAAACAAGTACTGCATTTCTATTATGTATGATATCTAGGGAGTACTATCTTTATCCTGCTCTAGCTATAAACAAGGATCATATTAACTGTTAGAGATAATAGAAAATTTAAACCCTTATGAACGTAAGTACCTTGAGAATTGCATACGTATGATTTCATTAGACTTGTTGCAAGTGTGACAATACTTACTTGGTTCCTTGTACTCATATCCTCAAGGAGTCCTTTCTCCAAGATGGTTGCTTGGACTATATATTTCATTTTCAATAGGACAAACTTCAAATATGTGATGACACAGTTCAGTCATATGCTTCATACTTATGACAAAGTTATATCTCTGTAACAATATCCATATAGTTTCATCCATATAATGTCTTCGTTATAGTCTTTACTATAATATTCAGACTTCATTGAATTTGTTTTCACTATGGTATGCCGAAATGAACCTTCTTCAACGATTTACACTGAACCCATACTTGCGATTTCCGCACTAGTCTCTAAGATCCTGTGAGTTTATCTGTCTGAATTTATTCGATCTAGTTCACTGTGGTATAATAAAACTTTGACACTTGATTCCATCGAAATCTTTCTCTGTAATTTGAGTAAGTTATATCTCTTCTAGACTTGTGAATTTAGTGATCTAAAGATTGATCTTTACTATGGTATATTGAAATCCTTCTTCTTCTTTAAGGTGTCTTGATATGATGAATATGTTCTTTGAGACAAATTAAAACATGACCTTTCACTAATGATCATGACCATAGCTCAAACTGCCTTTGACCGTGACCATAGTCTTCAAACTACCTTTGACCATGACCATAGCTCTGATATCATGTTGAGAAATCCAAGGAGTGGAAGTTAAATAATTTCTCTTATTATGGCATTATCTTGTGATGTTTTTCATTATTACTATTTGATCTTTTGAATTATCTTTTCTTATCATCAAGGGTAATGTCGAGAAACAAATAGAAGAGAACACAAAATATAGGCACACTATCAGGGAAAAAACCCCTCGAGGGGAAAACCCAATCACAAAATTTTTCGTTCAGTAGATTCAAAAGATGAGATGACCAAGACCGTTACAATCTAGATGCAAGACATCCTCCATCAAGTCATCCTTGAAACAATGATAGCACCGAGACCTTGACTGTGGTGAATCCTTCACACTATGGTAGCAAATCCTTCACACTATGGTGGCACTGAATCCTTCACTCTGTGGTAGCAACGAATTCTCTACTGTGATGTATCAGCGAAATCAATCTACTGTAGTATTGAACTTAGGTCACTTATCCAAGCTCCTTCTTGCAATGATACCGAAACCATCTCATTGTTGTGACAATGAGACTATGTTATTCCTTTACTGTGATATCCGAACTTCATTTCATAGGTAATCTGAACTTTCTCACTATGTAATAGCACTGAACATAATTCACGTTAATTCGCAATAATCTTAGAGATACAAGCTTTTGTGGTAGCACCGAGATCATCCGAGCTCCTCTAGTGACACCGAAAATATCCTCTTAAATTATTATCTAAACTTGTGAGTTGAGTGAACACCTTAGGCTGGTATTTAGAGTGGTTTCTTCTTGAAATAAGTTGACATGAATTCATGGACATTTGTGTCTTCATTTATGATTAGGCTGACATGAGATTACTTGAACGTAGCCAACTTGGTGATGATCTATTTGAAATCAGCTTGAAGGAGACTTGATGGAGGAGTCTTTGACCAATAAACAAATTTACTTTGACATGAAATAAATAACTCTAAAGCCTACAACGGATGCTTGACCTATAACAATTGACCCAAGCATGAAACCCATGCTTTAACAAGTCAATTAAATCAATAATAAAAATTATTTTTGCTTTCTTTTGACAGATATATTACATTTTTCCTTCAAGTACAATTATGAAGACCAAGCCTAGTTACATTCTTCAACAAGATATTGGTTATTTGTTGTACTATTGCTATATTATTATGTAGGCTAAAGCCTTTGATTGTATCCTTTCATTATAATTATACTCTTTATCTCCTACATAGACACACAGATAAAAGAGACATAAATTTACAATCATTATATTATCTTATTTTGTATTTATTGTAAAAAGCGATTGCACCTTCAAAGAGAATTGTATTTATTGACTTCTTATCATTTTTAAAGTGCATGTTTCATAACAACTTGATAAATAACATTTTTCATGACAAATATATGACACTAAAGTTCCCTAAACTAAAGTTTCCTAAATGTGATGTACCTATTTGCGAAGGAAGAGGACACCATGGTATAGGAATATATCATGGAACATAAGCCATGAGCCATAGAGGAACATATTAGCACCTTTGTCCCTAATATTTACGCCAACCATGGCCCACATCACATGATATATAATATCTAACCTTTTTCTAATGTTCTCTAGAAAAAAAAATGCATACATTTTTAGTCACATAGAAACGCACATTATTTATTATTTGTAAAGGGAAAAAAATACACATCCCAACATCACCTCTATCCAAAAACCCTATTAAAATATGTAGGGATATCTACCGCTCAAAGGGTACAAGTGGTCATTGTTTGACATCTTGTTCAAAGCTTTTTATTCCTCGTCATACAAAGAATTCATTCATGATTATAAATACAGTAAAAACAATAATTATAATTATTAATATAACAAAAAGAGAGCTATTTATTCTCCGTCATACAAAGAACTCATTCATGATTATAAATATAGTGAAAACAATAATTGATAATTATTAATATAACCAAAAAAAATCATGATTACTAGTATAATAAAAAGGAAAATACAAATTTTATTATTAATAATTCTATATTCAAATTTCAAATTATTTTAAAAAATGATAAAAATGGTATAATTATTATTATTTTTACACAACCTAACATAGTACAGAATACAATCATATCAATGTTGTATCCCATATGGTAAATATGAATCGGTAACCTAAAGTGGATAAACTTGGCAAGATGTTTTTGCCAAGATCTTTCCACATGTGTGCATCGTTGGGTTGGCCTGATTTCAATAGTGTATACTTTGAAATTTGACTCAATTTATGTCATGAATATGACTTATAATATGTAGCTTTCATTCGAGTATGTTTTATGTATGCTTTACAACTCATTGCTAGAACATTTTTGTCAACGGTTCTTTTATGCAAGAGAAAGGACTGGAAATAATTTTGAGGTGCAATAATAAAAACATAGCTAACATAAAACAATTATTTATTTTATTCGAGTATGTTTTATGTATGCTTTTCAACTCATTCCTAGAACATTTTTGTCAACGGTTCTTTTATGCCAGAGAAAGGACTGGAAATAAATTTGAGGTGCAATAAAAAGAACATAGCTAACATAAAATAATTATTTATTTTTTTCTCCACAACCCTTTTCTTAAGACGCCACCTCACCTAAAGAATACCATTTTTTAGTTTAACGGATTAGGGAGAGAACTTGGATTTTAAGAAGCAAAATTGTATGGCAATGAGGCTGTACAATTAAGGTCAAAACTATAATGAGATAACGTGTATGTATTTTAGTTAGATCATTCACAATAAATAAGTGGAATGTAAAATTATAAAATTAAATACCTTCAAATTCAATAAATGGAAAATAGAAATTACAGAAGTAAATAAGTGGAATATAAAATTATAAAATTAAATATAATAAGTAAATAAGTGTGGCAGGGAATGTAACTTTTGTTATTGAAATGAAAGATTTTATTGCTGCAAAATTTGCATATAGAAATTTATAATATGATACATATAAAAAATATTATGAAAAGTTTAAAAGAATATTAGTATAATATGGAGAACACTAATATATATTTATGACATATGTAAGTTAATAGAAAATTATTATTGTATGAAATTGTTTTTCAAAGCATGATTGTATTCTTATGTTTGGCAACTTATATTTTTTTTTAAAAAGAGTTTGTAATGCAATTACAAAGTAATAATAATTTTGGTAAGACTAAGTTGAAATCATATTTACATTATGTACATCTACAACTAAATTGGTGTAGTAGATTTGAATACAAATTGATTATATACATATACAACTAAATTGGTGTTGCAGATATGAAGATAAATTGTTCAGAATAATGCACAATTAAATAGTGTTGATCAATTTGGCATGACACTTAAAATGATGTTAGGCTCTTGAGTAGTGAGGGATCAATAATGTCAAAATTGTGAGGGATTTTTCTTGGGTTTTTTGGGGTAACAATTCAACTATTGACCATCTCATAACTTGTCAATGTTTTGAACAAAAAATGAAGAACAATTTTTATTAATGGTTCTTCGGATTTTCTAAAAATTATCATACATTGTCTAATAACTATGAAAAATAATGGAGAAAGTAGAAATTCAATTAGAATGGAGAAGATCTACTTTCTAATTATATGAAAAGTTCATTGTAAAATTGGGGATTTCATTAAATGATAAAATTAGAAGGATTGGTCAAAATTAAGAGTAGAATAGAAATGAAATAAGAATGTCTCCTCTATTTGACTTATGGACTTATATGTAAATTAATTACAAACTTTAATCGTAAAGGAAGTAAGCATATAAGAAGTTATACTTTGTTATTGTTAATTTAGGTGGATGATGTCATCTTATTAACAAATCATAAAAATACTTGTGATAAAAATATAATCAATTTATATAATAGTGACATTTTCTTCTTAGGAAATACCATTGTTATTACTAAAACTCTTTTGCAGAGAAATCGATAAGAATGAGCATGAATCCCCTCTATTCTATGGATAATAAATGAAATAAAAAATAGTAATAACAACAATTTTATATGGTTGTTGTTTGAGCTAAAGAGTTAGTTAAAGAATCCTAGAAAAAGTTTATATATTCTATATATAGTAAATGAAAAAGAAAATCAGTAACAACAACAATTTTATAGAGTTGGTGTATGGGTTATTGAGTTAATTAAAGAATCCTAGAAGAAGCTTGAAAACATTAACAAATTGTGTTTAGTAAAATAATTATGTATTACAATATAAACCAATAAATCTAAGTTTAAAAAGACAAACATTAATCTAGTATATATATTTTCAAATTCAATCATAAAAATATAAATAAATACAAATAAAATTATTTAATCAAATAATAATTAAACAAAGGTTCTTTGTTTCACGGGGAGTTAGAAAACCCATAAATAAATCTCAACTAATAATACATCCAAAGGAAAAACTATATACATAAAATTATATAATTTACAAATAAAAAAATTGAAAACAAAGTATATGTAACCAGACATGATACTGTTCATGAAAAAATAAAATGAAAATACTCAATGAAAATATAAACATTTTTTTTGTTCTCAATCCTACATAAATTTATTCTATATATACATACAACATATATAATGTTTGTCCCACTCCATAATGTTATTTGTGAATATAGACTGATTGGATATGGATAGTGCATTTTACATGCAAAGTAGAGATGTTAGGCCCCTATAATACTTGTGATTCCCTCATTACTATTGTCATTGTATCCCTTATTGTTATTATTGTGCCCCTATTGTCCCCATATTGTTATTAGTATGCCCCATAGAAAACCACTATTGTTATTTTTGTGCCCTTATGTTATTACTGTTATGTCGGCTTGATTCTATTGTGACCCCTTAGACTCCTATATATAGAAGGGAGGTTTAGTCAATTGAATCATCCAAGAATTGATCATTTGTGTAATGTAAAGGAGGTTGCCCGCTCAAAGAGGTTGAATTCTAAGGCATTGATCTATCTTTTCTATCTTTTTGTGAGCTGGTTTCCTAATATTTGGTATCAAAGCCTTGGATTCTAGGGTTTCACTGCTCCAAACAGGACATCGTGTCATTTTCACTATAATGTTTTTTCTGCGATGTTTTAGAAGCTACAAAAACAACCCATTTGAGACAAAATCTTTCTGAACTTCGGGTCTGAATTTCAAAGCTTGTCTCGCTATATTTACAGAGATATGATTTGAGGAAGTTAGGGCTTTTGCAGACTCTCGAATTACATTCCGAACAAGTGACCTCGGGAAAATCGTCATAACTTTTGTTTCGAGCATCAGATTGAAATTTCGTCAGAATTTTCAGAAAGAGGATGGCTTGTAGTTTTAGGTATATATGTTCTAGGTACTAAGGCTGAAACAGGGACACGTGGCACGTCGTACAAGTTCACTCTACTAAAATAGTATATAATAAGGTCACCGTGGGAGATTTGGCATAACTCTTCATTGGAGAATCTAATCTTGATCAGACTTGCTAGGTTAGAAAGAGAACTCAAAGGGCTACCACAGGACACGATTTCAGATATTCGAGATCCGCCATTACAGAGATACAAGAGATTCAATGTCGAGCTCTTACAAAGTGAGAAAAAGGTGTGTAGCTTTTTTTTAATTTTGCATAATATTGGTTTAAAAAATTAGTTTGAAGGTATTCAAAGGGAATAGTGAAGAATTATTAACATTAATTAATGCCTTGAAAAATGGAAACACCTAGTAAGCAACCTAAAATCTTTAGCATGACTCGTGAAGAAGAGGAAGAAATGCAATATGATATATCAAAATTACAAGACCAAGTACAACAAATTTCACTCTCACTAAAGGTAAATGAAGCCAAGATGAATAGCGTGGAAACTAATATGAATGGCATGCAAGTCAAGATGGATGGCGTGGAAGCTAATATGAACGGCATGCAAGTTAAGATGGATGGTGTGGAAGCTAGGATGAATGGCATGGATGCTAAGATAAATGGCATGGACGATAAGATGGAAGAATTGAAGATAAATTTGAATAAGTTTCTATAAGAAATGGTCACTAATGGTGAAAGGGTAGTAAAGGAAACTCATGATGAGAACAAAATAAATGTTAATCATCATTTCATAGACTGTAATGTTGGATTGAAGACCCACCATGTTCCAAAAATTGATATGAGAAAGTTTGATGGCAAGGATCCTGGAACATGGATACTACATATGGAGCAATTTTTCGATCTCCATAATGTGCAAAACACATAAAAGGTACGTATTGCAACTTTATATTTGGAACCAACTCAGTTTGTATGGTATCGATGAATTTTCTCTCATAAACAAATTGTCACTTGGGCAATTTTTACGGAAGAAATGATAGCACATTATGAGGATACAAAAAACAACACATTTTTTAGCCAATTGATAAATCATAAACAAAAGGGTTCAATGATGGAGCACGTTGAGGACTTCCAAAAATTGAACATAAGTGTAAAAGATATTCCAGAGGAGCATAGGATTGATGTGTTCATAGGGACTTTAAAGGATAATATCCAACATGAGGTTCACCTTTGGGAACCTTATTCACTAGAGAAGGCATTCAGGTTAGCAAGAAAAATGGAAAGCAAAATTATGGCAACCAGGAAGCCTACTACTCACAACTATAAAGATGGAAGTGTTGTTTCCCCTAGCCTTCCACAACCTACAAGATTGACACCACAACAATTGGAAGAAAAAAGAGCAAAAGGGATTTGTTACAGTTGTGATAGTAAATA
This sequence comes from Pinus tabuliformis, assembly GCA_031772625.1. Classification (NCBI taxonomy): domain Eukaryota; kingdom Viridiplantae; phylum Streptophyta; class Pinopsida; order Pinales; family Pinaceae; genus Pinus; species Pinus tabuliformis. The sequence goes on along the minus strand of CM062818.1, from coordinate 1,381,483,661 downwards.
CACTAAAGGTCATAAGTGTGTTGAGAATAAATTATTCTACATAGATTGTGAAGAGGAGGAATAAAAGGAATAATAAATGTCAAAAGAAGAGGATATACTCCAGGAACAAACCCTAGATTAAGAAGAAATGAATCCGACCATATCTTGTAATGGATTGGCTAGAATTACCACTCCTAAAACTTTCAAGATAGAAGGACATATCAAGAAGAAAAAGGTAATAGTGTTGATTGATTCGGGAAGTACCCATAATTTTATTCATTGTAAGATAACAATGGAATTGAATTGCTTCCTATATTCAGCACCAGAGTTCCAAGTGATGGTTGCAAGTGGACGAACCATAAATTGCTCTGGAAAGTGCCATAATATCAAGCTATCCATGGGAGGATATGTATTAAATAGCCCAATGCTTTCCATTCCAATGGGTAATGCTGATGTTTTACTAGGAGTCCATTGGCTACAATCCTTGGGTACAATAGCTTTTAATTTTCAAGAACTTTTCATGAAATTTTGTGTGGAAAGAAAGGAAGTTGAATTAAGGGGTATTATTGGGAAACATGAAAAGATAATCAACTCTAACAATATGACAAAGCATCTAAATAAGGAACAATGAGGTGTAATTGCACAGTTATGTTCGCTAGAGGTTCCCACATCAAAATCATCTATTTCTCTAGATCTCCAAAATGTTTTGGACAATTATTCCAAGGTATTTGAGACTCCCAAAGGTCTCCCACCTATTCATGATCATGATCATGCTATTCATTTGATTCCAGGAAGTGTTCCTCCAAACATTAGGCCATACAGATATCCCTATGCCCAAAAGAGTGAAATTGAAGGTATGGTTGCTTTGGATTCTAGGGTTTCGTTGCTCCAAACAGGACATCGTGGCATTTTCACTATAACATTTTTTCTGCGATGTTTCGGAAGCTACCAAAACAACCAATTTGAGTCAAAATAATTCTGAACTGTGGGTCCGAATTTCAGAGCTTGTCTCGCTATATTTACGGAGATATGATTTGCGGAAGTTAGGGTTTTTGCAGACTCCCGAATTACATTCCAAACAAGTGACCTGGGGAAAATCGTCATAACTTTTGTTTTGAGCATCAGATTGAAATTTCGTCAGAATTTTCAGAAATAGGACGGCTTGTAGTTTTAGGTATATATGTTCCAGGTACTAAGGTTGAAATAGGGACACGTGGCACATCGTACAAGTTCACTCTACTAAAATAGTATATAGTAAGGTCACCGTGGGAGATTTGGCATAACTCTTCCTTGGAGAATCTAATCTTGATCAGAATTGCTGGGTTAAAAAGAGAACTCAAAGGATTACCGCAGGACCCGATTTTAGATATTCAAGATCCACCATTACAAAGATACAACAGATTCAATGTCAAGCTCTTACAAAGTGAAAAAAAGGTGTGTAGTTTTTTTTTTTTTAATTTTGCATAATATTGGTTTGAAAAATTAGTTTGAAGGTATTCAAAGGGAATAGTGAAGAATTATTAACATTAATTAATGCCTCGAAAAATGGAAACACCTAGTAAGAAACATGAAAGCTTTAGCATGACTCGTGAAGAAGAGGAAGAAATGCAATATGATATATCAAAATTACAAGACCAAGTACAACAAATTTCACTCTCACTAAAGGTAAATGAAGCCAAGATGAATAGCATGGAAACTAATATGAATGGCATGCAAGTCAATATGGATGGCATGGAAGCTAATATGAATGGCATGCAAGTTAAGATGGATGGCATGGAAGCTAAGATGAATGACATGGATGCTAAGATAAATGTCATGGACGATAAGGTGGAAGAATTGAAGATAAATTTGAATAAGTTTCTACAAGAAATGGTCACTAATGGTGAAAGGGTAGTAAAGGAAACTCATGATGAGAACAAAACAAATGTTAATCATGATTTCATAGACTCTAATGTTGGATTGCAGACCCACCATGTTCCAAAAATTGATATGAGAAAGTTTGATGGAAAGGATCCCGGAACATGGATACTACAAATGGAGCAATTTTTCGATCTCCATAATGTGAAAAACACATAAAAGGTACGTATTGAAACTTTATATTTGGAACCAAATCAGTTTGTATGGTATCGATGACTTTGCTCTCGTAAATAAATTGTCACTTGGGCGAATTTTACAGAAGAAATGATAGCACATTATGAGGATACAAAATGCAACACATTTTATATGCAATTGATAAATCTCAAACAAAAGGGTTCAATGATGGAGCACATTGAGGACTTCCAAAAATTGAAAATAAGGGTAAAAGATATTCCAGAGGAGCATAGGATTGATGTGTTCATAGGGACTTTAAAGGATAATATCCAACATGAGGTTCGCCTTTGGGAACCTGATTCACTGGAGAAGGCATTCAGATTAGCAAGAAAAATGGAAAGCAAAATTATGGCAACCAGGAAGCCTACTACTCACAACTATAAAGATGGAAGTGTTGTTTCCCTTAGCCTTCCACAACCTACAAGATTGAAACCACAACAATTGGAAGAAAAAAGAGCAAAAGGGATTTGTTACAGTTGTGATAGAAAATACACTAAAGTTCATAAGTGTGATGAGAATAAATTATTCTACATAGATTGTGAAGAGGAGGAAAAAAAGGAATAAGAAATTTCAAAAGAAGAGATATACTCATGGAACAAACCCTAGATAAAGAAGAAATGAATCTGACCATATCTTGTAATGGATTGGCTAGAATTACCACTCCTCAAACTATCAAGATAGAAGGACATATCAAGAAGAAAAAGGTAATAGTGTTGATTGATTTGGGAAGTACCCATAATTTTATTCATTGTAAGATAACAAAGGAATTGAATTGCTTCCTATATTCAACACCAGAGTGTCAAGTGATGGTTGCAAGTGGAGGAACCATAAATTTCTCTGTAAAGTGCCATAATATCAAGCTATCCATGGGAGAATATGTATTGAATAGCCCAATGCTTTCCATTCCAATGGGTAATGTTGATGTTGTACTAGGAGTCCAATGGCTACAATCCTTGGGTACAATAACTTTTAATTTTCAAGAACTTTTCATGAAATTTTGTGTGGAAAGAAAGGAAGTTGAATTAAGGGGTATTGTAGGGAAACAGGGAAAGATAATCAGCTCTAAGGATATGAAAAAGCATCTAAAGAAGAAACAATGAGGTGTAATTACACAATTATGTTCGCTAGAGGTTCCCACATCGAAATCATCTATTTCTCTCGATCTCCAAAATGTTTTGGATAATTATTCCAAGGTATTTGAGACTCCCAAAGGTCTACCACCTATTCATGATCATGATCATGCTATTCATTTGATTCCAGGAAGTTTTCCTCCAAACATTAGGCCATACAGATATCCCTATGCCCAAAAGAGTGAAATTGAAGGTATGGTTGCAGAAATGCTAGAGGCTGGTATAATTCAACCTAGTCAAAGTTCTTTCTCTACTCCAGTAGTATTGGTGCACAAGAAGGATGGATCATGGCACATGTGTCCAAATTATAGGGAGCTCAACAAGCTCACTATTAAAGATAAATTTCCCATTCCAGTCATTGATGAATTATTGGATGAATTGCATGGATCAATTCACTTCACTAAGTTGGATCTTCATTCAGGATATCATCAAATCAGAATGAAGACTGAAGACATTCCAAAAACAACATTTAGAACTCATGAGGGTCATTATGAATTTTTGGTCATGCCTTTTGGCCTTACCAATGCACCTTCTACATTTCAAGGTTTGATGAATTCCATTTTCAAACCCTTCCTTAGAAAATTTGTGTTAGTATTTTTTGATGATATACTAATCTACAACAAGTCTTGGAAGGGTCATGTTGAACATGTTGACAGGGTGCTCAAACTATTGGAGGAGAAACAATTATATGAAAAAAGCTCCAAATGTTTCTTTGGAGTACAAGAGGTGGAATATCTGGGTCATATTGTATCTCATGAAGGTGTTAAGGTAGACCCTAGCAAAATTAAAGCCATTAAGGAATGGAAAATCCCCACATCCATAAAGCATCTGCGAGGATTTCTCGGGTTGACAGGGTATTATCACAAGTTTGTTAAGAATTATGGGAGAATAGCAACACCTCTAACAACATTATTGAAGAAAGATGCATTTTCATGGACTCCAAAAGCAACAAAGGCCTTTGAACATCTTAAAGAGGAAATGTGCCAAGCACCGGTCTTAGTTATGCCAGACATGACAAAAACCTTTATTGTGGAATGTGATGCTTCAGGAAATGGAATTGGTGTTGTTTTAATGCGAGATGAAGGACCCATTGCTTTCGAAAGTCGTCCAATCAGGGGAAAGTATTTACACAAAGCTATTTATGAGAGGGAAATGTTGGCAATACTACATGCACTTAAGAAATGGCGACCCTACCTAATAGGAAGACACTTCAAGGTAAAAATGGATCATGATAGTCTTAAATACTTTTTAGAACAAAGATTATCCTCTGAAGATCAACAAAAATGGGTCACAAAGATGTTGGGTTATGACTTTGAAATCATGTACAGAAAAGGGAAGCAAAATGTTGTGGCAGATGCGCTCTCAAGAAAGGATGAGGATGTGGAAGCATTGTTGTGCGCCGTTTCTATTATCCAACCAGATTGGATAAACAAAGCAAGGGAGGAATGGAACAATGACGAAGAAGTGTGGGAACTCATTTGAAAGTTACAATAAGATCCTAGTACATCTAATACATTTAGCTGGAAAAAATATTCGTTATGGTACAAATATCGCTTATACATATTTAAGAATTCCCAACTCAAACAAAATATTCTTATGAAATTGCACACTTCTCCCTTAGGAGGGCACTCAAGATTTTTAAAAACTTACCACAGGGTTAAGAAGGAATTTTTTTAGGATGGCCTTAAATTGGATATTCAAAAGTTTGTGGCGGAATGTTTGGTTTGCCAACAAAATAAAGTTGAAACAATTAAGACCCCACATCTATTACAACCTTTATCCATTCCAAGCCAACGTTGGAAGGAGGTTTCAATGGAGTTTATCACAAGTTTACCCAAGTCCAAAGGAAACAGTGTCATCATGGTGGTAGTTGACAAACTTACCAAGTATGCACACTTTTGTGCATTATCACATCCATTTAAATCCGGTACAGTTTCTACTGCATTTATGGAAACAATTCAAAAGCTACATGGAAACCCAAAGATTATTGTAAGCGACAAAGATTCCATTTTCACTGGAAATTTTTGGACAAAATTATTTTCTTGTCTCGGTACTCAGTTAGCTCATAGCTCATCTTATCATCCTCAATCTGATGGGAAAACTGAGATAGTAAACATATGTTTGGAAGGATATCTTCGTTGCTTTGTATCTGATAAATAGACACAATAGGTCAAATGGTTGCCTCTGACTAAATGGTGGTATAACACTTCCTTCCATACTACAACAAAAATCACCCCATTTATGGCACTTTATGGATATCATCAACCATCCATCACATCATATTTAAGATAAATTCTAAGGTTCAAGTAGTGGAACATCACATCGAGCATCAACAACAACTTCTCCAACTATTAAAGGGTAACCTCACGTTGGCGTAGAATAGAATGAAACAACAGTCAGATCAACATTGTAGCGAAAGAAGTTTTGATGTAGGTGACTGGGTATTCCTATGACTACAACCTTATAAACAAATGTCCCTGAAGTAAGCTAAGAAGGATAATAAATTATCACCAAAGTATTATGGTCCGTACAAGGTGTTGCAAAAGATTGGTACTATGGCATACAAATTGGAGCTTTCTACAGCTTCCCGAGTGCACCCAGTTTTCCATGTTTCATGTTTAAAGAAGGTTATAGGTGACAAGCTCCTAGTTCAAACAATATTTCCAAAACTTGACGAGGAAGGAAAAATAATATTGGAACCGGAAGAAGTCACTGAAACAAGAACTTGACATCTACGAAATTAATCGATTTCTGAGTATCTCATCGAGTAGAAGAACTTATCCATTGAAGATTCCACATGGGAGGATGAGAATTTTATACAGAAGCATCCAGAACTACTCAAGCGTTGAGGACAACGCTTTTTGGAAGGAGACGGGCATGTTAGGCCCCTATAATACTAGTGATTCCCCCATTACTATTGCCATTGTATCCCTTATTGTTATTATTGTGCCGCTATTGTCCCCATATTGTTATTAGTATGCCCCATAGAAAACCACTATTGTTATTTTTGTGCCCTTATGTTATTACTGTTATTTCGGCTTGATTTTATTGTGACCCCTTAGACTCCTATATATAGAAGGGAGGTTTAGTCATTTGAATCATCCAAGAATTATTCATTTGTGTAATGTAAAGGAGATTGCCCCCTCGAAGAGGCTGAATTCTAAGGGGTTGAACTATATTTTCTATGTTTTTGTGAGTTGGTTTCCTAACAAGAGATGAATTAAAATGTCTACGAGTTGTTATGCTTTTGTGTGTAAATGTAATCTATATGAGTAGCTAAAGTACTACAATTCAGACACTCCTTCATCCTCATTATTCTTATTCTATTCCCTAATTGTAATGCTTAAAAACAAATACAAGGCGATGTTGAAACAAGAAAAAAGACCAAAAACAACCAAATAAAATTTTATTTATTTATTTATTTTTTCTTTCTGAAATGTTCGTATTAGAAGGCAGGAATATAGAAATGCTCATACAAAAGCATAAATGATTTTAAATAATTCTACCTTTACTATGCAATTTTTTGATCGGATGAAAACAAATAAAAGTTAAAATATGAGTCAAAATTATATCAATTTTTGGGTTAACGTAATTAAAAATTTTAAAAATTGGTTAACTGATATGAGATTTTGTCTTTGCCTAAGAGTTTACACTATTTTTTTTGGGAATTTATTGATTTATTGTTTCATCCCATAATATTTATATCAATTCAAGCTCTTGATATAGCTAAATAATACACACACACACATAATTGAATACCTACATGATAAAATTTGGAACTGTTTCACAAACCCTACAAGCATGTTATGGCATACCTAATAATATATATGCCTTTATTGGTGGTTTATGGTGGTGTTTGCAACAACAATATACATTCCTTACTTATTTTGTTATAATTCTCATTTCACCTCGTCATCCGTGTCATCCTTGTCAAGTGAGTGAATTCTACTAGTCTATACTTTCCTTTTTTCTATGGTTAATCCTATACTACCCTCCACAAAAGTTAGTCTTCTGGATGCCTCTTTATAAAAATATTACCCATTCACAATTATTCATTAGTAGCGATAGAATTGTTTGACAATTCTTATAAACTTTACTTCTTATTCCTAGTCAAAGTATCCACGTCCATATAAGATTCAAGTTAATTCAACTATATTATGATTTGGTTTTTTTCTCTGGTTGTGCAATCTTGTGTATCACAGGGAAGAGACCCATGTTGTTGTGCGAGGATCTACACAAATAATCTGAAATATGAATCACTCATAGAGATATTAAAGCAAGCAATATTTTACTTCATCATAAACACCAATCCAAAATAACGAATTGTGGCTTAGCCAAACTTTTTTATGACGATAAAACCCATGTCGGCACTAGAGTTGCAGGAACTTTGTAGGTATTCTATCTTTAATATGGTTCATATAATTTTGAGAGGGTTAAGATATCCACATTACATGGCACATGAGTATGTGTACTGTGGACAACTAACAAAGAAAGCATATGTATTCAACTTTGGATTGCTTGTACTTGAGATTATCAGCGGAAGAAAGAATCAGAGTTCACTTCAAGATACAAGGTTCCTGATCGAATGGGTAAAGCCATTGTTTATCTCATTTTTGAAATAGATATTTTCGAACATGTTTTTACAGTTATGATTTGTTGCTAACTAACGTTGTATGCTTGGTCAATATTGGTCAATTACTAAACATGGAAATTGTATAATGTAAAGAGAGCTTTGGAAGTTATAGATCCCATATTAGAGGGGCAAGACATATTTACTAGTCTATAGGATAATTAGGTTGATAGGCCTTCTTTTGAATCACTTGTTTTTTGATTGACATGTGGCACACGATTTTTTTTAATTTAATGGAAATGATGATTTGAAAACAACTATCGTCGTTGGTTTTTCATAACAGGAGGATGATAGTTTCGCAGAGGGAGAACCACAACAATAAGTTTCTCTCCCTTCTAGTAGATGCTCTGATTTCCTCTATTGGAGTGAAACGGCAATGGCAAGGCAATTTGAGGATCATGTTCCCACCCTTGTAAGACACAATTGGAATCGACGTGTTGCAGTTGTTGTATTGTTGCATTGTAACTTGCAGAACATAGTCCATCGAGATTCAAGATAGATGTCACTCAATAAACAAAAGGGTAAATGATTTTCTATTTGAAATCTACCTATGGTATCTTCTATTTGAAATCTGGCTATAGTACCTATGTATTGCAGAGGACCACTACAATTTGGCGCTTTAAACACACCATCTCCCTTATTACCCTATCTCGTGTTTTCCTGGCAGCATCTCGAGTTTTCTCGGTCACGAAATAACAGAGGAATTAGTTACCATAATAACGAAAGTAAGGCATTGTACTTTGCATCGTACCTAATTTCTTATCATGGGTTTTAATGGTTATAATGCATTAGGAAACATCTTCTGTGTGTTGGCTCAAGGTATTTGTAAAACATCGTACATCTCTAGATTTATTCGGTTCAGGACCAACAAATATGTGTCCCATGATGATATTTATGTGTATTGTGTATTATCCCTTGCCTATATTTTCCTGTCTATTAGACTTGTACTACCAACGATCCTTCTCACAGAGAAAATCGACTTGAATTTTGAATTGCAGGTCAATCAGATTCAGAATGCGCTCCTAATCTTTTTCTTCAAACTATGTAATCTAGTTGTTTCTTTGATACGATAATTCAAATGAGATGTGTTGTTGAGATTTAACTGAATTTTATGTTTGTAACACTTAAAATACAATATCGCATAATGTATAGATTTAGGTTCTAAAAATTTTGTTGTTGAAAATTCTCCAAGAATGGTCCATGATTTCCTCTATGCATATAGATTTTTCAAGTACGTGTTTCATAGTCACCTCACAACAAAAAGATTATATTCATGTTGGATCTTGTCTAATGTAATATTTTAGTGAATCAGAAGTCACAATAGTAGTGGCTTGTTCGACAAGGATTTGCAATCCATGCGTTTGTAGAATTTTCGTAGTGTTTAGTATTTAAAAGTTCGAAATTAATAGCTCATAATGTACAAATATAGCATCTATAAATGCATAAGCATTTTATTGTCCAAATCCATTGGTATTGACTTTGTTGTTGGGTTGTGTTATACTCTTTCCACAACTAGCGCACGTAGTTAACCAAGGGGTTAGAACGGGGGCAGAGCCCCCCTTCGTTGCGCCGATTGCGTAGCGGGGGTGGTCACCGAGGGTTTGAGGGGTGTAGATAACCCCACTCTATGGGGTCTGATGCAGCGCCCCGACTTTTTTTTGTTTTGGACCCTATATTAGCTTGGGCAGACCTACTTATGGTTTTGTGCATGATTTTCACACATGTTTTTGGACTGATGGTTTTCGGTCCATGGTATTGGATGCCTCAAAATGTATAAATATGTATTGTAACATTGAAAGGAACATAATGAAAAATCAAGTTGGTAGTCCTGGTTTTGGGATCCAGGGGAAAATCTCTGTGTATATGTGTTTTATGTGTTATGCTCTCGCATTGTTTATTTTCTGTGTTCTATAATTCTTATGCAGCTAATTTCTGTACGGGGTTAAAAGCTACATTTGGTATTAGAGTTGTTTTGGCTTCAAGGGGATACCTTTTTTCCTGAGGGGTTTCACTTGGGCCTGTGGTACACCTTATTCAGTGGGAGATCTGCGAGATCGATTGTGGTGGTGAAAGAAGATGGCGAGTAGTGGAAAGATAGAGATCGAGAAATTTAATGGTTAGAGTTTTGAGTTGTGGAAAATCAAGATGGAGGATGTGTTGGTGGATAAATATCAGTGGATCATGGTAGATCCAGGTGCTAAACCAACGGGAGTGTCTAATGAAGAGTGGAAGAAGTTGGATCGGAAGGCAAAGAGCACAATACAATTGTGTGTCTCAGATTCAGTGTTGTTGAATGTATCAAGGAAAGCTATGATGAAGGCTTTGTGGGACAAGTCAGGGACTTTGTACCAATCTATGTCTCTAGTGAATTAACTGTTCCTATGGAAAAAGTTGTATAACCTGAGGATGAAAGATGGAGACTCGGTGACAGAGCATCTGAACGCATTTAATACTGTGGCAAGTCAGTTAGAATCTGTTGATATTAAAATTTCAGATGAAGATAAGTGCATCAATTTGTTGTGTTCTCTACCAGATTCGTAGGATATTCTGGTTATTGCAATAGGTAACAATGCAACTGCCTTGCAGTTTGATGAAATAGTCTCATCCTTGCTGATGGAGGAGATGATACAGAAAAATATGGACAACCAAAATGGTGATGCCTTGTCTGTATGAGGACGGTCCCAAAAAAGAAACAAAAATAAGTCATCGAGTGGGAGATCTGAATCCAAATGGAGATCTAAATCTCCAGGAAAGCCTGTAAAGGTGGTGTGCTAGAAATGCGGAAAGGAAGGGCACTACAAAAGGGACTGTAAATCTAAAGCTCATGATAAAGGAAAGGGATCTGATGATGCTCCTTCTGCATAGGTGAAAACCACCTTAGATGAAGGTGGGGATGTGTACGTGGCTTCTTCAAGTACACATGTGGATCATGAGGCATGGTTGATTAACTCAGGTGCATCCTTTCACTTCACTCCCCATAGAGAGTGGTTCTGTGAGTATGAGAAATACGATGGTGGAGATGTCTTCTTAGGGGATGATAGGAAGGCTAGAATCGTTAGTCGTGGAAAAGTAGAGTTGAAGTTGCAAGGTGGAAGGGTTAGAACACTTTTGGGTGTTCTGCATATTCCTGCATTGGCCAGAAATATGATTTTTGTAAGCAAGTTGGATGATGCAGGTGTAAAAATAGTGTTCGAGAAGTATACCTGCAAGATGGTTCAGGGAGCACTGGTATTGATGCGGGGTGTTCGGATTGGAACTCTATACAAGCTGCAAGGTAGCATGGTTGTTGATGGGTGCAACAGTTCTATGGTTCTTGAAAGTGGAGCAAAAAATCTAGTGGTCTGTGGAGAGACATGTTGTGGCATCAAAGGCTTGGACATATTGGAGAGAAGGGCCTTCAAATACTTCATGGTAAAGATATGGTAGAAGATATGAGTAATAGCTCTGTAGATTTTGATTTCTTTGAAAATTGTGCATATGGGAAGTAGAATCAGGTGAGTTTCCCCTGTGGTGGTAAGAGGGCAAAACATATATTAGATCTTTTGCATAGTAATGTGTTTGGACCTATGAAGGGTCCATCACTAGGTAAGTCTATGTACTATGTATCATTTATAGATGACTTCTCAATGAATACATGGCTATATTTCCTTAAGAAGAAATTTGAAGTCTTTGACAGGTTTTAAAAATTCAAGGCTTTGGTGGAAAACCAGACAGAGAAGAAGATAAAGGTGTTGAGGACAGATAATGGTGGAGAGTTTTGTAGTAAGGAATTTGAAGAATTCTGTAAGAAGTGTGGTATAGCATGGCAGAAGAATACTCCAACTACACCTCAGCAAAATGGAGTTGTAGAAAGAATGAACAAGACATTGATGGAAAGGGCAAGAAGCATGCTTAGTGGTGCCGGGCTAGGACAGGAATTCTGGGCAAAGGCGGTGGAGACAACATGTTACTTGGTCAATAGATCACCTTCATCATGTTGGAGGATAAAACTCCACAAGAGGTACGGACTGGTAAGAAACCCTCTCTTTCACATATGAGGGTATTTGGATGTGATGCATATGTACATGTTGCAAAGGAGAAACGAACCAAGTTGGATAGTAAATCTGAAAAGTGCATCTTTATTGGGTATAAGGATGGTTTAAAGGGTTATAAGCTTTGGAAACCAGTAACAAGGAAGGTTGTGTATAGCTGAGATTTGGTGTTTAGAGAGGTGAAAGATGTTATTAAACATGAAGTCCAACCAAAGGAACCTGAGAAGATAGAGTTTGAGCTAAAGGAGGAAGAATCAGACTATATAGCAGAGGAGGAATCAGAAGATGAAGAGCCACAAACTCCAGGTGTGAGAAGATCAGTTCGAGAAAGAAGGCAACCAGAAAGGTATAGTCCATCTACTTTCTGTTCAAATTTTGCTTTATCTATTACTGATGATAATCCCAGAACTGTGAAGGAAGTAGTAGATTCAGATGATGGAAAACTCTAGAAAGAGGCCATGGTTGATGAAATGGCATCTTTGCACAAAAATGAGGCTTGGGATATGGTGGAGTTGCAGGTTGGAAGGAAACCATTTGGCAGGAAATGGGTGTTCAAGAAGAAGACAAATGCAGAAGGAAAGGTCGAGAAAGAAAAAGCTTGGTTGGTAGCAAAAGGTTATTCCCGGGTGCCGGGAATTGATTTTGGTGATATTTTTTCTCCTATTGCCAAAGTAACTTCTATTAGATTACTTTTATCTGTTGCTGCTACTTTTGATTTTGAGGTAGAAGAGATGGATGTGAAGACAACGTTTCTTCATAGGGATCTGGAAGAGGAAATCTACATGAAGCAAACTGAAGGCTTTGCAGTGAAGGGTAAGAAAGAACTGGTATGCAAGTTAAAGAAGTCTCTGTATGGGTTCAAACAGTCACTAAGGATGTGGTATTAGAAATTTGATACATTTATACGGGGACTTGGCTTCACCAGAAGCAATGAAGATCACTGTGTGTATTTTAAATTAATTGGTGACCATGTTATTTATTTGGTCTTGTATGTGGATGATATGTTGCTGGTTGGAAATGACAAAGAAATTATACAGGATTTGAAGACCGAATTGTCCTCCAAATTCAACATGAAAGATCTTAGTGTTGCAAACTATATTTTGGTAATGGAAATTAAAAGAGATCAGGCAAAGAGGAAGCTTTGGTTAAACCAGAGGAAGTATGTCGAGAGAATATTGCAGAGGTTTAATATGCAGGATAGTAAACTAGTGAAGGTTCCTATTCGTGTGGGTGTAAATTTATCTGCTAAACAGTGTCCCAAGGCACAAGAAGAGGAAGAGGACATGTCTCGTGTTCCATATGCAAGCGCAGTCGGTAGCTTGATGTATGTGATGGTCTGTACTAGACCAGACATTGCACATGCAGTGGGAGTATTGAGCAGGTTTATGTCAAAACCAGGGAAGGAGCACTGGACAACAATGAAGCGGGTTTTCAGGTATTTTCGTGGCACTAGTGATTATGGCTTGTGCTATCAAGGAAGACTAGGATTGGACAGAGTGTTGGATATTTGTGGCTTTGTTGATGCAGACTGGGATGGAGATCTGGATCAGAGAAGATCTACAAGTGGTTATGTGTTTAACCTATTTGGAGGTGTAGTCAGTTGGATGAGTAAGAAATAATATATAGTGGCACTATCAACTACAGAGGCAGAATACATGGCAACCACTCATGCAAGCAAGGAAGCAGTTTGGTTGCAGAGATTGTGTTCAAAGATGGGGTTATAAGGATAGACTGGGACAGCCAAAGTGCAATTTTCTTGGCAAAGAACCCTGCATATCATTCAAAGACAAATCACATTGATGTTCAGTATCACTTTGTGAGGGATATGATAGAAGACAAAAGGGTGTTGTTGGTAAAGGTGGACACATTGAAGAATATTACAGATGCATTGACAAAATATGTGAACTCTGAGAAGTTATCTTGGTGTAGAGAAACAATGGGCATTGCAGGGCTAGATAAATGATTAATCTCTCTTGTGGCCCCCTATGGAAAGAAAACAACAAGTGGGAGAATGTTGGGTTGTGTTATATACTTTCCACAACTAGCCCAGGTAGTTAACCGGGGGGTTAGAAGGTGGGCTGAGCCCCCCCTTCACTGTGCTGATTGCATAGCGGGGGGAGTCATAGGGGTTTGAGGGGTGTAGATAACCCCACTCTATGGGGTCCAGGGTAGCGCCCCAAAAAATTTTGGTTTTGGACCCTATATTAGGTTGGGCGGACCTACCTATGGTTTTGTGCATGATTTTTGCACATGTTTTTGGACGTGATGGTTTTCGGTCCATCATATTGGATGCTTCGGCATGTATAAATATGTATTGTAACATTGAAAGGAACATGATGAAAAATTAAGCTGATAGTCCTAAGTTTGGGATCCAAGGGAAAATCTTTGTGTATATGTGTTTTATGTGTTATGCTCTCGCATTGTTTATTTTCTGTGTTCTAGAATTCGTATGTAGGTAATTTCTGTACAAGGTTAAAACCTACATCTGTTACATAAATAAATACAAATAAGGGCGGACGTTTACACAGTATGCTCTTTCAGGTGGGTTATTCCCCTTTATATTCAACGTTTCTCTTCTAGTGGATATCTGAGGTACAATTGTAAGTCTTCAAATGGAATCTTCTAGTTCGATGTAGGAAAGACAAGTTTGACTAAGAGACCAAATTTTTGAAACTACATAACATATTGTTAAAGGGCCTCAGATAGTGCACCAATAGTTTTTTTAATTAAAATGTGTAAGATAGGAATTTGTTTCTGATATTCACCTCCACATTTTGATTGCTTTCCTGACTACCATTGTTTTCTGAAATTGTCTGTACAATGCCATTGTTTTCCTCACTGTTGTTTTTGTCTAAAGTCCTTTAGCTCAAAATATGGCATCTAGACTTTCTTTCATGGTATTCACATAGGGTTTGGTCACCCCAAACATGGTGGTACCTACACTTGTATGTTTTTCTTCATTTTTTAAAGTGCCCATTCCCATCATTCTGTTAGCAATCACCCCTATTGCTACAACTGCTGCATTGAACAATACATACCTACTTATACTGTTAAGCCCACTCAAATACAACATCAAAGGAATCAATACTAGATCAGATGTTCCAATATAAGGAGTTGTTTGGCCAATGGGGTAACTAGCTTGGATGTATGGATTGGTTTTGTTTGGGTTGGCTTGGTGGACCGTTGTCGCTTTTCTTTTGTATCACTTGGATTGTTGACCCCACCCTTGGCTTTGGTCTCAATGAATGGACCAAATTGTCGTAATACAATAAGGTCAATCAAATTTTCCACATATGCATCTTTGTATCTCTCCCCATATAAATAAAAAGTAAACACTAAGGAGATGTGTAAGATCTATGTTAGCCTAGCTGGGGGATCTCTATCTTCCCCCTTTTCATATTCCTTCCTCTTCGTGAATGTGTAAGATCTAAGTGAGCCTAGGAGTCAAATATCTGTCTTCCCCCAATTCATATGGCTTCCGCCCAACAGTACACATCTTGGTAAGACTGTTTTGATGTTTCAGGATGGTAGGAATGAACCCCTTCCTTCATACATTTTTCTTCTTCTAAACCAACAGAAATATCAACAATTCTCACATATACCTGAGAATTTCTTGCAAAAATGTAAAAAGGTATCAAAATCTCTTAGAAAAATAATGCCAAAAAGTATAATTTAGCATCTCTGAAGAATCCAGCGAATTGCCATGAACAAACATTTTGTGGCTTTTATCATAAACTGTAAAAATTGAACAAATATTAATGAAATGATGAAATGACTAGATTCATTAGGCTTGTTCTCTGGAATGCATGTATTGATCCTCATGATAATTCTAATAGAAACCAAAGCAAACCAATTTGAAAATAATATTTAATTTTTTTTATCAGCTTTGTAAATTTGTAGAAGATTACATAGTAAAATAATCTCAAAGGAAAAAGAACAACCTAAGACATTGGATTACAATGGGACTTGGCATGGTTTTGAGAACCTCCATCGACACTGTGTTGAAAGTATGAAACCTGAGATAGAAGGTCAATTCTATCCTCTTCCCTAAAATTTTGTAGCTCAAATATTAATCCCTTTAATTTGAATAAAAACCAAGATACTCCTAACAATTTTAATAGAAACTGAATCAAACTAATGCAACAGGAAGTATTTATTTAATAGAGCGACACATTCTATATGATTTCCTCATATCATAATCTCAGAAAAGAAGAGAATTTCCTCATATCACAATCTCAGAAAAGAAGAGAAAGATCCAATGTTTTGAGTGCACATTATCCTTGTTATTAGGAGATCAAACAGCCTTTTTGACTGTGTGATGAAGGACAGAGTGTCCACTCAAAAAGTTGGGAATGCAACTTGATCCCCTGATGATCGGTCAAATGTGCACTTCAAATGTTAGAAATGTTGCTAAACTTTCTCGTAGTTTATAATACAGAAATTAATAATTTAGAAATAAATGTAACAATGAGTAATCGTATTTATCTGTAGTGAAAAGAGTGAAGTAGAAGTGTTGCTCAAGATGTGTGTGAAGAATTAAGTCTTGGGTTTTTCCCTTCATGTTTAGGTTATGGTTTGCAGAAATACTCCCATAAATCACGATAAGCATGGTTGCAGAACATATGTTTGTGTTAGATTTATGGTCCATGTTCAAATAGCTTTGGCCTTAAACATGGTCAATTATGATTTGTTGAATATGTCACAGTAGGGTTATGGAATATTTTTTTGAATAGGAGGGCATAAAAAATAAAAAAAATATCAGATTTCAAGTTTTGACTCATAATACTAAGTCCTACCTATACACAATGTATGATCAGGGTAAATTCATTTTCCCTTCATCAAGAACTCAGCCATCAAACAAATGAATATTAAACTGATAACACCAGTGGTAGGTGAAGAAGAAACAAAATAATCACATCTCCGAATTTTAATGTGGAAATGGCAGTCAACAATCGTGAATAGGTGGCAAAATTGATGAGTCAGCCCAACTATTGCTTATTTTTTCATATCAATTACTGAGCAACTACATAGTCACTAAGAATATCTGGTCAAAAAACATTCAAATTTGGAATGTCTGACCATTAAGTTCATTACTATATATATTTTCCGCAATTATATTATAGGTATTATTCCAATTATTTTAGCCCTTCGATTCAATCCTTTGACATGGAATAAATGGTTTAGCTTTGGCCACAACAGCTTGAAAGTAAGGTATGGTTAGTAATAAAGTGACCTCAAATGAACAACTATGTATCTATGTCATTTTTATTAATGTAATCACAAGGAACTGTTCTTATGCATACATATATAAGAAACACTAGGACAGTTCCACCAAATCTACAGAAGCTGATAATTCCCATATCAAAGAAGACTCCAAGAGGCTTCATCGAGTAATGGGGAAGATTGAATCAATTTAATCAGTGAATCTCTATTAGGTCTCCTAGCTGAAAAGTCTAGATACCTTTGGGTTTTCTTTCTGCCAATATCTAAGGAGGGCCTCATTTTTGTAGGGAACAAAATCAAGTTGTTATTTTGACAGACTTATACTGTCAGCGACAAGATTCTTGTACTTGAGATAGAATTCATCAATTATCCAGTGCCTTGATATATTTATACCACTCTTTTGGAATGTTCATGCAACACCTCATAATAAGAACATCATGGCCATAACTACAGGGGTGAAATTTGATTATAAGTACAACATCTGAAATAGAATTATGAACAAACACACCTAGCATTAAACTAAACAAAAATGTAAAAGCAACAAAAAATAACCCCATTGCTACTCAATCTGTGTACAAATAAAAGTCAAGACAAGGAAATAATGCAAATCAACAACAATTACCTTGAAGAATAAAGAAGGACAAAGAGTTCTCTAGTTAGACAAAATCAAGCATAGAAACCCTCATTTTAGAAGCAAACAACTGCATAGTGGAATTGGATAAAGGCAATTATACCAACCATAGTTAGTTGCTTGCAAAAGTAATACTTTGTGTAAGAAAGTAAAGAAGACACTTTTATTGCATGTTTGGATGAGGTTAGCCATGGAAACCATCACAACTACTCAAGGTGCAGTTGTTGAGATAATAAAGACTTGCAGCAGACAAAATCAAGCATAGAAACCTCATTTTAGAAGCAAACAACTACATAGTGGAATTTGATCAAGGCAATTATACCAACCATAGTTAGTTGCTTGGAAAAGTATTACTTTTGTGTAAGAAAGTAAAGACGACACATTAGTTGCATGTTTGGATGAGGTTAGTCATGGAAACCATCACAACTACTCAAGGTGTAGTTGTTGAGATAATAAAGACTTGCAGCAAGGACCAATAAGAAAATGGCAATTTAATAATGCTGGATCATCCAAACACAAATAGACATGACATTGACAAGACAAATCTAGTATATATAGAGATAGATAAGCCTACAGAACATAAAAGAGGCTTGAATAAGTGAAATGTAATAGTAGTGATATGTTTTTCCAAAAGAAACAAATGAAAGGGAATTAAGGGACAATAGAAGCAAGGTGGCACAACCAATGCATTACTGTATATTTTGACAATGGTAGTACTTGCAGAAGGAAAGCAGGCAATGCTATGAAACAAAATCATTGAGACTTTAAAGGTAATACCAATTGTGACAACAATGACAAACATCAGATGCAACAATATAACAAGGAATTAATGATTGGAAGAAACAACAACAATGTTTAATAGTTCAGATGAAATGTAGAAACAAGATATGTGGGCAATATCAAGATGGTAGTACTTGAAAGTTGCAATCCATCACAGTGGAAGAAAAAATAATCACAATTAGTATGGCTCAGATAGTGGAGAAAAATCCAAAGAAAGCCATTAAAAATTTGTCAACTATAGAACCGCTAGAACTTCTCAATCTCGAAAAAGCCATAGACATGTTTGAGAAACAAAAGTGAAAGGGTGAGTGGTTCTATTTAGGAAACATGCTTCTAAAATAGTAAAATTTTATCTATTTGCTAAATAGAGCTATAACCAATTCATCCAGAAAACAAGTAGAAAAAATAACGTGAAATTTTCTAACCTCCTTGAGATTTTGAACACAGGACTTCAAATTGACCCCAAATCCAGTGTCCCGGTAAGAAAAACATGCACAGTTTAAAGGAGTGATCATCCACATTCAGACAATAAAAACAAAGAACCAAATGATTTAGATCTTAAGGCCTCTGCAACAAGGTTTACCAAGTAGTGGCCATGTACTTATTCCAATCCTCGTAGCATGAGCTTCAGATTTGTAATTAATCAGTCAGCTTGGCGTTTTAGGGATTTGACTATAAGTTGAGCATAAATAGTCATGACGACTCTAATCTATTGTGCATTTCAAACAGCTGCATATTCAAATATTTATAAAGATGAGGGGCTCTCTAGTTACACAAAATAAAGCATAGAAACAATCATTTAGATGAGAAAAAACTACAAGTCAAAAATAAAAGAACAACTGCATAGTGGATTTGGATAGAGGGAACCATACAAACCATGGTTAGTTGCTTGCAAAAGTGGAATTTGTTGTAAGAAAGTAAAGAATACACTTTTACAACAATTTGAAATCTAGATGAGGTCAGCCATGAAAAACAACATTACCACTAAAGGTGTGTGGTGGTTGTGGTAAAACAACCTTGTGCAAGGGATCAATAAATAAACCACAATATAACAATGTTGGATGATCTAAACACAACAAATATAACATTGACAAGACAATCGCAGTACAAATAAGGTTACATAAGCCTACAAAATAGAAAAAGAAAACTGAACAAAATGATAAAATCGATAAAATAATTATTATATATTCCCATTTTAAATTATTTTTTTAAAGATTATTATTTACACATATCAATTGTCTTGATATTTTAATGAAAAACTACTTATTTGTTATTAGCAATTTCTACTTATCAAAAAATATATCTAAAATTATTATAATTTATAATTAAGCCTTTCCTTATATTTCAATATTTATCAATCAATCAATCAATCAATCAATCCTCACACATTAAAGTATGAGGAAGGTTCAACCAATATACCTTAGCATGAAATAGGAAAGAGTAACCCTCTTTTTCCCTGAATATATTCAGAGATGGAAGTACATGAACCAAAGACTAGATTTGTCCCAACATACAAACTTATCTTGCCCAGTAGTATATTGGGAAAAACGCAGAAAACGTAAAGAACTTTCTTCAAACGTGGATGTCAATACACTTAAACATCGAATTTTATGAAGTGAATACACTTTTTACAACCATTGCAAACAGAGTTTGTGTGGGGACTGGTTTATCAAATTGTTCTGTGGAAATTCAAGACTCTTCTGAAAAATGATTTTGTATTTTGAACTTGCAGTGTTGACTTAATTGTTTAAGAAATTTACTTTTATACTCAGTTTTCTATTTAATTTTGAATTTGAGACAGAGTCACAGTTTTCATGTTTTATTATATAGAATTGAATTCTAAAACGTGGTTGTAATTTTCATGTTTTAATTTTCATTTTTATTATAAACAAGACCTGAGTTTTTTTTCATTTAATTATTATAAAGAATTTGTTTATTTTGATTGTTTATTTTGATTTTGAATTATAGTTAAGCTATTTTATTTGAAAATTGATTTTGAATTATGATTCTTATATTATAAAAAATTGAATTGTTTTAAGTGTGCAAGCTCGCAATGCCAAGGACTTGATTTTGAATAACTTTATTTTTATGAATATATTCTTGTTAAATTTTGAAATTGTAAATTCAAAAATTAATTATTTCAATATATTGAAAGCTTTTTGAAATTGTAGTTAATTCATATTTATCACTGGTTACATGTTAACAATTTCGAAGTTATTTAATTGTCATGAGAAAAACTATTTTATTGTGGTGAGACAATTGGTTGTTGAGATCATTTCTTTTTTCATCAATTTTCTAGATTTATTCAGTTAGGTTTCTTGTCACCTCTTATATGTGTAACTATCAAACTTGCAAATGAGGTGAAGAGAATTATCATATTTATAATGACCATAATTTTTTCAATACAACCCATCCCTAATGGGGAAGCATTGTTCTAAAATTTTACTCATTGTTTCTTATAGGTCCAAATTATGGTTATGGACCGTTGCCTATCTTTAATAAAACCATATTGCATTGAGGGTCCAAGTAACTCAAGGATAGCACCTTCCGATGATTGTGTTTAGCTTTTGGTGTTTATGAATAAATTTTAAACTATTTTAATTTTAATTACATATTTATAAAGTATAAGTATATAAAATTTTATAAATATTATAATTATAGATTATTTATTTTTTATATATTTTATTTATATAATATATATGGTCACATTATTATATAATTACTTTATAAATGGTGATTAGTTTAATGAATAATAATTTATATCAAAATTACATTGAAAAATAAAATTTGATGATCTATTACTATCCTTCCAATTTACTGAATTTAATGAATTATAAGTATTACTATCAACTATCATGAAAAAAAGATTGTCCTTTGTTAATATTATGGAGCCGGCCTTGACTACAAACATAATTCCTCTATTGTTGAATGCTTCCACTGAGATTCAGCCACTACTCTAGATAATCAATATTGTCTCTATTATCTTATCAGAAACTACATGCTCACACTTCCATATTACTCTCTCTGATGGAATGCATCAACACAAGACTCTGCTACCATTTGCATATAGTCCACAAGTTGCATCTGAAGACATCCAAGTTGGCTCAATCATTTTTCTTAAAAAAGTAGCTTGCACTGTGCTTCAAAACTCTTCGTAGGGCCCAACATTTGAATTTACTCTCTTTTAGTTTTTGTCTTTTATACTCTTCCTGCATTACAAAAATAAAGATAAAAAAAATGGAATCTACATTAATTCCTTTTTTGTTTGTTTACATAACGTCCATCCGAGTTGTTGAGCTTGAGGTTGTGACGCGTAAAGAAGCGTTGACTAAGGACTCATCAAAACTACTACATGCAAAGGCAGACACATCCCAATACAGATCTTCATCAACACAAAAGAACTTGCCCTCTATAGTGGCTCCAATGATTACGACGGCAACTACAACTATTAAATTCAAGGTGCGCAATCCCTACCGAAAGTATTGGTCAATCCAAGGTAGAGAATCTACAAAGACAACATTGAATACTTACAACAACATGCATGACTCAGGAAAAGTTTTTGGATTTGACCTTATTGATCATGATAGAGAGGAGATCCTCTTTTCTGTATGTTGCCTTGGTGAGGCTTGACCCAGGTTCAATGTTAGTTAGCCAAACAAATCCCTACACTATTGGCCCTTTCGGCATCAGCCTATGGAGTGCGGATCGAAGTCTCACCTGAAGTAGTATGGGGGGATTATGGAACCAAGTTTCCGCACCCTAATATGGTTGTGATGTCAGTTTATTCCTTCTATTCCTTCTTTCGCGCAGGTCACTTAGTTCTAGGGCTCGCTAGACTAGCCCTATACTCCAGCCTTCAGTACCTCTGTGAAAGGGTACGATTGTCCTTCCCGTTGCCCTGACCTGCGGCTCAAGTACTTTCGCGCTGTTAAAGCGTCGTATAGAAAAAATTCCCAAGTTATCCTTAAGTGTTTAATTATCGTGCTAAACAATCATAGTTAGCACCGCGTAAACAGATATCCTTATTTGCGTTCAATTATCCAATGAAATTACATACATTCGCGCAAAATATAAGTATTATAAATGAAATTCATATACAAAATGAGAAGATGCTTTAACAGGAAATAAAGACATAGAGTTTGTAAATAACTTCTCTATATTGATATCTTCAGATGATTACAGACTCTATCCGCCCTGTGCACACAACTGCAGGGGTCCGCTCACTCAGTTGGGGACTTCCACCCTAGTCCTTTGCGCACTCAACTGTAGAGACTCTACCTACACTACAACACGAAACTTAGACTTCTTACTTCAGATCTATGACTATCTGACTCCTATCGCTACTTAGAGCTTACTTACTTAGCTCTTTTATACAATCCCATGGTCTGTGGAACATGGGTAGATCTTTTACAGCTGACTTTACTTTACAAAAATAAGGGCGGACAACCTTTTATGACTCATGACACCTTCGCGCTCCACGACCATAAAATGAGGATACTTTACAAGTTTATTACAAAATTCGACTGAAAACATGGGCTTTTAGCCCCAAAATTGTCCTTGGTGGATCCCGTTCCCAATAGGCCCCCAACACAAACATTGTGACTCGCCCTCGAGTCACTTGGCAGGCGTGCAGATCCTAGCGCGCAGACCTTCCAGCTTAACTCGTATGACCGCAACCTCGGCAGTGCACTGAGCTACCGACTGGTTCATGTCTTTAACCATCTGCTTGGTCACTACTCTTGAACTGTCGGCCTGAAGCCTTTGCTAATTTTCTTGCAGAGTCACAAGCTTCCCTTAAATAGAGCCTGTTATTGTGTAAGCCTCATCCACCCAGGGCTTCAGTCATGCCTTCAACACTGCTTCCTTATGCAATGCTGCATCTACCTGTTCCTTCAGCTGCTTGGCCTCCTGCAACTTTGTTAGTCTTTGTGTCAGCCTGATGGTTCACGCGGTGTCCTTGAACTCATCATAGTGCTTCTGTAGCTCCTGCATTTCCATCTCTAGTCGTTGTACATTAGGGTCCTCTTGCAAGCTTGTCAGGACCTCAAACGACTTTTCAAAAAGTTGTGTGCAGTCTGCCACTGCACTGTCCACCACCGCTACTACTTCCGTGATAGCGGTCACCCACTGCTCCTTTACTTTTGGTGAAGTTGAAGACTAGGCCTTCAACTAAAACTCTATGATCTACAGGCTCAACTTCAACTGAACCCTCGCCATTTCTGTCCAAGCGTTGTGCACCCCTGTGGCTAGCTTGCAGACGTGCACCTCAACTGGTTCCTCCTCAGGAATAGCCACTCTAGGACCATTCGACATGCCTCCTTGATGACCTGCATAATTCTCTTATTTTGGTTGGTTTCCTCGGTCACATTGGCGATGGTAGAATCTCACTATAGGGCCATTTACTGATTGTTAATTCGCTGCTCACTAATCACCTGGAAGGTGCGGTGCTCATGGGACCTCAGTTCTGCAAGCACTCCATCATACAAGAGGTGGAGTGCTTCGCCAGGGAGCACTGCGAGATTTAACCCTACTCCCTTTAGGGCACTGACAGTGGGTCTATCAGTTTCGTTCTCTATGGTCAGTGCTCCATCAGGCAACTCTATCGCGCTGGAGGCCTTTGCATGCAACATTTCGACAACTTTTGAAGTGCCGATAGGAAGGTTGGTAGACACCATGCCAGCCTATGCTGCGCGGGTCTGCAGCTCCTTGAGACGTGTCTAGATAGACCCAAATATTATCTATTGTTGCTGCTCAAACTGTTGTAGGTCCTCCATGGTGACATTCCACACCGTGTCACCGATGTCGTGAAGATTGCCCTCAGTTAGTCTGATAGGGTCTAGTGATGTCTTAGTAGCCTTTGATTTCTTCCTAGACCCTCCTTTCTCCTGCTCCCTTGGACGCTTGATGCAGGCGAATGTCACCTGAGGGTCCGCGTCTTGCTTCTATTTCTGCTCATCCGTGTACTCCTCTGTCTCAGGTGAAGGCGACCTCGCGTGTTTGTCAGAGCCCCGCTGTGTTCCACCTGTTTTCTTCCCTATCTGCTGAGTGTCATCGCGCTCCGTCTGGGCCTTGTCAGCGACCTCATTTTTCCTCTTTTAGGCCAGATGTGTAATCTTAATCTTGGCCTCCTCCTTTTTCTGCGCGGTGGACTTTCTCCCTCCCACCTCCAAGTCTGTTGTAGCATGCCACTCTGCCAGCCATCGATCAAGTACTACATAAATGGCATCATCTGTTGCCAGGTAAGGAAAGTTGTACCATTTTTGCGTAGGGTCCTTCTGTGCCCTATTGGACACATGGTGAAAGTCTTCTTTAAACTCTGCATAACCCTGCAGGTTGGCATACACCGTAGGGGACAACTGCGGTTTGCAATTGATGGCCATGTGGATGTTCATCTCCATGAAGATCCAGAAGATGTTGTTGTCCTTGACGCGCTCCACATCCTTGGTCATCAGCAACAAAGCATATGCTTCTCGTAGGTATAGTGTGACCGAAGGGAATTGACTGTCTTTTGGCAACTCCCACGTTATCAACGCAATTGATAGCAAGAGTCACACGTAGTGGAACATCCTGTTGAGCTCCTACGCTTTGTGGTAGTTTGGTAGGAACTTGTCGCGAAGGAAATCCGACTAGTTGAACTGGACTCCTTCGATGCACTTGGCTGCTAGCACGACGACAGGCACCGACACCTCATTGGTGCGACACTTCCTCATCACTTTCCCTACTAAATCTGCGTAGCTACCTTTACAGTAGGGTCGCAGATGCTGGATATGGCATATCCGCGCGGCTTCTTCACTAGCCTAAACTTTTATTTCATGGACTCCACGAGGGCCTACTCACCACCTTTTCCACCAAATATCATGGCAGGATTTTCTCTAGTATAAAGCAACAACGTTATCCTGTGGATCAATCTATCCATAATGGGCATTGGCTCCTCCAGCCATAGACAACCATCATGCACCAAGCACATTAGCTACTTGATGACGAATACAGTAACCGGAGTGCGGTTGTAGTGCGGCATCCAAAACCAGTTGAGTAACCCCACCTTGTCTACTCCTATGAGCAACCTTCGTGGCTCCAATGCAGTCATTCCAGTCACCAAGTGTGGGAACTTCTTGTGATCGGCCAAGTCCCAGTCTTCAAGTTTCAATGGAGGAACCAAACCAATGCACGGTCCTTTAGAAACAATTTCATCCGGCAGCATAGGGGTTTGCAAGGGGACCTTGCTCTCATCGATGTCTTCCGGCAGCTTGGTATTGCACTTACGTAGAGGGACATACTTAGGAAACTGAGTGATAGGGTTAACACCCTGGGCTTCAACCTCTTCCACTTCTACTCGCACATCCTCGTCATCCATCAGGATGTCTTTGATTTCTTCCTCCTCCGGCTCCAAATTGATGGCTTTGCCCTTCTCCTGTGAGGTAGGCTTCGGTAGGTTTCTTATTGGCGATGCACACACAGTTATTGCAGGCTGCTTTCCCTTCTTATCCTTCACAGTCTCTTTGGTTGGGGCGGGCTTTGGTCTCGATGCTCTTGGAAATTTAGGGACTTCAGCTAATACTTCAACAACCTCTTGAGCAACTACTTCTGCCTCTATCTCCATTTTCGGCACCGACTCCTCCACTTTGATATCTATAGCTTCTGTGGGCACCAGCATGGTTTTCTGCAAGAACTCATATGTTTCCTTTGACAATGTCTCAAATACTCTACTCACTATCTGAAGTTTTTAGTGCTCGTGATTCATATGTGCTTGAGAGCTCAACAACTCAATTCTCAAAATGCCAAGTGTTTTACGCTGGACAACCACTTGTAATTTATAGGGCATTTTGAATTCAAATCCAACCGTTCCCCCCAAATTTGGTTCATTAATGCCGGATTTGCCGCATATTTTCAAGGATCTGAGCCATAAATTTCATCTTAAATGCTAGCCGCCCGCTCAATTTCGCCTCATTTCTACCATCGCTTCATGAACAGTGACTTTGACGGTAACTTTTCGGCTGACTTGTGTGATTTCTCCCTAGGTAGCGCAGCTCCCTTCATGCTGTCGTGAGCCTTGTGACACTTCCTTGCTTTGCATAATCCTCCAATCGTGCAGCTCCCCAACCCAGATAGTGTAGTTTATAGTCTTGTGCCTCCTTTCAGCTACCTGGAGTGCTAAGACTGAACTGCCTTCATGTAGTGACATGGCCAAACCACCAGTGTATGGCTTCAAGCGATTGCCATTCACCTTTCCTGGGAAGGGTTCTCCATTCAATTTGACCATCTGTACTGCTCCTCCGTCGGTAATTCCCTTAATGACATAGGGCCCTAACCAGTGCATTTTGAAATTCCCTGGAAATTTATCAAACTTACTATCACATAACAAAACCAAGTCATTTATGTTAAAGGTGCACAACTTAATGTGCCGATCATGCCATGATTTTTTGTGCTGCTTTTGGATCTGTTGTTGAAATCTAGCCAGAAATCTCTCTTCCTCAAGCTCAGCCAGCTACGTGAGCCTCTCCTTGAGGGCTTTACGATCCATCATACCCGTGAGTGCTGCTATGTGTAGACTATGCACAATATATTCCATAGGCATTACTGCTGCTTCAACACCATAGACAAACCTAAAGGGAGTTTGTCCAGTCAACTTCGTGCATGTCGTCTGATAGGCCCATAGTACTGTGGGTATGCGTAGGTCCCAGTCACTTCGTCGAGCATTGAAAACCTTGGTCAGTGTGTTCTCCAGCACTTTATTGAATGCTTCTACCATCTTGTTAGCCTGCAGGTGATAAGGTGTACTCTTCTGGTGATATACATGAAATTCCTCCATTAGCGCGCTAATTGTCTCATTCAGAAAGTGCATACTGTGATCACTCATCAAAATATTTGGACAGCCAAATCGCATCAGTAAATATTCAAAGAGGAACTTTGCAGCAGTTGTGCCTGTACAATCCTTTACAGACTGTGCCTCCACCCAACGAGTCAAATACTCCATCATGGTGATAATGTACCTCGCTCCCGTCTTTCCTTGGGGTTGGATGGGTTCCACAAAATCTATCACCAATTTCTCAAAGGGTTGTAATGTCATCTGTGGATTCAGAGGCATATCATCCCTTTGCGATGGCCTGCCAGTCCTTTCACACACATCACACGCTTTGCAGTAAACTTTTGTATCATGATGGAGGGTGGGCCACCACAACCCTGCGCATAGAATATTCTGTGCAGTTGCTCTCCCTGCATAATGTCCTCCCACGATGCCCCCATAAGCATCCATGAGGATGCTGCTTCTTTCAAACTTGGATACATATCGTTGCAATATCTCATCATACCCCATTTTGTACAGATGCCCAACAATGACAGAAAAATCTGCCACGCACACCACTAACTCATTCTTTTGCTGGACAATGTATCCTTTCAGGGCAGTTCTTGTCATTAAGAAGTGTATGATATCTTCAAAATGACCATCGACAACGTGCACTGCAAATAACTGCATGTTAGGAAATCCTTCCTCCAAATTAGTGGGCTCTTCCCATGTTTCAATGCGTGATAGATGCTCTGGTCCCATGTTTATTCATCCAGGCTTCACAATAACTTCAAAATCATACTCCTGGAACAATAACAGCCATCTGTAGATTCTCACCCCCCAACACAGGCTTATTGACCAGGTACTTTAGTGCAGAATGATCTATATACATCTTAAAATGGTCACCCAATAAGTAGTGTCTAAAATTCTGGAGCATATATACCATAGCTAACCCTT
Source organism: Pinus tabuliformis (assembly GCA_031772625.1). Classification (NCBI taxonomy): domain Eukaryota; kingdom Viridiplantae; phylum Streptophyta; class Pinopsida; order Pinales; family Pinaceae; genus Pinus; species Pinus tabuliformis. The sequence goes on along the minus strand of CM062818.1, from coordinate 1,381,455,427 downwards.
CACGCTTGGTTGTGGGATAGTTCCTCTCCGCCTTGGATAACCTTCTTCTTGCCAATGCAATAGGACGATCCAAGTCTCCTCCGCCAGCCTATGTTAGTACTGCTCCCAGCGCTATACATGATGCATTGACATGTACATGAAACTCCTTCTTCCAATCCAAGAAGACTAAAATCGCCATGGTGACTATCTTTTCTTTCAATATATCCAAGCTCTTCTTGCAGTCCTCGTTCTAGCAGAATGTGACATTCTTCTTCAACAACATCTCCATAGGTGCGATGATTTGGGCATAGCCTTTGATAAACTTTCTGTAATATCCTGTATGTCCTAGGGTAGCGCGCATATGTTTCACACTCCTCGACACTTCCAAATTTAGTATCATTGAGATCTTTGCGAGATCTACCATCAGTGTCTACAAACCACATGAACCAACAGGGTCGCAAATGGTACAAAAAATAGACACTTCTTTAGATTGAGTGCTATCTGGTATCTTCGACAAGTTTCTAGTATCAGGTGTAAACTGGCGACATGGCGTTTCACCAGCCCAAACATAGTCCAGTCATCAAAGTATACTTCTAGGAACTTATGAATAAATTCATTGAACGCCGCAACAACTACACGCAAGAAAATCACAGACGCATTCTTTAATCTGAATGGCATTACAGTGTACTGAAAACACCCCCACTTAGTCGCGAAGGTCATCTTGCTCCTACCCTTTGGCGCAATTTTGATCTAATGGTACCCAGAGAATCCATCAGTGAAGGAATATGCTTCATGGCCACCTACATTATCCAACACTTCATCTGTGAATGGAGTCAGGAAAGGATCATGTATGCAAGCATCATTCAAATTTCTAAGATCCACGCATATCCTTATTTCATCCTTGTGCTTCTTCTCCTGTACCAGCATTGGGGTTACCTAGTCAGATTCTTCCACAAGCTCAATGATGCTTGCTGCGAACATCTTGTCTAGCTCTAAGTGGACCTTCTCCTTATACTTCGGATTGAGACGGTAAGGTATTTACTTAACTGGCTTCACGTCGGGCTTCAACGTGATATTCATAACACCTAGGTCCCCGATTATCCCTTTTAGATCTGTAAATGTGGTAGGGAATAAATATTGGTATTCGTAGACCAAATTAGCGACCTTATCCACCGTCGCGTCATCCCAGTAATCTCCAATCTTTGCAAACTTGGGCTCTGTCTCCGTACCAATGTTTACTTGTTTCATTTTCAGTGGTTTTGTTATATCAGGATTCTTAATCTTCGGTCCTTCAACCTCGCGGTGACCTTCTGTTTCAGGGATGTTCATCTTTCATGGATCCTCATCCTCTTGTTCAGCGGTTACGTTATAGCATTCCAGCACATGACTCCGCTAACTAGCCTAATCAGGCTGAATCAGATCCAAGGGATCTTGCGGTATCCTAAAGATTGTTGCTTCACCTCTTGTAGCACCTCATCAATACAGTCAAACTCATCTTCAAAGTTGAACGTCATTATGAATCCTTCGCATAGAATATCTGATTCACTTATACCATGCCGAAGCTCTGTTTCTACACACCAGTTCATCGGGAGGACATCTAGGGTGTGACAGAATAAGTGCACCCATTCAGGTTGGGGCTTCTCTCCATAAGCCTGAGCCCATTTGGCCAAGTGCACACACAGATCATCCTGACCATCATATTTTTTTGTTAGCTCACCTTCGGCTTCCCAAAACGTGTTCTCATCATCCTCCTACATTTGTGCCAATCATCAAATCTCCCCTTGTGTGTACCCCACATCTTGTGGGCATAGCGCGCAGTGCCCAATCCAACACCTGGAAGTGCTACTTTTTTGGTACCTCCCTCTCAAATGCATCCAAAAAGATATCTACATCATTCATGCCATCATAAGTGGGTAGATTTCTTACCTCTGATGACACACATTGCATTGACCGGGTCATCATGTTACAGCTCATTGTAGTTACTTCGTGTAACTGATTCTGGCAGCGTTCTAATTCTTCATCAGAGGTGGAGGTGCAGGAACTCTCACGATCCCACGTAATTCGTCCATCCGCTATTGGATTCACCCAATCTTGGTCTCGCGTTGTTATCTTATAGATACAGTCTAGATCGCCATCACTCTCATAATCACAAACTGGTTCAGTACGACGCGACACTTCAACAGGGTCTAGAGTTATTACTATGCTGAGCAATTTCTTCTCAAATATCATCTTTCACTTCTTTAGGTTGAATACCCAATTCATATCAGTAGCCCAATCAATTCTAAGGAGCGCAGGATAGGGGTTTCTATCATCCACAATTTCTATTACTTCAGAGTCAGCCAGCGTGCTCACACCTTCAATATCTACAGTCACCCCTTGCAGCCACGCCATGGGGATGATCTTCTGCTGATTCTCCATCCTTAGCTATATCGGAGACCACTTTAGCGCGGGTCTCCCCATCCGTTCCCAATTCTGCTTTCATAGGACGTTCAAGTCTGACCCCAGGACTAAGATAACTTGATCCATCTCATACTCTCCTATCTGTGCGGTTAGTCTCATCTCTCGTCCTGTCCTTGTTTTATGCTTACCAATCTTTCGTGCTACACACAGCTCACCAGGAGTGCTTCCAGCACATCTATTTATGAGCTCCTGTAACCCTTTCACAGCCTTTCTATCACGTAGTAACTTCATGCAAGTCTCTAGGAAGGTTGTAAGAATAGAGGGGTCCATCTCTTGATTAGGCTTATGCTTGCTCCCTGAGGTGGAGGCCTCAATAAATCTCTTCTTCGCTTCCATGAATGTTTTGCATGTGCACTCCAAATCAAACTTAGCCTGCTTCACTGGAGCTTTGTGAACCCACGTGTTGTCTTCGGGTTGTTCCCCTTGTCATCCCCTATTGTGATTCCACTTTGGAGCACTATATTCATGTTCAGATCCTCTTCGCATGGCTCAGACCTCATCATTTGCAGGTTCTGAGTCGGCTGAGGTGGTAGTGCCCCTTTGTCACATATCCTTGCTATCAGCGTAGGACAGTCTTCTGTTTCATGATCAAACAAAGTGCAATACTTGCACGACGGACGTGTTGGGTTAGTGCAATCATGGGCATAGTGTCTTGGTCCTCCACAATTGTAGAAGATCAGCTATCCCTGACCTCTACCAGGACCTCCTTTGTCTCGGCCTTCTCCGTGCCCCTGAAATCCTGTTTGTGCCATCCCCGCACTTTGGTCAGGGGGTCGCATTTCTGCTTGTACCCTATAGGTGGGTGTTCTATCCATCATCAATTCATAGCTTTTGTAGTTGAGCTCATCATGCCCTACCAACCTACAGAAGTTCCAGGATAGTTGTTGTGATGTCTTTACAAGCTTTTGCAGCAGATGATAGTTATCTATGGCATGTTTTCCTGCTACCTAACATGTACTGCACCACAATGCAGGCCCCCCACTTGGTCCTGCCTAAGCATTCGGCCTCAAAGGCATTGGTCCTCCTCCTGCCAGGTAGTTCACAAAGACTGGGCAATTGTCTTTGTCATTCCCCTCACCCTTGCATTTCAGGCACCATACCTCTTCGTACACCTTTGGTCGAATTGTTTTGTCGTACTTCAAACTTTGCATATCAAGGCAAAGATTTTTCAACTACGCATGGATCTGCTGAACCCCCATATTTGGATATTGCATCGGTTTTTCATGCACTTATTGAAATTTCCAAGGCCTCTCCCTAAGTCATTATATTCTGTTGTGACAGTGCAACGCTTATGTGTGGCAGGAGCGAAGCCACTAACCACTTGTGATGTTGTCTGTCTATTAAGTTCATGTTAGCTTTGCAGATTTTACACTTCAACCTCTGATCTAATTCACAAGGTGTCTCGCCTTGTTGCATTGCGATTTACTTGAACCCCACAATCGACTGGGCTTTAGATTTAGGCCTACTGAATTCTTTATTCAACGCTGTATGGATGTTTGCCACTCCAACATTCGGGTTTTCATTAGAGTACTTGATGTACTAGGTTAGCACACTATCTTGTAGAGCACTAACCAGTGTTGCCTTCTTCATGTAATCATTTGTAACACCCTGAGCTTCCCATATGGCTTTCACGGTGAACCAGAACTAGTCCAGGTCCTCATTTCCGAAGCCTTTGAACAAAGGAAGCGTTACTGAATTTGCCATACTGAACTGCGGTGGAGGAGGAGGTGGTACGGGTGAAGTCCCAAGTGATGGTGGTGAAGTTTGAGGCAGTGTGGGTGGAGGTGGCAGTTGCGGGAATCCTTGTCTTATTAACTGAATAACACTTCGTGGAGAAGCTTGCGCTATTCCCTCTTCGTCACCTCACGTAAGTGATGTCAATGGACTATATTCAGGACACTTTCTTCCTTCGTTCCTGTAAGTTTTTCCACTTCGCGTAGCTCCAAACATCAAGGTATCTGCATAACCTGTTTTTTTGCACAATAACATTTTAATCTAGGTATTCAAAGATTTCATGTACTTACCTCGTGGACCTTTGAAAAAGTGTCGCTTCACCTCACCGTAGCTAACTATGGTGTCGACCACCAATTTAGTTACAAGTCCTCTTATGATGTGATCGAGCCAAAGATCGATAGCATGGGCGATATTATCCTCAGAGGCTTCCAATTTCTATACTAGCTTCGGGGTTCAAACAATAGGACTGTCGAGTTTTCACCTTCCTTGGCTATTTGCTAGCTTCGCGATCCACTCGTATAGCTCAACTGGAAAGGAGCAAAAAAAAATCTCGTGTATTTCTGTATATAGGTACCTGTCCAACCACTATTCCTTCGTTAGTCGTGGGCTTCTGTTCTCCTACACCGCAAATTCGTGGATCTTCCTATACAACCAATCCTTGATCTCTTTCATAGTTGAATTCTAGTGATACGACATCACACATCTCTTATGCAGATTCCATTCCCAGTAATGGAACAATTTTCTGGCTTGGTGGGGCCTGACCCAGGTTCAACGTTAGTTATCCAAACATATCCCTACACTATTAGCCCTTTCAGCATTAGCCCGTGGAGCGTGGACCGAAGTCTCATGCGAAGCAGTATGGGGGGATGCTGGAACCAAGTTTCCGCACCCTGATATGGTTGTGATTTCAGTTTATTCCTTCTATTCCTGCTTTCGCATAGGTCACTTAGTTCTAGGGCTCACCAGACTAGCCCTATACTCCGGCCTTTAGTACCTTCGCGAAAAGGTACGATTGCCCTTTGTGCAGCCCTAACCTGTGGCTCAGGTACTTTTGCGCTGCTAAAGAAACGTATAGAATAGATTCCCAAGTTATCCTTAAGTGTTTAATTATCTTGCTAAACAATCACAGTTAGCATCACGTAAACAGATATCCTTATTTGCATTAAATTATCTAACGTAATTAAATACATTCTCGCAGCATATAAGTATTATAAACGAAATTCATATACACTATGACAAGATGCATTAAGAGGAAATAAATACACAGAGTTTGTAAATAGCTTCTCTTTATTGATATCATCAGATGATTACAGACTCTATCCACCCTATGCACCCAACTGCAGGGGTCCATGCACTCTGCTGTGGACTTCCACCCTAGGCCTCTACGCACTCAACTGTAGAGCCTCTATGTATGCTACAACTCGAAACTTAGACTTCTTACTTCAAAGCTATGACTATCTGACTCCTATCGCTACTTAGAGCTTACTTACTTAGCTCTTTTATACAACCCCATGGTCCGTGGACTATGGGTAGATATTTTATAGCCGACTTTACTTTACAAAAATAAGGGTGAACAACCCTTTATGACTCATGACACCTTCGCACTCTGCGACCATAAAATGCAGAGACTTTACAAGTTTATTACAAAATTCGACCCAAAACATGGGCTTTTAGCCCCAAAAATGTCCTTGGGGGATCCTGTTCCCAATGCTACATTTGCAGAATTGGTCGAATCACTTTATAGTCTAATCCACGTTGGCCAATTATACATTGTTTCGAATGACACAGTTAAAGAAGCAAACCCAAACTACAACTACCTAAAGAATAAATGGGACATTTACTTGTTTTCTACATCCACTATCAATCTAGGTTTGGTAGATGATCTGACCTTTCCTTATCAAAGCTTTCATTTCAAAACCATCGTTGAAATAAAAAATGCAAGTCCAAATACCAATGTATATGTCATTGGTGTTGTTATTTCCACCTCACCTTCCTCAACAATTCGATGAAGGTACGGAACTGGAACACTAAGAAAAACACTCATATTAAAGGACAAGTCATGTTTTAGAATTGATGTAACACTATGGGGAGATCATTGTGACTCTATAGGACAAAACCTTGCTAAATTCTGCTCTTCTGAGAACCCACCAATCCTTGCAATCAAAGGAGGTCATGTATCTGAATTTAATGGAAACACCATAGGGATGATATCAACTGGAACTCTCGTCATAAATCCAGAAGTTGAAGAAACGCATCAACTCCATACATGGTTCTGTGAAACCAGTTATATATCTTCCTCTCCATCTTTGAGTATAAACTATGGTGCTGCTTTGAAACGAGCCCTAGCACAAAATATGATTCATGAAATTACTTGCATGCAAGCCTTCCAGAAATAAATATGGGTTTCGGTTCATGCAACGACAAGTGCTCTTCACATGGATGACTTCTATTTTCTTACATGTCCATTAGATTTCAATGGAAAGAAATGCATGAAAAGGGTTATGCACCATTCTAACAATCTTTGGCATTGTACAAAGTGTAACGACGACTTCCTAGAATGTGACTACCATTACAAACTTAAAATTGAGTTGCATGACCACACCGGGAACCTACAAAATGTCACCACTTTCAAAGAGGTAGGAAATGAGCTCATGGGCATCATGGAAAAAGACTTGTTCCTTCCTTCAATCAAACCAACTAATCTCCAAGAACTTTGTGGCCAGATTTCAGGTTGACACTTCTTGCCGACACTTTCCATTAAAATATACTACTTCAATGATGTCGAGCACTTGCAATGAATAATGATTAATTTAGAAGAAATTCAATATGACTCTGCATGCAAGGAGGCCCTCAAGGACATTCAAGCAATGTCCACTTCAAAACAACCTGTTATTTGCCACCTTTGAATTTTTTTCAGGGTTGCAACAAACGCTATTGTTTTGTACATAAATTAATATTTCTACATAGCTCATTGTTCCATAGTATTGTAAATTATGTCCATGTTGTTGTGCTACACACTTTCTCTGAAAATACTCTTTTTCAATTATTCCAAAATATGTATGTTTACCCCTTCACAATTTACATAATATAGATATCAACATCTATAGAAACTTCAATTCATTATTTTTTCCTTCGCTGTTTAAATAGCTAGACATTGATTTCTTGATTTTTTATCTATTCATGCTATCGTTCAATAGCGTTGAAAAAAAAATCTTGCTTATCTTGCTCTTCTCTTATCAATGATTGATGCCATAATAATGTATATTTTGGCCATACTATTAATTAATAATTCCAACAAATGTATTCTTACCGCTTCAAAATAGACATAACCTATATATCAAAATCTCCAGCAGTGTCAAAACATTCTTACTTCCTCATTTATGTGTCTATGAAATGCATGTTTTTCCTTTTACCTATTTTTTCTATAGTACAACGATGTTCAAATAAAAAATATGGAATTATAAGACTTGTAATACATTCTCTATGCATGCAAACCTTGTTTATGATTCACTCTAAGTTTCTTACGTATCCAAACTAACTATAATTATTTCTACTTATTTAGATATGCTAAGAAACAGTCAAAATGTGGATAAAAATGAACGACGATGTTTTCTTTATGCACAACAAAAAGATACAATAAATGCACATCGGTGACTTCTTTATAAAAACTACAAAAACCCTACTACTTACACTACATCCCTTCCCACATCAAGTGCTCTCCCAATTAGGCAAATCAACCCACCTCACCTTCATTAAAACCAATATAACCCCCCTGCTTAATGATGAACATCATCGCTTTCGAAAAAGGATAGATAAACTTTCTATCATGCATGTTTTCACAATATTCAAAGAATCATACCCATGAATGAAAACAAGGCTTTTACATGGTAGCCTTTCTTGGTTTCGTTGTGCATCATCTAAATCTACCAAATGTTTTTCTCATCTTAACAACATGGACCCTCGCGAACAACCATATGTCCTTCAAAATTTAACACAAGTTGAGGAAATGCTCATTGCACATGTGAACCCCATTCTACAAGTCACTCATTCCTGTGGTGGTCAATAAAAATATAGTGGCTATAAAATCAATTTCCCGCAAGACATCACTACTATTGCCAAATACTTACCTCAAATGGTTTCTAAATTAGACATCCTCATTGTGAAAAGGCACAATCCATCTAAAAAGGCTTATGAATTATTCGTTTGCAAATCACGTGCACTTGCAGCAATTGAATACAAGATAAATAATGATCCTTACTACAAGGATGTTCAATTCATCTCATCTGCAATTTCTACTCTACCAGATCACCCTACAGATATTTCTTCTCTTCTTCACAATGTAACCACCTCTTGTTTTGAACCCCATCAAACCAATGTTGATTCTACTTACGATCCTGATGTCATGCTAACTCCATTAGAAATCTGACCTTCTTCTTTCGTTCCAACATTCCCAAATTCATGTACTGAACTTGAGCACATTTGTGATTATTTGCACTTGACCCATTCAAATTTGACAAGCTCATTTGACTAGCCTCCAATATCTTTAACGGCTACGAATGAATACAACACCAAGGGCCTCTTTGCCATGGCATTCGCCGCACTCTTTCCTACAGGAATTTCCATGGTCACGCAACCAATAATTACAAAATTTGAGATGCATGAATATTCTTTTCACTTGTTGCACTACCATGATAACCGAAAGGCCAACATCCAAGATTCCAGTACTACCTTTATAACATTTTAATGCACCATCGTAGCCAAGAAACTATTACTGTTTTATGAAGAAATACATTAAGAGCAACTTACCAACAACTATTTTAGATCTATGATAATGTCTTCGTGACTTTCCAAGTTCAAAATTTCTTGAGCAAGAGATGTGATTTGGTTCAGGCCTGCGAGGAACGCGATCTTTCTGGAACAAGTGTCAATGTGAACAAACTGACATGATCACACAAATTGGAAGCAAAAAAAAATTCTTCACTCTCAGTGTAGCTGATACGAAGTGGCATGACTTGCACATGATCATGCCTACCAATGTTCCCTCCAGTTCAGACAACCACTTCCAATGAAGAATCCAAAACATAATAAAAAACCCACATCTAACATCCCAATATATGCATTCCAAATTTACAATTTTCCTCAAAGAAGCCCTGCAAAGAGGCCTCCATGCAATAGATTATTGGTGCAAGTATTTTTTAATATCCATTTGTCTCTACATTAATTTATACATTGCAAATATTTTTTAACCAACTTTTACTTTCATATTGTTTTCAGATATGAATGTAAACATAGAGGATCCACACACGTATATGGCTTCCTTTGGTTGCAAAATGCACCAAATATGGACACTCTTGATTAGAACAATGAATTAGAAGTTGTTGATACTCAGAAATATTTTGATCGCTATCTAACTTCCTCAAATTAGTGACAACCCAAAAATCGTAATCTTGTGCTTCACCAATCAACAATTCATAACCCATGTCTTCTTGACACAACATCAATCTTCAGGTCAATCGAGTCTGAAGACTATAAAGTGTTTGTCAACTGCATTCAACGTCACACAAAGTGTCATGAATCTTCTTGTCTTCACTAAAATGACAATGTTCTTAGTTGTCGGTATGGGGTACTGTGGGAGTTAAACTCCACATCTTCACTTTTCATTGACAATAAAGATCAGAAAACCTACGTCCCTACTCACAATGATGATAGATTGAATATCCACATTGTCGGTCTACTTTCTTTCTGGAGAGAAAATGTTGATCGTCAACCAGTTCTACCTCGTCATATTATGTTAAACTATATTTCAAAGTATGCAACAAAAGAAGAAACAAGATCTGAGAGCTACCGACAAATGCTATCATGTCTTTCACAAAGTGCCACTCCAAAAGCACCTACTGTTACTGTCATTTGGAAACTCCTTACAGAAACCGTTGCAGATAGAGCATTGGGGTGCAAGAAATATGCCATATGTTACAAAAAATACCTCTCTCTCTCTGTAGTCGTACATTTTTTCTTTGAATGTTAACAAAACTGTTTTTAAACGTGTTTCCTAATACACTGAGAATCCCCTTTTGACGCTAAACTTTATCCTTGCATACATGAATAGACCTATTTCATTGGAATCATTGCCCCTCCTTGAAGTTGCACGCTCTTGGTAATTTTCTTCCCGTAAAAAAAAAACCAATGGAAGCACATATTCCCTCCAATGATTGTACATGTATTTCCACAATATATTTCCATTCCTTCCTCTAATGATTGTTGTTACACCACTTTCTGTTGCAGTGAACCACTATTGTATTTCCCTTTCTTCACACTCCCCAATGACATTGGTTCAACTGATGCAAAAATAATTGCACACTGGGAACAAAAGAAAGGGACATATACTCCATGGCATGTCAATCGAGAAATTGAAAACCCACAAACCCCACATACTGAAGATCGATATAATTCTTACCCTCCTCCTGAATCCATGCAAATATGAATGGAAAATCCTCTCTCAACTCCACCTAGGTTACAATATTGGAATTAATGACCTCAAAATGATTGGCTATCATGACTTCGATGCTAACCACAATTGGTTGCATACTTCTATCCCTCTCCACTTGCAAGAAACTGCCATAAATTTCATTGAATTCAACTGCTCAAATATTGAAAACTAACATCATCTTTTTTCCAACCTCCCCCAAGATCACACATTATCTCCTACCCAAAACACAACTTTTATCATTAAGTTTTCTCACTTCAAAACCCTTTCTCTAAAAACCCCACGCAGAATCATCATACAAGGGATCGCTGGGACATGAAAATCTCATTTAATTAAATGTCTACAACATGCATTTATGGAAAAATCACCTTACAAGATATTCAAACGAGGATCCTGCCCCAAAAATCATTGCCTCTTTATCATTTGTGTCCAACTATTGAATTGTTACGGAAGATAAGAAAAATACTGAAAAACATAATTGACATCCATGAAAGGGATGCACACAGGAAAATGCGGGCTCAATTGGAGGAACAAGTTTCATAATTTGGCACCACAATAAACATTAATTGGTGTTGCCGATGCCATGCCTCATCATGTATATATGATTAATTTCTCACGTTAACTTACATCTACATGTCATAAAATACTTTTATTGTATATATGTTTAGTTATTAACTTCCAAACATGCCTCTATGTATACACCATATGTAAAATTTCAAAAAGGACATTGCATAGCATGTACAACATTGTTGCCGCTCTTATAATGATCATCAACATTGTATATGATTCAACTTTCATTTATTGATTGTTGTATATAAATACTTGTTAGTGTTGTTATTTTCAATTATATCACTTTACAGTCAGATTATTCTTATGAAGGACATGATTTGAGTGTGTAACCTACATTGGATAGCATGTACATTATTGTTGCTACTTTTATGATACTTATCATATTCAAAACTTGTGTTTTTGAGTAACTGGAATGCGTTTTCTAATTTAATTGATGTCACATGATTTGAGTGCCATGGTTTCATATGATACTATAATTGGGCTTAAAGGGAATTATTTTCCATGAAGAGATTGTAGTGCTATTTTGTTCTTTTTGTTTTATTTAATTGTTGACACATGATTTCACTGCTATGGTTTCATATGATGCTATAATTGGGCTTAAAGGGGATTTTCTTTCCATGTAGAGAATGTAATGCTATTTTTTTTATCTCTTTGTCATTGAATCTCGTTGGAATTAAATGATATCCTCAATTAATGCAATGCCTAACACTCTTTGTTTTGTTTCATTATGGTTTTACAAAGGAAAATGGAATAGTATCGGAAGAATAAGTTGGATTTTTCAAATTAATTTATAAGAATGTTTACATGCCAATATTGTTAGGCTAATCATTTTGAGGCCTAAAATCTTCCAAAAACTAATAATATACCTCATCTAAGATTTCCATGATTCAAATTTGGACCTCACATTAATTCTCTCTTAAAAAAAAGATATGTTTCCTCCTAAGCTTTACTCACATATGAATTATGTAATATACAAATCATATCTACATATGCATTCCACTTAAACAAACTTCTCGTCTTCTCCATAGTTCCATTACGATTTCCGATAGCTCCTCCCGAGGGATTTCTGGTCGGTCGGCTGCCTCCGCCTTGATCGCCACCACAACACACCACGACCAGACTGTACGCTCATTGGAATTTGGAAACATGCTGAAACACGAGCTTGAACTAGCCTTTCGTATATTCTAAGCTGGTTTAAAATTTGAAATTGAAATCAGGTGCCATCTCGAAGAGTCTGGTTGTACATTTTCATTCACGAAAGGTGAAGTTTTAGTCCAAGGCGCCTTTGTCGAGCGCATCGGGTGCCTACTGAGCATCGTCGCACGATCAAAACTTTCTTTCACCTCGTCTTCCGACGTGGAACTGAAAAACATACACATTGGAAGCTGAGTTGCAAAACCAGGGAAACTTGCAAACATACACATTATAAGGTGCCAAACATACACTGTAGAATTTCACAACATTGTTTTTAGCAATATATTTATTTAATTACTGATTCATTATTTAACTAGACAACTAGATTTATATCACGGATTTTAAGTTTAAATTGACTATTTTGATTAAGTGTAATGAGAGTTCATGATATATTTTTTTAAATTAGTAAGTGTGGTTTAATTTGAGTTAATTTTATGTTATCTTTTTTTTTTAATAATGAGAATTTAATCTTGTTATTTAATATATTTGAAAATTGATACTTGTGTGATGTATCTCAAAATTGATACTTGCATGGTTATCTAAATTAAGTTACTAATAAATGGCCATGGACATTAATTCATGATAATTATTAACATATTTATTCCAATATACATTTTTCATTATCCAAATAAAAGAAACAAAAATAAAAGGTTAAATTATAAAAATAAAAGGCTAAATTATAATTTTATTTTAAATTATTATTATTATTATTATTAATTATAAAAAGCATTAATATATGAATTAAATAACATTTTTAACTATGGATATTTACTCCTATTTATCATGGAAAATTTTCACTTGCAAATACTTTCTGTTACAGTATCAATATCATGGTCAATACTATGGTTTACCAATACCACATTCCAGGAAAAATTTTAAGGACAGAAAATTACCTTGAAGTTTAAAAATAGTGCCGAATCTCACTAGTCCCTAATATGAAAACTATAAAATGTTTATTAATATATTTGTAAAATTATTGAAATTTATAACGATTTTATATATATTCTCTATATAATCTTGGTGATTTTTAAGGTAAAATAATTTTAGATTGTAAAATTTGTCCCTAATATGAAAACTATAAAATGTTCATTGACATATTTGTAAAATTATTGAAACTTATAATGATTTTATATATATTCTCTATATAGTCTTGGTGATTTTTAAGGTAAAATAATTTTAAATTGTAAAATTTGAGCGAATCATTTTTATAAAAAATGGAAATTGACAAAAAAAATTACTGAAAAATCATGGAAAATTAGCCCACTTGCATATTAGCCCCTAAAATTTTCCATGCCGCATTCTAATATGGCATTTCGAGATCAATTTTAACCCTTGCCACCATTATGAATATTTCAACATATTTTATGGAAGTTAAATCTCTATCATCCACCTAATAATTATTAATAATTAAATTATAACTCTACACAACCTATTATAAAATAATCATACCTATTAACATAATAATTATATCTAATATATAAATACTATTATGTAAAAATATATTTCCATTAATAACAACATAACCTATCATATGCTAATTTTTTTTACATACCATAAATATCAGAGGAAGCAATTCAACATCATTTTGTTAGACTTGCCAATGTATCTATGTTAGACTTCCCTTTGCAGGGGTAGTTCAAACGTGATTTGGCGGATCTTGAAGAAATATATGGACAATTGGTTTAATTGTTAACATAAAATATTTAAGTTTTACATGTTGCTTTATATGTGCCAATTTATGTAATGGTTAATTTGTGCGATTGTTGATTTAACAAATCAATAATTAATTTTGATTGTCATGTTGAGAGGTAATTTACAATATGAATCCACGAGGTAGTTTCTGGTAGGATCCAGGAGGAGAAAAAATGCGCTGAACTAGGGTTTGCAGCAGGTTTTCAGTGTTGGGATCCATGGAGGGGCGAGAAGGGGGGATTTCCACTCCCTCCTACAGTCAGGAAGTCGCAAGCCGCTTCAAGAAGGCCATGGAAGTGGAAACCGAGGGTATAGAAAGAGGAGAATAGGAAAAGAACAGAGCACGGAGGCAGGTAGAAACGGAGGAGGAAGTCAGAAGAGAGAAGCATACAGGAGTGGACAGCCAGAAAGCTGACCCCAGAATGTGGATAGGACCATGTAAACCTAGGGCATCCATCACACCCTGAGTGGTGTTAAGTGATCCAGCACTACAGGCGCACAGGGAGCACATAGCGACTTATGCAGTGATATGCAAATTCATGGGGTTATGGCCAACAGAGAAGGCTCTACACGTGTGGATAAAGAACCATTGGAAACCTAAGGGAGAAATAGATCTGCACCTGGGGTCCAAGGGTTTCTTTAAAGTTGTGTTTTCAAACCTAGAGGATAGAGACGGGGTGTTTGAAGGAGGAACTTACTTATATGTGGCCGCAAGCCTCTATATGAGGTCATGCGTGATGAACTTTGTACCAAAACAAGAAACATTTACATCGGTGCCGGTATGGATAAGACTATATTCCCTACCACTATATTATTGGCTGCTAGAATCATTAAAAGCCATAGGTAATAAATTAGGGCATTTTTAAAAAATATCAGAGGCCACACTGCGTGGAAAATATACCTTCTTTGACAGAATATGCGTGGAACTGGACCTTTATGGGGCTTTTATGGATGAAATAATTCTTGAAGTTTATGATGAAGAATGGGTGCAGGCGGTGGACTATGAGCATGTATCCTTCAGATGTCACAAATGCCATGAACATGTGCACCTCTTCAGACACTTCCCTTTAAATAAAATGGAGAGCAGCATCAAAGGAACCTCAGGTAAAGAGACTGAAAACTTCACCAAAGTGGGAGGCAGAGGAATAGGAGGGAGAAAGAACCAAAAAAAGATCTACGAGGAAAAGGAGCCTAATCATAATAGGTTCAAGATATTAGAAGAAGAAGAGGGGGATGAAAGAGCGAATCAAGTAATGAAGGACAATCCTATAGAGAAAGAAAAGTATGATAGCATGGAGGATAGACTAGATAAAAGCCAACAAAAGGAGGATCATCCCAGCACTATGGAACTTGATAGGGACCAAGAAATGACCCCCAGTGAAGTGGGAATGGAGGATCATGAATTGCAAGACATATTAGAAAGGGAGCATTTCGATCTAGAAAAGTTCCTAGAGGAGGGAACCACTAAAGGAGTGGATACGCTACCTCAAGATGAATTTAACAGAGTACAACAACTCTTCCTCTGGAGAACACAAGCAAAGGGTTTTGGGGTCA
The DNA here is from genome assembly GCA_031772625.1 of Pinus tabuliformis. NCBI lineage: Eukaryota > Viridiplantae > Streptophyta > Pinopsida > Pinales > Pinaceae > Pinus > Pinus tabuliformis. The sequence continues at coordinate 1,381,439,760 of CM062818.1, read as the reverse complement.
AAAGAAACCATGATAGTGAGGATAATGGATGGATTAAAACTATGGAGGCAATAGGGGGACAAGATCCCCAAAACCTAGGAAGGAAAAGAGGAAGAAAAAAACATAATGAGCTGCTGATTGAATGTGGAAAACTCATGATCAACTTAGGTAAGATGAAAGAGCTAACTAGTTACTCATTTACAAATCTTTCTTAATGAAGCTTACAACGTGGAATATTAGGGGTATAGGAAGTAAAAGGAAACAACACAATCTCAGCAATAGAATGAAAGAAGAAAAACCAGATTTGGTATTTATCCAGGAAACAAAATGTTTTGTAGAGAAAATAAGAGAGATACATAGCAAATGGCTTATTAAGTATGAATATCTAGAAGTTAAAGTAGACAACACAACAGGAGGCATTCTCACACTTTGGAACCCTTAGAAACTTGGAATCCTAGATGCTGAAGCATCCAGGAACTACCTATCAGTGGTCATCCAACCTTTGGGGGATAAGGAAGTTTATTTGATAACAAATGTCTATGGTCCACAAAAGCATGAAGACAAATTCAGGCTTCTAACCTCTCTAGAGGAGCTAAGAGAGACATTTGGGCATACCCTAGATTCTTGGGGGGGGGGGGGGGGGGGGGGGGACTTTAATATGATCAGATCTCTCTCGGAAAAAAAAAGGTGGGACAAGATCTCTAGGTAGAGATTCCATATCTTTTCAAAACTTCATAACCAATATGAGGCTAGTAGATACAGAAACCAATAATGGTATCTTCACTTGGAATAATAAAAGGGGAGGGGCTTCTCAAGTGGCCTATGAGCTAGATAGATTCATTATCTCTGAGGACCTTATTCTCGCAGTCCCTGACTTGTCAACTATGATCCTCCCTTTTGGAGGCTCGGATCACTGGCCTATTCAATTAGAAGCGTCCTTTATAGGAACTCCAAGAAACAGACCTTTCAGGTTTGAAAACATTTGGCTTACCCATCCTGATTTCATCAACAATATTGAAAAATGGTGGACAAAAGATTTGAATGCTCAGGGTACTAAAATGTTCCTTCTGCAGCAGAGACTGAAATATATCAAACTCAGGCTCAAAGATTGGAATAAGAATGAGTTTGGCAATATCTTCGAAGCCAAAAAAGTAGTTTGGGAGAAGCTACAGGAAATTAACCAGGAGATAATCTCTAAGGGATTCACCAAGCAAGGTAGGAAACAAGCTGACTTGCTTCAACAAGAATGGGAAGGCTTATGTAAGCAAGAAGAAATCTTTTGGAAATAGAAATCGAGGGTACAATGGTTAAAGGAAGGAAAAAGGAATACAAGGTTTTTTCATAAGTCTACCATGGATCATAGGTCACATGACAAGATTTTAAAACTGAAATATATGTAACGAAAACATCTCAACACCCACAAAGAAATAGAATCTCCTCTGGTTCAACACTTTCGAAGCATAGCAGAGGAGCCTCTCATAGACACATCACAATTCATCAATGACTTCACTAAGCATATTCCTAAGCTAGTGACAAGAGAAGACAATTATAATCTTAACATGCTAGTGAATGAAGAGGAGATCAACGAAGTCATCAAAGAGATGCAAAATGGGAAAGCTCCAGGCCCAGATGGTTTCAATGTTGACTTCTTCAAAGCTTGCTGGAACATTGTCAAGCACGATATCCTGGAGGTGGTGGAGGACTCAAGGAAAAAAAAAATTGTTCTGAAGGCGCTCAACACCTCTTTCATAGCCTTGATTCTTAAGCAGTAAAATACTATGACACCTGATAGATTTAGACCCATAACATTATGCAATGTGGTGTACAAAATTATATCCAAAATAATTTCAAACAGGCTCAAGCCCCTTCTCGCAACTCTAGTGTCTGAGGAGCAAACTGAATATGTGTAAGGTAGGCAGATTCTAAACAATATCATTCAAGCTCATGAGGTGATCCACTCACTTAAGAGCAATAAGCAAGCAGGTATGTTCATACAACTTGATCTAGAAAAGGCTTCTGATAAGCTAAGTTGGGCATACATCAAGGAAGTACTAAGAGCATATGGCTTTGACCATAACTGGATAAGATGGGTAATGGCCCTTGTTACCACCTCAATCTCTTCTATACTGCTAAATGGCTCACCATCCAAAACCTTTAAGCCTTCAAGACGACTCAGATAAGGAGATTCGCTCTCACCCTTCCTCTTTATTCTCATGATGGAAGGGCTAGGCAATGCGATCAAGGATTCCAAAGTAGAAGGCAAAATTCAGGGTCTCAAACTCACCCTGAATGGGGATGCTTTGACCCATCAACAATTTGTGGATGACACCATGCTGCAGGGTACACCTAAAATCAAAGAAGCTCATGCCTTCAAGAAAATCCTGAAAGACTTTGCTATGGAGGCAGGTACTGAGGTAAGGCTTACCAAATCAAAGATTTTCCTTTTAATACTGATATTGCTATTCAGAGAAATCTCACCAGAATTATAGGTTTTCAAAGAGATCTGCTACCCTCCAAATATTTGTGAGTTCCTCTAACAGACAAACCTCTAAGAAAGATAGTTTGGGAGCCTATTATTAATAGACTCCAGGATAGAATCCGGAAATGGACAAACAGGGCTTTTAATTTGGCAGGAATACTAGTGCTTACAAAGGCCATCCTACAAACTGTACCCATCTTCATGTTTTCAATACTTCCAGCTCCTAAAGGAGTTATGCAACACATTAGAAATATCTAAAGAGATTTTCTTTGGGGCAAAGGGGAAGAGAAAAAGAAATGGGCTTTGATAGCCTAGGATAAGATCTGTAAATCTAAGACACATGGAGGTTTGGGACTAGATGACCCTGAAACCCTAAATAAAGTTTTGGGGTCAAAGTTATGGTGGAGATGGCTAAAGGAATCATCTAACCCCTGGGACAAGGTATGGAAACAGAAATATACAAACAATTGGAAAGAAAGGGAGCACATGAGAATGTCTGGGATTATCAAAGGCTCCCGCACTTGGAACAAAGCTTGGGAGAATAGAGCTATTGTTCAAAAACACAGTTTTTGGGAAATAAGAGATGGAAACCTGGCTTGGTTTTGGGAAGATAATTGGCAACAGGAACCAAAACTATTGAGAGAAGAGTTTGACAATCTTAAGAAGGATACTGAGGACAAAGGGTTACACAGGGTAAATTACTTCTGGGATTAGGATAGAAGTGAGGGAAAATGGAGAGTATGGAAGAACCTAATTTACAGTGAGGACTCTCCCTTGAAGGCCCAGGCTAAAGCTCTCACAGTCATCCTGGAATAGAGAATGATTATGAAATCAACATCTTCAAACGAACTGAGATGGGGCAAAAACAATGAAGGAAACTTTAACCTTAAATAGGCCAAGAAAATAGCCCTTCACTTTCCAAACCTTGACACGGTATGGAAAGACCTATGGCAGAACCAAAACTCAATGAAAATCAAATTGTTCATGTGGTTGGTGCAACATAAAAAAAATTCTAACTTGGGAAAACCTTCGGAAGAGAGGTGTAATTGGTCCATCAAGATGCTAGCTTTGCAAATGACAAGAAGAAACTATGGAACACCTTCTCAACCTTTTCCCATTTTCCTCCACCTTGTGGAATTGGGTGGCTTCAATTTTCAGACATTCTGACAGGGACATTGGCAACATCAACAACACTTTGAGGAATTGGAGGAGAAAATTCTTTGCAAATGAAATTATCAACAAAGCTTGGGAGCTGGTTCCAGGCTTTCTAATCTAGGATGTCTGGAAAGAACGCAACAATAGAATCTTCAAGAATCGGACCAGTTCAGCCCAGAGCATTACGGATCATATTAGAAGACAGCTCAAAGAAACCATAGGAATCCTTATAAAATCCCCCTTGATAACCAACCTCAAGATCAGGATGTGCAGATACTTCTGCATTTGTGCCTACAGGGGCTGTACCCCTAGGGAATAATCAAGGCTATAAATCATATAACAGATGATAAGGACTTCTGGCAACATCACCGCCATGGTTTTATGAAATGCAATATAGATGGGGCCTCAAAAGGAAACCCTGGCATTACTGGTTATGGAGGAGTAATAAGATATGAAAAGGGTTTAATAAAAGCCATCTTTCACAGTTATTCGGGTAAAGCCACTAATAATATGGCAGAGCTCATGGCCCTTGAGCAATTCCTAGAAATCTTAAGGGACTCAAATTTAAATAATACCATAATTGAAGCTGATTTTGAACTGATAATAAATTTAGTCAAGAAAATATGCAATGGCTTAGCACCAGACAGAGTATCGAAACACTAGAGGTTACTACAAGTCTACCATCTTATTCAATCCCACCTGCGCATAATGAGAAACCTTAGTTTCATTCATGTGCATAGAACAACCAATAGATTAGTGGATATTTTGGCAAATGAAGGCGTACTCTGTTCCAATTCCAGCAAAAGATATGACTGGATAGAGACTCCCTAAGGACGACTACGAGAAGAGTGTCATAGACAAGTGACCTTAGATAGGGAATATTATCAGAGCAGAGGAAATAAGCAGGGTGAAGCTAGATGAAAATGGAGGAGTTCTAGTCTTCGGGAGGGAAAATGCACCTAGAACACTAAAATCCTTTGGTTTCCAGGTGGGAAACTACTTATAGGTCTAATTTTTGAATGTTTCAGATTCACTTTAAATATGGCCCTTCAATGTTTTGTGTCGAGTGCTTGTTTAAAGAGTGGGCAGGTTGAGGAAATTGTAATAATCCAATGATTTTCACGCGACAAACAACAAGAATGTTAACCATCCATTTGGACCCGAAACATAATTAGGCGGTGGCTTTATTAGTTTTCGGGTCCGAAGGTGTTGTTAAGTCCCGTGCTACTTTAACAGTCCACTCAAGATTGCATGATTCTGGTGGATTTCGGGCGGATAAACAGCCCAGAGGTTATCTCCCAAGTCGGACCCAAAATGGTTTCGAGAGTTAGCACATTCTTTTTTCGGGTCTGCGTATTTGGTTAAAGGGTGTGCATGTTGGATCTCCGATATAGTCTCTTAACCGCTAGATCTGTGTAGTATGATCGAATGGTCATGGAGTGTTCCGGTTCCTCGGAGGTATTGTTGAAAGGTTCCGTGGGCCCTCGGCTCAGATTGTGGGTCCACGGCCTGGGTATAAAGGCCTTGTGGGGCTCCTTTATATGTATATTATGTAACTTTTTCATATAGTTGAATAGAAGGACCTAATCTTACTTGAGCAAAAAAAAGAGAGGTAATTTACAATATAAGAGAGATATTTAATTTTTTTCTTATGATTTCCATTTGGAGTTTATATATATATATATATATATATATATATATATATATATATATATATATATATATATATATATATATATATATATATATATATATATATATATATATATATATATAATTTTAATTAAAATATGACAAAACATCAATGCAGTGTCATAACCTTTTTTTTCACTTTGTTTTAGTAGGAGGAATCTCAACTCAACTTTGTTCAATTGTTGGCTTGAATGCAACCTTTATCACCGTTGAATGTACTAAAATAGGAAACACATCACTCCCATGTCAATTGTCTACATTTATATCATTGTTCCCTTGCCAATATGTAGCCTATATAGTATACAACTTGCCTTAACTCTAGGAGTGACCAAGCCTAGAGTTTCTAGATAATTTTCTTCCCAAGAGGATCAAATCGACATGGATTGGCATCTGGTGGCTTACAGTCAATAATTGTGGAGTTTTCGTTATTTTTAGTGGTCCTAAGTGTTTAGATACATCCTCCTAGATATAGGAAAGGCCTTTATAATGATACTCTCTTAGGTGTGAAGGAAGAGGAGAACATAGTGAGAGAACACAATTATGTAGAAATACCAGTAGACTAGGCCCCCACTCACTGCATGAATGAGCCCATTTTATGTGTGAGACAAGGGAAACTAAGGAGAAAGATATTAAATGAGTATTCAACACTAGAAGGTATACATATTGATTGTAATTTCCTTTTGTATGAATGTAAAGTCAATTTCCCTCTTTACATTTTCATGTTTGTGAGATCATGTTATCGTTTGATATCATTAGATCTAGTATGTAATATAATTTTCCTTTTTGGAAAAAGAAAATAATCATATTTTCTTAGTTCTCTATATGTGTAGATTTCAGGATTAAAAATTTAGACCAAGATATCAGGTTGGGACAAAAGTTTCCAAATGTTGTAACAAATCTACGATCTTCATCAACGTGGATAGGATGTAAGGTATGTCACTACTTCATCCATTTCATTTTTTTATAAAGGATTTCTTGTTATTATATATAGGAATTCATTCCATTAGTCTTTGTCACTTTATAGCACATCCTAAGGTGGGATCTGTGGAACAATAGTCCCTTTATTCTAATCTTAAATCAAACAACCATAACTAATGAACTAATGACTCCAATGGGGAGAAATCCTGAGTTTTTGAATTATAATTAGGGGAATTTTGAGGTAAAAAATGAGCCTCATGAAAATAAAAAATATGCTAACAAAATAAATTTTAAAAGAACAAATAGGATTCAATATTATAATGTCATCCCTACGGGTAAATATTTTGGAGGTAAAAGAAGAAAGCTATTCTCTTTTTATTTATATTTTCAACTTATCTCCTTATAGGTTTACTCAAATGTTGATTGTAGACACTTGTTAGATGCATAATTAAATTCCACATCCAACAAGTACCCATTGTGTGTACTTATGGGTGTACCCACATCGAAAAAAATGAAAATACATGAAAAACATATTTTTTCATGCATCCTTTTTTTTTTGATGTGTTTTTACTCACAAGTATGTAGAATGGTACTCATTGGATGTATAATTTAATTATGCATCTATCGAGTTTCTACACTTGACATTTGAGTAAACATATTTGATGATATGTCAAAAATGCAATAAAAAAAGTAGTTTCCTTTCTTTTTCATTAAAACTTCATATTATTATTTTATTACTTTCACTATTATCTTATTATTTTCCTCATGAGGCCCATTTTAGACCTCAAAATTCCCCTAATTGCCTCTATTTATATCTCTTGTTTTTATTGGTTTATTAATAGTTGTTTGCAAATTGCGAGCTCCTTTGGGTCTGTTTTAGCCCAAATCCATAGCCTAAGGCTGAAATATGAGTCTCTTTTATCTTAAAATCTTGACTTTGCAACTTTATCACTCCCAACCAGTGGATTACAGGGTGCCTAAAGTATGTGGTCACTCCCTACTTGTGTTCCTTAGTGTGACTAGTATACAACATGCCCCTTTTATGGGAGAAAATGCCTTCATAACTTGTTCTTTTGTTGAGATTTGCATGGTTTTTCGTTGTTTGAGGCTATGATATATCTCCTTTTGTTCTTGGAAGTACAATATGAATTAGATATAATCTAAACCTTCTCTCTTTCAATAAGTATAATTGCATCTTGTACCTTGTGCTAGTTTGTGTGAGATGTTTTCCTTTGGTTTCCTAGTTTGAAGATAAATCTCTTGATCATTAAGATGAAAATGTGAAGTTGATCTAATATTCTTGGGTAATATTGGTGTTCTTTTGATTTGGAGTATTGTAAATAAAATGAAGTTATGTGGCATTTTATTTCATGATCCCTTGTCTGGGATTTGGGATTGTTTTCCCTTGTAAATCATTGTAGGTGTAGTTTGTTGGCTACCTACATTAAGTTACAAATTGAAATTATTTTTGTGTTAAGTGTGAGATTATTTTTTGTCTAGTTTGATAAGCCATGGTTCACATTTTTTTCTTTCAAAGCCACAATTTCATGCTTTTGAGTGTTTTTTTTGTGCTTTTGAATTTGCATCTTAAGAGTGATTGATTTGATTTGCAAGTTTTCTTGTGAACTCGTTTCTTATGTGAATTTTATGAATATAAAGAGATCAATGAGAGAGATTGCGAGGTTTTACTTATTGCTTGGAAGAAGAAAAAACTCTACACTCTTCATCTAGCTAGTTTTCGTCGAATTGGAAAAGAAATTTCATTTTTCATATAATTCGCATATTGGATTGATTTTAAGTCTTTTAAATGCAATCTTAGTTGCAATTTATAACCTTGAGTAAAAAAAAGCTATAAAATACATCAATAATACAATTAATTTATACTTTTTAGCTATAGCACATCAACAATAATTAGGGGTATTAATCCTTGAAACAGGTTTTGGAGATGACACTCTTCAAAGATGCAAAATTAAACGTAGTTTAACTGGAGAGTGTAAATACATTATCACATCAAATGCTTGCTGAGAATACCCCTTACATGAGATTCAAAAGCATAGTCACATCGAGAACTTGTGTAGTGACATCCCCATTACCTTGTTGTTGGTGTTCAATATATTGTTCCCATTAATGGGGTTGTCTTTGAGAGGTGTATGGCTCACTTTAAGCAATATTTTGAGAGGTTTCGGGTTTGGTTTCCCTACTTATGCATATCGTTTTGATCACAAATATACCACATGTTATGTGGTTGTGAGGTAGTAAACCTAGTGGCCTATATTTTATGGGTCTTACCTAGGTTACTATGGGTGGGAAGTCCCCACAATACTCGAGGCAGATGTCATCACCATGTTAGTGCCCGTGGTGGTGACACTTACTTTCATTGAGGTCATTTATGCTAGTGAAGGTTGGTAAAGGGAGGTCATGGTAATTGCTTCTTATCCCTTTGTTAATTTAAGGTCCTTGGATATTTCATCACCTCAAACATCTTGGCTTTTAGGAGGCACCTTTATATTTTGTTTGCTCGTCGCATCTCTCAATGCCTTTTACAGTGTGAGTTATTTAGTCCTGGTCTAGTTGGTCATAGGGATATAATAATTAATAAATTAATAAAATTTATAGATTCATCATGGATGGTTAAATTATTCGTCAATCGTGAAAACTAAGAAATGCTTCTCCTAAAGGCGAATACATTATATCAAAGCAATCAAATCAAACTAGATTTGGGAGGGTTGTCTTTGGGCCAAAGGGGGAGGATCAAGTAATCCTTGAATTAGTAGATGAAAGTCCATCACTACACATCAACTAACCATTGAATAATCCTCTTAACAACATTCTTATACAAGTGAGTGCTTGTTTTGTTAGACCTTTTTTCCTTATTCTTTCATGAAATGGTTGGTGAGAGTGGTGCATCTACCAAGGGAGAGACGAGACCTTCATCACCATTTATGTATAAATTTATATCCATAATGTCTTAATTTCCATAAATTAGTGTGACAGGGCCCACTCCTCCTATTTCAATAGTGCATCTTTCCTCACATTGAGGCATACCACTAGCTTCTTATGCAACATCGAGTATTTTCTCGAGTCTATCTATATTGAAATCTTCTACTGGATTTGTGTTCAGTACAAGGGAAATCTAGAGTCCACTTGTGATATTTGGGTGGTTCCTCTTGGCATAAAATTTTTCACATCAGAGACCCATGGTTGAAACTTAGGTTACCAACAAAAAGTACCATCATGGTCTAGCTTATTGGTGCCATTTTCGCTCCTTTTTGGGGAAAGAGAGCATCTCGCCTAAGGTATGCTGGAATAATGAGAGATAAGGGCTCTAGAATGTTGGTGAAGAATTTTTAACCATTATATTATACATTCATTCTCAACATTTCATTAACCAGTGCAACAGAGCTGACACACAGATTAAACATTCATAACTAAAGACAGTACAATAATCATGCGAAGATAATTAAAAGTTTAAAAGGGGACACATAATCATGAACCATTAGATCACATACAATTCCCGGAATAACTCCTTTATTCATTTGCAAAATATATAACACCAAAAACTCGTGCATGCATGTAAGATCTTAATATTATGGACTTGATTACATTACATGAACATGATAGAACTTTAGAGAGAAAAGACTCAAACTCTATCAAGCTATTGCACTATGCTAAACCAAAATAACTCCAATTCTTCAACAACTAAATTCTTGAGCATGCCAATTCAACTAAATTCTAGCTTTTGAATCTTCTAGTCTTCAACCTGCATCTTTTTCTTATTTGGTCCTTTTATAGATCACACTTGCTTGATCGAGTCCAATCTAATCAAAATGAAAATTCCTTGATCCCAATCTTCATGAGGTCCACTTTAACAAGTTCTGGTGCTTTTTTCCTTATCAGTTTTGATTCTTTCAAATTTTGGCACGCACTTTTTGCTTTTGGGGCTTTTCACAACCCAATATAACCAACTTTTAACTTCTCTATCACTTCCAAATTTCTTCCAAATTTCTGGTGGTTTCTTCTGGAAAGTTTGACCAATCCTTCTTCACAACTTCTTTTCAACCATATTATTCAAAATTTCTTTCAAAAAATGAAGGGCCATATAGTTCCCACCTAGTTCCTCTATCCCTATAGTCAAGATATCTAGCATGGGACAACCTTTTCCAGGGAATATTCTAAGGGGGTTTGTATCTATTCCTAGTTAGTTTGGGAGAAGTAATGTTTTCTAAGGGATATGAAATCCATGAGTTATTCAATGTTATAAGGAATTCATTCTTCAGAGGTTTCAACTCATTTGGAGGGGATAACTTATCTGGAGCCAATATCCCCACTAGTACTACTACGCCTATGATTATTTCTACTTACGTTGGTTCTTTCACAATAGGAGGTCATCCTTCTAGTGCCCGATATAATTCGATTAGCATCCATGCTTTTAGGAGTTCCATTGTCCCTAGTGGAAATCCCCCTCATGATTTAATCCTTTCATTATGAAAAGAAATATATGGGTCCAATACCATGTTTCTAATAATCCCTTTGCCTATTATCCTCCTTTTATAAACTATGCTATGATGTGGGTCAGCCCGACTTGGGAAGGGTTGCCCGCATAAAAGAAGTAAGTTTGGCCTATGACTGCCCATGAAAAGAGTTCACAGCAAGCGGACCCATAATGATTTTTAGAAAATTGATTAAAGTAATGTTTGGGTGTTAAAATCCAGCTTATAATTGATTGATTATGCAACATGGTACTAGAAAGTTATAATGTTTTGTTGTTAGTGATGAGCGAATGAATGCGGGGTTCCCGGGAACCCATGGGGACGTCACATGTTGGGCAGCCATGGCACCTGGTGCCCATGGGGGCATCGTGTGCTCGGCATGCTAGGGAATACGACACCCATGGTGGTGTCACGTGTTGAGCATGCCAAGGCGTCCTCCCGGCAACGGAGCCCATGTGACGAGTTGATGGGTTAGCCTAACTTGGCAAGGGTCACCTACAAAAAAGAAATAATGTCAGACCATGACTTCCCATGAAAAAATTTCCCAGAAGGGAGTCTCATAATGATATTTAGAAAATTTAAAAAAATAATGTTTAGCTGTTAAAATACAATTTATAGATGAATGTTGATCATGCAACATGGAAATAACAAAAAATAATATTTTGTTTTCATTGATGAGCTAATGATTTGTGTTCACTAATTTTCACAGTAGAGTGAATGGTCGTGCCCTAGGAATGCTTTCATGAAGGTGGGGTGCCTAGGTGACCAAGTGGGTGTCTTGTCATGGGCATGCCAAGGCGCTCGTGTGACGATTTTGTGGGTCGGCACGACCAGGAATGGGGTACCCACAAAAAAGAAGTAATCTCAACCCATCACTACCCATGACTTGAGAATGGGGCCAATCTTGATTTTTTTTTGTTTGTGCTCGTGTGCATTGAAATTTGACATGGTTATGGTAGATGCACGCGTTGATTATATTGGAGGGTTTTGAGGCTCAAATACGACTCACAGAAATAATTAGACAATCAAATGACAAAATTATAACATATATAAATCTTAAGGAGATGAAAATATTTATTACTATTTACCAATTGCAGGCTTATAATTTACTTCGTAGTCGAGAGGTTGAAAAAAATCATTACCCTTAAATTTTGGAAAACATCTTACCCTTCATCATCATCATCATCACCATAATCTATGTACCAGGTGAGTTGGGCGACAGATGAACAAGGAAACATGATGATCAGGTAGACATGGTTTATTCCAAGCTCAATATAACTGATTTAACAACTCATATCCATTCAGAAATTATTAATATACCCTTATAATTCATAAAAAAATGTAATCATAAATATAACCATTTAAATAGCCATAAATAATGAACACATCAATTTGGGAGGAGAACTCACCATTAAAACACTATAAGACTTATCTTATTAATCACAAGAGAATTTTCAATCCATGGTGCTTTTTTTATTATCACAAATTCATGTTACTTATTTACAAATTGTATATTAGGTAATGATGTTGAATGAATAAATGAATGTATTTCGCTAATGCATAACACTTTCTTATTGGCAGATGATAGGTTGATAAAATGAACCTAGATCATTAGATGAGGAATTGAAGGACATAGTCAATCACGATCCCTCTTTCTATGTTAATTTAACCAAAGTTATATTCATTTAAAGTAAGGTGGGTTTTATATACCCAACACTCAGTATATATGGCCCAGTGTGGAGCACATTGTAAACATGTTCATAGAAGCTAATAGGTTCATAGAAACAACAACTTTAGTAGAAGAAATGAGATCACCATATCTACATACAATATACCCTAATAATGTGCCAAAAGGAATCCAAAATATTCACTCAAATTGAAAGAAATATGTGACAATGAATATTGCTCAAAGATAAGTCCCTATGGTACATGTTCTTTGAGGATGTTATATAATGCAGTGGTGGAATAATATTATAACATGTTTATGGTGCTAGATTTTCTAATATTCTGGAGATCTCCCTGATATGAGGTCCCAACTAGACCTCATACCATTTGGCATAGGAGTCCCATTCGGTATGATGGCCTAGTTTCCATATACTTAGAGATTTTCCTCGACCCTAACTTTTAGCACATGAGAGCGTTGCAATGGTACCTTCGAAAAGCAAGGTGAGTGTCCCTGGTGAGTGTGCAATGTAACTGTGTCTAGGTTCTCTTACTACAAAAGGGGGAAAAAGTGAGCCTCTAAGTGAGAGGTAATAGTACCACCCAGGAAGAGACACATGCGAACAAGGAAGGTATGTCCAACATCCAGTAGAATAGTCCACATCAGATGTGGCAGTTGTTAAAGTTCGAAGAATAGGGAAAGTTTCATTTACCATCCAGGAGAATAGTCCACAGCGAATGTGACAGTCATGATAAACAATGAGAGGGGAAAGGTATGTCTACTGTCATACGAAGTATTCCTCAAGGACAAGACAAAAGTGACAACCTTAACAACACACTCCCAACTAGGTATGCACTAAAACAACTAAAATAGCTCAAATATCTTAATACATGTGAAATAAACATCAAATATAAATGCTCATAGAATAGTCTTAAAAACATCCATAAGTCATGCATGGGAAAGTGTTAGCCCAAGAAGGTTTCTATATTAAAAAAAGGTTCCAAGACACATATTTACATCATTTATTACTAGCCCCAATAGTGGGAGATTGGAGCCACTCCTTTCTTCTCAAATAATTTACTGGAACTCTCTATGCTTTGCCAGAGGAGCTAAGGTGAAAATACCTTTTCTCATACAATGAGGGGGTATATATAACCAAGGGGTGATGCTTGACCCTTGTGACTCTTTGACTTCAGTCATGACTGTTCAACTTCCTATGACTTTGCAACTGACATGACTATTCATGTTCATGTGTGTCTGTTAGACATCCACTTTAAATTACATTTGATATACATGACTCATAATCGTGATGTGGTCTTTGATAACTCATGACACAACTTGACATGACACTGCTGACATGGACTGGCTTACTAAGGTGACAATGTCAAGCCGCTACTATGGCTAAATGATGGATGTTATTTCTCTTCACCTTCGCATAGCTTAATGATGTAAGGTCTTCAATCATATTTGGTCTTGAGAGGTATTTGCATGCATGTGTTCCCTTTGCCTGTTCTTGATAATATCCTTTTCCCATCCAATTGCAAATGAGTCTTCTAGCATGTTCTCTCCTTCTTCTCTTTCTTTATCGTCTCACCATGTTCTAACATTGTACTTGTTCCTGGAATTCACTCATGGCGAGATGAAATCAATCCGAAAACTCCCTCCTCTAATATGGTGCATTATCATCCATGGACCGAGCTTGGTACAAGTCACAGGATAGGAGACAGGGCTCAATGACTATGCATTGCACAGTTCCAATTCACAAGGAGCGAGCTTGATCATTGAGACTGCACAAAGCACATCTCAGGCTTGACTGAGGAAATTTTGAGCACAGTCCTTACTGAGGATAAAAATTTCGCAAGTGCCACTGGGAGACAAGATTGTGTAGTTGAACTCAACAATGTCTAGTTCAAGGTTAGGCCAAGGAAGGTTAGTTCTATGCAATTTTTAGAGGCAAGGAGGACTGGGTAGAAGAGAGGTTTGGAAGTCAAAACTACACAACTCTTGAGGACAATGAGATCTAGCTTAGGGAGGACACTAGGGGACACCTATGTGTAGTTCTTGAGGCCAAGGGAGGTTGGGCTCTCTGTGCACTATGGGATACCAATAGGCAAGGGAAAATATTGAGGAATCAAAGTGCGAAATGCATAATTCAAGCAGGATTGGAAGGAACTGCTCCTCAATTCTGGGAGTCAAGGAAGGTTGGTGAACTATGGAATTGCGCAGTAGAACTACCCTTGAGGATAGTGAATGTGCACTACGCAGTTCCAGTCAGCAAGGTCACATCATTTGGGGCTGAGACTACGCAGTGTACAACTTAGTCGAAGTCTGCTGAAGTTGAGTTTCTCGGTCAGGAAGATTTCCAAAAAATGGCTAAGTGTGAGGAGAAACATGGACTCATGATGAAATGAAACAGTGATCACACACTTAGGATACTTCAACGACACTAACACCGCAAACCATTGGAATAATAGGAAAATCATTACTGTTTGAGAGACTCTCTCATGAAAAGAAACAACAAGTGCAACACTTGAGATAGACTTTAGGACGACCGTGATGACACTAGTGCGACAAAGATAAAGACTTTGTTTATGAGTGCGATAAGTGTTTACATGGCTAGGATAACTCGTATACACAAAGACCAACCTTTGAGGTCACCAAAAAGGTTTGCAAACATTACATAACCACAAAACGTGCCAGAAGATGACCATTGATCCAAAAAGAAAAAGGGAGCAAGACACTTATAGGAAACACATGGAATGAATTTTAGTGCTTGCAACCATGCATGTGATTGCATACATAATGATATGATAATAATAAGAAATCATTCATGCTACACTAAGAGATCTATTTCAAAATATTTGATTTATTATCCATACCTACCCTCCAAGGGTTATGCGTCAGATGGAGTCTTCATGTGGTCCTGATCTTCTATCATACCCTCGGCTCCTTGGTCTTCTTATCTGATAACTATATTTTCTCCTCAACTCCTTGAGAGTAATATAGCATGCCATCCTTCTTAATCTCCTTCTTCATGATATTGTCATAGCTTTGTATAATTCATGTATTTTCAATCTACTCATGATGAGACGACATCAATCTAATAAAATCCTACTCTAAGATGTTGCACTTGGGTTCATAAACTAGGTCAAGACTAAGTGACTGGCTAGGGGAGAAGGCCCAGTGACTGTGAAATTGCCTAATTCAAGCAACTAAGGGTCAAGCTTGATGACTGAGACTGCGCAGTGCGAAGCTCAAGCCAAACTGAGGGAAGTTTTTGTACATTCCACATTAAGGGAAATAATTTCCTAGTGGCCACTGAGAGACACAATTGCATAGTTTAAGTAGGAATCTTTTGTTACGGGATAAGGCCATAGGAGGAAAAATTTGTGCATTTTTAGGAGGTAAGTTGAACTGGGAAGCTCAGATGCTTGAAGGAAAAAAATGCATAGTTTATGGAGATAATGGGTTCTGGGTAGGGGAAGGAAACTGGAGGAAGCATCTACATAGATTTGGATGCCAAGGGAAAGGCTTGAGAGTTGCAGATGTGAAGTGCGAAGTTCAGGAAAGCTCAATTCAGCTAGGTTGCTAGGAACACTCCAGAATTTCTCTAAGTGTGGGATCAATGGAACCAATGTGAACATTGATAGAAATTGACTATGATCACACACTTGAACACTTAGTGATACAACATAGACCATCTAGAACTTATGAAATCATACTTTTCTTAATGCAACAACCATTGTGGCAGCTTTCCACAAGTGGAGCTCTGATGACAAACTTTTGGAGGATAAAGGAGACACTTGTGTAATAGTGCATGAAACTTTGGAAATGAGTGTAAAAGATGTTTATATGATGAGAAAAACCCATTTTCACAAATATTTTCCCTTGAAGAAAAAAGAAACTTCCCTTTGCATGACAAGTGATAATCCCCATGCCCAAAGATGACATATACTATATAAAGATAAAAGAGTGAATGACTCTTAAGATTGGAGAAGGGAGCTTGAAATCATTAGCTTACCAATAAGTGCCTAGGAATGATTGATCACAAGATCCACATTAGGCTCCAATATTTGAATGTAGGCCAAAATTTTGGAGGGTGTTGCAGCCATTACAACACTTGGCGAAACACTGGTAGAATCCAACTTCTCTGTCTTAGTTGGTTTCTTTTGTGCAGGGCCTTTGCCCTCTAGGGAGTATTGATTAATTGTGCATATTACTTTGAATTCTCCACTTACTGCATGGGCAGACATAGTCCCTTTTATACCTTCTTAGTTAAACACAACATAAGATTTAGCCATATCACAATTTTTCGAATTGGGAAGGGTAGTTTAGCTTGTGAGTTTAAGATTCTCAGAGTATAGTTTTTCATCTTTGGTGTTGCTTTACTTGCGGTAGGCCTGGACAATACCCTAGTGTAGTCACTCTGGAACACAAGCATTTCTCCACTACCAATGACCCTAGACAGAACTCCGGTGGAGTTGCTTGTTTCACCTATTTATGTAGGAAGCCATTATCTTCTTTCGCCTTTATTTATTTATTTAAAGAGAACTATGCATCAAAACTTATTTATTTTGGGGCAGAAGAGGGATCTCGACATATTGAGAGTAGAATAGGTGATTCCTTTAGAGAAACATATAAATATGTCTTATTTAGGCTTTCTTGTTTCGGTTTGCCCCTTCTCCATTTCTACTAGTTGGATAAGATTGAAAACACTAAAGCAAAAA
Source organism: Pinus tabuliformis (assembly GCA_031772625.1). NCBI lineage: Eukaryota > Viridiplantae > Streptophyta > Pinopsida > Pinales > Pinaceae > Pinus > Pinus tabuliformis. The sequence continues at coordinate 1,381,422,657 of CM062818.1, read as the reverse complement.
ATTGTGTATAAGAATCAGGTTCCCAGAGTGGACAAAGGTTCATGGATGGACTGAAGCTCTCCTTATGGATGGATCATATTTTCAGTCAGAACTTCATCGACCAAATATACAACAAATTACAAGGAGGGTGGATGACGACTAGCCAATCGTTGTAGTGTCACAAGACTCTTTCAATTTTAGCCACACACACACTCAAAAGCCATGATGCCACAAGGTACAACACTTATTTTCATGATGAAAACAAAAGGAAAAACCAACAAGAAATAAAAAAGGCAGAAAGAAAGAAAGCATAGAACCGGGCAAGAAAATCATAGGATGAGAACAAAATGACTAAAGAAAACATGATGTAGGACCGGAATAAGAAAATTAGGACAAATTATAGGGAACGAGTTCAAGATGAGTGCCAGGAAGGGAAAACTAAATGCAACTAATCCTACCCTATCATAACAGCCAGAAGGTCAAGGTTACATGTAATGAAATTTCTAGTGAATTCACTATAGTCGTTCCTGACCTACATCCACAAAGATATGATTGATTAAAATTGATAAAAAGCGATGCACAACATAAGATACAAAAACTTGAGAAACTTGCACAAGAAAAGGAAGGTCTTGCCTATCGGTGGAAAGGTGTGTCACACCCACTACTTTTATCCAATCCACATGCATACATTTTAGATGAATACCATTTTTCAAAAAACCTTGGAAGCCTCTTACAGGTGTGTCATCATCTACACAATGCTTCTTAACAAGCACAAGGGAAGATTTAAACTTTATTTCTACAACAGAGCATTCCAAGTAAGATTGTTCCAGCCATTCGATGATTGGATCGTAAAATTCATAATGGCCCTCCTGAAAACCCTGTCATCTTTGAAAAGATGAATTTCTGGTTTGAGAAGCATGGATCATGATGGGAATCTTTTAAGGGAAAATAGATCTGATCATTCTCTACAGCCATGCCAAGACAGTGAGAACCTACCCATCAACGACGGCTGAAGTGCCTCACCTGCTTGATAGAAATCTAAATAGAGAGATATTGAACATTAAGACCAAAGGGTGTGAAATAACTGCCATTGGATGTGATAATGGGAAAATGATAAGTCGCATGATAGTCCCCAAAGAAAGAGAAATGATCAGATGAGTTGATTGAAGAATCACATTCTCAGTTTACAATAAACAACGAAAAAGCAACTTGAACAATCGTGTGAATTCTCTAAACAATCGAACCAAGTTCCTTGTGAGCCAGATACGATAGACCACCCTCCTGTAACTGGTGAAAAATTATGCAAGCATGATAGTCATCAAACGAATTTAAAAAATATTCTAGCACCATGAATGCATGAAACTAGTTGAGGCATGGTGAATGGAGAAGAACTTGATTCGTGAGAAAGATTGTGCATTCACTATCCCACAGGGAGAGTTTTGGTGTGATGAGAGGACACATTTTCAATATAAGATTCGCAAGAATACCGAGGAGCTGACCATTAAGGGAGAAATTAAATAAGTCTGTGGGCAAAGATAGTCCCTAAGATGATCAACTTCACAATTCCATTACTTCATGAGAGATGGACATTCCCAACTCGAGCTTGATGTGAGAGATTTTCATGAAGATGAATGAAATATAACAGATTCTTGAATTCATTGAGAACTAAAACCTTGAAAATTTGAAAAATAACACCAAGAATACCAAACATTTTTCACGTGGAAACGACATTGAGTGAAACCATGCAAATAAACAGATTGTGTGAGAGAAACTAGATTTGATTTAGTTATGGGTCTTAGCAGAGTCGCGAGATCCTGACATAACCACCAATAGAAGTTGAAGCTCCACGAATCCCTGGAAGGTCCTAGAACTTTCCAATATTGTACAATCTCATTTTGGACCTTGAACTAGATCATGCATGGTTTGAGGATAGTTGTTGTTGCTAATTTCAAAACTTCTCACTGAACGCCAGCCATATTTGTCATTGGTTTCACCATAATTTTCAACTTCAACAATCAGATTACTCAATTTAAGAGGCTCTTTTGATAGCACACTCAAATATAAATGAATCAGTGAGAATTCATGAGAAATATGATTTGAAGAGTTATATTCATGCAAGAGAAGATATGATGAGGGGTGGGAAGAGTTCTCTATGATTTGACTGTTTTCAATTTCCTCATGGTCAACCTCACTGCATTGTGTCAATCGAGGGGATAACTCATCGAATGAAGAAACTGAAGAGCATTGGAGTATATCCTTACATTTATGCTCCTGTACCTACAAAATGTGACTCCCTTGTGCCTGATCACAATTTGAACCAGCAACTTGAGAATAAAGAGAATGTGAAGAACCTCTCATGAAGCAAATTGATCAAGCAGATCGTGGTAGGAAGAGTCAGGATGTGAAGAAGATAGAGGATAACATAAATCTGGATTAGCCTTGAGATTAGAGTTGTGAATGGTGACATCCTCTTGCAGAATGGAGTGAGTCTTCATCCTAGGCTTCATGAACCATTATGAAATTTCCTCCATGGAAGTAGGAGAAGCATGAGAAGATGGACTCGAGATTGGATTCGTAAATTTCTGAGTTATACGATCACCGCAAGGAGGCACCCACATTAGGACTGAAAAAGGAGGAGGACAGGAACAAAAGGGGTAGTAGGCTCCTCCTCTGGGATTTGAGGTGCCTCATGGTCCACAAGATTTGGGGAAGAAGGTAAAACAGGAGGTTCAATCTCATCGTATAAGGAGACATGAACCAAGCACACAAATTCTTGTCTCAAGAAGTGCGAGTTCAATTTTTTTTGTAATTTGGTAATAAAGGTGGAGGAACTGATCCAAAAAATCCTGAACTAATTCGTCAGGCTTCATTCTTAAACGACAAATTATTTCACAAATATCTTGGTGGTTATACTTATCGAAGGCATTGTGAAGTTTCTTAGTAAGTTGAGTGAATGAATGGATAGAAACAATGGGTAATTTATGATACCATTGACTAACATGACCTTCAAATGCGAGGGTGAGCAATCTATGTATGACATCTTTGGAACATATTTTATAAGAAACATAAAGATGGATAACTTGAAATAGATGTTCATGAAAATTTGATTCACTCACACCATCGAACTTAATTTCGAATAGGTTTTTAATAACTTCTGGAGGGATGGTACAATTAAGATCTTTATAAAAACATCTTAGGATTGTGATTTGGGGAAGAGCCATTTTAAATAAGAGATTCAAACCAGAATCTATGAGCACGACCTGTCTTATGGCCCTCCTTCTGTCTCTAGAAATGTTGACGGTGTTGGATCCACCAAAATTTAGGGGATATCCCCGATATGAGGTCCCAACTATGCCCCACACTGTTTGGAATAGGAGTCCCATCACATATGATGGCCTAGTTTCTATATACTTAGAGGTTTCCCTCTACTCTAACCTTCAACACATGAGAGTGTTGCAATGGTACCTTTAGAAAGTAAGGTGAGTGTGTCAGGTTAGTGTGCAACGTAACTATGTCTAGGTTCTCTTACTGCAAAAGGGGGAAAAAATGAGACTCTAATCGAGAGGTAATAGTACCACCCAGCAAGAGACACACGTGAACTAGGAAGGTTTTTCCACATGAAGAATAGTCCACAATAGATGTGGCAGTCGTTAGAACTGAATAATAGGGAAAGGCATGTGTACCATCCAATGGAATAGTCCACAGTGGATGTGATGGTCGTGATAAAAAATGAGTGGAGAAAGATCTGTCTAGTATCCTATGGAGTATTCCACAAGGATGAGACAATACTGACAACCATAACAAAACATTCTCGACAAGGTACACACTAAAACAACCAAAATAGTTTAACTATCTTACTACACATGAAACAAACATGAAATATAAATGCTCATAGAATATTCTTACAAACATCCATAAGTCATGCATGGAAAAGTGCTAGCCCGCGAAGGTTTCTATATTAAGAAGAAATTATAAGACACATATTTACATCATATATCACTAGCCCCAGGAGTGGGACATTGGATATACTCCTTGCTCCTCAAAGAACTGATTGAAACTCTCTATGCTTTGCCGGAGGAGCCAAGATGAAAAGTCGTTTGCTCATACAATGAGGGGGTATATATAACCAAGGGGTGATGCTTGACCCCTGCGAATCTTTGACTTCCCTCATGAATGTTCAACTTCCTATGAATTTGAAATTGAAACGACTCTTCATATTCCTATGTGTCCATTGCACTTCCACTTTACATTACATTTGATATACATGGCTCATAATCGTGATGTGGCCTTTGACAACCCATGACACGAATTGAGATGACACTGCTGGAATGGACTTGCTTGTTGAGCTGGCAATGTCAAGACATTGTTGGTGTTGAGTGATGGATGTGTTCTTGGTTGTACTTTCTCTTCACCTCCACATAACTTGATGATGCAGGGTCTTCAATGTGCTTTGGTCTTGAGAGGTTGTTGCATGCCTTTGTTCCCTTTTATTGTTCTTGATAAGATCCTTTGCCTTCCCAACTTCAGTTGAATCTTCTAGAATGTTTTCTCCTTCTTCTCTTTCTTTACTGTCTCACCGTGTTCAAACAATGTACATGTTCCTGCAATTCACTCATGACAGGACGACATCAATCCGAAAACTCCCTCCTCTAATATGGTGCATTATCATCATGGGAATGAGCTTGGGACAAGTCATAGGCTGGGAGACAAGGTCCGTGACTGTGCATTGCACGGTTCCAATTGGCAGGGAGAGAGCTTGATCATTGAGACTGCGCAAAGCGCATCTCATGCTTGACTTAGGAAATTTTGATCATAATCCTTGCTGAGGAGAAAAATTGCACAGTGGCCACTCGGACACAGGATTGTGCAGTTCAAGTCAGAAGTTGTTGGTGCAAGGTGAGGCTAAGGGAGGTCATTTATGCACATCTTTTAGAGGCAAGGAGGATTCGGAAGCAGAGAGGCCTCAAAGCCAAAACTGCACAGTTCTTGAGGACAATGAGCTTCGGTTGAGGGAGGACACTAGGGGACAAATCTGCATAGTTTTGGAGGCCAAGGGAGGTTGGGATCTATGCACACTACAGGATTCAAATAGGAAAGGGAAAATTTTGAGGATGGAATATGAGAAATTCACAGTTCAAGTTGGAAGGGAAGGAATTGCTACTTAATTCTACGAGTCAAGGAAGGTTGCTGAACTCTGGAGTTGCGCAGCGCAATTTCCATGGAGGAAGGTGACTACGAACTGCACAGTTCCATTTAGCAAGGTCACATCATTCAGGGCAGAGACTGTGCAATGAACAGCTCAGTTGGGGCCTCGTGAAGCTAAGTTTCCCAGTCAGAAATATTTTTGAAAATGGCTAAGTGTGAGGGAAAATATGGACTCATGAACTCAAACTGTGATCACACACTTAACATACTTCAATGACAGAAAAACCAAAGACCGTAAGAATAACAAGCAAAGAATTACCCTCTGAGGATTTGTCTCATGACAAGAAATGACAAGTGCGACACTTGAGATAGACTTTAGGACGACCATGGTGAAACTTGTGCGACAATGCTCAAGACTTTGTGTATGAATGTGATAGGTGTTTACATGGCTAGCATAACTTCTATACACAAATACCAACCTTCAAGGTCACTAGAAAGGTTGTCAAACATGACATAACAACCAAACGTGCCAGAAGACGACCATTTATCCAACTAGTGAAAGGGAGAGAGACACTTAGAGGAAACACATGGAATCACTTTCATTTCTTGCAAACATGCATGTTATTAAAGGCATAATGATACGGAAATGATAAGAAATACTTCATGCTACACTAAGAGATGTATTTCAAAATATGCGGTTTGTTTTCAATATCAAACCTCCAAGGGTTATGCAATAGAGGGAGTATTCATGCAGTCCTGATCTTATATCATACCCTGGGTTCCTTGATCTTCTTATCTGATAACTATATTTTCTCCTCATATCATTGAGAGTCTTCTTGCATGTCATCCTTCTTAATCTACTTCATCATCATCTTGTTGTAGCTTAGTAGAATTCTTGTATCTGTAATCCAATCATGACAAGACCACATCAGTATGATACACCCATAGTCTAAGATGTTGCACTTGGGTTCATAAACTAGGTTGGGACTAAGTGATTGGCTAGGGAAGAAGGCCCAGTGACTGCACAATTTCTTAGTTCAAGCAACCAAGGGTCAAGCTTGATCACTGAGACTGCGGAGTGTGCAGCCCAGGCCATACTAAGGGGAATTTCTGCACAGTCCTCAGTAAGGGAAAGAATTGCACAGTGCCCACTGAGAGACACGATTGTGTAGTTTAAGAAAGCAATGGCTGCTATGGGATAAGGCCCCGGGAGAACAAATCTACATAGTTTCAGGAGGCAAGGTGAACTAGGCAAGTAAGATTATTGAAGGAAAAAATTGTGTAGTTTCTGGAGACAGTAGGTTTCGGCTGAGGGAATGATAATGGAGGAAGCATCTACGTAGTTTTGGATGCCAAGGGAGGTTGGGATTCCTACAGGAAATGAAAATGATTGATGGTTGCAGATGTGAAGTGCACAGTTCAAGAAAGATGGATGAGGCTAGGTTGCTAGGAATACTCCAGAATTTAGCCAAGTGTGGGATCAGTAGAACCGATTTGAATAATTATATAACTTGACTATGATAACACATTTGAACAATTAGTGATACAACATAGACCATTTAGAACATATGAAAACATACTTCACTTAATGCAACAACCTTTGTGGCAGCTTTCCACAAGTGCGGCTTCGATGATAGACTTTGTGAGGATAGAGGAGACACTTGCGTAATAGTGCATGAAACTTTGGAAATAAGTGTGGAACATTTCTATATGATGAGAACAACTCATTTCCATTAGAATTTACCCTTTAAGAAAAACAGACTTCCCTTTGCATGAAAAGTTATACTTACCATGCCCCAAGATGACACATACTATATAAAGATAAAATTTTTGAATCTCTTAAGATTGAAGAAGGGAGATTGAATGCATCATCTTACCAACAAGTTCCTAAGAAACGATTGATCACGGGATGCATAGTAGACTCCAAGATTTGTATGTAGGCCAAAATTTTGGAGGGAATTGTAGCCATTACAACGTAACATTAAGAATCAAAAAGTTCGGGTTAATGCAAAGTGAGAAGGGAATTCGAGAAAGGCAGAGGGAAAGGCATTCGAGAAAGGCCAAGGGAATTCATTAAGTTGGCATGAGAGAAGGGCATTCAATAAGGTCCAAGGGAAATTTTGGAGTGGATTTGAGGGAGTTCGTTACGTGGGCATGAGGGTGTTCAATAAGTAGGCATGAGAGTGTTTGATAAGTGGAAACAAGGGAATTCGAGGAGGGCAAAGGAATTTGATTAGTGGGGATGAGAGAATTCGTGTAGGGAATGAGGGCATTCGATAAGTGGACATGACAGAATTCGAGTAGGTTTGAGTAGGTGGTGCAACATTAAGTCCATAGGTGCACGGGAAAAAAATATGGAGGTAAGCTCAAAACCATTTTCACCATAATGTATGGACACATATTTCAATATTAAATCTGTAATGAAATTTTCGATTGTGCATGGTAACTGTTTGTTTAAGGGTTTAATGTCAGTATGGTTGTAAGCTTGAAACAATTTTCACCATAAATTATGGCCACATCTTTTAAAACGAAACCTGTAATCAAATTTTCGATTGCGCATTGTAACAATTTTTTTAAGGGTTTAATGTGAATCAAATAATGAAGAGAAGGTATACTTCTTTTTCAATTTTTTTTAATCCAAGTGCCAATATCGGTATCCTACCCTATGGTTAGGGCTTCCCATTTTCATTGGCTAGTGGGTTCATACCTCACCCCATCGTCTCATCCGGTCCAGTAAGAGGTAAGACTACTTTCCATGCCCTGAAGCAATTGATAATGAATAAAAAAGGGTGAAACCGTTTGTGGCCTTGAGGTTAATGATGTATATAAAGCATAGAAAAAAAATGTATTGGTGCTAATTGTCCATCCTTCTTGTATGGAAAGTCATGAGGCTAGTCAATCCTAATTCGATGGCAATCCTGGTTTGATAGGAAAATATCTTGAGTTAAGGCTCTGAGCTATTACCTATGAGCTCTGTCGGTCTCCTCAAGTCCAACCAAAATATTTAGTAGCAAGGCTCCTCAAGCCAAGCTCGCTAGCTTGTAGTTAATATATCATTATGGAACATTCCTATAAGGTATTTTGTTCAAGTAAGCCTAGATCCTCTCCTAGGCATCTTATTCTAACTATCACATAGAACTATATCTATGTATCAGTCCCTTCAATATATCCATAATATTCCTTTCAAATATGCCTTACAGTGGAGTGTTATTTCCCTTCTAATGATGATTATATTTTCTTTCACACGCTTGATACTTCCTAAAATACTATCCGCGGTAGAAGCTTCGAAGGTGCTAAGTCAAGAAGCTCTACTTAAGGTGATAGATTGATCCCCTTCTTGAGCTCAGGTCAGAGTTCTATGGTTGCTAAAAAATTATGTAGAATTTCTCCTTTTTCTACCATTAACAATAGCTCTAGTCCCTTGAGGTATATGTAGCGTCCTATTGCAATTTTGTCCCTTTAGGGTTTTCAATCATCCCAAAAGGATGCGAAATTGATATTCCTTCAAATTTTCAGAACTCGATGGAGTGAGAGGTTTCTATTTGGCAAGGCTTGTATAAATCTCAAACATTTTGAAGATAATTGTGGTCCTTTAGGGTGACTGAGCTTTGGATGAGACCTTCCAAATAAGCCTACAATGCCTATATATATTTCATCCTTGGTCCTTCTTAAAAGTAGTTTCCTTGCTACCTATTAGGACTAACTCTAGTACAGAAAAGATGAGTTTAACTACTAACTTGATCACCTTTACAAAATTTCATTGAATCTTATGATTTTAAAATATTTGAAATGTGTTACAAGACATTTTAATTTGAGAACAGACCTTCGATCTTTCTCCTAGTATTCTCAACCTCGTGATGATTCAAGCTCTCCAAGTTTGTATTACCTATAAGTTTTATTAATCTCTTTACTAAATTTGAATATGATAGATCTCTTATGTGCTTGTTGCAGTCATTAAACCATATACTCTGCTCAATGACATGTATATGTCTCACTAGTTTAGTTTCATTTCTAAGCTAAGTAGCTTGTGATTGCAACTCTACAATCTTGATCTCAGACAAACATGTCATTCTTCTCCAATATTGCATATGTTTTTCTAGAGAGAATAATAACAAAAGTTCATTATTGTGAAATTATTGTTTCTGTGATATCATCTAACTCAATTCCTTCAACATCCTCTTATTTGGCATCTTCTAACTTCTTTCAGGTATGACAATGTAATTCATTTCACATGTAAGAGGTTTCGAACTGTAGCTTCTCTAGAATATAAAAGGTTTGGCCTCCAAATCACTCTATCTCAGGTCTGGCATCCATGCACAATAGACATTAGATACACAACTTTGGCATCCTATGAATTGGCAAGGGATTAGAATTGTAGCTACTCTGAATTACGTAATGTAAGTTATATAACGTACCACTGTCATAACGCTAATGCCAGCATTACCATAAATCTAATGCTCTAGTCCATTGTAATGCCTCCATTGTCATAACGCTTGGATCTCCATATCATAACATTTTGATGGCCAGTGCCACGATGGGTTCCAAACTATGTAATGGAGCTTTCGAGGCTGACATACACTCGATATACCTTTAAACATCAATTTCTCATTCAATTGCTAATTTTCTTTTGCATTTTATTATTTCGTGTGGAGGAAACATCTCTACTTTGGTTGTTCTTCATGTGAATCCTCCTGCTTGGAGGCATCATGTTCACTACTTTGTATGTTTTTTGAATGTTTTTTTTATTATTATTTACATTTCTCTCAAGTCCAACTTGTAACTTGTTCTCAGGTCTAATTTACAACTTCTCTATGGGCAACATGATCTATCTCTCATTTTATGTCTTACTTGGCTTGTTGGGCATAACATGTTGTTGGCATTTAATGGATATTATTATTGAGAAATTGTAATCTATGTAAATTACAATGGATTTTTCATATAATGCTTTCATATATATTGTATATAGTAGAGTGCAACATTTGCATTCAAAGTCAACCAAAGGGAAATATCATAAGCAAGTGCTTGAAGTTTCATTCGTTAGTGATTCTAACATCTATATTCACACCCCATAGCATTTTTGGTAGACTATAAAGTTTTGATATTTTACATTTATGCTATTATTACTTCTTTGATGATTGTAGTAATCTCATTAGTTAGTAGTCTCATTGTGCCAACAAAACCAAACTTTCTAAGTAAGTTTGTCCCTTCATTACACTATGTCTTAGCTAAATTAAATATAAAAATTAACAATAAATAAATATAAAAAATAATTATTATTATTTTCATCATTATTAAAATTTAATTATTATTATTCAAATTATTATTAAATTTTAATTATTAATAATTATAATAATTAAAAAAAAACCAAATACAAATTATTGAAAACCATTAATTATTGAAACCGTTCATTATAAAACATTATTGAAACCATTCATTCCCTTCTTATACACAATGCCTTTGGCTCTCAAACCCTAGCTCCTATGTCACACCTCCGGCTCTCTAACTCTAGCTCCTACGTCGCGCTAGATTAGTCAGATCAATGAGAATCATTCCCTCCTACGCAATGCCTCCAGGTCTCGAACCCTGGTTCTTAATTCGTGCCTCCATCTCTCAAACCCTAGTTGTTACTCCGTGCCAGATAAATTAGATCAGTGAGAAGACTTGGATGATTTCTGGGAAAATGATCGATTCCAAGCCCTGGAGTCATCTTACATATGTTGTTAGTAAGCATTGGAGGACTCCTCCAGTCATCACTCCTCATGAAAAACTATCCCATGTTGTTTAGATTCCCACTCGTTTTGTGGTTCTCGCCTCATCTCAAATTTGATTTAGAGAGGCTTCACTATGGTTTTTAGAGAATTTTCAGATCTAAATTCATGAGGAGGCCCCATACCTTTTTGTGCCTTTTGCTCTTGGCTACAAGTCTAGAGAGGTTTGTCTTCCTTGTTGGGGTGAAAATATTTCCTTGCTTGGACATTTTGCAACTAAATCATTAAATTTTGAGGGTGTTCAAGCTTGAATTAGGATGTTGTAATTTAATTTTTACTGCCATCGCCCTACTACAGGTCATCACTACAATTTGCATCTAGCTTGTATATTATTTCAAACCCCATTAAGGTAATCTAATTTGGGTTAACATTTTGCGTCAAGCTTGGAGTTTAATTTGATGGTTTTATTTATATTTGGTTTTCTATTGTCTTTTGTGGGAGGCTACACAATCCCACTTGTAAATCCATCCAAGAATAAGTTGACACCACTTGCACTATGAAGGGGTGATTAACATACCCAAATTGGTAAGTTTAAGTAATTTTTTTCCATTCTGTTAATTTGAATTTTAGTTATTATTTGGATTCTTCTAAACATCAACTACTTTAACTTCATTAATATATCAATAAGGTGATAAAAAATGACATATACTGAAAGTATATATTTCACTTAAAATATTCTCTATCTTTGTGCCACATATAGCATAACCATTGAGAAATTTAAAGAATTATTTTGGCCCATATAAATTCATGACATTTTTTTTGGTCCTTCAAGTGCTCATTCAAGTTAAACTCTTCAAATTTCTCCCCGATGTGGTGATCTTCATAAGGTGATCACTGTAAAAATTATGAGTTAGCCCTTGAAAAATAATAAAACAAATCAAAACCCCAAAGGGCTTGCGACCTCCAAAAATCAAGCTTGTTAGATTAATGACAAATTGAGCTTGAGAAACCCTCACAAAATCCAAGAGAAATTTGCAAAATTAATTTATGCCAAAATTATTTTTTGAAACTCAAATTAGTGAGAGGAGGGGTTTCTATTCCCTTGGCTCCCTCATGCAAAAGCCCATGAAAATATCAAATAAAATTTGCCAAAATTTTCAAACGATTTTGGTGTATAAAACTCCTCGACCTATAAGTAAATTGAGTTAGCTCCTCCATAAATTAAAAAAAAATAAAATTGAAGCTATAAATAAAATTTAAAACAATTTGGGTCTCCTCAAAAATTATTTTGATTCAAGCTTATGCCCAAATCCAAACAAAATATTAGATGAGACTCAATAGAATATCATTCTAGAACAGAGATTGACACTAGTGATTTGTGTGAAGGAGGAAATGGCTAGAAAATAATTCATTTTCTTAAAATATGGCTCGAAACCACCTACAACAAATAGATTAGATGATAGAGTTTGGAATCCCAGTACTTCCTCTTTATATTTGTAAAGAGAAACAAAATATATGACGACCCATGTTGTTCCACACATTTTTAAGGGTGAAAAGGTTTTAATGTTGAGATAAAGGGGGCCTCCCTATGATACTATCATGCCTAGTTTTAATATGCTCATTATTTCTTGGAAACAAAGCTAGTTAAGATTGAGGAAAAACAACATTGATAATCCTCTAGAATTTTGAACCTTTTCTAACTTCTTGACATAATCAAGGCAATGACATCACACTCCAGGATTCTTCCTATGAATAACTTGATTCCGCCAATCATACCTACTTGAAATAAGCTACCAAAACAATTTATATTCAATTTCTAGCTAATCGATTCTACCATGATGATATACATGAAAGTTGATAAGGGCTAACCCTAACAAAGTCCTAACATAAAAAGATGCATATAGAATCCATTGCATAAAAGAGAAACCAACAAATTGTTGATACATGTGGATATCCAAGCAATGAATCCTGGATTAAACCCAATTTTTAAAGGAATCCAAACATGAAGCCATGCTTGACACAATTAAAGACATTTTCCATAGCCAACTTAAGGATCATCCACTTTTCCTCACTATTCCTACTAAATGGGATAACTTCATGTATAAGGATGATATTTTCCATAATTTGCCTCTTCCTCACAAAACCACCTCAGTTTTCTAAGATAACCCTAGGAAGTATACTTTTTGATATATTAGAAATTATTTTAGACATAATATTCTAAGACACATTTCACTATGATATCATATTGAATGTAAAAGGGATAATGGAATTACCGCTTTTGGGACTATACTTAAGAAATATTAATTTGTCCCTCCTCTCGATGAAAGGAAGGATGAACATATTGAATAATTTGCACCGTCCACACCAATTAACACTTAATAATATTACAAAAATAGTTGCAAAAATGAATTTTGAATTCATATATACTTTATATCTTATCGAGTTAAAAATGATTGATTAAGTCAAGGATTTCCTCTTCTGATATAACCTACATTAGACAAGCAATGTCTTTGTTTCTTATAATACATGAATGATTTTATTTCATAATATTTTTACTCAGTCTATCTTGGCTCCTAGTTCCAATATATAGGGTGGAATACGAGTTATATGATACTTCTTTGATTTTTTGATTTAGACTTATTGTATCTCCTTAATTAGTGGTGATTTCCTTGACATTTTTACACCAGTGTTGTACTTTAGCTTGTTTGTGAAATAAATTACTGTCTATATCCCTTAATTAGAGCCACAAACTCTTGGAATTTTACCTCCATTATTTTTTCTTCCCTCATTGTAGATTTGTAGAACTAGAACTTCTCTTTTTCTTCAATCATTAAAGGAGTGACTTATTCCCACTCCATGAGCCTTTGAGTTCCCCATAGTTTATATTTGAGGTACTTGATCTCTTTACTCATTAATTGGTATCAATCACTCATCCCAACCTTTAGAGTGAGCTTCGTATTTTTAATATTTTGTTCCTACATGTGCACCAATGGAGCAACCACCCACTTACTCCAAAATCAAGAAACAAGGTGAACAAGGAGGGATATTGGAGCGAAAAATTATTGAAATGAAAAAAAGACGAAGAGGACCATAATCATCTTGTTTAATTAGAGAAAATATGATGTTTTAGTGATCTAATCAACCATAATATATAATTTGAGAAGGAAAAGAGATCTTACTTTCTGTGAAGGAATTATGTACCAATAATTGATCTAGTTTAATGTGTCTAGGGATGAGACATCTATTGGTCCATGTAGGTTACCATTTTTCAACCAAGATATTCACTAAATCAAGCAATGAAATGGGGTTCTCCATTCTCTATATGATTGGATCCCAAAAGATCCCCCCCACCTCCCCCAACTTTACTCATAGTGATGAAGCATGGTGTTAAAGTCTATTTCTACAATGCAATTTGAACCGAAATCTTAATCCCTCAACTCCATTATGAATTTCCAATATTCTACTTTCTCATGATAAATTAGAGGCACATAAATATTAACTACATTGAAATAGTGTTAAATGAGATATGAGAGAGACTTGTCACCAACCAATGACGAAAACACCTAACTTGATTTAATATAAGAATTCTAAGGGGTATAAATTCCCATAGATAAACCCCTACAACTTATTTCCAAACCATAATTGAGATGCCAAACGTTATTGTATTTCTACAGAACTTCATAGCCTTCTAATTTCGTCTCCTGAAGTAGGAGGATTTGGGCACTTTATTCTTTGATCAAATCCCTAATTGATGCAAGCTTTATAGGACTAGATATTTCCCTCGAATTCTAGGATATCATTTTCATCATTTGCCTAAAATTTTAATATTTCTTCTTGAGGGAGTAATCACACCATTCTGGTTCCTTGTATTATGTGTCCCTTTACTATACATTCCATCTATCTTGTGATATTTACTTATTAGTTCTTGCTTTCAATTTATCTTGTTCTTATCACCAAGACTAATGCCAATCAATGAAAAGCACAAACAAACGAGGACACAAGATGTAGGCACTTAGCCAGGGAAAAAGCCCTAACAAGGGGAAAACCCAGTCAAACACTGCCACTGGTAGATTCATACCAATTTGAGACAACCAGAACCCTAGACTGAGATAAGTGACCTCCTTTACTCCACCAGGTCAACCTTCCATAAGTAAGTCAAAATGATAAGAATCGAGATTAGATTTTTTTATGATTTCTTCATCTCTCTTGCAATTTTTTATCTCCTATATTTTTTGACCCTATAAGACTCCAGAAAAATTCACACCTTTTGATAGAGGATCACTAGCTTCAGTCCTTCACTTGGCTTGCTTATCTTCTAGGAATAAGATAACCTTTTATTTTATTTTTCTTCTTTCTTCTACACTATAGATCAAATGTCTTGTTACATTTAAATACGCCAAATTTACTTGTGTATTTATAGCGGTTTGAATCTTCAACGTAAGGCTGACTTGTTAAGTTGTTTGAGGCTGAATTGAAGGATTAGGAAGTTGACTTGAAGGAGGAGCAGAAAATAATTTTCTTTCTTGACACAATGATCCCAAGAAGGTTCCATCATATTTAAATAATAGTGATAATGACTCAATATATAATCCTAGAAGCCTACAATGGAGGCTTTGACGTGTTGACAAATGACCCAAGCATGAAACCCATGCATTAATAAGTCAAATTTATTTTACTATAAACATTTATTTTTGTTTCTTTTCACAAATACAATTATGAAGACCGATACTAGTTACATTGTTCAACACCATGAACCTCTTCCTACCTAGTATTTTATTCGTCTTGTATTTGATAAGTGTTTGGGGCCACAAACAATAATTCCAGTTTCATTTAGACATTTTGTTTTTCCAGAGAAATACCCACCTCAAACTAAGTTGCTATAGTTACATCCACTTCCTATGTCTGCATTAAGAAACCCTTCATATGAAGCACTATGTCAACAGTTTAGAGATGTCAATATTATTAAAACTCATGTATTTATAGTGCTTTATAACTTAGATGATAATTTTTTAGTTGCAACACCTACTTCTAGTCGTAAGACTATTTGTACTCAGTGTTCAATACTATGATTGCATAAAAAAGGCCCAAACAATGTATTTCGATGTGTCTTATTTCTCCTATAGAATATCTTGCCAAAGAGAGATATTGGGATTGGGAGCATAAATTTGGAATAACGAAAAGACAAACCCAAATTTTCCTCCTATGCTTGACAAGACTCCTTTAGGATGTGGCTACTTTACATACTCTCTAGTTATGATGAATTTCACTTGGGTTGGTGAGAATGAGGCTTACCCTCACTCTAATTTATAGAAATATCAAGGGATTCATCTAATCTGTTGTTGTGGGTTTGAAGACTCATAAAATTACAAAAAATTACTTGAACAAATCATGTGAAAACCCAAAAACCATATAGACAAATGAAAATCTCATCAGAGACAACTCTGATTTCGATGATTTTCATTGCCTTTGGTTCCTCTCAAAGTCCTCTAAAACCTTCATGTGTCAAATCATCAAAATGTCTCATGGTTCCACACCGATTCGCTTGGGTGCAAAGCCCAAAGGCTTGGGTTCTCATCCCGAAAATCACTTTTGTGTGCCATTTCCTTCAAAACCCTATAGCCTTGGGTTTGTAGTACCTCCCAAGCTACAAATCTCAACATCCTTGACATCCCAAAACTTTTCCTTTTATTCCATCGAAACTAGTTACATTATTCAACATATCGAAGTGTGTGGGTAGTTTTTTGTAATGCAAGATTCAATGCTATAATATTATGTTGAGTTCTCAAGTTATCAAGTGAGTTCCTTGGTTTGGATGAATAGATTCTCAAGTTCTAAAGTTTTTAAATATTACTTAAATATTTTAAACACAAAGAACATCCTTATAACTCGTACTAATATAATATTCATGTGGTTTCATCAAGACATTTTTCAAAATCCCTTATGACACTCACTAATAGTTTCTTTCATTTAATTGAGTGTTATAGGATGTTCAACCAAATAGGTATTTGTTATATCTATCTTCGTCAAGTAACGAAAGTTCAGGTAGGATAGAATAAATTGACCAAACATCTCCTACATCGTCTAGCAAGCGAAGATCAACTAGAGGTGAAAATATTAGAAGAGAATTATATATATTCATGGAATTTGTTCTCACTAAAGGGGGGTTATGTTCTTATGGTAATGAGAGCATAGATGACATCGAGATTCCCTTGAGGTATAAACATCTCACGAAACAATGGGCACACAATGATCTTCTTGAAATAAACATTGATTTTTTTGTCAATGAAAGGATATACTACATTTCCATATCGTCATTACATGTTTTGGGGGTATTTTCCATGGATGGAATAAAGGTATGCTATGGAGGATTAGCTGAATTGATGGAGTATGTCAGACCCTATTGCAACTACAATTATTGGGTACAACTAGTCTAATATACCAAAAGTATGTCAAGATATGGAGTGTTGTAAATTATATACAACTAAAAGACAATGATGAAAATAAAGGCGCAACCATGCATATTGATGGAAGGCCAAAAGAAAGAGGTAATATTGTAGGGTTTATATATAGTGCATGACCCGTCACCATAAATAAGAAACCCAATTGTATATTTGAGGGACGTGAAGGAACCTGTGTATTTGTATGTGCCATTAAATCAATAGTTGCAAGGGGAGAGTTGCTCACTGATTATAATTTGAATAGAATAAATACAAATATTGCTATTATGGGGGAAATATGTATTCAGTTGTACCTAACTTGTAAGGAATTTCTATTGTCTGCTATGATTGTCACTTACTACGTGACTTTTCTATATAACTTATACATATGTTAATAGTGGTTTTCTTATTAATATAATGATGATTAATTATGGATGAATTGAAAATTATGCTTATTTGATAAATAGGGTGATAAGGGAAAGGAACTAGCCTTAGAGAAGTCCACAGATGCAGTTTTTATGTTTGTCGATCCAATGCACAAAATAAGGAAGCTTAAATTCAAAGAAAAAAATAAAATTAATTCTTTAGTTTTGATTGATCCTTAGACATAAGATAAAAATCGAAATCAGAACCTTTCTGCAACAACTTTGTCAGTATGGGGTGAGAAACTCATTTAATTATCATAATTATTTGTTTATGATTTAGTTATCTCATCCTTTGTAAAAAAATCTTTATTTTACAGGATTTTTTGGTGGAGTTCAATTCTCATGCTACAAGTATGGGATGGGTCGATGTTGGTAGTAGCATCGATGCTCCACCTATGAGTGAGTCACCGGTGATTGAGACTAGTGCAACCACTCAACCACCCACAATAGGATCTACACTCGTTGGATAATGTATGTCAGGATCTACACATGATGTCGTGGATGCAGAGCATGATACAATTACGCAATTTGAAATGAGCATGATACTAGAATGGGATCACAACTGATCACATTTATGGTAGATGATGAGAATTCCCCTATGAAAATAGAGAAACTTCCATATATTTAACAAATGTTTTAAATATTAAGTATAACCTAAATGAAATTAATGTATACTCTTTGATTATTTTAAACTAAGGATAATATAATTTTGCGGGAAATAATGTATTTTATAGGCATTTGTATGATATAATCTTGGAAATATTTGGGCCAACCATTTGCAAAAACTAGAAATCCAACAGGATGGTTTGCTTATTCAATGACAGTACCTTCAACAAATTTGGAGTTACCTCAAAGGAAAACCTACATTTAAAATATTCACGGGACTAGTATATGTCTCAATTGGAAAGGGCCAGGTTGCATGAGCTCCCCCCATTGATTCCAAAGATGGAGTGGAGAGCGCTTGTGGCAAACACACACAAGATGCCACTTCAAAAATCAGGGAGGACTCTACCTAGACAAGGAAGGTATGAGGAACATTTAATAATTTAATTATCATGCTTTATCATCATTGCACCATCTAATTAAGTTTTTCAATGTTTTAAATATAGGCTGCTAGATACTTCCAAAGCCACATAAGATAGAACATCCAAACATGGGAAATATCCTCTTGGCTCAGGTAGTTACTTGAAACTATCCACAAAAATTGTAAGTATATAAAAAAATAATTTTCATCAAAATTATAAGTTGTTACCGATTTTAATTTAATATCACAGAAGAAGAAAAATTCATGTTCTAATGCAAAATTGCAGTAGACGCAATTCAAAGAGGCTCCCATGGAGGAAGATCTAGATATTTCTTTCAAGTACGACTTTCAAGTCATGGTTGAATGGAGGATAAGCTTGGCATCTTCATAGTCTGACAAGATCGGACATAACACTCACGAAAATAAGAGAAATGAATAACATTTATAAATCATTACTTGTAGGTCGGATTCATTTCTTCTTAATCTAGGGTTTGTTCCTGGAGTATATCCTCTTCTTTTGACATTTATTATTCCTTTTATTCCTCCTCTTCACAATCTATGTAGAATAATTTATTCTCAACACACTTATGACCTTTAGTGTATTTACTATCACAACTGTAACAAATCCCTTTTGCTCTTTTTTCTTCCAATTGTTGTGGTGTCAATCTTGTAGGTTGTGGAAGGCTAGGGGAAACAACACTTCCATCTTTATAGTTGTGAGTAGTAGGCTTCCTGGTTGCCATAATTTTGCTTTCCATTTTTCTTGCTAACCTGAATGCCTTCTCTAGTGAATAAGGTTCCCAAAGGTGAACCTCATGTTGGATATTATCCTTTAAAGTCCCTATGAACACATCAATCCTATGCTCCTCTGGAATATCTTTTACACTTATGTTCAATTTTTGGAAGTCCTCAACGTGCTCCATCATTGAACCCTTTTGTTTATGATTTATCAATTGGCTAAAAAATGTGTTGTTTTTTGTATCCTCATAATGTGCTATCATTTCTTCCGTAAAAATTGCCCAAGTGACAATTTGTTTATGAGAGAAAATTCATCGATACCATACAAACTGAGTTGGTTCCAAATATAAAGTTGCAATACGTACCTTTTATGTGTTTTGCACATTATGGAGATCGAAAAATTGCTCCATATGTAGTATCCATGTTCCGGGATCCTTGCCATCAAACTTTCTCATATCAATTTTTGGAACATGGTGGGTCTTCAATCCAACATTACAGTCTATGAAATGATGATTAACATTTATTTTGTTCTCATCATGAGTTTCCTTTACTACCCTTTCACCATTAGTGACCATTTCTTATAGAAACTTATTCAAATTTATCTTCAATTCTTCCATCTTATCGTCCATGCCATTTATCTTAGCATCCATGCCATTCATCCTAGCTTCCACACCATCCATCTTAACTTGCATGCCGTTCATATTAGCTTCCACGCCATCCATCTTGACTTGCATGCCATTCATATTAGTTTCCACGCTATTCATCTTGGCTTCATTTACCTTTAGTGAGAGTGAAATTTGTTGTACTTGGTCTTGTAATTTTGATATATCATATTGCATTTCTTCCTCTTCTTCACGAGTCATGCTAAAGATTTCAGGTTGCTTACTAGGTGTTTCCATTTTTCAAGGCATTAATTAATGTTAGTAATTCTTCACTATTCCCTTTGAATACCTTCAAACTAATTTTTTAAACCAATATTATGCAAAATTAAAAAAAAGCTACACACCTTTTTCTCACTTTGTAAGAGCTCGACATTGAATCTCTTGTATCTCTGTAATGGCGGATCTCGAATATCTGAAATCGTGTCCTGTGGTAGCCCTTTGAGTTCTCTTTCTAACCTAGCAAGTCTGATCAAGATTAGATTCTCCAATGAAGAGTTATGCCAAATCTCCCACGGTGACCTTATTATATACTATTTTAGTAGAGTGAACTTGTACGACGTGCCACGTGTCCCTGTTTCAACCTTAGTACCTAGAACATATATACCTAAAACTACAAGCCATCCTCTTTCTGAAAATTCTGACGAAATTTCAATCTGATGCTCGAAACAAAAGTTATGACGATTTTCCCGAGGTCACTTGTTCGGAATGTAATTCGAGAGTCTGCAAAAGCCCTAACTTCCTCAAATCATATCTCTGTAAATATAGCGAGACAAGCTTTGAAATTCGGACCCGAAGTTCAGAAAGATTTTGTCTCAAATGGGTTGTTTTTGTAGCTTCTAAAACATCGCAGAAAAAACATTATAGTGAAAATGACACGATGTCCTGTTTGGAGCAGTGAAACCCTAGAATCCAAGGCTTTGATACCAAATATTAGGAAACCAGCTCACAAAAAGATAGAAAAGATAGATCAATGCCTTAGAATTCAACCTCTTTGAGCGGGCAACCTCCTTTACATTACAAAAATGATCAATTCTTGGATGATTCAACTAACTAAACCTCCCTTCTATATATAGGAGTCTAAGGGGTCACAATAGAATCAAGCCGACATAACAGTAATAACATAAGGGCACAAAAATAACAATAGTGGTTTTCTATGGGGCATACTAATAACAATATGGGGACAATAGGGGCACAATAATAACAATAAGGGATACAATGACAATAGTAATGAGGGAATCACAAGTATTATAGGGGCCTAACATCTCTACTTTGCATGTAAAATGCACTATCCATATCCAATCAGTCTATATTCACAAATAACATTATGGAGTGGGACAAACATTATATATGTTGTATGTATATATAGAATAAATTTATGTAGGATTGAGAACAAAAAAAATGTTTATATTTTCATTGAGTATTTTCATTTTATTTTTTCATGAACAGTATCATGTCTGGTTACATATACTTTGTTTTCAATTTTTTTATTTGTAAATTATATAATTTTATGTATATAGTTTTTCCTTTGGATGTATTATTAGTTGAGATTTATTTATGGGTTTTCTAACTCCCCGTGAAACAAAGAACCTTTGTTTAATTATTATTTGATTAAATAATTTTATTTGTATTTATTTATATTTTTATGATTGAATTTGAAAATATATATACTAGATTAATGTTTGTCTTTTTAAACTTAGATTTATTGGTTTATATTGTAATACATAATTATTTTACTAAACACAATTTGTTAATGTTTTCAAGCTTCTTCTAGGATTCTTTAATTAACTCAATAACCCATACACCAACTCTATAAAATTGTTGTTGTTACTGATTTTCTTTTTCATTTACTATATATAGAATATATAAACTTTTTCTAGGATTCTTTAACTAACTCTTTAGCTCAAACAACAACCATATAAAATTGTTGTTATTACTATTTTTTATTTCATTTATTATCCATAGAATAGAGGGGATTCATGCTCATTCTTATCGATTTCTCTGCAAAAGAGTTTTAGTAATAACAATGGTATTTCCTAAGAAGAAAATGTCACTATTATATAAATTGATTATATTTTTATCACAAGTATTTTTATGATTTGTTAATAAGATGACATCATCCACCTAAATTAACAATAACAAAGTATAACTTCTTATATGCTTACTTCCTTTACGATTAAAGTTTGTAATTAATTTACATATAAGTCCATAAGTCAAATAGAGGAGACATTCTTATTTCATTTCTATTCTACTCTTAATTTTGACCAATCCTTCTAATTTTATCATTTAATGAAATCCCCAATTTTACAATGAACTTTTCATATAATTAGAAAGTAGATCTTCTCCATTCTAATTGAATTTCTACTTTCTCCATTATTTTTCATAGTTATTAGACAATGTATGATAATTTTTAGAAAATCCGAAGAACCATTAATAAAAATTGTTCTTCATTTTTTGTTCAAAACATTGACAAGTTATGAGATGGTCAATAGTTGAATTGTTACCCCAAAAAACCCAAGAAAAATCCCTCACAATTTTGACATTATTGATCCCTCACTACTCAAGAGCCTAACATCATTTTAAGTGTCATGCCAAATTGATCAACACTATTTAATTGTGCATTATTCTGAACAATTTATCTTCATATATGCAACACCAATTTAGTTGTATATGTATATAATCAATTTGTATTCAAATCTACTACACCAATTTAGTTGTAGATGTACATAATGTAAATATGATTTCAACTTAGTCTTACCAAAATTATTATTACTTTGTAATTGCATTACAAACTCTTTTTAAAAAAAAATATAAGTTGCCAAACATAAGAATACAATCATGCTTTGAAAAACAATTTCATACAATAATAATTTTCTATTAACTTACATATGTCATAAATATATATTAGTGTTCTCCATATTATACTAATATTCTTTTAAACTTTTCATAATATTTTTTATATGTATCATATTATAAATTTCTATATGCAAATTTTGCAGCAATAAAATCTTTCATTTCAATAACAAAAGTTACATTCCCTGCCACACTTATTTACTTATTATATTTAATTTTATAATTTTATATTCCACTTATTTACTTATTTACTTCTGTAATTTCTATTTTCCATTTATTGAATTTGAAGGTATTTAATTTTATAATTTTACATTCCACTTATTTATTGTGAATGATCTAACTAAAATACATACACGTTATCTCATTATAGTTTTGACCTTAATTGTACAGCCTCATTGCCATACAATTTTGCTTCTTAAAATCCAAGTTCTCTACCTAATCCGTTAAACTAAAAAATGGTATTCTTTAGGTGAGGTGGCGTCTTAAGAAAAGGGTTGTGGAGAAAAAAATAAATAATTATTTTATGTTAGCTATGTTCTTTTTATTGCACCTCAAATTTATTTCCAGTCCTTTCTCTGGCATAAAAGAACCGTTGACAAAAATGTTCTAGGAATGAGTTGAAAAGCATACATAAAACATACTCGAATAAAATAAATAATTGTTTTATGTTAGCTATGTTTTTATTATTGCACCTCAAAATTATTTCCAGTCCTTTCTCTTGCATAAAAGAACCGTTGACAAAAATGTTCTAGCAATGAGTTGTAAAGCATACATAAAACATACTCGAATGAAAGCTACATATTATAAGTCATATTCATGACATAAATTGAGTCAAATTTCAAAGTATACACTATTGAAATCAGGCCAACCCAACGATGCACACATGTGGAAAGATCTTGGCAAAAACATCTTGCCAAGTTTATCCACTTTAGGTTACCGATTCATATTTACCATATGGGATACAACATTGATATGATTGTATTCTGTACTATGTTAGGTTGTGTAAAAATAATAATAATTATACCATTTTTATCATTTTTTAAAATAATTTGAAATTTGAATATAGAATTATTAATAATAAAATTTGTATTTTCCTTTTTATTATACTAGTAATCATGATTTTTTTTGGTTATATTAATAATTATCAATTATTGTTTTCACTATATTTATAATCATGAATGAGTTCTTTGTATGACGGAGAATAAATAGCTCTCTTTTTGTTATATTAATAATTATAATTATTGTTTTTACTGTATTTATAATCATGAATGAATTCTTTGTATGACGAGGAATAAAAAGCTTTGAACAAGATGTCAAACAATGACCACTTGTACCCTTTGAGCGGTAGATATCCCTACATATTTTAATAGGGTTTTTGGAT
Source organism: Pinus tabuliformis (assembly GCA_031772625.1). Taxonomy (NCBI): domain Eukaryota; kingdom Viridiplantae; phylum Streptophyta; class Pinopsida; order Pinales; family Pinaceae; genus Pinus; species Pinus tabuliformis. Next base: position 1,381,398,308 of record CM062818.1, on the reverse strand, counting down.
AGAGGTGATGTTGGGATGTGTATTTTTTTCCCTTTACAAATAATAAATAATGTGCGTTTCTATGTGACTAAAAATGTATGCATTTTTTTTTCTAGAGAACATTAGAAAAAGGTTAGATATTATATATCATGTGATGTGGGCCATGGTTGGCGTAAATATTAGGGACAAAGGTGCTAATATGTTCCTCTATGGCTCATGGCTTATGTTCCATGATATATTCCTATACCATGGTGTCCTCTTCCTTCGCAAATAGGTACATCACATTTAGGAAACTTTAGTTTAGGGAACTTTAGTGTCATATATTTGTCATGAAAAATGTTATTTATCAAGTTGTTATGAAACATGCACTTTAAAAATGATAAGAAGTCAATAAATACAATTCTCTTTGAAGGTGCAATCGCTTTTTACAATAAATACAAAATAAGATAATATAATGATTGTAAATTTATGTCTCTTTTATCTGTGTGTCTATGTAGGAGATAAAGAGTATAATTATAATGAAAGGATACAATCAAAGGCTTTAGCCTACATAATAATATAGCAATAGTACAACAAATAACCAATATCTTGTTGAAGAATGTAACTAGGCTTGGTCTTCATAATTGTACTTGAAGGAAAAATGTAATATATCTGTCAAAAGAAAGCAAAAATAATTTTTATTATTGATTTAATTGACTTGTTAAAGCATGGGTTTCATGCTTGGGTCAATTGTTATAGGTCAAGCATCCGTTGTAGGCTTTAGAGTTATTTATTTCATGTCAAAGTAAATTTGTTTATTGGTCAAAGACTCCTCCATCAAGTCTCCTTCAAGCTGATTTCAAATAGATCATCACCAAGTTGGCTACGTTCAAGTAATCTCATGTCAGCCTAATCATAAATGAAGACACAAATGTCCATGAATTCATGTCAACTTATTTCAAGAAGAAACCACTCTAAATACCAGCCTAAGGTGTTCACTCAACTCACAAGTTTAGATAATAATTTAAGAGGATATTTTCGGTGTCACTAGAGGAGCTCGGATGATCTCGGTGCTACCACAAAAGCTTGTATCTCTGAGATTATTGCGAATTAACGTGAATTATGTTCAGTGCTATTACATAGTGAGAAAGTTCAGATTACCTATGAAATGAAGTTCGGATATCACAGTAAAGGAATAACATAGTCTCATTGTCACAACAATGAGATGGTTTCGGTATCATTGCAAGAAGGAGCTTGGATAAGTGACCTAAGTTCAATACTACAGTAGATTGATTTCGCTGATACATCACAGTAGAGAATTCGTTGCTACCACAGAGTGAAGGATTCAGTGCCACCATAGTGTGAAGGATTTGCTACCATAGTGTGAAGGATTCACCACAGTCAAGGTCTCGGTGCTATCATTGTTTCAAGGATGACTTGATGGAGGATGTCTTGCATCTAGATTGTAACGGTCTTGGTCATCTCATCTTTTGAATCTACTGAACGAAAAATTTTGTGATTGGGTTTTCCCCTCGAGGGGTTTTTTCCCTGATAGTGTGCCTATATTTTGTGTTCTCTTCTATTTGTTTCTCGACATTACCCTTGATGATAAGAAAAGATAATTCAAAAGATCAAATAGTAATAATGAAAAACATCACAAGATAATGCCATAATAAGAGAAATTATTTAACTTCCACTCCTTGGATTTCTCAACATGATATCAGAGCTATGGTCATGGTCAAAGGTAGTTTGAAGACTATGGTCACGGTCAAAGGCAGTTTGAGCTATGGTCATGATCATTAGTGAAAGGTCATGTTTTAATTTGTCTCAAAGAACATATTCATCATATCAAGACACCTTAAAGAAGAAGAAGGATTTCAATATACCATAGTAAAGATCAATCTTTAGATCACTAAATTCACAAGTCTAGAAGAGATATAACTTACTCAAATTACAGAGAAAGATTTCGATGGAATCAAGTGTCAAAGTTTTATTATACCACAGTGAACTAGATCGAATAAATTCAGACAGATAAACTCACAGGATCTTAGAGACTAGTGCGGAAATCGCAAGTATGGGTTCAGTGTAAATCGTTGAAGAAGGTTCATTTCGGCATACCATAGTGAAAACAAATTCAATGAAGTCTGAATATTATAGTAAAGACTATAACGAAGACATTATATGGATGAAACTATATGGATATTGTTACAGAGATATAACTTTGTCATAAGTATGAAGCATATGACTGAACTGTGTCATCACATATTTGAAGTTTGTCCTATTGAAAATGAAATATATAGTCCAAGCAACCATCTTGGAGAAAGGACTCCTTGAGGATATGAGTACAAGGAACCAAGTAAGTATTGTCACACTTGCAACAAGTCTAATGAAATCATACGTATGTAATTCTCAAGGTACTTACGTTCATAAGGGTTTAAATTTTCTATTATCTCTAACAGTTAATATGATCCTTGTTTATAGCTAGAGCAGGATAAAGATAGTACTCCCTAGATATCATACATAATAGAAATGCAGTACTTGTTTTCTAGAGTTTTCAAATAATCTAGGATGTCAAGTAAAATTCCTACTATTGATTGAAAGAATGAACAACTTATCATAGGATTCCATCCTCCATGATCTAACTTGAGAAATTAAACCATGTTCTTGGTATCACATGTTGTTCTTGTAAGTATGCAATGGAGGTATAAAAGACCATGGTTCAATACAAATAAGACACTTCAAGGAATGCTCCCAAGGTTTGTCAATCTCTAGGTATGTCTTAAATTATACACCTTACAAAAAACCTCTTAATATAGAAGGTATGTTCCTCTTATTTTTTTAATATTCATTACATTACTAACATTGTTATGTCTACATGTATTGAATCATAATGATTCTTGTTTTGGGTAGTTCATCACTCGATTGTTACTCTTATACAACCATAGATAGGTTCTCTTGAAAACCCTAACATAAGGGTGTGTTGAAAATGAATGAAACCCCAACCTACTTAGGTTATTGATGAAGTCAAAAGAAATTGCTACTATATTGATGTTGTCATGTTTGGGATTTTAGTATGACCATTAAAACCTTAACTTGTTAGGGTTGAAAATGATGTTTTCTGAAATCCCAAACCTTTGAAGTTTTGGAAAAGTAGGGTTTGCTATGTTATGAGTTGAAACTCTATATCCTTAGGGTTTGGTTGGGTCTATAAGGAAAACCTTTGTTGTGTATTTTATGATACTAGGAATGAATCCCTAGATATGTATGTGTATGTTGGTTGATACCCTAGCTTGGTCTAGGTCGGTATATGTCTAATAAGTTAATAGTGTCTGACATATGTTATGATTGATGATGAATTCCTAGATATGTGTGTTGACCTAATTATTGATGGTCATAAGTCTTAGGGGTTAAGCTAAATCCTTAAATGAATTTGATGTTCTAGGATGATGTTGTTTGTTAAATATAGGGTTTTGCAGCTAAACTCTAGAAATGGTTAAATTCTCTAGTACGTGTGATATGACAAAATTGAAATCTATGAATCTATATAGTGATTGATGAGAATTTGTAGATGAAAATATAAGGTTTACAAAAAACCCTAGTAGATGCTAGTCATGATGTTGATTAAGCTATGATTGGTTTTGATTGTTGGAGCTCATGTATAAAAAATTAGGGTTTATATAAAATCCTAGTGAGGAGTCTAACATATGAATTTTGATAGTTTTTAGACACATTACTTGTTTGAATTGTTTCTAAGGTTTGCTATATTAAAGAAATAGTCATATCATTGAAATAATATTGAAACCCTAGATGAGTTTAATATTTTGAGATATGAATGTGATTTAGGGTTTGTAACTAAACTTGGGCAAGAAGTTGAAGTATTGAAGTATAGCTATTGTTGATTATGTTTGTGTTATAGGTCTATTTGGGCACATTACTCCCGACGATCAAATCAGTGTAAACAAGGTCTATCAAACTCTAATTTAGTTGCTACATGCCCTAGACATGCCACCTCATTGAGTGCTTTCATCCATGAGCGTTTTTTGACTTCAAACCCTACCGAAGTGCTTCCTTGGGTCACCAACGCACCCTTCGTCAGAGGTAAGTTCTCTGTAGAGCAGGTAGCCCCATTCAAGCCTGCGTTGTAGAGCACCTAAGCCCACTCAAGCCTACACTGGGCGAGAATCCTGGAAATTTTCATTGGATCCTGAGTATATTCCTCCTTTCTAGAGCCTTCTAGAAGGACCCCAACTCCTATCCTATCAAGATGAGATCGTCTTAGGATAGCCTTGGATCATCTAATCCTCTATCCTCTCATCCCTTTGAAAATGGAAACTAATCATCCAATTATGGAAAACCATTCAATACCATATTAATGACAAAACCACTTGCATTCATATATAAATTGGCCTCCCATCATAGAGCCAAAGAGCTTGGATATTATAGAGAAATATTGTTGGTTTAGAGACTTGAAATCATTGTCAAAGTAATGTTGTGTTGTTGGATTGATGTTGTTATTGGTGTGATGAGGTCTTGGACTAAGCTGGATGAGTGACACAAAATCGAACCACATTGGGTGTAACTTCTCCTTCTATCAATCAATAAATTTGTTTGTTCATTTTCCAATATTTTTGTCTATATCTATGATGAATGTATGTTCAAATGTTGTCGATTCCATTTTTTACAATAAATGGATCATATGCTTTGATTGTTGTCGTCTTTTGTTTATGTAAGTAGGTACCCATTGAGAAAATTCAGTTTGAGCGGGAGCGATAAGAGCAACTCAAAGGTGATAAAAGGAAGCGAAGGATCACAAGTAGGTTCTTTTATCTTATCTGTTTGTTGTAGGAAAAGGTTAAACATCTTTACTTCAATTGTTCTAAGTGTAACTACTGACTTAGGGAAGATATAATTATCCATTGGTATAAATTCAATATAGTAGCGATTCCACTGGGGAACGACCATCGTTCTTGGTAGTTATCCCTTGTCTTAGCAGCACCAGTGGACTTTTCTTGAGTTCATTTACCTATATTCATTCACTTTGAAGCTTGTTTGGTCAAAATGTGTGCTTATTTGTGTGTGTTGATAGTGCTCTCTGGCATCAACACACTATTGTTCTTGACACAGTGCGTTGTAGAGCAACCTTAGCCTAGAGAAAGTTCTCTACAACACATTGTCTCCCACTCAGAGCTATGCTGGTCCCTGTCAAGCCAAAAACCCATCTTTTTTCTTGATCTTTTCCAAACTTTTTCACATCTTGTTTGCTTAATGGTCAATGTTTCTCTATCCCTGAAGTCAAAATTTGCGTTTCTTTTCCATGCCCACTTTCGATTTGTTTGTTCAATGTTTCTGTATGTTTTCTTTATCATTGTCGAATTAATCCCAAAGTTATCTTACATTTATTAGCCTTTACTTTTCTTAAAAAGAATTATTGTAAAGCCTTCATTTCTTTGAAAAAGAAACAGTCGTAAAATCTTCATTTCTTGTGAAGGGAATTGATTATTTGTTTGTGAATTTAGTTTCTTTCTGTTCATCTAGACATTAAAGGAATGAAAACAAAAACATGCATAATGCATTTATAAGTTTGTGGGTGCTTGTAGGAATGGTATAGGGAAAGTTGCATTAGATGTGATCTATGCTCTTTGTTTAGAGATTTTGATTGCTCTATCACTTTTAGTTACGGTTTTCATTGTTTAAATCAAATGAAAATAATGTTTTCCATCTTAGTTGCATTCTAGGAGCTTTAGAAAAATCACATGGTGAACATGAAAGGAAAACATTTGAACAAGATCAACTAAAATTTATCTCAATTAACCTAATGGAGCATTGTAACTTAATGCATAACATTTAGAGGTCTAGGCTAGAGATGTGTTCCGACGTCGTTAAACATAGCAGTTGTCACTAATGGTCTACGATACATTCCAAGTGTGACACCTAATTCCACTTACGTAAGTATATCATAGCTCGTCCACGTACTTTCGGGTATATCGGGTAGTGTTATAGTATGAAAAGTATAAGGGAATGCTCTCACTGTGCGGTTTCACATTAGACAACGCTAACACGGATTAGGCTTCCAGTTACTTTCGGGTATATTTGGGAGGAATAAATTAGGTGGCTATTCATCCATAGGTAACCAAGCCATGTGCCTTGTATATTGTGATACACCAAAAACAATATTCGGGGAGATTACCTGCATGTATGTTAAGTTCATGGCCCCTCCGAGGCGGTATATTGCAGTTCACAATTACTTGGTAATTATTTTGCCTAGATTACCCTCTTTTAGTTTATTTATTTTTATAATAAAATCAATGAACAATTACAGAAGAAAATCAACCTTTACCCCATTGTTCATGTAGGAAAGTGAGTAAACAGCCTTTACCGCCTGAAGCTACACCTAGTCGGTGAAAGCGGTTTCATTTAACTAAGTCTAGTACATCACAAACTTCTAGTTCTTCATCTGATTTACTAGAGTCACCTATACGGGTATGTACTGCAAGTCTAGTTACTCCTACTATTACTTGTTTATCTACTACTGAAGTGGAACCTTTACAATTACCAGAGGACACCAAAAGTGAACTTAGTGAAACGGTAACTGAATTTTTCCAACAAGAAGTTGATCCTCAACCAGAAGTTGTTCAAGAAATTCATCCTGAACCCGTTGTTCTTTTACCAAAACACTTGGATCTCGAAGTTGAACAACCAGAATTTGTTCTCGTACCGGAAGACGATCAACCATTTTATCCTCAGACATCTGTAACTGTTGAGACTTCTCCTTTACCGTAGATTCGAACATCGAAAATTTATTACAGACCTGACGTTGAAATCCTTCCACCCAGTTTGATTGCTATTGAAGAGGAATTTGAAGAATAAACTTCACCTAGAATTCCAACTCGTTATCAGGGCTTTAACAACTTTATCCTTCTTTTCCTCAGTTAAATTATACTACTCCTCTTGATCATTTTTACTTTCAAACTTCCATAGATTCATTATGACATTTATTGGGTCATTTGACTATGGCTGAAACAACATCCCAGACTATATCATATGTTACAGCTACGACAACATCTACTGTCTCTACTTCTTCGATGTTTACCACAACACTTGAGTCACATCCATCCCACTGGGTTACCAATCATTATCTAGAACTCACTCTGCTGTTTCTTATATTCCATGGTCTTCACCCATGTCATCCATAGGAATTTTACCTGGTTCTTCACTCACGGATACTGAACAGTTTGATCCATCAAATCAATATCAAGTTCGTCCATCTAGTTACCATCCAATGTATCCACTTAACACTAGATTACCTCCATATGGAGAACAATATGCCCAATCTGCTTATTCCCCATACTCTGAGGGGGGAACCATATCGCAGTATACCATCATATTTAGCTCCAACTTATTCTAGAATTATTGTTTGTCAATGGCAACCTACAATGACTATTCAACCAAGGCTTGTGTATTCATCACAACCAATAAAACCAGTTTCATCCATACATACTACACTTGTCCTTACGACTTTACCACAGTTGCAAGCTTAGTTGATTGTATCTCAACCTTTGCAAGTTGGTCCTTCAACCTCTTACCCTTAATTTTCAGGTCCTCTGAGCCCATTTTACAACAACCGTTTGTATCTGAAATCCAACAACCTCAAGCCAGTTTACCATTAACTGGGATGAGTCAGACTTATACTGGTCCAATTTTTCCACAACCTGGTCAAACTTATACCAACAACAACAATTCCAAAAATACCAAACTTATCCATTGTAATAACAACTGTGGCATCCAAAATACCAACAACAACAATTCCAAAAATACCAAACTTATCCTAGACTTGGTCAACCAATCTATGCTGGGTTTGGTCAACAACGAGCTTACCTAGGTTCTAGTGAACAAGCCTATGCTGGTTTTGGTCAACAACAAATTTATCATGGTTCCCAACAACAACCTTATACTGGATATGCTCAATAAACCTACCCCTATCAAGGTTACTGTCGAGCTATAAAAAGGGTCTCTTTCACCTCTAATTACCTCACATTAGTTTGTCAATCCAGGAACGTTTTGTTATTTCAAAGAGTGTCTCAGTCTGAGGCTATCATTTTCCAAAGTAATTCTAGTAGTACAGTGCTAAAAAATACAAGAGTAAACGGATACTTTTTTACAACAAACTACTCAGAAAGACTAAACCACACATTCATAAAACTAAGCAATTTATCAGTCAAGGGTTCAGTAGCAGTAACTCATTCCTTTATAAACTGATGGAACTAAAAGAAATCAGAGAACAGATCATGGATCTGGGAGCCGGACAATAAATACCAATGTTCACTACAGCCTTGAATCGTTCTTCACACCAAAATAACAAATGACAGGAAATGGAATGGCAGATAAGAAATGGAACAGCAAGTAAGAAATAGAACAACAAACCTGAAATGGAACAACAAACAAGAAATCGTAACAACACTTAAGTCTAACAAGCAATAACACCTTAATTTACAAGATCAAATGCACCAATCGTAACCTACAGGAATCAAATGGCAATCCTTCACTCTTAAGGACGAATTGAACAACACACAAAAATGGAACAACACTGATTAATGATGAATTATAGAACAGCGCTTGAAAACCATATATGCACACAGCACACCTTAATAGTAACCTGATCTTGGTAAACCAATTATCAATCTCAGTTATAAAGATTACGATTGTATTTCAGAATGGAACAACAATGTCTATATACTCAACAATCGCAAAGAACATAATCGCTAAGATGAATTCTGTAATATCAATGAATAAGTGCACAACACAGAGGCTCTGTAATTGAACAGCAACAATATTTTGTAAGGACCGGCGATATTATATTAGTGCTTAAAAGAACAGTAATACATTGCAAAGTTAATACAATGATTCTGTCTTCAAAAACTTTAATAAATAAACATAACAAAGTATGTGATGTAAACTAACAAAACATATCAAATTACCAAATAACGCTGATAAGCAATCCACGCATAAATTAAATGTAATAGTACAGTAGCAAGTGTCCTCCAAGGCCGGGCCCTTAGCCTCCAGGGGTACACCGCTTGGAGTTATTCCAGACTCAGAGATGAAACAACAACCAAGTTTATATTAATGCATAAGGCAGAATTACAGTAGATCAGTTCTCAAGAAGACTCGATGATGAAAGTTTCAATATTGAGAGAAATTACATAAAACATAACAGACTCGACCGACCCCTCGAGCTAACATTGTTACCGCTCTTATAATGGTGAAGGCGAAGATGTCTAGGTGCAAAAATAGTTAAAGCAGCAATCCCTCAAGATCAAAGGATCCTGAGGGATTCGCCGAACTATTAGTCCTCAGTTATCTCTTTTCCTTCTTGCGCCGAGCCGATATCTCCACTTCCTTTCCATGGCTGATTCTCTTTGATTTGTTTTGCCTTGTTTGCATATGGTTCCCCATAAAAGGGACAACGGTTAACCCAACCTTGTTCTTTCCTTCGGAACGGAAGTCTTTTGTTTTCCCTTCTTTCTGCATAAGAAAATGACATTTGTCAGTGTTTTCGCTTTGCACATTAATCTCACAGGTTTTATTACAATTCCATATCATTTTCCTAGTTCATGATGCAAAAGGTTTGTAAGTTCTAATGAAAAGATGCTGAAATAATTACCAAAAACATACCTTCTTTAGTACTCCACACACCCCCCTGCTTACCCTTTTTCATGCCCTCATGAAAACATTGTAGTTGACATGTAAGGTAGTGAGAGAGTAGGCTGGAGATGGAATCTCATGTGGAGGTCTATAGCCATGATGCATAACTAGGTGTTCAAAGAAATGGCCTGTCTCACACTCAGGCATCTCATACAGGGCTTGGTATCGAGGTGCAGGGTGCCAAATAATTGGACTCCAGAACCTATATCCTAACCAGGATGGCCTTGCCCTCAAAATGACTTTGCCATAGAGGTGCAAGCGGTTGGCGGCTAGCTTAAAATTTTCATACTTAAATGGTTCCCTGAGTTGGATATTCGGATTAGACATCTAATATCGAAATTTAGCCGCATCAATGGCAAGGTTTTTAATAGTGAAAAAGTATTCTATTCCTTTTTGATTGATTGTTGTGTGAATGGGTCCTAATGCTTCAATTACACCTGGAGTCTTCATGAGGTTCCTATGTTCTATCCACAACTGTACTGGATCCTTAGGCTCAGCTCTTACCCACAAATCTAATCCGTTTTCTTGCCTTTGGAAAGCATTATAGGCTTTAAGCCATTTAATTTGATTAACCCCAAATGAAATAAATGCCTGCAATTGGATATCCCCAACAAAAGGGCCAGGTTTCAGCTCTGTCTCCTAATCTAATACAAGGTTATGCAAATAAAACTCACACAATAGTATTTGAACTTTTACCCCGTAGTGCTTACAACAGTTTATAAAATCATCGATGGTATTAATTTGTATGGGAGCACCTGCTTTAACAACCTTTATTTTCAATTGCAAATATCGTTCCATTAAAAACAAGGCATAATTCTTAGCAGGGGCTCTACATGCTAGGATGTAATTGTACAAAGAACATAAGGTATCCATCTGCTTGATAACTATATCTAACCTACGAGTTACCTTCGTGAATTTTTCTTCTTCCCTTCGCCACCCTTCAAAGGCCTAGCTTTCGGATAGATTGGCGTTCCTAAACTGTTGCTGTAGCTCTTCATACCTTTCTCGAGGAACCGTTTGCTCTATGAACTTTTCTGCTGCTTGTTGAGCTTGCGTCAAACGCTCCTGTACGGTTATTGTTCTCGGATCTCTTTCCCATGCAGCGGTGGAGACCGGGAGTTTTACCTGAATTTACCTATTGCGTTGTCTTGCGTTCATGGCCCTTATCACTCCCGAGGTGGTGCCTCTGTCTGAATTTCCTTATCGCAGTTCAATATATCATCCGTTTTGTATCTCAACTTGGGTAACAGTCAAATGTTGTTCCTTTTGAATTTGAACAACAATCTGCTTCTCAATAATATTTGGAACAACAGCCCGCTTTTTGACAGGGTTTTGAACAGCAGGGTGGACTCTGGTCCTCCTATCCTTTGTCTTGAGGAGTTTTGCTGAAGTGATTGCATGTTTCCTTCCCAAAGTCCTTTTTACCCTTTTCCTTGCTTTCAAAATCCTAATCTGTTGTCGAACTTTAACTATTACATTCAGTAGTCGTTGCTGTTCTTTCCGTAATTTCTTAATTTCCTCAATTTCCTTAGATGGAACAACAGACTGTTCACTGCGGCCTGGACTATGATCAATTCCCTGATTTTCTCTTTGGGGTGCTTCTTTGTTGCTCTGATCTGGTTGCTCCGAGGCAAGAACCTTAGTTGGTTCTGTTATTTCTTGGGTGACTTCCTTTTCTGCTCCCCCTTCTTCCAGGGTTTCTTCTGGTGTTGTCTGGCTAGGAACAGATTGTTCTTGTTCTACATCTCCTGTCATGTTTTCATCATGAGGGTTGACTCTCCTCTTCTACCTCCTCTGCATGTGATTCTTCAGGTGCATTTCCCTCCTGAGCAGAGTGCTCTTTTGGTTCTTCTTCAGCATGGAGATCTGATGGGCTGGAAGATTGTCCATATTCGCCCATAGTAGCCAAAACTTTGGCCAATTCATCTTCTCTCAATGGATCCTGCAATGGACTGCCTTCATGCTGTTCTGTTTCCTCCTCTTGCTCAGGTTGCTCGGTTTCTTCGTCCATTTCTCCTTCCTCTTTTTCCTGCATTACTTTCTCATTGTCTTCTCCTTCCAACTGTGGGGGTTTCTCACCCCCTATATCTTCTATCTCTACTGGTTGGCTGGTATTTCCTTGGGGCTTCTCCATCCTCCCTCGTAGCCGTGCTAGTCAGACCGATTTCCTTCATTTTTCTAGAAACTCAGGTGTACCGGTGGCGTGTTTACGTTTTGGGGATGGTGCGGTCAATCCTCCATATATCATGGAAATTAGCTCTTCCCAGCTGCTCTGCTGCTGGGTAAGGCTATGGCTGACTATTAACCGTATCAACTCATGATGACTAACAACTGATTCTACATGCTGTGCCTTTTTCATGCTCCGTGCAACATCATGCAGTAATGAATTCAAGAATGCAGGTAAATTTACAGAGCATTTTTGTTTTAACACAGCTAAAAGTTTAAGGTGTCGTGGTCTTACCATGTCTTTTCTTCCTTCACAGGTGATGTAGCTTTGAATGGTATTTGCCAATTCCACCCACGGTTCTCCTAATGCTGCTAGCAGAACCCCCTTTCCTCTAATTGTCAGGCTCTGGCCTTCCTCCTGGAAGGTTTCTATAATCTTCTACAATCTCTCCTTCTTTAGCGTCCATATAGGTCCAGTGGCTGGCAGTCCCAAGACCTCTGCGATTATGTCATCGGTGACTGCTACATGTCTCCCCCTCACTGTGGAGTGATCCTCTTGCAAATTTTGTAAGAATTCAATTGCTACAGTCTCGTTGGATTCTTGTAGGCGATTGAGATAAGTTAGCCACCCGGCTCTTGCCAGGATTTCCCGTGCAGCATCAGAGACTGTTAACACCTGCGGTTCTCTCCGAATCGATCTTCCTCCCATGTTTATGGTTTCGCTGTAAAATCTCAGAGTTTTGACAATGGAACGACAGCTGTTCACACTGTTAAAACACAGAGAGGCTGACAGACGCAAGACTCGCTCAAAATCTAATGCTGCAGAGTATACAATGGAAATGGCTTAGGAACAGTGAGTCATGCAAAAAATAAAAAAATATTATACCGTTGAGCCGTGCTATTCCCAAGTACACAGTTTCCCGAATAGCGGTCTGACACGTCATCCAAGGAATGATGAGGGTAACCTCTCCCCCCGCAATGTGATAGGCCGTCCCGGATGTCAAATAAAGGAGTTGTGTGCCATTCTGTTCTGAAGCAGAGTCATAAAGGAACAGCATATGGCAATATGCCATGTTTACAAAAGTGGCAGATTACCGAAATCGAGGTGTCAAGTTGGATTGCTTAATACGTAAGAGACTGCTGTGATATGATGCGAAGCTGGGAGGATAGCACATCTACCGTACATACCGAGTCTCATGCGGTCACTGTCAATTGTTTTGTCATGATTGGTGATGATAGATTTACATGCATTGTATGGTTCGGAAAATAATATACATCCGTCTTATGTAATTGATTACCAAGGTATAAGAAACAAAAGGGTGCTGATAACTACCTATTGGTGTAAATAATGTGACTTCAATACCATTAACAGTGTTCTGCTGCCGACAGGTGTCCATAACCTTGGCAGAGTTGTTTATTTCACCCATGGAACCATGATCCTTTGTGTATGTTTAGGAAGTGTTGTGTGATGTCAAAATGTAGGCCATTATGCTGGCTTGGTAACCAGTTAGCCATAATGCCATTCATAAGGAAGGAGCGAAAGGTGGGCAGGCCGGCTTGTGATGAGACCTCCTGTTCCAAGGGTTCTTTATTTGATATACCTTTTAGACCATCTCTCTGGTTTGGTGGCCATAGTGGGAATGCCACTTCACTCTCTTCCTCATGATCATTGTAGGCTGGCTCTTGGTGAGACCCCCTATCCTGCATTTGACAACTTTATATAAACAAGTCAGTTTGCTCTTTTTTTTCTCTTCTTTTTTTGCTTTTTCATAAAGTACTATCCCATTTATACACAAAGGGTGGTTCAACATCCTTAAGAGTAGGAATGGTGGAAGAAGTCTTAACATCTCAATAGGAAGATATAAACCCTTTGCTCTTATTCCTGAATAATAATCAAAGAGGATTAAAAAGAACCAACATGATAAAGATAACCAATTAGAGCAGAATTAGTGAAATAATGACAACAAAAGATAATGGGTAAGTGTGTCCTTCCCTCTGTCCTTTTACCAATTCAGAGCAATTTCTTATAAAAATAACGATTTTATAATTCACCTGATTTCAGTATGTTGTGATTTTGTATCCATTGCATAAGTGCATAGTTGTATTCCAAAAGACTTGAAAGAACAGGAACAGTAAGCATCCTTAATTTAAAACAGCAAGGGGAGCAAGCATAAGTAAAAGGAATACAAGGATGTTGCTGTTTCTAAGAGGAAGAGCAAAAGAATACAAGTGGTGTTCCTTTTGGAAAAAGGAACAACAAAGATAAAAAATGTTGTTCCTTTGGAAAAGGAACAACAAAAAACACAAATGTCATTCCTTTGTAAAAGGAACAGCAAAAATCGGAAACGTTGTTCCTTTGGAAAAGGAACAGCAAAACACACAAATGTCGTTCCTTTGGAAAAGGAACAGCAAAAATCGAAAATGTTGTTCCTTTGGAAAAGGAACAGCAAAACGCAGAAATTCGTTCCTTTGGAAAAGGAACAGCAAAAAACGAAAATGTTGTTCCTTTGGAAAAGGAACAACAAAACACAGAAATGTCATTCCTTTGGAAAATGAACAACAAAAATCGAAAATGCTATTCCTTTGGAAAAGGAACAGCAAAACACAGAAATGCCATTCCTTTGGAAAAGGAACAACAAAAATCGAAAATGTTGTTCCTTTGGAAAAGGAACAGCAAAATACCCTAAGCGTTGTTCCTTTCAAAAAGGAACAGTAGAAAGCAAAGGCGTTGTTCCTTTGGAAAAGGAACAGCAGAAAGCAAAAATAAAGAAAAAGAACAAAATTAAAGCAAAATGACGGCTGATCCAAAAGGCATTGTTCCTTTGAAAAAGGAACAGCAGAAACTAATATAATTACTGCTGTTACAGAAATAATTCAACAAAACAAAGAAATTATGTACAAAGTGTAGAAAGAAACAAATGACTTAATGAATCGTAGGTGAGGAAGATTTCTCTCCCTAACCCAAAATTTCCATATCAGAGTCTTGGCATAGCTACTGGCAGAAGGACTCCCGAGTAAGTGGTTTGTGATAAAGGCGAACTCGGTGGCCATTTTCCTTGAAGGCATATCTAGAACCATCAATAGTGATTAGAGTAAGAGTGTCATTGTCGTGTACCTTCTGGATTTCGTATGGTCCTAACCAACGAGTCTGGAGTTTCCCGGAAAAGTCCTAAAACCTAGAATCGTACAAAAGTGCCCAGTCTCATTCGTGGAAGACTTTATTTTTAATGAGAACATCATGCCATTTGGCTCGCTGTTGTTGGATAAGTGCAGTGTTTTGGAGTGTAGAGAGCCTAATTTCATCGAGCTCATTGATCTGTTGTAATCAATTAATCTGTGCCCCAGTTAAATCTAAGCCAACTTCCAGTGTTTTTCGTAATGTTTGGATTTCGAATTCTATGGGAAAAATTGGTTGCTTGCAAAACACTAATTGATAAGGTGAGTAACCAGTGGTACTTCTCCATGTTGTTTTGTAAGCCCACAGTGCTTTTGGTAGTCTGGCAGCCCAATCACGTCTATGTGATGCAATTGTTTTTGTTAGGATTGCTTCTATTATTTTATTGTTGCTTTCTACCTGACCATTTGCCTGTGGGTGGTATGGAGTAGTGATTTTGTTCTGGACATGATAGTTTTTGAGTGTTGCAGCTATTTTGTTCCCAGCAATCTGTGGTCCACCATCTGTAATTATATCTCTTGGAAGGCCATAACGCACAAATATATGGAACAAGAACTGTATGATAGAATCTTCTTTATCTCTCAGCAATGCCTCTGCCTCAACCCATTTGGTGACATATTCTGTTGCCACCAGAATATATGTTTTCTGGTTTGAGGGTAGGTTAATTGGTCCGAAAAAATCAAGGGCCCATCGTTAGAATGGTTCAATGACTAACTGTGGGTTCAAGGGCATCTCATTAGACTGACCAGGGCGTCCTGCTCTCTGGCAACTATCACAAGCTTAGACAAATTTCTTTGCATCTTCGAAAATTGTAGTCCAATAATACCCTGTTTGCAGCACCTTATGTCTAATTCTGCGATCAGGGAAATGTCTGCCACATGGTACGTCATGGTAGGATTTTAAAATGTCGAAGATTTCATCCTCTCGAATGCATCTTCTGATATGAATATCTGCCCCTGTGTGGAACAGGTAGCCGCCAACCCATGAGAATCGAGCACTCCTCTGAATAATATGTTTCCGCTCATTAGGGGTTAGATGTTTCAGTAGTTTACCTACTGCTAGGTAATTGGCAACATCAGCATACCAGGGTGTTTGAACAGCAACAACAAATAGATGCTCGTCCGGAAATTGATCTTCAACTACTGCTGCATCGATTGGCTTTGGCATTCTTGAGAGAAAATCGGCTACATGATTTTCTTTTCCAGGTCGATCCTTGATTGTAATATCATATTCCTACAGTAAAATCAGCCATCTAGTTATTCTGCCATTTGTGATAGGCTTGTTTGCTAAATATTTGATGGCAGAATGATCTGTATACAAGATAACAGGATATCCAGTAATGTAATGTCTAAACTTATTGACAACATGTATGACAGCTAGAAATTCTTTCTCAGTAACAGTGTAATTTAATTCAGTAGGGGATAAATTTTTGCTAATATAATAAATTGCGTATGGTTTTTTATCCTCTTCCTACCCAAGGACTGCTCCAATGGCTGTATCTGAGGCATCAGATGATATCTGAAATGGAAAATCCCAATTTGGTCCTCGAAGGACTGGGGCTGTGGACACAAGCTTCTTTAGATCTTGGAAAGCACGTTCACATTTTTCTGTCCAAAGAAAATCAACGTTACCAGTTCGTCCATATAGAGGTGTAGCAATATGCGAAAAATGTTCTATAAACCTCCTATAATAACTAGAAAATCCAAGAAAACTGCATACCCCCATTTGAGTGGTAGGAGTGGGAATAAGCAAAATTATTTGGATTTGGCTGGGTCTACCTGAATCCCAGCTGCTGGAATATAGTGTCCGAGAATAAGTCCTTCAGTCATCATCATATATCATTTTTCATGGCTTAAGCAAAGCCTGGTAGCAATGCATCGTCTCCATACAGTGTAAATTTATCCATGTATACTTCAAGTCCTTCATTTATTAGGTCTGCAAAAATGCTGAGGGTAGCCCTTTGGAATGTGGCAGGAGCATTGCATAATCCAAAAGGTAGAACTCTGTAGGAAAATGTTCCCCGAGGACAAGTAAAAGTGGTTTTGTCTTGGTCTTCAGGGGCAATCTAAATCTGATTGTATTCACTGAAGCCATCCAGGAAAGAAAAGAATTTCTTTCCTGCCAGAGTGTCTAATACTTGGTCGATGAATGGGAGAGGGAAGTGATATTTTTGTGTTGCTTTATTTATTTCTCTATAGTCCACACAAATTCTCCATTTCCCATTCTTTTTTGGTACCACCACAAGCAGAGAGACCCATTTACTATCGGAGATAGGATAGATGAAGTTGACATCTAAATTTTTTTGAAGTTCAGCTTTTACCACATCTTTTAGATGAGGATTAAGTCTCCTCTAAGGCTAGTGAATAGGTCTCACATCTTTTTCTATGTACATTTGGTGTGTGCATAATTGAGGGTCAATTCCTTTCATATCAGGATAGTCCCATGCAAATGCTTCTTTATATTTCCTCAAAAAATGGATGAGCTTCGTTTCTTGTTTGGAGGTGAGGTTGTCATTAATGTTTAAGGTTTTTCTTAGTTCGATTTCCAAAATTTTACTATTTGCAACAGAGGTAACAGGTATTGTTTGATCATGTGTATCTTTAAGAGGATCTTCTTCTAATTCGTTATCAAATGCTGCCTCTATCATGTGACACTGTGTGCAGGATCTGAATTCAGTTTGGCTAATAAATTTATTAATAGCATCGTCTTCTGTTTGATATTTAAAATCAAGAGCCTCTTGTATAGCTATGGAGACCTAATGTTATTAGTAAGGTATGATACAGGGTGCTTATTAGTTTTGATCATTGTGACACTTCGATGTGCTGGAGGATATAAGGCTAAGTTCTTGATATTGGCTCCCCTCGTTATGGTCATATTGCCTTGTCGGCAGCCAATATAGGCATCGGCAGTTGCAAGCCAAGGTCTACCTAAAATCAATGGGTGTCCATCAAGTCAGCTTTTGGGATTTATTATCAGAAAATTGGTTGGATATTCCCAGGAGTCAACAGATACCATAACATCATGTAGTGTGCCCTCTGGTCTAACCACATCTAGGTTAGCCAGTTCTAATAAGGTAGAAGTGGGTTCTACAGATGTGATGCCTAGCTTTCGGCAAGTGGTAGTTGTCAAGATGTTGATTGCAGCTCCTAGATCAACTAAGGCATCAGGGAAGGTTTGACCATAAATTTGTATGGTGACTATTGGATTTCCTGGGTCTTCGTATTTAATGGGCATTTCTTTTCCTAATAATAAGTCAGATAGAGTGCCAACTGCTTGGACTCTTAGATTGTTTGTTGCATTACTCCTTGGTTTCTTTACACACAATTCTTTGATAGTCTTTGCATATATCCGGATGTCTTGAATGACTTGGAGGAATGGAATTTTTATATAGAAATTTTCTAATTCTCCCAAAATGTCAAAATCAGGATATTGTGTAGGTTGAGGTATGATTAATCGTTCTGGGAATGGGGGAGAGGATATGGTTGCTTGGTTATGACTTTGTTGTTTGTTCACATCCTCTTCTTGTGATAGGTGTGCTCTGGGTAATTGATTTTCAACATGGGTTGTCTTATCTCCCTCAGTTTCAATAATACGCCCAGATCTTAGCTGAAGATCATTACACTCCCTCAGATCAGCTCCTATTTATGATGTTTCTACTATTTGGACAGATTGGACCGGTCTATTATTTGGATTTGGGTTGGGTTGGGCTGGGAGTTGTGGTCTCAGATTAGACTGGGGCTTTTTTTGTAGGGCTGGTAGTGTAGGTTGAGGGAGCGGCATAGATCCTATTGGCTGATGCATCGGCCTTTGCTAATTTGTCTGCCAGGCTGAACTTTGTGAAGTAGGGGGAGTCCATTGTGGTGGGTATGTGTTACTTTTCCAATATGATGGGGTATAGGGAAAATTCGGCCAACCAGATGGGCTTGCCTGATTCAGCCACGAGGTTGATGAAGGAAACGACTGAGGTGACCCGTTTGGATACGGGGGCTGGGATTGACTTTGCCACATATTATATTGTTGAGAATTATACTGCGGAGACTGAAAAGAAAGGTTGGGTCTGAAAACATACCAAATTGTCGCAGCTACCACTAACGGCACTGGTTGAGGAAATACATTGATTCTGGCTCTTCTTCTGCTTCCTTATATACTGGTTTTAATCCGGGAAGTGAGGGACAACTTTCCGTAAGGTGTTCCTTTGTGCAGATGGCGCATGTTTGGACTGCATCTAGTGGACACTCCTTATGGCTATGTTTCTTCCTGCATGGGGGACAGAAGATTGCCAAATTCTGTTCTGCCTCCATAACATCAAGTTGTGTAGTTAGCGTCCCTAGTATATTAGTTTTAAAATTTTCCAATAAATTTCCAATTTCTGCATGCGTTACTCCTTCTGTCGAAATTTTACTATCTCTTACAAACCGATCATGTTCTACCGGTTTTAATCTTGTGCTGCCTCTCAAGATCCTGATTCATAAGTCAATAATGTCAGCAAAATTTTCTTGATAAATATCTCCTTTTCCCATAATATTTAATTTTTCAATCCATTGTTCCTTCATACCCATAATTAATGTTGTTTTTAACACATTATTAGGTAAAGTTAGTGATGCATAAGGAGATCTTTGAAGATTATACTGAAAACGTTCCACATACTCCTCTAATGTTTTATTTGGTCTAGCTACCATCTAGAATATTTCATCCTTCAGTTCTCTAGACCCGCAATAGTCCTGATATTTTTCAGGAAAGATTCTTTCATTTGATCCTAGTTATTTATAACCCCGCCACCTAATCCCATAAACCATCTTAAGGCAGCCCCTTTTAATGTAGAGGGAAATAATTTTAGTTTTGGGGGTCGGTGGTGTAATCATATCCTCTACACAGCACATCGAATTCAAATAGAAATGCATATGGATCTTCTGATGTAAGACTGTGGAATATAGGGATATGTTGAAGAGGGATTTCTTTCATGGGTGCATTTGTTGCAGTATCCACTATGGGGTATTGCAATGTAGAGGTTTGGGTGTTTGGCTGGTTTTGAGCCATTTGGTCGAATATATGCCAATAACCTTCTGGGATATCTAGGAGGGTATTCCTAGGTTGAGAGGGAATGGTTTTAATAGCACTTCCTCTATCTGGGATAATGAGAGTGCCTAATGTCTGAGGAGATTGAGTTTCTTCAACAATGATTTTTGCAGCACTTCCCTTCTCTGGGTTGTTCAATGGCTGAGTTGTCCCAAGAGGAGACCTCGGTTCCTCAATTTCTCCTGTCTCTCCTCCTCCTTCACAAAGATTGCTGAAATTCCCTTCTTGCAATAGTTCTGGAGTAGAATTTTCAATTTCTTGAAAGTCCTGCTCTTCAGTTTGACTATACACCTCAGCAAAGGCTACAGATGGTGATCCTATGGCCTAAAGGGAACTAGTAGGCTGTCTAGAAATAACTTTTCTGGGTCCTACTGAAGGCTGAGATTCTACTTTCTGGAAGATTTCGTCTATGAAGGTTGATTGGCCAAGGGTCACCGGCCCCTTAGATTTTCCTGGCTTGGGTAGAGGTTTGGAATTCTTTTCTAGATTTTTCTGCTTAGTCATGCACACAAATCAACTACTAGATTTTACCCAAACAAAACAACAACAAATCTATAGGAAAGCGGGCAGGGGAGCAGGGTTGTTACATGCTCCACACGTAGGTTCTTACCTTCCGTTTTTAAAACCCAATTCTTCCCTACAGGTTCTTACACTACTCTGAAAAAAGAACAAATGGCTACACTCTTTCCCTGGCAATGGTGCCAAAATGTCGAGCTATAAAAAGGGTCTCTTTCACCTCTAATTACCTCACATTAGTTTGTCAATCCAGGAATGTTTTTTTATTTCAAAGAGTGTCTCAGTCTGAGGCTATCATTTTCTAGAGTAATGCTAGTAGTATAGTGCTAAAAAATACAAGAGTAAATGGATGCTTGTTTACAACAAACTACTCGGAAAGACTAAACCACACATTCAGAAAACTAAGCAATTTATCAGTCAAGGGTTTAGTAGCAGTAACTCATCCCTTTGTAAACTGATGGAACTAAAAGAAATCAGAGAATAGATCGTGGATCTAGGAGCTGGACAATAAATATCAATGCTCACTATAGCCTTGAATCGTTCTTCACACCAAAATAACAAATGACAGGAAATGGAACGGCAGATAAGAAATGGAACAGCAAGTAAGAAATAGAACTTCAAACCTAAAATGGAACAGCAAACAAGAAACCATAACAACAATTAAGTCTAAGAAGCAGTCACACCTTAATTTACAAGATCAAATGCACCAATCGTAACCTACAGGAATCAAATGGCAATCCGTCACTCTTAAGGACGAATTGAACAACACACAAAAATGGAACAGCACTGATTAATGATGAATTATAGAATAGTGCTTGAAAACCATATATGCACACGGCACACCTTAATAGTAACCTGATCTTGGTAAACCGGTTATCAATCTCAGTTATAAAGATTACGACTGTATTTCAGAAGGGAACAACAATGTCTATATACTCAACAATTGCAAAGAATATAATCGCTAGATGAATTCCGTAATATCAATGAATAAGTGCACAGCACAGAGGCTCTGTAATTAAACAACAACAATATTCTGTAAGGACCGACGATATTATATTACTTCTTAAAAGAACAATAATACGTTGCAAAGTTAATACAATGATTCTGTCTTCAGAAACTTCAATAAATAAACATAACAGAGCATGTGATGTAAACTAACAAAACATATCAAATTACCAAATAACGCTGATAAGCAATCCATGCATAAACCAAACGTAATAGTACAGGAGCAAGTGTCCTCCAGGGTCGGGCCCTTAGCCTCCATGGGTACACCGCTTGGAATTATTCCAGACTCAGAGATGAAATAGCAACCAAGTTTATGTTAATGCATAAGGCAGAAATACAATAGATCAGTTCTCAATGAGACTCAATGATCAGAGTTTCAATCTTCAGAGAAATTACATAAAACATAATAGACTCGACCGACCCCTTGAGCTAACAGTTCTGCCCCTTTTATAATGGTGAAGGTGGAGATGTCTAGGTGCAAAAATAGTTAAAGCAACGATCCCTCAGGATCAAAGGATCCTGAGGGATTCGCCGAACCATTAGTCCTCAGTTATCTCTTTTCCTTCTTGCACCAAGCTGATATCTCCACTTCATTTCCAGGGTTGATTCGCTTTGATTTGTTTTGCCTTGTTTGCATACGGTTCCATGTCAAAGGGACAACGATTAACCCGACCTTGTCCTTTCCTTCGGAATGGCAGTCTTTCGTTTTCCCTTCTTTCTGCATAAGAAAATGACGATTGTCAATGTTTTCTCTTTGCACATTAATCTCACAGGTTTTATTACAATTCCTTATCATTTTCCTAGTTCATGATGCAAAAGGTTTGTAAGTTCTAATCAAAAGATGCTGAAATAATTACCAAAAACATAACTTCTTTAGTACTCCACAGTTACTAGTAGTAGATTCCTTATGTTGGTATGCAAAGGCCTATTGCCCAGGCAATTCCATCTTACCTGGTTACACTCAACCCGAACTAAACCGACAGTTGCATTTTCTCGTAACTCTTGAATTACTGGATTTAAATCGGCTAACCAATGATCCCATTCGTTATTTAGCATGGTGGCCGATGATTCCACACAAATTGCCTTATGATATTCCTAAGTTCAAAGGAAACCCTGGAGAAGATCCTTCCAATCACGTTATGACTTTCATTTATGGTGTTCAATGGTTCATCCAACTCCCTAAATGATGATTTAGTAATGCTACGTCTTTTCCAGTGAACGCTCACTGGTTCGACTGAAAAGTGGTATGTTGAATTACCACGAGCTTCATTTGACAACCTCACAGCCTTAGCCACTACATTTTTAACCCATTTCCAATTACCCGTCAGATATGAAGTTGGAATGGAACTATTGACCAACTTTAAATAGACCACTGCTACTCACATTTCTGATCATATTCATGAGTGGCATCGTTGTCATTGAATGGTGAAAACTTTTGTTCCTGATAAGCTTTTAGCTAAGTGGTTTATTAAATCCTTGTTTCCATCTATCACCGAGGATGTAGCTAAAGGAGGAGTTATTACTGAAGGGCAAGTAATTTCTCATGCCCAATACTTAGACTTGATTTACACCTAGTCTGGCACGCTCTATGATAAGATTCCAAATGCACCTAGACCAGATTTTACTGTTCCACCACCTCCATCCAATAAGGACTCTCATGTCGGTGATGGTGTGATAGGTTCTTCAAGCACTCAAACAACAAGTAGACCATCTAGTCAAACACTTTCTATTTCAAATCAAACCTCTAATACACCTGATAATACACTTGCTTCCGAAATAAATGTCGTGTCATCTGAAAAGGGTAAAAAGAAAAGAAACCAGAAGCAAGAAAAAGGGGAAACCAAAAAGAAACAAAATTCTCCCCCTAAAGAGAAATCATCTGATTCCTCTTCTCTGGCTAGGAAACCTCGTTACCCATGTTTAATTTGTAATGAGGAGCACTTTATGCGAGACTGTCCTCACTGCTCTAAAGTCTCAAAACTTCTTAAGACTTCTAGTACATCCACTATGTTGACATACCCTTTTCCAAACCCAAAGAATCATTTGGTTGCTATAGATCATGCTTCCACTTCACAAGTGCTTATGTTATATGCTACTAAGCCTAAGACTGATGTTTTGGTGACTACCCGAAGTAAATATTATGGTAATCCACCATTGTCATCAGATAACCAAGCTATAAATCAACCCAATACTTGAACTTCGACTTCATATGACTCCATTCCACCACCCATTGCACCAGAGTTAACAATAAAACCACCTAAGGGAGTTGTTCATAAATATACATTCAACCATTGAGCTCGAGCAATGCAAAATTATAACATAGTATAAGATTTGGCTCAGTCACCTTCTGCTATTTTGAGGCTTGAGGTGCTTAAAAATTGTCCCTCCCAAAAGCATGCTTTATTGTCTGTAATTGGTGGAATTGATACAATGGATTCCAATCTCGTAGTTTCTAACCATGCGAGTTATATGCCATAATTACCAGCACAGTTATCATTCTTGATCCAAGTCAATTCTTTGGATCACCACATTCAAGGAACCATTGTTGACAAAGGTGCATCTACTTTTATCATGTCAATGAATTGCTGGAAAACACTTGGCTCAATACCTTTTTCATGATCACCTACGACATTAAAATCTTTTGATGGTCACACATACACACCTTGTGGAATTTTAAGTTGTTATGAAACCAGCTCACAAAAAGATAGAAAAGATAGATCAATGCCTTAGAATTCAGCCTGTTCAAGGGGGTAACCTCCTTTACATTACACAAATGAATGATTCCTTGATGATTCAAATGAAAAAACCTCCTTTCTATATATAAGAGTCTAAGGAGTCACAATATAACCCAGCCAACCTAACAATAATAATATAAAGGCACAAAAATAACAATAGAGGAATTCTATGGGGCACAATAATAACAATATGGGGACAACAGGGGCACAACAATATTAATAAGGGATACAATTACAATAGTAATGGCGTAATCACTAGTATTATAGGTACCTAACATGCCCCTCTCCTTCAAAAAGTGTTATCATCAATGCTTGAGTAGTTCTGGATGCTTCTGTATAAAATTCTCATCCTCCCATGTGGAATCTTCAGCGGATAAGTTCTTCCACTTGATGAGATACGCTGAAATTGACCGATTTCGTAGCTGTTGAGTTCTTGTTTCTGTGACTTCTTCCAGTTCCAATATAATTTTTCCTTCCTCATCAAGTTCTGGCAATATTGTTTGAATTGGGAGCTTGTCGCCTATAACCTTCTTTAAACATGAAACATGGAAAACTGGGTGCACTCGAGAAGTTGTAGGAAGCTCCGATTTGTATGCCATAGTACCAATCTTTTGCAACACCTTGTACGGACCATAATACTTTGGTGATAATTTATCATCCTTCTTAGCTTGCTTGAGGGACAATTGTTTATATGGTTGTAGCCGTAGGAATACCCAATCACCTACATCAAAACTTCTTTTGCTGCTATGTTGATCTGCCTGTTGTTTCATTCTATTCTACGCCAACACAAGGTTATCCTTTAAGAGTTGGAGGACTTGTTGTTGATGCTTGATGTGATCTTCCACTGCTTGAACCTTAGAATTTTCTTTTAAATATGATGTGATGGATGGTGGCTGATATCCATAAAGTGCCATAAATGGGGTCATTTTTGTTTTTATATGGAAGGAAGTGTTATACCGCCATTCAGCCAGAGGCAACCATTTGACCCATTGTGTCTGTTTATCAGATACAAAGAAACGAAGATATCCTTCCAAACATTTGTTTACTATCTTAGTTTGCCCATTAGATTGAGGATGATAAGATGAGCTATGAGCTAACTGAGTACCGAGATAAGAAAATAATTCTATCCAAAAATTTCCAGTGTAAATGCGATCTATGTCACTTACAATAATCTTTGGGTTTCCATGTAGCTTTTGAATTGTTTCCATAAATGCAGTAGAAACTGTACTGGGTTTAAATGGATGTGATAATGCTCAAAAGTGTGCATACTTGGTAAGTCTGTCAACTACCACTATGATGACACTCTTTCCCTCAGACTTGGGTAAACCTATGATAAAATCCATTGAAACCTCCTCCCAACGTTGTCTTGGAATGGATAAAGGTTGTAATAGACCTGGGGTCTTAACTGTTTGAACTTTATTTTGTTGGCAAACCAAACATTCCGCCACAAACTTTTGAATATCTGATTTAAGACCATCCCAAAAAAATTCCTTCTTAACCCTGTGGTAAGTTTTTAAAAATCCTGACTGCCCTCCTAAGGGAGAAGTGTGCATTCCATAAGAATATTTTGCTTGAGTTGGGAAGTCTTACAGAGGTATAAGTGATCTTTGTATCATAACGAATTATTTGCCAACTAAATGTATCATATGTACTGGAATCTTGTTGTAACTTTCGAATAAGTGCCCACACTTCTTCATCATTCTTCCATTCCTCCCTTGCTTTGTTTATCCAATCTAGTTGGATAATAGAAATGGCGCACAACAATGCTTCCACATCCTCATCCTTTCTTGAGAGTGCATCTGCCACCACATTTTGCTTCCCTTTTTTTTAGATGATTTCAAAGTCATAACACAACATCTTTGTGACCCACTTTTGTTTCTCTTCAGAGGATAATCTTTGTTCTAAAAAGTATTTAAGGCTATCATGATCAATTTTTACCTTGAAGTGTCTTCCCATTAGGTAGGGTCACCATTTCTTAAGTGCATGTAGTATTGCCAACATTTCCTTCTCATAAATAGCTTTGTGTAAAAACTTTACCTTGATTGGATGACTTTCAAAAGCAATGGGCCTTTCATCTTGCATTAAAACAACACCAATTCCATTTCCTGAAGCATCACATTCCACAATAAAGGTTTTTGTGAAGTCCGGTGTAGCTAAGAACGGTGCTTGGCACATTGCCTCTTTACGATGTTCGAAGGCCTTTGTTGCTTCTGGAGTCCATGAAAATGCATCTTTCTTCAATAATGTTGTTAGAGGTGTTGCTATTCTCCCATAATTCTTAACAAACTTGCGATAATACCCTGTCAACCCTATAAATCCTCACAGATGCTTTATGGATGTGAGGATTTTCCATTCCTTAATGGCTTTAATTTTTCTAGGGTCTACCTTAACTCCTTCATGAGATACAATATGACCCAGATATTCCACCTCTTGTACTCCAAAGAAACATTTGGATCTTTTTGCATATAATTGTTTCTCCTGCAATAGTTGTAGCACCCTATCAAAATGTTCAACATGATCCTTCCAAGACTTGCTATAGATTAGTATATCATCAAAAAATACTAACACAAACTTTATAAGGAAGTGTTTGAAAATGGAATTCATCAAACCTTGAAATGTAGAAGGTGCATTGGTAAGGCCAAAAGGCATGACCAAAAATTCATAATGACCCTCGTGAGTTCTAAATGATGTTTTCAGAATGTCTTCAGTCTTCGTTCTGATTTGATGATATCCTAAACGAAGATCCAACTTGGTGAAGTAAATTGATCCATGCAATTCATCCAGTAATTCAACAATGACAGGAATGGGAAACTTATCTTTAATAGTGAGCATGTTGAGCTCCCTACAATCCGGACACATGTGCCATGATCCATCCTTCTTGTGCACCAATACTACTGGAGCAGAGAAAGAACTTTGACTAGGTTGAACTATACCAGCCTCTAGCATTTCTTCAACCATACGTTCAATTTCACTCTTTTGGGCATAGGGATATCTGTACGGCCTGATGTTTGGAGGAACACTTCCTGGAATCAGATGAATAGCATGATCATGATCATGAATAGGTGGGAGACCTTTGGGAGTCTAAAATACCTTGGAATGAATGTCTAAGGCTTTTTAGATATTTGGAGAAATAGATGATTTCGATGTGGAAACATCTAGCGAACATAATTGTGCAATTACACCTCTTTGTTCCTTTTTTAGAAGCTCTGTCATACCATTAGAGCTGATTATCTTTCCTGGTTTCCCTGTGATATCCCTTAATTCAACTTCCTTTCCTTCCGCAGAAAATTTCATGAAAAGTTCTTGAAAATTAAAAGCTATTATACCCAAGGATTGTAGTCATTGGACTCCTCGTACAACATCAACACCTCCCATTGGAATGGAAAGCATTGGGCTAGTCAATACATATTCTCCCATGGATAGCTTGATATTATGGCACTTTCCAGAGAAATTTATTGTTCCTCCATTTGCAACCATCACTTGACACTCTGGTGCTGGATATAGGAAGCAATTCAATTCTTTTGCTACCTTACAATGAATAAAATTGTGGGTACTTCCTGAATCAATCAACACTATTACCTTTTTCTTCTTGATTTATCCTTCTATCTTGATGGTTTGAGGAGTGCTAATTTCAGCCAATACATTACAAGATATGGTTGGATTCGTTTCTTCTTTATCTAGACTTTTTTCCTGGAGTATATCCTCTTCTTTTGACCTTTCTTTCTCCTTTTCTTCTTCCTCTTCACAATCTATGTTGAATAATTTCTTCTCAACACACTTATGACTTTTAGTGTATTTTCTATCACAACCGTAACAAATCCATTTTGCTCTTTTTTCTTCTGATTGTTGTGGTGTCAACCTTATAGGTTGTGGAAGACTAGGGGCAACAACACTTACATCTTTATAGTTGTGAGTGGTATGCTTCCTGGTTTCCATAATATTGCTTTCCATTTTTCTTGCTAACCTGAATGCTTTCTCTAATGAATCAGGTTCCCAAAGGCGAACATCATGTTGGATATTATCCTTTAAAGTCCCTATGAGCACATCAATGCTACACTCCTCTGGAATATTTTTTACCCTTATGTTCAATTTTTGAAACTCCTCAATGTGCTCCATTATTGAACCCTTTTGTTTGAGACTTATCAATTGGCTAAAAAAAGCGTTGCTTTTTGTATCGTCATAATGTGCTATCAATTCTTCCATAAAAATTTCCCAAGTGATAATTTGTTTACGAGAGCAAAACCATTGATACCATAAAAATTGATTTGGTTCCAAATATAAAGTTGCAACACTTACCTTTTGTGTGTTTTGCACATTATTGAGATCGAAAAATTGCTCCATCTGTAATATCCATGTTGCGGGATCCTTGCCATCAAACTTCCTCATATTGATTTTTGGAATATGGTGGGTCTTCAATCCAAAATTAGAGTCTATTAAATCATGATTAACATTTCTTTTGTTTGCATCATGAGTTTCCTTTACTACCCTTTCACCATTAGTAAGTATTTCTTGTAGAAAATGTATCAAATCTATCTTCAATTCTGCCATGCCTGTCTTGAAATTTGTGTTCAAATCTATCTTCAAATTGTCCATCTTAGCTTCTATGCCATTCATCTTAGCTTCCACACCATTTATCTTAGCTTCTATTAGCTTTTGTGAGAGTGACATTTGTTGCACTTGGTCTTGTAATTTTGATATATCATGTAGCATTTCTTCCTCTTCTTCATGAGTCATGCTAGAGCTTTCAGGTTGCTTACTAGGTGTTTGCATTTTCTTTCCTTGGAGCATCAGTTACCGATAATAATGCTCTACTATGCCCTTTGAATTCCTTCAAATTAATTTTTCAAAACAAGCTTAAGCAAGAATTTAAAAAAATCTACACACCTTTTCTCACTTTGTAGGAGCTCGATATTGCCTCTGATGTATCTCTGTAATTTCCAATCATCTAGTTTTGAAATTGTGGCCTGCAATAGACCTATATGTCCTCTTTCCAATGCCACCAGTCTGATCCAAATTAGACTCTCCAAGGAAGAGCTATGCCAAATCTCCCACAGTGACCTGATTATAGACTAGTTTAGTAGAGCGAACTTGTACGACGTGCCGCATGTCCTTGTTTCAACCTTTGGCTCTAGAAAATACATACAAGAAACTACAGTCTGTCCTCTTTTTGTACCTTCTTACGAAATTTCAATTTGATGCTCAGAGAGAAAGTTATGATGCTTTTCCCCAGGTCACCTGTTTGGAATGTAATTCAAGATTCTGTAAAAGGACCAACTTCTTCAGTTCATATCTCCGCAAAAATAGCATGAAAAGCTCTGAAATTTGGATCCGAGGTTCAGTGCAATTTCATATCAAATGGGTTTTTTTTTTCACTTCTGACACATTGCAGAAAAAAAGTTATAGTGAAAATGCCACAATGACCTATTTGGAGCAGCGAAACCCTAGAATCCAAAAGCTCTGATACCAAATGTTATGAAACTAGCTCACAAAAAGATAGAAAAGATAGATCAACACCTTAGAATTCAACCTCTTCGAGGGGGTAACCTCCTTTAAATTACACAAATGAATGATTCCTTGATGATTCAAATGAAAAAACCTCCTTTCTATATATAGGAGTCTAAGGAGTCACAATATAACCCAGCCAACCTAACAATAATAATACAAAGGCACAAAAATAACAATAGAGGAATTCTATGGGGCACAGTAATAACAATATGGGGACAACAAGGGAACAACAATATTAATAAGGGATACAAATACAATAGTAATGGGGTAATCACTAGTATTATAGGTAGCTAACATAAGTAACCTACAGATAGAACTAGGGGGAAAAACTGTAACTATTGAAGTTGAGGTCGTTGACGGACCCCTTGACTACAATATTTTACTAGGAAGACCGTGGGTTTACGGTATGGTTGTTCTAGTTTCAAAATATTTTCATATGATCTCTTTCCCTCATAAAGGTGGAATAACAATAATTGATCAACTCGCCTTCTTCGTATATAGTTCACAGGAAACTGGAAGCATTCTGTTAGTTCATGGACCTCTGCTATCTTTTCAGAACATTGGAGTAGGTCTCTTCAAAAATTCTTCCCTAATGGGCACCTTTTCACTACCATCACCATCACAAATGGTGGAAGTTGCAAAAGTTGAGACATGTAACATGATATCTTCCACTTCATCTTACTCATGGAATATTTCCAATAATTTTGAAGTTGATATGCATAATGAAACCATGCCGCTAAGCCCAATTGAGCTCGCATAGCAATCAATCTTTTTGGCTTGCAAAGCAAAACAAAATCCATCATCACTGATTGTATAGGTTGATCGTTCGTTAGAATATGGTACTTCCTCTGATCCTTTTTCACATACATTTTCTACTGATGAAGGAATAATCGAATCAATGATGACAGAAGAAGAACCATGGGCAGATTACATCATCAATCCCATCTTCCAGATCACATAGAAGATATTCCAAATGAACTAAATCATCCTTCAATCTTTGATTTCATTTCAAATTCTATATTTGTAGACATAGTTGATTCCGAACGAAACTTATTGAATATTGAAGAAACCATTTCTATCGATATTTCGACCAAACCTAGAATTGTAGAAAACGTCCATGTTGGCAAATCTTGTTCTCCATCAGAACTTGAAACTTACCATGCTATTTTTCATGAATTCCACGATATATTTTCTTGGTCATATCAGGAAATTCCAGGTATTGATTCTAGTATAGTTGAACACGAGATTTGAAATGTACCTGATGTCAAGCTGATATGACAACACCTCCGTCCTGTTCATCCGAAGAAGGCTACTACCATAAAAGCTGAAGTTGAAAAACTTCTTCATGTTGGTTTCATATACCCCATTCCTCTTACTAATTGGGTTTCCAATATTGTTCATGTCATGGAGAAAGAAGGAACAATACGAGTGTGTGTTGATTATAGGGATGTTAATCATGCTTTTCCAAAAGACAACTATCCCACTCCATTTATCGACTAGATAATTGGTGAATATGCTGGATGTGAGATATTTTCATTTATGGATGGCTTTTACGGCTATAATCATATCAATATCCGCCCAGAAGACCAATCTAAACTGCCTTTATTTGTCCCTAGGGCACATTTGCATATAGGGAACTCCCTTTTGGTTTGAAGAATGATGGGGAAACTTTTCAGAGGGCAATGAATTATGCCTTCCAGGACATCAAACACATCCTTCAACCCTATCTAGATGACTTACCTGCTCATTCACGGAAACAAGCTGATCACCCGCAACATTTGACAACCATATTTTTATAGTGTCGACACTACAAAATTTGACTCAATCAACATAAATGTGTGTTTTGTGTTCGTTATGGTCGTTTGCTTGGTTTCATAGTGTCCAAAGAAGGAATTTGACTCGACCCCTTGAAGGTTAAGGAAATTCTTGATCTGCCTCCACCTTCCAATTTACTTTAGTTACAGAGACTCCAAGGGAAGGCTAACTTTCTAAGGAGATTCATTCCCAACTATGCCTAAATGGCTAAAGGATTTACTCGTATTTTGAAAAAGAGAATTCCCTTCCATTGGGACAAGGTTACGCAAGCTTCCTTTGATGCTCTCAAAGATACCTTGATCCGAGCGTCATTAATGTATTCCCCTAATTATCAGAACGACTATTTCCCATATATTGTCGTGGCAGATACAACAATTGCTATGGTTTTAGTCCAAGAAGAAGATGGGACTAAACATCCGATCTATTATTTGAGTCGTAATCTCAATGATACAAAATTTAAGTATTCTTACGTGGAGAAGCTAGCTTTGGCTTCTGTTCAAGCTATACAGAGATTTCACCATTATATCTTGCTCCAAAAGACCACTATCATTTTGGATTGCAGCGCTATGACATACATCTTGTCACGTCAATTTCTGGGGGGGAAATATTCAAAATGGATCATCATTTCGCAGGAATTTGATTTGGAATTCATCAAATCCAAGTCAAATAAATCTCTAGTTTTTTCCAAGCTTCTTTGAGACCTTCCCTCTACCACCATCGACTCAACAAAAGAACCATAAATTCTAGATGAGTCTATGTTTCTGATCTCGTCATCTGACCCTTGGTATGGAGATATACTGATCTATTTCCAAACCCAAACTTTTTGGTCCGATAACTATCACTTGCAACAATGACATATTCAATATCAAGCCAATAATTATCTGATCATCGGCGACACCCTTTACCGTCATGGTATCAATACGATTTTTTGTAGGTGTGTCACACATGAGGAAGCCGAGAAAGTTCTAAATGATTTCCATTCTGGTGGTTGTGGTGGACATTTATCTGGTTATGCTACCGCACAAAAAAATATTCATGTTGGTTACTTCTAGCCTACCATATTTAAAGATTGCATTACTCCTGTCAGAAGTTGTCATGCATGCTAGATTTTTACTGTAAAACTCGATTACCACCTACACCACTACATCCTGTCATCGTTGTTGGACCATTTGCGAAATGGGGCAATGATTTCATGACATATAACTGTCACTCGGCCCGGGCCATGGGCATATTATTATCGTCGTTGACTATTTTACGA
Source organism: Pinus tabuliformis (assembly GCA_031772625.1). Classification (NCBI taxonomy): domain Eukaryota; kingdom Viridiplantae; phylum Streptophyta; class Pinopsida; order Pinales; family Pinaceae; genus Pinus; species Pinus tabuliformis. The sequence continues at coordinate 1,381,365,397 of CM062818.1, read as the reverse complement.
AATAGGTCGAGGAAATGCCTACATTAAGCAACAGTGGTGAGACAACTCCACATTTTTTCTTCAACCATGTGGTTGCATGGTTTGGTGTACCACAAGCTGTAGTTACAGATCATGGTTCGCATTTTCGCAATCACATGATTACTGAATTAGCTTCCAAGTTAGGACTCTCACATGATAGTTCTACTCCTTATTATCCACAGGCTAATAGACAATTTGAAGCCATCAATAAATTCCTTAAGCGAATGCTTCAACGAATGATAGGAGCTCACAAACGAAATTGGAATTTGATCCTGTACTCAGCTTTGTGGGCTTACTGAGCCTCGATAAGAAACACATCTGGATTCACACATTTCCAATTGGTGTATGGTATTGAGGCAATATTGGCAATACAATGTGAGATTTCATCACTAAAAAACACAATTGACTTGTTACCTGACACTTTTGATGAGGAAGCATGTTTCTTAGAACTCATCCATTTAGATGAAACACATCATGAAGTTGCACTGTCCAACAAAGCACATAAGAAACGAATTAAGGCGCAATATGACCGCAATGTCAAGCCTCACATATTCTTAGAAGGAGACTTGGTCTTGCTTTATGATCGGGAAGCCGATAAATTAGGAACATGAAAATTTTAACCACTATGGATGGGCCCCTACATTGTCAAGCATGTTTTGGAAAAAGGTGCTTACGAGTTGGTTGATTATGATGGAATTCCATTGTTGTAGCCTCAAAACGGGTTGTATATTAAGCGTTACTACGCTTGATTATGCGTATTAAAAATACTATATATATGCTTTCATTGTGTGTGTGTGTCACAATGTGACTTTTAGAGTTTTTATGTGGTTAGTAATCCACTTTTGTTTTTGTAGATGTTAGAATATTTGGAACCATTTGTTGGTTATGCTGATGGTGCTAGTCATAGTACGTAGTACTTATCCTCTGCAGCATGGGCCATATTTGCTCCAAGTGGCAAGTTAGTGAGTATTCAATGGATTTGTATCAGTTGTTCTACAAACAATATCATTGAGTATAGTGCATTGATCGAACTCCTCTCTAATGCAATTTCACTTGGCATTCACTGAATTGTCATTAGGCTAGACTCACAACTTCTTGTACTACAACTTATGAATGTTTATACTATCTGAAATCCAAATATTCATCGTATATTCCTTAGAGTTCGTCTCTTGGAAATACAATTTGATTACATTCAATATCAACACATTTCCAGAAAATTTAACAAATTGACTTATTATTTAGCAAATTACATGATAAACAGACATTTACGACATATGTAAAGAGTAAATTTTCAATTCACATCAAGATTTTAATAGGATTACACATAACCATACAGAAACACTGAAAGTAAAATAGATAGATGTTCAACGTTTTTACAAAAATGTGTCCAAGATATGTTGGTCATCTGGCCTCAAAACCTCAAATTGCATACAGTAAATCATCCTAAGTAGATCTAATGATGCTCATGATAACATGTCACTGCCTGACCTATCACATGCAATAGCCTCATTCAACGGCTAGGTACACCAATAGTATGGTGTGGTAGTCTCATCGGTAACTCCTCAAAATGAACATCTGGTATACTGAGGGTTAACCCCTCTATACGATGCTGGAACTCTACCAGTGTCTCGATCATATCTAAATACTGGAGAACTTTTCTTCTGAAATTTCTCCCCGTTGGTTCACCTGCCTCTAGTTGATGACCCATTGGTCGAACAATGCCAACATCTGTATACATGAGAACATTTTTAGTTTAGTCTTGGAAACATCAAAAAAAACAAAAACATGTAAAAACTAAAAGAATAAAAAATACATGGTCAAAACAATTTACCTATAGCACCCCATTGATCACCCACTGGTAATATCAAATATGGATCTCTACAGAAATCCATCCTTGCATATGGATGCTCCTCTATGACAATATGTTGTCGACAAATCCAACTGAAGAATGCGGTAGAAAATGAGATTGATGACTAACCATCATGTCTAGCCATCAACTCTACCCATCTCCGCATTCGTGGATCTCTAGGACCAGCTAAACTCAGTGTCACATGTTGAGGTTGCTTTAATGTAATTCTCTCCAAAGTAAAAGCGATCAAGATCGATCCATAGCTGAAATTTTTTGTCTTGCCACTTTTTACTTTAGTCAGCTACTCTTTCATCAAAGAGAATACTGCCTCACACTAGTTGAACATAGTTGGTGCGAGACACTCGAGCACATACTTCATGTGTGATCTATTCGTGACATCAAATGTCACGCTACTCGCCAACATTGCGATAGTAAAGGGGATTGTTCGCAAGGGCATATCATGAAGATCCCTGATGTTTATCTTTCCATATTTGCTAGGTTGTGTACCTGGCTGACAAAATTGTTGAATGTAGTCCCTCACTGATTCACCCCCACGGGCGAAACATGAAAGAGAAATGGGGGCACCACGCCTCAACAATCCTGTGAGAATGTAAATATCATCGATCAATATAGGGAGCACTTTGTCCCCTATGTGAAAAACCTTTTCTATTGGATCCATGAATGAACCAAGAACCGCAATAGTTCTTATTGTTGCCTCATCTTGGATAACCTAAAATAGTTTAAGTAACCCACAGTCTCTGAGGGCCTCAATAGTACCAAGATCCTTTAGGGAAACCATATCCTGTTCTTCATGTTCTCTTTCATGCCATGTGATAGCCATTCTGATCCGATCAAAGTCTAAAATCACACCATAAGCTTAGTTAGGATTTCTTTCATGCAAAAAAATGAAGAGATTTTGGGTAGAAATGATGAATCAAATTTATAAATTGTGCCTAACACACCCCTGATCTTTAGACAGTTCGATGCAGAGTAGTTTCCCTTCTATTTGACTGCTTTGTAGCATAGTTTCTGATGCATAAGGGTGCGTTGATCCTAGGGCATAATATATTTACCCTAGGGACCCCAAGACCCTAAAAATTTTGCCTGAAATTGAAAAAGAATTACCTTAAATGAAAGAGAAGAGGTAGATCTCCTACCTAGTCCTGATGGCACAAAGAATGATCCACAAAATATCTTGCAATCAGTTGCTGAAGTTTGAGGTAAAAACCTAGTTCAGAGCACAAAACTAAATGGTAAGTGTCAAATGGTAAAATGACTTGGTAAAGTCTTGTTTTATGGTTATTTAATGTTCATTAAATGAATAAACTGTAATTTCTACCTATTTCTACCAATGAAACAGTTATGTTTAATCCGTTTGATGGTTTTTTTAGCAGGTTTACAACTGACATAGTGAATTTGACGTGCATGATCGTAAAATGTACTTTTGACCACAAAGAATACTTTTATCTCCTTTTCGAGCTTAGTTAAACATCGAAAAAGGAACACCCATAGAATCCTCTTTCAACTCTTTTCAGACTCTCAAAATATGAAAATATTTCTAGGCACTTGACCTTTTCAGCGTGTAAATAGATTGGAAACGACATCTACTCAGTATAAGTCTAACCCTTTTCCGAACTGATATAGATTACTTACAAAAAAGGAATACGTTGATCGAACATGGCCAATAGGTTCCCTCTTGTATTACTTTACACTTTTTCAGACTTGAGAGACAAATTTACAAAAAAGAACTTGTGGAGTTTTCTTTTTGTCCCTTTTCAAACTCTTTAAACATGAAAAGGACCGAGTTCTCATTGTCATTAAACTTGTTAAAGGATCAAATAGTGACAAAATTGTCGATCATGAAAAGACCAAGTTTCACCTTCGCTAGACTCGTCAAAACATCACATAGCAATGGATTCACCCAAAGGGTATAATTATACGTCACGCATATGGTATCCTCCTCAATCTTGTTAAAAAATAAAGAGGTACTGGTCAACAATGACTAGGGAAAATGGAAAAATGGATAAATCACTTTATGGTAGCAAGTTGCTCTTGAACATGACACTTTCACTTCATCTCTATGACTATTTGGGTTGGGTTATATGCTTGATGGTTATCATACCTATGGTCTATCACACCATCCATCACTTTGGTTTTGGTTCAATGTTGCCAATTCATTCAGTGTCGCTGACATGTTTAAGAGAAGTCACTCACTAAACTTCATCCTTTGCAATACTCATAAACCTTCATTTTCGTGACCGCCGTTCCTGAACATTGTGTGATCAGCCACATTCTATCTTCCAAATCATTACACTCGTTTCGTGTCGTTGATGGGGGATACATCAAGGCCCTCCTACGACGAGTCACTTCTTGTTGACGTCAGCACATTATCCAGGAAGTTGACTTAGAAACACCCTTCCAGTAACTTGAGGCTTGCATACATCGATGGCAAGTTTCTTGCTTTCGGCAATAGGTTGACGTCACAGGCCTTTGACCGATAGAATTTGTATCATGTTCGACATCAAAACATCTAATCACATTGTGTATAATGTACTGTAGTACCTTGAGAATCATTATCATTATTGGTGATTTCTCTCGCGTTTGTTAACAACTTACATAATTGGTTGGTAATCAGACGGTGTCTTCCCATGTTCTACTTCAGATCACATTTTCACATGGTTAGACTCATACTTGAGCAAATTATTGGACGAGATAGAGGACCCCGGATCTAGTTTCATCCATCCGGGCTACAATTTTAGGTGAGTACTAAATCATTTGCACGATGGCTTTACATAGATATTCATCTTATCATGGATCCATATCTTTAGATGACTATTTGATTTATGTACATGTAATGAAAAGTTTATATGTTGAGCATGGGTATGCCTTCCCTTAGAAATTCATGAAAAATTCAAAGACATCATGATATTATATATTGTAACTGATGTAGGTCACCATCTTCTTCAGATCCTCCTCATCACATCATAAAGCATATCACTAAACATTATCATTTTTTACTTCATGCTTTATGGGGCAGTTATTACAAGTCTATTTGGGCACATCACTTTTGACGATCAAATTAGTGGAAACAGGGTCTATCAAACAATAATTCAATTGCTACATGCCCTAGACATGCCACCTCATTCAGTGCTTTCATCCATGAGAGTTTCCTGACTTCAAACCCTACTAAAGTGCTTCCTTGGGTCACCAGTGCACCCTTGGTCAGGGGTAAGTGCTCTGTAGAGCAGGTAGCCCCATTCAAGGCTGCATTGCATAGCACCTAAGCCCACTCAAGTCTGTGCTAGGTGAGAATCCTCGAAATGTTCATTATATCACGAGTATATTCCTCCTTTATAGAGCCTTCGAGAAGGAACCCAGCTCCTATCCTATCAAGATGAGCTCGACTTGGGATAACCTTGGATCATCTAATCCTCTATGCTCTCTATTATCACTTTGATAATTCCTTTGAAGTAATAAGAAGGAAAAACCAAAGGTAACCACTATCCGCTTTTGGAGATCAGGACCTAACCTTCCTAATGCTTAGAGAGGGCTCTCTCTTTAAGATTTAACTTTGCTTTAGTTAAGAATGTCTTAGGCTAGCTATGATTGTTCCAGGGGTGTTTGATTTTTTTTAGATGGGGTGGTGGGATCTGCTAGACAAATGGATAAATTGATATCTTTTAGACCATTGGGCTATGGAGTCAACTAATAAGGAAGAAAAATTGGATTAACTCATTAAAGGGGATGTTCCAAGGGCAAGATAGCATAGTGTTTTTCACATGTTTGAGACAAAGGGGTGAAAGGGTTTCACCCAGGGTGAGACAGTAGTTAAGGGTTCTCAAACCCAGATAATGAATGAGGAAGGAAGGGGTAATCGAAATCAAAGGGAAATTAAGAATCATTTAACCTGGATAATTTATGAAATCAATCTAAACCAAAGAGAAATTAAGAGTTCTTTAATTTAAATATCAGAAGAAAACATTCAAATGCTTAACTATTAAAACAGTGTGTGATTTAAACATGTTCTGAAATATTATTTCAAGTATAGAATTTAGATTGAAACACATATAAGATTATGGATAACTTTGAGAAAAATGACAATAACACATGAAAATACTTGTCTAAAATTCGCTCAACACATGAATCCTTGGAAAATCTTGATCATTATTAATCAATCTAGCTTGCTAGCTCATCAACTGATACAATAACCTTTTGGGTCTTCTTGATCAAAAAGTCTATAGAAATGTCTAATAGAATCCACACTACATACTTCAAATTGTGAAATATTTATACAAAAGTTTATTACAAAATATCTCAAACTAATTTGAGATTTAATCTAGGAAATAAAATATCTTCTTGCAAGAAGATAGAGACAACTATTGAACTATTTCATGTTGTCCCTTTTATTTTGGTACTGCTAGCTATTATGCTTTTATTTTTAGCCCTTTATGCTACTTTTTTGTTTGATCTTTCATGCTGGATGCCTCATTTATTTTAGGCTTTCATCTGATACACTTTGACACTGCTAATCTGTCTTCATCCTTTTACCATGTTGTTTTACTTTTACTGTACACTAACCTTTCTACTGCATATTTCTATAGTAAATTAGTCAATTTTTCTCATGTTTCAGCATCAGGTAATTGGATTTTTAGCATCCTCCTATATATTTCATCTGCCTCGGTGCATTTGGCAAAAGTAGGCTTATTGATAAACAAGTGTTATACCTCATGTTGGAGGTAAAACAAGTTTTGAAATGTTTGGTAGAGTACTTTTCCTATTGGTAATGCCTTCATTAATGATGTATTCACCTGATCCTTTGCTACCTCTCTGATTTTCTTGGTGTAATCCTCCTGTGTCATGAGCTTGTCATTTACCACTAAGGGACTAGGTAACCCATTCTCTCTCAAAATTTAGAACTTAGCCATAAATCTGTCAATGGATACCTGCATATTCTGACACTTGTCCTCCAAGTTTTGCATTAAGCTTCTCTTGGAGAGGACCTTTATCACCTCCAAAATTGTCTCTATTATGTCCTCTATTTCCAATTCCTAAAGCTCATACTTATTCTTACTGTTAAGGAACTGGATAATTATGGTAGCTTCTTCTGGCATTTCTCCTAATTCTTCTTTTACTCTTTGGATGGCCTCTGTAGCCAGCTTTATCAACTCTACTTGCTCAAAAATTATTGAATAGATGGCCAAATATCATTGAAAAATTCAATGATATTGGCCCATACTTGTTCCTTAGCTTGCCCAAGGGGTTCTTTCAGTGTCAAGTCCTTTTCCATGGCTTTCAATCTCTCACTCATCCTGGCAGCTTTTTGCACTTCTTCTTTGTGCATGATTTTCGCAAGCTTGTAATCAGTTTCCAAGCTTGTCACCTTTTCTTTGAGCTTATTCATCTCTGTTGTCTATGTGGACATTTCTTCCATAACTTTAACCAACCTTTTTTCTTCTTCAACTAATGTACTTGTTGCTGATGTAGATTCTGTGGAAACTAGTTTTGTTGTGGCCATTGGAGCTGTGGGAGCCAATGAGGCTGCCAATGTGGAAGGAACAACCATGGTGACTGTTGGGATGACATTCACTGAGCTAGTGCCAATATCAATTTGCTTTAATTCGATTAGGCTATCCAATTCCTTTTTTGTTTCCCTCTACTGATCATTTAGTTTAAGGACTAAGTCCATCAACTCTTCATGCCTAGTTTGATTTTCCAAGACTTCCTATGTCTGGGGGTGCTATAAATAAGGTATCTTCAACTATTTCTTGAGTGCTACAATGTCATCATTCTTCTCTTTAATTAGTTGTTCAGTAGCTTTGATGTCTTTGGGATCATATCCCAATTCAATTACTAAGTCTTCTAGGGACTTGATTATGGTGTCTTTGGCCTATGAGGAGGCCTTCTCTAACTGATACTGGGCTGAAATGTTGTTCAATGAATTTTGCAACTGATGGGCAGCTATGGCTTTTCCTGTAAGGGTGGAGAAAATCATTTCTCTAGCCTATTTGTGAAATTCAATTTGTTCAATGGGATGAATATCCCTTGCCAATACGTCAAAGTCGATCTTCTTGAAATCTGTTGATTTCCTTGGTTGTTGTACAGTTGGCTTTATCAAGGACATTTTCATCTTTCCTTCCTTGACGTCAAAAGCTGACATCAACCTAGTTTGATTCGTGGGTGTAAGTTTGAGATATTGTGCATAAGACTGTGCCTTTAGTTTCTCATTTCTCATTTTGATTTCTTTGAGCCTATCCTTAATGTTCCTATCTCTATTAGCAAGTCTGTTAAATGAGGAGACTTCTACACTAAGCTTCCTTTCCAACATTTGAGTTTGTGAAGTAGATGGCTCCTGTGTTTCCCCAGTTGGAGTTGTGCCTTTTCTCCTGTTTAACTCAGTATCAGTTATTTCTATTGAGCTTTCTGTGTCTTCTTGTTCTGAAATAGGATTGAGTTTTGGCCTTTTGCTCTGGCTAGCTTCATATTGTACATTGGATGTGTCCATACCTGAACTGGAGGCTCCCTCTCTATTCCTTTCAGGATTCTTTTCCTCATTCTGAGAAGTCTGCAAAATAGTAGGGGTACTCATGGTTCCTTCTTGCTCTAATACTTGTAGGAGTGAGCTTTCATCAAGTTGTTTCTCTAAATCAAACAAGAATTTTCAACATCTACCTTTGTGTTATCCCTATCTATGGGAGTGTTTTCTAACCACTCAAATTGATTGGCGTATCTCTCTATTTCTGGTATGGGGTGATGAATGTAAGGTCCCAATTTAACCTTTTGTCTTAGTTTGGTCATAAACCCTTGAGGGTCATACCTCCACATGAAATTGTTCTGAAACTTCATTTGTTGTAGAATTTGATCTGCTTCCTACCCTACTTCTATAGAATTGCAAATGAAAGGGCCTAACTAATTTTTGACTTTGAAATGAGTTCTTTTCTTGGGTGAGACAAAGTTGACTTCATCAGAGTTCATTATCTGCCTATAATACTATAGAGCAAATAACCTCATGGGGAGGTATTTGGGGAGTTTGTATGGGGCAATTTGGCAACCATAGATTCTTATTTCGGTGTGATTTTTTAAAGGTACCAATCTCCCACCTTACTTTTCTTGGACAATTACATCACTCTTTTGATCTCTTGGCTTATTCTAGGTGGAGGACTTCCTATCAACATGGTCATGATTGGATGGACAAAAGAGTCAATGAAGTCTGTGTAGGTGTATGGTGATGAATACCTGTGGAATAATGGTGTCCAAAATATGACATACCTGGGCTGGCCTCTAGTATCCAGCTTCTGGATGGTGAAGGGAAATTTATCTGACTGATAATAGAAAAACATTTGGTAAATTACATATGAGTACTTGAATACTCTTTCATTGTGCATTCTGGTAAATTGTTCATGCATGCTTTCAATTATGAACTGGGGATAGCTGTACAAAGTAACAGGAGGCTTTCCTCGGGTGAAAATGGACATGAAGGCCAGGATGAGCTCATCAAGAAATTCATTTGTGGTATAGTCTAGTATACATGATATCATAGTTATAATTTTCTTGCCCCTTTCAAAGAAAATGGAAGAAACATATGGAGGGGCATCTTTAGGAATGTGCTGCTCTTCTACAATGAAAGTTTGTAATATTTGGGCCAATCTAGATGGACTCAATTTGGTGTACAGTTCTAACAAATCCCCAATGGAGAGTGGGGATAGGTTTGTACCTGGTTGGACTTGCAACATTTAATTGATTGATTTAGCTGTGATAGTAAACAAGACTTTTTGGTCAGGGGACATTATAGCTCTCTAGTTGGGAATGTAACATGCATGGCACATATGGACAATCTCTAGAAAGATATGTACTTGTGGAAACTAGTATTTGGGAAAATTGGAATCCCAAAGGCCAATGTCATCAGTATGGTTTAGATACCTGCCCTTCCTTAAACAATGAATTTTGAGCACGACTTCATAGGCACTTGTGTCTTTGATTTGAAAATCCCTGTCCACCAGGGGAAGGTGGTCAAGGACCAAATGGGGGGAAATGACAAGTCTGACATCCATGGCGATGGGGCAGCCATAATTCAGTTCTTGTGGATTTGAATTTGGCAATACAGGTTTATTCAGAGGTTTTGAAGGGAACTCGAAAGCTTTCAAAAGGTTTTGGGTACGCGCATAAAATTTAAAGTAGTTTCAATTAATTTTACTTAATTAAAACACTTTAAAGACTGAATGTTTTTAAATTTGAAAGGGTGTTTGGTAATTTATTTTCAAATACCTGCAATTTAGGTGAATTAACTTCAAATTCGGTGTTCTCAGCAACTGCAAAAGTTTGAATGGCTCTAGTATGGACTGAGAGGTTGATTGGGGTCCCTACAACTTCTTCAAGAGTGAAATCTGAGGTGAGTTGGTGATTTCAATGTTTGCAAGTGTCACAATGGTTTACAGAGGTTCACAAAGAAAATGAGTAAAAAAGAAGAAATAGGGCTTCTCAGGCTTTTTATTGAGAAACGATCACTTTTTGGCAGGTAAATTACAAATGAACCATGCGCGGTCTTTCTGGTTGGGCAAGGAGGTGGTTTCCCAAGCCATCGCACTGCTTTTATGGAGGAGGCAGTATTTTGGAGGGGTCACCCAATATATGCTAGCGCTTGACATGTAGTAGATGGGGGGTCGGGCAAAACCACTTCATCAGGTGGGTACAGGTCAGACATCGTGTGAACCCAATATGGTTGTTGACCATTGGATGTGGGCGTTGATGATCAGATGGCAGTCGGGCGATGGATGTGCACGGATGAAATGGGTAGAGGTTTCGGGCGGCCCAGGGCTTTAATCCTTGGTGGTTTGGGATTAATTACGAGTTAATCCTAGGATTAAATGATTGGGCGGGGCTTAATGATGGGATTAATTTAGCTTTACCCAGAAGTGGTGAATTAAGTGGGTTTTATCGGGAATATGGGGTAAAATTATAGTTTATAGCTAAACTAAGGGTTGGGGTATTATATAGGGAATTTAATTATATATGGGAAAACGTATATTGGGAACTATAGTATTATGTTAAGAATTAATATGAAATGAAAGGAGGGGAGTTAACATATCCCTAAGCATAAATGTAATATTTGTGTATTTTATTCACATACACTTCATACTTCGGCTAACATCTTTTTGTGGGTATTTTGAATGAAATGGAATTTAACATGGGGATGTTTACTTTTCATAGGAAAATGTAGTTTAACCTTAGGAAAAGGGGTTTTATTAGGGAAATGAGGGAAATAAATTTTATGATGGGAATTCTAACACTTGATGTCCGTAATTGATGAAGTCGAGGGTCGGGTCCCACCAAAAGTCAGAGAAATGCTCTGAGCCCTTATGACTTGAAGGATTTTTAGTACTAGAACTTACTTGTGGATGGGGAAATTAGTAAGTAAAGGGATGAAATGAATGAGGGGGAGTTAATTAAATCAAGTTGTAAACTATTGTTGTTGGTTTGTTAACTGCTCATGCACATTGAAATATATAGTTAAGCATGATAAATGTGCTTTTATCCAATCAACTTTATACTTCAACAACCTTTATTCTACTTACACATTACCTACCCTAACATTTTTTCTTCATTTATTTGGGTGCATTTAGGCTAGAAAACCCTTATCATTTTCTTTTATAAAACAAAATATCTACTTCCAACCTTATATCATCTAAGGGCTCAGATTAAATTGATGAGCTCCTTTTATTTTCTTTGCCTATCTAATGATCTACCAAGATTAAACTGTTTGGTCAGATTTTATTCTACTATAAACATAAAATTCAAAGCATGAAATAGTCAAGATTAAGTAGTTTGACTACCATGGGTTGTGGCATGTATGACAAGCTGCACACAACCATTATTTAAGATAGTAAAGTTGCAAATAGTAGTTGCATTTAGAATTGCACACTTTCATGATCTATTTTTGTTTTGGGGGTTCATATATTTTCATTTTTTGATCTTTTCTTATTCTTTTTGTCCTTTGATATTTCTTTTAGGACATACCCTCTTTACATTTTTTAATTTTAATATGGAAAACATTTGCAGAAAGCAAAGATATGTACAATATTACAAGGCTTAACCTTAGCCATATTCAAAAGTATGAATCCTATCACCATAGGACTCTAACAGTGGCTCCACATCGGTATGGAATTTGCTAGTGAAATGTCAATAACTCTAAAGATAAGTAGCCTTTGAATTGTGGCTGAAGTTACCTTACAAAGTGTCCCTATGTGAATCTGCATTATTGATAGTTATGAAAGTAAATCCTTCAAAGCTTAGGGCCTTCTCTCTGATCTTCGAATTCAAAGGATTACCATCCAATCCAATCTACACTTTGCAATGTTATGTACAATGATGAAAAGTAAAGTGAACTATTGTAAGTCAGTGGAAAAGTAGTGCTTCAACATCCTACCATTAGCAAGTCCTCCTGGTAAGTCTGATCCATCTATGTTTCTCAAGAAAAAGGCATTGTTGCCTCTATAGCCATAAATTACATAAGGCCCCTGATAAAATCAAATTTTCCATGCTTGCCTTGATCTTATCTCCTTGAATCCCACTTAAGGACTTTGTCTCCTATGTGAAAATCATCTGCTTTAGTCTTTTTATCAAAGACTCTCTTGATTTTTTCCTGGATTATATGTGATTTTACATATACTTCTTCTCTGGTCTGCTTCAAGTGTATGGTCTGATTTATTCTTCTTTGAATATCATTTGGTTCCACCTGTAATTCCTAAAGGATTTTCATGACTCGCACTCCCAGGGATGCATCCATCCCATAAACAAGCTGATAGGGTGATGTTCTAATGGACTTATTAGTAGTCAGTCTATCTACCCATAAGGCATTGACTAACGTCTTGTTCCATGTCTTTTTTTGTCCTCCAGTAACTTTTTAATAATATTGACCAGGCTTTTGTTGGATGACTCTGCCATTCCATTACCTTGAGGGTAATAGGTTGTGGAATGGCGAAGGGTTATATGGCATTTGTTACAGAAATCTATCATTCTTTTGGATTTAAATGTTCCTGCGTTATCATTAATGAGCTTCTTGGGACAGCCAAATCTTGAAAGGATATTACTCACTAGGAAGGTGATTATGGCAGTGTCTGTGGCTTGCCTAGAAGATATGACCTCTATCCATTTTGTAAAATAGTTTGTGGCTATTAGAATCCACTTATGCTGGGCTGAGGATGGGGGGTGTATTTCTCCAATGAAGTCTAACCCCCATTGTTGAAATGGCATTTCAGTGGAAATTGGTTTAAGAGGAAAAGGTAACAGTTTCCTCTTTCCCTCAAAAATCTGGCATTTGTGACAGGAGGTCACATATTTTTTGACATCTGCAAGCAAAGTAGGACAGTAGAAACCAACCCTTAGAATCTTGTCAGTAGTGCTCTTCTAGTACAAGTGTCCTCCATAGTCCCTTGCATGAAACTCTTGCAAAATCTTGTCAGCTTCATCTTTTAATAAACATGTTAAGAGAATACCACTAATTTCATTTTAAAACAGTGCATTATGTATAATACAATATCTCAATGACTTCATTTTTAAGAATCTAGCTTTAGTTCTTGTCAGTCTAGGAGGAGATGTAAGTTTAGTAATACAAATGTAATATCTGCATACCATGGTGATTCAGTAAAAGGTTCACCGATCTGTGGAGTTTCCATCTCCTCCTGATCATCCAAAGCACTAATGAAGTTGATTTCAAGGGCCTGACAGTTGGAGCCATGAGTTTGGCTAAACCTTGGCCTTTGATGAGCTTGGTGGGTTTTATCTCTATGTCATATTCCAATATTGTGAGAATCCATTTGCCTCTTTTTCCTTCATGTCCATTTTGAGTCAAAATGTCCTTAACTACAGAGTTTGGAACATAAGCAATAATGTGAGAGTACAATATGTATACTCTGAAATCTTTGATAGCCTTAACCAAAGCTAATGCCTGTTGTTCCATGATATTGTATTTAAATGTGACATATCTTAAGGATTTACTAAAGAATGCTATTTTAGTTGTTCATATCCTTGATTGTTCTTTTGCAGCAAGACTGCTGCAATGGTGTATTCTAAAGGAAAATAAAAAATAATAAAATATTTACTAAAGTCGGGTCTAATCAGGACTGGAGTCTTGGTTAATGCTTCCTTAATAGCTTCAAAGGATTGTTTGGCCTCCAATGTCCACTTGATTGATGAGTCCTTTCTCAGCATGTTATTTAATTCCCTAATTAATTCTGCAAGATTTGAGATGAATCTCCTAGGAAAATTAATCTTACCTAGAAATGATTGTAGCTCTTTTAAGTTTTGGGGATGGGAAATGGTCAAAATGGCTTCTATTCTAGCAGGGTCTATCCTAATCCCATATTTTGATATGATATGTCCTAACAGTTTTCCCTCTTCTAGACCAAAAAGTGTCCTTTTAGGATTTAAAGAAATCCCAAATTTCCTGCATTTGATAAATACTTTTCTGAGGTGTTCTAAGTGTTCATTGTCAGATTTAGAGAATATTGTAATGTCATCCTCGTATACTTCTAAGAAATCATGGATTTCTTTGGAAAAATTTATATCCATAGCTCTCTGAAATGTGGCACCTGTATTCATTAATCCAAAAGGGCATCTTCAAATACATGAAGGTACCCCAAGGAGTAGTAAATGTAGTTTTGGGTTGGTCCTCAGGTTGGACTAAAATTTGGTTATATCCAGAAAATCCATCTAACAGTGAAATCCTAGATGAGGCTACTACCCTTTGCAATATATGGTCCATTTTCGGTAAGGGGTAGTTGTCTTTTAAATAAACCTTGTTCAAGTTTGTAAAATATACACAAAGTATAATTCCACCTATCTTTTTCCTAGTTGTAACTAAGTTTGAAATCCAGTTTGAGTATCTAGTGGGTGTTATTATTTGGGCATCAAACATTCTTTTAACCTATTTTTCTATGGATGGCATAAGAATTGGGTTTATCCTTCTAATTTTCTATTTGAAAGGTTTATGATCTTCTTTTAGAGGTATTTTGTGTTGGATTATGCTGGTGTCATAATATTTTAAGTCTTCATAACTCCATGCAAATACATGATCATGGAACTCCTTAAACAGATTTATATATTTGACCTTTTCCTCTGGGGGTAAGGCTTTAGATATATTAATGAGCTTTGGATTATCTTAAGTTCCTATATTAACTTCTTCTATGTCAGCTCTTAGAGATACCATCTTGGGTTTCCTAGATACATCATTAGAGTCAAATAAATCCTCTAAAGGTACTAATCCTTTAGGCAAAAAATTATCTTTCAAATTAAAATTCTCAAGATCATCATCCATTATTTCATCTATCTCTACATTTTCTAAACTATCTCTTTCTAGCATAGTAAATTTAGTTGGTTTATGTACATCAAAAACATTAACATCTCAACTTCTTTCTACATTATTGTCTATTGTACAGTCAGTATCTATCTTACAGTTTCGAAATTCACCTTCATTGTTCATGAAATCATAGATCTGAGAGTCCTGGGAAAAATTTTGCCAATACTTAAGGTTATCTGGTATAACAAGCCTGTGTTTGACCTCTACACTTTACTAGTGTTTTGTTTGAAATGGCAATTTACAAGTACTAGAAAACGTTGCCAGACTATGGACCTGCATGTTTTGTTTTCTAGGAATGACAACAAAGTTTGAATCTAGGAGGTCATTGACCAAGTCTAAAACAGTATCTCTATTTCTACCTAGCCTAGGGTTGTTGATAGAATATTCACCACTGATCTGTTTCATAATCATCTCTGAGTCTCCCATGACAGAAACTCTTTTGTCTCCCAATTTCCTAACCAATTGTAGCCCTAGAATTAGGGCTTCATATTCGGCCATGTTATTGATACATTTGAAGTTCAATCTGAAAGCATGTCCCTCAGCATGGTTATTTTCCACATTATGGATCCACACTCCTGCACCAGCCCCCAACCTATTTACAGACCCATCAAAGTCTAAATGCCAAAGTGACTCGTGGAATATGTTATCACTGTCAGTTCTTCTGTACTTAAGGTCTTTGGCTGTGATTTCCATTTTATCAGTATTTGCATTGTATAAGATGAAAGAGTCCATATCTGAATGCATGGAGTATATGGGAAAGTTTTGGGGCTTTTCCTCACTACTAACCATGTACTTCATCAAGGTCTTCCTATATAGTTTTCTTGGTTGGCCAGAAATAGATATGGTGGCATAATACATATCCAACTGCAAAGATCCCTGCATTTTTACTCCCCATGAGCGAGATAGTAGCATTCCATATTTTGGTGGGATATATTAAACTATAATGTCCATTACAATGCTCTTTGTAGGGCACTAGCCAAGAGTCACACATAAGTCTTTGATCATACCAAGGCATTTAACCTGGCTAGAGTCAAACAAAAGTAAATCCTTATAAGGCCTGGTAATGTCTAGGTTAAATCTTTCCATTATTGCCTTTGGCATGAGATTGTAGGATGCTCCTGAGTCCAACATAGCATTATGCAAAATTTTATCATGAATATTTAGACTGATGAATAAAGGAGGAACTCCCCCTTTCTCATGAATTCAATTGGCCTTAGGGCCAAACAACAATCCAGGCTAGTCATCATTCAAATTAACACAATCCTCTCCCTCTCTATGTTCAAAGTCTTAGTTACCTATGACCTATAAGATTCATTCTTTACCAGTTTAGTCAGAGGAACTGATATCTTTAATTTAGCTATTTCATTTTTAATATTGAAAGGGAGATGAGGTTTGTTTGTTTGATTCAAATCTTCCTTAATGTGTGCATTTTGAGTGTCTTTATCATGTTTCTCAGTGGTAGGCATTTCAATTTGTGTTTCTACTATTTTACCTTCATTTATTTTATCTTGATTGTTTTCAATTATTGGCTCTGTTTGGGTTTCAGTGGAGGTTATATCTACAATCCTAGGGGTTGAAGTTTCAGGTGTTCCCCTAGGGAGAATTTGCAATACTTTTTTAACTAGAGCTTCTTTTATTATCTTAGTCTGAGTTTGGATGGATCTTTTAATGGGAGTCTCATTATTCTTCTTACTTCTCAAGCTATATTGTTTATGTACCTCATATATAGCTGATTCATATCCCTGCTTAAAATCAAAAGATTCACCAGATTCTAATTGTAACTGCTGAAGCATATATAACTCCTGTTCTTCTTGAGTAAGAAAAACAGTGTCTTCCTCTTTGGTTTCCAATAAGTTAATCTGGGTATCATCCTCTGCTTCTTGGTTTTGTGATTCCTCAACATAGTTTTCTTGGAAGGGGGGCCTAATCTGTTGGTCTGGTGTAGCATTTTTTGCAGTATTAGGGTTCTTCCTAAAATTTGGGTTTCTTATTGGGGGTTGTTGTTGTTGATTCTCCCATTGATTTTTCCTCTCCATGTTATCTAACCTATCCATAATCCTTTCTAAACTTTTAGCTAAAATGTCTACTTTTCCATCTGAATTTGAAGCTTCTTTAAATACAACTTTCTTTTCATTCCTCATTCGTGCTTTCTTAGCTAACAAGTTGGCCTCTACACTAACAACATTACTCTACATTTGCTTAAGTGTTTCAGGATTTCTCTCCCTTAGCTGGTATGACATATTAGCATCAAAACCATGAGGGAACTTAATTAATGCTATGTCAGATGGAGGCTTAATGTTGGCTGGAATTGCATTATAGATATTATTAAACCTAGTGCAATAGTCCTGAACTGAGTTGTTGGGAGCTCTCCTAATATTGTCATATTCAGAAAGTACTTGCAATGGGTTCTTCTTTCTTTCCCATCTATCAAGAAATAACCTTTGAAAATTTGCTAATTCTGCAATATGGTTGGCAGGAAAGGATTTGAACCACTTCTTGACATGACCAGTTAAAGTTTGGGAAAACAATCCCATTTGGACATCTGCCTCATCTATTTCAAGCAATTCAAAAAAGTCAGACATCTTTTTTACATGATGTTGGGCAGTATAATGACCAGTAGCATCGAACAGGAAGATCTTACTCTAATAATCTGCAGGCATGGGATGGAGTTGGGCAGGTAAAACAAGAGGAGCATATCTGTTTTCCATTGTTGTGATTCTGGTTTGACTTAGGGGTAAAGTTGTGGTGGTTGAAGAAAGGCTTGAAACTAATGGAGGTGAACTAGATGAAGATGAAGATGATTGATTAATAAGTGGTTTAGTGATTGGATTGTGGTAGATACAATTGATGAAGTTGTGGTAAAGGAAGGTGGATTTACAGCAAGTGAAGTTTGTGCAGAAACTCCAAGGACAACAGTAGTAAGGGAAGCTAGTTCAATAGATTGTTTAATGTAAGAATCACCTACATTAATTATCAATTTATCGGTCAAGGCTTCTAACTTGTCAAAAGAATCTAACACAAATTTATCTAAATCTAGGTGAATAACCCTCTTTGATTCAATGAGTTGAGTAAACTCAGGGTCAAAAACTGTTTTATGGATATCATTCTCAAATTTGGTTTTAAATAGTGAGAGGTCAAATGCCAAATCAAAAGGGACTTCTTCTAAAGTTGAAAACCCCTCACGGAGTGAATTGGTTATGTCTAGCTGGCTAGTACTTGCCTACGTTTCTTCGTTTTTTGACTTCCTTAGAATTCTGTCTAGGTCATCCACTATAGTTGTAGGTTTTGTATCTAGGTTGGCCCTAGTGTAGTGAATATTTTTAGGAGCCAGAATTTTAAGTTTTTTTAAATTGTTTTTATAAAATTTTCTAAAAACTTACTTCAAGTAATGACCTTAAGGGGCTCAAGATTTGATTGAAGGTTTCCTTAAAGTTTTATGAGACTAAGGATCAAAGTCCCCAATATGGTTGCCAGAAATGTTGTCACTCTAATAATTCCTTTGAAGTAATAAGAAATAAAAACCAAAGGTAACCACTATCCAGTTTTGGAGATCGGGACCTAGCCTTCCTAATGCTCAGAGAGGGCTTTCTCTTAAGATTTAACTTTGTTTTAGTTAAGAATATTTTAGGTTAGCTAGGATTGTTCCAGGGGTGTTTGATTTCATTTGAGATTGGGTGTTGGGATCTGCTAGATAGATGGAAAATTGATGTCTTTTAGACCATTGGGTTATGGAGTCAACTAATAAGGAAGAAAAACTGGATTAACTCATTAAAGGGAATGTTCCAAGGGCAAGATAGCAGAGTGTAATTCAGATGTTTGAGACAAAGAGGTGAAAGGGTTTCACTCGGGGTGAGAGAGCAGTTAAGGGTTCTCATACCTGGATAATGAATGAGGAAGGAAGGGGTAAGCGAAATCAAAGGGCAATTAAGAATCCATTAACTTGGATTATTTATGAAATTAATCTAAACCAAAGAGAAATTAAGAATTCTTTAATTTAAATATCAAAAGAAAACATTGAAATGCTTAACTGTTAAAACAGAGTGTGATTTAAACAAGTTCTGAAATATTGTTCCAGTTATAGCATTTAGATTGAAACACATATAAGATTATGGATATCTTTGAGAAAAATGACAATAACACATGAAAATACTTGTCTGAAATTCGCTCAACACATGAATCCTTAGAAAATTTTGATCTTTATTAATCAATCCAGCTTGCTGGCTCATCAACTGATACAATAACCTTTTGGGTCTTCTTGATCAAAAAGTCTATAGAAATGTCTAATAGAATCCACACTACATACTTCGAATTGTGAACTATTTATACAAAAGTTTATTACAAAATATCTCAAACTAATTTGAGATTTAATCTAGGAAATAAAATGTCTTCTTGCAAGAAAATAGAGACAACTATTGAATTGTTTCTTGTTGTCCCTTTTATTTTCGTACTGTTGGCTGTTATGCTTTGATTTTTAGCCCTTTATGCTGCTTAGTTGTTTGATCTTTCACGCTGGATGCTTCATTTACTTTAGCTTTCATCTGATACACTTTGACTTTGCTAATCTGTCTTCATCCTTTTACCATGTTGTTTCACATTTACTGTGCACTAACCTTTTTACTGCATATTTCTATAGTAAATCAGTGAATTTCTCCCAAGTTTCAACATTAGGTAATTGGATTTTTAGCATCCTCCTATATATTTCATCTTCCTCGGTGTGTTTGGAAAAAGTAGGCATATTTATTAAAAAGTGTTTTACCTCATGCTGGAGGTAAAACAAGTTTTGAAATGTCTGGTAGAGTACTTTGCTTGCTGGTAATGCCTTCATTGATGATGTATTCACCTGTCCCTTAACTACCTCTCTGATTTTCTCATTGTCATCCTCCTGTGTCATGAGCTTGTCATTTATCACTATGGGATTGGGTAACCCCTTCTCTCTCAAAATTTGGAACTTAGCCATAAATCTGTCAATGGATATCTGCATATTCTGACACTTGTCCTTCAAGTTTTTCATTAAGTTTCTCTTGGAGAGGACCTTTCTCACCTCCAAAATTGTTTATGTTTTGTCCTCTATTCCCAATTCCTAAAGCTCATAATTATTCTTGCTATTAAGGAACTTGATAATTCTGGTAGCTTCTTTTGGCATTTCTCCTAATTCTTCGTTTACTCTTTGGATGGCCTCTGTAGCCAGCTTTATCAACTCTACTTGCTCAACGATTACTGAATGTATGGGCAAATATCATTAACAGAGTCAGTGATATTGGCCCATAGTTGTTCCTTACCTTGCCCTAGGGGTTCTTCCAGTGTCAAGCGCTTTTCCATGGCTTTCAATCTCTCACTCATCCTGGCAGTTTTTTGCACTTCTTCTTTGTGCATGATTTTGGAAAGCTTGTAATCAGTTTCCAAGCTTGTTACCTTTTCTTTGAGCTTATTGATCTCTGTTGTCTGTATGGACATTTCTTCCATAGCTTTAACCAAACTTGTTGCTTCTTCACCTGATGTACCTGCTGCTGATGTAGATTTTGTCGAAACTGGTTGTGTTGAGGCCATTAGATCTGTGGGATCCAATGAGGTTGCCAATGTGGAAGGAACAACCATGGTGACTGTTGGGATGACATTCACCAACCTAGTGCCAATATCAGTTTTCATTAATTGGATTAGGCTATCCGATACCTTTTATGTTTCCCTCAACTGATAATTTAGTTTAAGAGCTAAGTCAATTAACTCTTCATGCCTGGTTTGGTTTTCTAAGACTTCCTATGTCTGGGGGTGCTGCAGCTAAGGTATATTCAATTGTTTCTCAAATGTTGCAATGTCATCATTATTATTTTTGATCAGTTGTTCAGTAGCTTTGATGTCTTTGGGATCATGTACCAATTCAATTACCATGTCTTCCAGAGACTTGATTCTGGTGTCTTTGGCCTGTGAGGAGGCCTTCTCTAACTGATACTGGGCTGGAATGTTGTTCAATGGATTCTACAACTGATGGGCAGTTATGGATTTTCCTGTAAGGATGGAGTAAATCATTTCTCTAGCCTGTTTGTGAAATTCAATTTGGTCAATGGGATGAATATACCTTGCCAATACCTTAAAATCGATCTTCTTGAAATCTGTTGATGTCCTTGGTTGTTGTACAGTTGGCTTTATGAAGGATATTTGCATCTTTCCTTCCTTGATGTCAAAAGCTAACATCAACCTAGTTTGATTGGTGGGTGTAAGTTTGAGATACTGTGCATAATACTGTGCATTTATTTTCTCATTTCTCATTTTGATTTCTTTGAACCTATCCTTAATGTCCCTATCTCTATTAATAGGTCTGTTAAATGAGGAGACTTCTACACTGAGCTACCTTTCCAACATTTGAGCTTGTGAAGTAGATGGCTCCTGTGTTTCCCCAGTTGGAGTTGTGCCCTTGCTTGTTTAAATCAGTATCAGTTATTTCTACTGAGCCTTCTGTGACTTCCTATTCTGAAACAGGATTGAGTCTTGGCCTTTTGCTCTAGCTAGCTTCATATTGTACATTGGATGTGTTCATACCTGAACTGGAGGCTCCCTCTCTGTTCCTTTTGGGATTCTTTTCCTCATTCTGAGGATTTTGCAAAATAGTAGGGGTACTCATGGTTCCTTCTTACTCTAGTACCTACAAGAATGAGCATTCATCAAGCTGTCTCTCTAAATCAAACAAGGTATTTTCAACATCTACCTTTGTGCTATCCCTGTCTTTGAGAGTGTTTTCTAACCAGTCATATTGATTAGCGTATCTCTCTATTTCTTGTATGGGGTGATGAATGTAAGGTCCCAATTTGACCTTTGCCTTAGTTTGGTCATAAACCTTTGAGGGTCATACCTCCACATGAAACTGTTCTGAAACTACATTTGTTGTAGAATTTGATCTGCTTCCTGCCCTGCTTCTCTAGAATTGCAAATGAAAGGGCCTAACTAATTTTTTACCTTGAACTGAGTTCTTTTCTTAGCCGAGACAAAGTTGGCTTCACCAGAGTTCATTATCTGCTTATAATACTCTAGATAAAATAACCTCATGGCGAGGTATTTGGGGAGTTTGTATGGGGCAAGCTAGCAACCATAGATTCTTATTTCAGTGTGATTTTGGTAAAGGTACCAATCTCCCACCTTACTTTGCTTGGATAATTGGAGCACTCTTTTGATCTCTTGGCTTATTCTGGGTGGAGGACTTCCTCTTAGCATGGTCATGACTAGATGGACAAAAGAGTCAATGAAGTTTGTGTAGGTGTATGGTGATGAATACCTGTGGAATAATCGTGTCCAAAATATGACAGACTTGGGTTGGCCTCTAATATCCATCTTCTGGATGGTGAAGGGAAATTTATCTGACTGATAATACAAAAACATGTGGTAAAGCACAGATGAGTACTTGAATACTCTTTCATTGTGCATTCTAGTAAATTGTTCATGCATTCTTTCAGATATGAACTGGGCACAAATGTACAAAGTAGTAGGAGGCTTTCCTCGGGTGAAAATAGACATGAAGGCCAGGATGAGCTCATCAACAAATTCATCTGTGGTATAGCCCAATATACATGATATCATAGTTACAATTTTCTTCCCCCTTTCAGATAAAATGGCAAAAACATATGGAGGGGCATGTTTAGGAATGTGCTGCTCTTCTACAATGAAAGTTTGGAATATTTAGGCCAATCTAGATGGACTCAATTTGGCGTACAGTTCTAACAAATCCCCAATGGAGAGTGGGGTCAGGTTTGGACCTGGTTGGACTTGCAACATTTCATTGATTGATTCAGCTGTGATAGTAAATAAGAATTTTTGTCAAGGGACATTATAGCTGTCTGGCTAGGAATGTAACAGGCATGGCACATATGGACAATCTCAGGAAAGATATGTACTTGTGGAAACTGGCATTTGGGAAAATTGGTATCCCAAAGGCCAATGTCATTAGTATGGTTTAGATACCTATCCTTACTTAAACAATGAATTTTGAGTAGGACTTCATAGGCACTTGTGCCTTTGATTTGAAAATCCCTGTCCGCTAGGGGAAGGTGGTCAAGATCCAAATGGGGGGTCATGATATGTATGACATCCATGGCGACAGGGATAGCCATAATTCAGCTCTTGTGGACTTCAATTTGGAAATACAGTTTTATTTAGAGGGTTTGAAGGAAACTCGAAAGCTTTCAAAAGGGTTTGGGTACACACTTTAAATTTACGTAATTTAAATTAATTTTACTTAATTAAAACACTTTTAAGACTGAACGTTTTCAAATTTTAAAGGGTATCTGGTAATTTGTTTTCAAATACCTATAATTTAGATGAATTAACTAGAAATCCGGTGTTCTCAGCAACTGCAGAAGTTTGAATGGATCTGGTACAGACTGAGAGGTTGATTGGGGTCTCTGTAATTTCTTCAAGAGTGAAATTTGAGGTGAATTGGTGATTTTAGTGTTTGTAGGTGTCATAATGGTTTGCAGAGGTTCACAAAGAAAATGAGTGAAAAAGACAAAATAGGGCTTCTCAGGATTTTTATTGTGCAACGAAACGGTCACTTTTTGGCAGGTAGATTACAAATGAACAGTGGGTGGTTTTTCGGGTTGTGCAGGGAGGACATTTCCCAAGCCATCACATCGCTTTTATTGAGGAGGTGGTATTTTGGAGGGGTCACCTAATCTATGCTAGCGCTTGACACGTAGTAGATGGGGAGCCGGGAAAAACCACTTTATCAAGTGGGTAAAGGTCGGACATCGGGTGAACCCGACATGGCTGTGGACTGTTGGATGTGGGCATTGATTATCGAATGGCAATCAGATGACAAATGTGCATGGATGAAATGGGTAGAAGTTTCAGGGGCCCCAGGGCTTTAATCCTTGGTGGTTTGGGATTAATTACGATATAATCTTGGGATTAAATGATCAGGCGGGGCTTAATGATGTGATTACTTTAGCTTTACCCAGAGCTGGTGAACTAAGTGGGTTTTTTCGGGAATATGGGGTAAAAGTATAGTTTATAGCTAAACTAAGGGTTGGGTATTATATAGGGGATTTAATTATATACGGGAAAAGGTATATTGGGAAATATAGTATTATGTTAAGAATTAATATGAAATGAAATGAGGGGAGTGAACATACCCCTAAGAATAAATGTAATATTTGCTCATTTTATTCACATACACTTCATACTTAGGATAAAATCCTTTTGTGGATATTTTAAATGAAATGGAATTTAACGTGGGGTTGTCTAGTTTTCATAGGAAAATGGATTTTAACCTTAGGAAAAGGGGTTTTATCAGGGAAAGGAGGGAAAAGAATTTTATGATGGGAATTCTAACACTTGATGTCCATAAGTCATTAAGCCGAGGATCTGGTCCCGCCAAAAGTCAGAGAAATTCTCTGAGCCTTTATGACTTGAAGGATTTTTAGTACTAGAACTTACTTGTGGATGGGGAAATTAGTAAATAAAGGGATGAAATGAATGAGGGGGAGTTAATTAAATCAAGTTGTAAACCATTGTTTTTGGTTTTTTACTGCTCATGCCCATTGAAAGATATGGTTAAGCATGATAAATGTTCTTTTATCCAATCAACTTTACACTTCAACAACCTTTCTTCTACTTACCCTAACATTTTTTCTTCATTTATTTGGGTGCATTTAGGCTAGTAGAACCTTATCATTTTCTTTTATAAAACAAACTATCTACTTCTAACCTTATATCATCCAAGGGCTCAAATTAAATTGATGAGCTCCTTTTACTTTCTCTACATATCTAATGATCTGCCAAGATTATGTTGTTTGGCACTACAACAAAACCAGCGATTAGCGTCCCTTTTTACTTCTTTTTTTGCATCTAGAGCCCATTTTTGGTGCTATTTGCATCCATTTATCAAATATGGTGCAAAACTTGACACAAAATTTGCATAAAGTTTTGCACCAAATCTTACACCAAGTTTAGCACCAGGTATTGCAATAGGTTTTGCACCACGTTTTGCACCAAATTTTATGCCAAGTTTTGTGTCATCCTTTACACCAGGTTTTGTTCCAGGTTTTGCATCAAGTTTGGCACCTAATTTTGTTTGACATACTTTTGCATCCTCATTTGCATCCTCTTTTTGCACCTACACTTGCATCAACTTTTGCATCGACTTTTGCATCATTTTTTGCATCCTTTTTTAAATCATTTTTTGCATCCATTTTTTCATCCATTTGTGCATCCCTTTTGCGCCAAGTTTTACATCGTGTTTTGTGTCTAGTTTTGCATAAAATTTTGCATCTACTTTTGTTGCATCCACTTTTCCCTCTTGTTTGGAATCCATATTTACATCCTCTTTTGCATCTATTATTGTACCCACTATTGCATCTAATATTTTTGTGCCACAATTAGCACCTAGTTTGGCACCTCCTTTTGCACCCACTTTTGATTATAATTTTGCATTCACGTTTGCATCCTCATTTGCGTCTAAGTTTTCATCAACTACTACATCTATTTTTGCATCCCTTTTTGTATCCAATTTTGGACCGGGATTTGCATCGGGTTTTGTGTCTCATTTTGCATCTACTTTTGCATCGACTTCTATTGCATCCACTTTTGCACACAATTTTGCATCCACTGTTGCACCCATTTTAAATTTCACTTTTTTCATCCCTTTTTACATCTTCATTTGCATCATACTTTGATTCTTTTTTTGCATCTATCATTACATCCACTTTTGTTATGCCACAATTTGCACCATGTTTTGCACTCACTGTTGTATCCACGTTTGCTTCCAATTTTGCATCCATGTTCACATCTTCTTTTGCATCAAATATTGCATCTATTTTTGCATCCACTTTTATGTCAGGTTTATGCATTGGGTTTTGCATCTTGTTTTGTATCTAATTTCGCATCTACTTACATTATATCCATTTTTTGCATCCAATTTTGTTTTGCTTGTTGCATCAATGTTTGCTTCCACTTTTACATCCATTTTTGCATCTTATTTTGCATATTTTTTGTCTATTGTTACATCCACTTTTGTTGCACCATATCTTGCGCCTACCATTGCAACCACATTTGCTTCCACGTTTGCATCCCCTATTGCATCCACTTTTGTTTCATCCATTTTTGCATATACTTTTGTTTCCGTTGTTGCATCCACATTTGTTTCACCACAATTTGTGCCAAGTTTTACACCTACCATTGGACCCATGTCTGCTTCCACTTTTGCCTTCATGTTTGCATCCAAGTTTGCATTGACAACTGCATCTACTTTTGCATCCACTTTTGTGTCAGGTTTTTCATTTTGTTGTGCATCTACTTATGTTGTATCCACTTTTCATCCAATTTTACTTCTATTGCTGCCCCCATTTCTATGTTCGCTTTTGCATCCCTTTTCCAACACTCATCATATTTTCTGCATTGATGATATTCCTTATGGCATTGACAATTATGAACAATTGATGATAATGTCAATAATATTGACAATGATGAAAATGAAGATGATGGCGATGACATGAATTGTGATTATGATGATAAAGACGATAGTGGTTACAATGACAATGATGATGATGGCAATGCTTATGATGATGACGATGCTAATGATGTTGGCGAATCTTCCCAATTTTAGATGTTGTCATTGTCATAATCATAAGCATTATCTTTGGTGTCATGATCATCATTTTCATCTAGGTCATCATCAAAAACAATAATGGCATGAATGATGATGATGGGTCACAATATAATCAAAGTCAACATAACAATAATAATATAAGGGCACAAAAATAACAATAGTGGGCTTCTATGGGGCACAATAATAACAATATGGAGACAATAAGGGCACAACAATAACAGTAAGGGCCACAATGACACTAGTAATGGGGGAATCACTAGTGTTATAGGGACCTAACATTGTCTATATGGAAACACTGTATAATTTTGAATTTATTTATTGTAGATTTGTACATAGATGGATATTCCTTTCTTTGCATTTATATTTTAGACTTCGTGCTTTCACCAATTGATTTAGAGCTTATGGAGTCTCAAGTAGCACCCATCCCCTTGCTTCTATTGGATTGAATAACATGATTTCTCTTTTGAAATCCATAATATCTCATTCACATGCTTCCTATTTCTCCCATAAGACTTTAGCATAGACTCCATGATCATGTTTGTGTCCCTCTTAATAACGCACTCCTTGGAAGGGGCCATACAATCTTTTATTAGGACTAAACTTGGATGTCACTTCTTTCTTGCCCTTTGATTCTTCATTCAATCATACCACCCATCAACTTGTTATTTTTCCATTTTTCTTATAATGACCTTTGTTGTTGGGAAGGTGCCTTTCAAGTATTTTGTCTTTGCATATAGATACACATAAAGTATCATTATTTTAATCTAATGGACGTGGTTGTTAAAATCACCAATATTTAATTAAATATGCATTGTTATACCTTTGCTCAAGTCAACTTCAATTCAAATTCTAACACATGTGTGTATACCCTTCCTTGCTTAGTTTGTATATTGTTGTAAGTCCCCAATATATTTATGTTGGCTTTTGAAAGATCATCTCATCCCAAAATAAGTAGGGGGGATTCAATATTCAAATCCAGAGTGGGGTTGAAGAAATGGATATTGAAGATGGATTCAATTATAGAAACTATCTTTTGAAAAAAGGTTAGTTTTGCCCCAAAAAGAAAGTCCCTCCTTTGAGACCTTGCCACAACTTCCATAGTTGTGAAATTTTACAATAATAGAACCTCTAGAGTAGAGGTTTACCATATACTTAGAACTTAGGTTGGAATTGATTTGATTCTTGAACTCTTTAGATGATGACTAGAGATCATTAAATACATAGTTTGAAGCGTTTTCTTGTAGTTATTAATGAACTTGTTAACCATCCATAGATGAATACTTCCCTTGCACATGTGCTTGATTTTGTCAATAATGAAAGAATCCTACTATGTTTTTGGTATATTCGACAAGACTACATCTTTAAAATAAAGAAGATTCAATTCTTAATGCTTTGCAATCCTGTAAGAGGGAGGGACAATCGAAGTCACGCAGGAGGAGGTATTCCCTTTGTTTAGCGAAACTCTACAGAGATAAAGCACTAAATGCAAGATTAACCCCTTGTTTATGTGATAATTAGGGAATATATATCTATTCTCTCAAAGATTAGTCTTATATATTCAAAAAGAATTTCTCATTTATTCTAAATAACACTTAACACTGTTTATAGAATAATTTCTCACCATTACAATCACAATAATCATTTTTCAAGGCAAAAACTACATCAAAACTTTTTGAATATGCAAGTAGATAATCTCCACAAATGAAGATGAAAACATATTTTGAGCATGTTTAAAGTGGATTAAAATATAATAATAAAAGACACAACAAAAATCTTGATACAATAATAGCTCAAATAATTATCTTTAACAAAAATCTATTAAAAATTACTATAAAATTATAAAATGAAATTAACATTAATAAATAATCAATTAATTTATAAAAAATCCCAAATTAATAATGAATAATTACTTAATTCTTTAAGTTCCACTTCAAAGAAAGCATTGACACATCAGCTAGAGAAGGGTGCATTATTGTTTTGGAGTAAGAGAAGAGTGCATTATTGTTTTAGAGTTCTATGTCCGTCGCATCAATATTTTATTTGATGTGCCCAATTATTTTTCCAAAGTAAAACTATTATTTAAATACATTTATGTGCCATTAGAGGGAAGTGTCTAAAATTTAAATACATCTTTGAAAGCACCGCGGCTCAAAGCAGACACAGTCCAGACAGTGATAGTAAAGAGCGAGAGCGACGGAGCGCTGAGTTGATCTACAGTTATCTTCAACAGGCTGTGTTCAATCGGAATGGAGGATCAATGGAATAGAAAGGAGCTGGACAGTGATAGTAAAGAGCGAGAGCGACGGAGCGCTGAGTTGATCTACAGTTATCTTCAACAGGCTGTGTTCAATCGGAATGGAGGAGCAATGGAATAGAAAGGAGCGTTAATTGAACGTAGGGGATGAAACAGTGAAACGGGGCATGCAGGGAAGAAAGACATGAAGAGTCTCTGCGAAGAGTCTCATCTCCAGTAGGCAGTCTATGCAAAGAGTCTCATAGCCAGCAGAAGAGTCTCATCGCCAGTAGGCCAGGCCTGGCCTTTCATGGCCCATTACCATGGGAAAAAAACCATTTTTCTATGAAAAAAACAGATTAAACTAACAGCAGAAAACACCCCAATCATCTAACGTACAGAATCAATGACTCAGGATCGCACACGTCACATTTTAGGGATGTCTTTCTCAGAAAAAACGCCTTACGGCGTAATTATATTAATTTTTAATCATTTAGGTTTTTAAATAATATTTTGAAGTTTTTGATGTTTTTATTATAAAATTATAAAATTTTCAAGAAAATACAATATGATATTATATAAAACTCACATAGAAAAGAACAGGAAGTAAGCACGGAGTCATACATACGCTGGCAACATGTTAAAGTGATCCACACGGAGTCATAATTACCCTGGCAACATGTTATAGTGATCCATATTTGAGGTTTTGGAGCATGGTTGTGGGACGATAAAAGGAAGGAAGCGCTGTTTTTCCATTTGTTTCTTTCATTTTTACTGTCATAAAGTTGAACCCTTTCCCATGTGACTGCTGCCCTCTGTTGTTGGGTTTGGATTGCAAGATTGAAATGATAACTTCGATCACCTCTCATTTAGAGGCTGCTTAAACCATTGACTGTTCAGAGATAATGGTCGAAACCGCATTTCAATGGAATACAACACGAAACTAACAAATTTACATCTAAATTGGAAATTGGTATTTTCGTAGCGGTTTGAGTAGTTCATGAAGAACAAAGGAGAAAACCAAAGGGTACAATTCTTCTGTACCATTAGCAATGAAATGATTAACAGATGTTCTCAACGGGGAATAACAGAAAATGCACGCCACTTGTTTGACAAAAAACGCTAACGACATACAATATCATGGAACATCATGCTTTCTGGTTATCTACGGAATTGGATTGGAAGAATAGAAAATGCACGCCAGGAAATACTGCCTGAAAAGGACGTGGTTTCTTGGACTAAGATGATTGTTGGTTTTGCTCGAAATGGACAACTGGAGCAAGCAAGCAACGTGTTTGACAAAATGCCTGAGCGGAATATTGTTACTTGGAATGCGATTCTAGCTGCATATGTCAGGAATAGTAAATTAGAGGACGGCCAAAAGTTGTTCGACAAAATGCCTGAACGAAATGTAGTTTCATGGAATACAATGATAGCAGGATATGCTCAGATTGGACGCATGGAGGATGCACGCCAATTATTTGAGAAAATGCCCAAACGAGATGTTGTGTCATGGACTTCGGTTATTACCGGATATGCCAAGAATGGATGCTTTCAAGAGTCACTGGATCTCTTTTCCTGTATGCATGAGGGGTGTGTTTACCGGAACTAATTTACATTCACCGGTGTTTTGAGTGCATGTGCCAGCCTTGAAGTCTTGCTACCAGGCAAGCAGGTCCATGCTGACAGTATTAAAATGGGTTTTCAATTTGATATTTCTGTGGGTAATGTAGCAATTAACATGTATGCCAAATGTGGAAGCATAGATAATGCACGGCAACTGTTTGATACAATGCCTGAACGAGATGTAATTTCGTGGACTTCAGTGATCGCAGGATATGCCCGGAATGAGCATGGCAAAGATGCATTGGAATTCTTTGCCCGAATGCTTAGTACTGGTGCAATGCCTAACCAGTCCAACCTAACTTGTGTCCTGGGCATATGCACGAGCCTAGCAGCCCTTGAAGATGGCAAGCAAATCCATGCTCACACTGTCAAAACTGGTTTTGTGTCAAATGTAAACGTGGGCAATGTCCTTGTTAGTATGTATGCGAAATGTGGGGAAATTGATGATGCGCGCCTGTTCTTTGAGAGGATGTGTGAAAGTAATGTGCTGTCATGGAATTCTATGATTGTGGGATATGCAGAGAATGGAAGAACAGATGAGGCACGACAGCTCTTTGATGAAATGCCTGAAAGATATGTGGAATCTTGGAATGTGATGATTGTGGGATATGCTCGGAATAAAAAACATTTGATGCCCGGGTACTATTTGAGAAAATGCCCGAGGAAAATGTCATATCATGGACTGCTGTCCTTACAGGATATGTTCAGAATGGACAAGATGAGGAAGCCCTGCAGCTTTTTTCTCGAATGGGACAATCTTGTGTGAAACCTAATAACTCCACCTGGGCAGTTGTTTTAAGTTCATGTGCTGGCCTAGCAACCCTGGAACAGCGCAAACAGGTTCATGCTCAAATAATCAAAGTGGGATTCGAGTCAGATGTTTTTGTGAGAAGTGCCATAGTTGATATGTATGCTAAATGTGGGAACCTAGATGATGCACGGCTATCATTTGATAAAATTTACAAACCTGACATGGTCTTATGGACCACAATTATATCAGCATATGCTCAGCATGGACATGGCAGGGAGGCATTACTACTCTTTGAAGAAATGCAACAAGCAGGCTTGACTCCAAATCACGTTACATTTCTTGGTGTTCTGGCTGCATGTAGTCATACAGGCCTAGTGGACAAAGGCTGGCACTATTTCTTATCCATGAGTCAGCATCATGGTATTAGACCAAGAGTGGAGCACTATGTCTGCATGGTAGATATTCTTGGTCGTTCAGGGCACTTGGATGAAGCAGAGGACCTTATCAACTCCATCCCTTATGAGCCTGATGCTATTCTGTGGAAGGCCTTGCTTGGTGCTTGCAGAGTCCATGGAAACCTTGATATAGGCAGACGTGCAGTAGAACACCTTTTTGATTTGGAACCTCAAAATGCAGCTACCTATGTCTTGCTGTCAAATATTTATGTTGCTGCAGGCAAGTGGGATGATGTTGCAAAGGTGAGAAGAATGATGAAAGATAGGGAGGTAAAGAAGAATCCTGGATGTAGTTGGATTGAAATCAAGAATGTGGTGCACAAATTTATTGTAGGAGATAGATCACACCCACAGTCAGAGAGAATTTATGCAATGCTGGATCACTTGTCTAAGCGGATGAAGGAGGCAGGATATATGCCTGACACAAAATCTGTACTGCTTGATGTGGGGGAGCAGCGCAAGTAACAGAGTTTTTTTGTCACCACAGTGAGAAGCTGGACATTGCCTTAGGGCTTGACAATACAGTTCCATGGTTGCTTACTTGTATAGTCACAAACCTTTGAATTTGTTGTGATTGCCACAACAAATTCATCGGGGGTGAAATTGTTGCTCTCGATGCATACTGATTCCATTATCTCAATTGTGGAATTTGATTTTCGGGGGATTATGATTTATCTATGATAATAATTTAAACTCCCCTCATTCATTAATTCTTCATTTATGATGTAATATTGGAGAAATGACAACAGGTTCAAAACTGCAAAATATTATCTGATATATAAACGGTGCCATCAACAACACAGTCCTGTTTATTTTTAAATCAAGGTACAGGATTTATGTGAGAGCACTTCTCAAATGGCATGTCACCTTTAGGACAACTTTTCATGCCATTCTTAGTATAAACATATTAGAAGAGCTTGATTTCTATCACATTAACAGGAAACAATGAAACAGCTGAATATCTTTGATGCCTAGGTATGTCTGCTACTTCTGACAGAAGCTCTTGTATTATTGGGTTCTTCTCTCATAGATTTTTGGATCTCTGTTAAACACCATTGTTTTTCTGCTCATGCATCTTAAGCCTATCTAATAATTTCTATTAACAGAAGAAAGCTTGTGGCTAAACATTTTTGAAAGTGATGAACTTGAACTTTTAAGTTTTTCTGATTTGAGTTTTGGCACATACCAGGAGAAAGTCACAGAACGCAGCATCATATTTTCTGATCTTGTGTCGAGTACTCTATGAACGGAGCTTTCCCAAAGGTAAGAGACAGACATTTTAAAGCAAGTAGGCTGACAAAACAAATATAATGTCCAACTGAATAGATATAAATGGAATTTGAATTTATGCATCACATTAGGGTAAAGTAAACTAAATTTAAAAATGGTACACTTACAATTTTTTTTTTTGATGTTACAGGGAAGACAAACCTCGCTAGGATGCATCCATCAATAAGCAGCTATATTGTAGGTTGATAAGAGTTCAAAACTTCAAACTTTCAAAACAAGCTAAATTCAAAATTTTGATCAATCTTTCTGTAGGAACACGGTTGACGAACATTGTTAAGATTCACAATCCCTCATTGCTGATTGCTTTTTCTTATCCTTCTGTAGGTTATTGCTTTTTCTTATCCCTCATTGCTTATTGGAATTTATGGTCCATCGTTTGTATAATCCAGAGGAAACAAATGTGAATAGGATAGGGTTAGGGTTGATGAACAATACAGTGATCGATCCGGGCGCTAGAGAATATTTTCAAGATTTTGTGTCAACTCTGTGACAAATATCGCGGCTTTATTGTTGACGTTATGGGTGAGGACTTGGCACTGCACCTTCTAAATCTAATTCTGAAGTATGCATTATTGCATCCAGAAGAGGGGTGGGCGTCTGATTGTCTAATTCTGAAGTATGCGTTATTGCATCCAGAGGAGGGGTGGGCGTCTGATTGTTGTATGCCATGAGAGGGAAGTGTCTAAAATTTAAATACATCTTTGAAAGCACCGCGGCTCAAAGCAGACACAGTCCAGACAGTGATAGTAAAGAGCGAGAGCGACGGAGCGCTGAGTTGATCTACAGTTATCTTCAACAGGCTGTGTTCAATCGGAATGGAGGATCAATGGAATAGAAAGGAGCTGGACAGTGATAGTAAAGAGCGAGAGCGACGGAGCGCTGAGTTGATCTACAGTTATCTTCAACAGGCTGTGTTCAATCGGAATGGAGGAGCAATGGAATAGAAAGGAGCGTTAATTGAATGTAGGGGATGAAACAGTGAAACGGGGCATGCAGGGAAGAAAGACATGAAGAGTCTCTGCGAAGAGTCTCATCGCCAGCAGGCAGTCTCTGCGAAGAGTCTCATAGCCAGCAGAAGAGTCTCATCGCCAGCAGGCTAGGCCTGGCCTTTCATGGCCCATTACCATGGGAAAAAAACCATTTTTCTATGAAAAAACAGATTAAACGAACGGCAGAAAACACCCCAATCATCTAACGCACAGAATCAATGGCTCAGGATCGCACACGTCACATTTTAGGGATGTCTTTCTCAGAGGGAACACCTTACGGCGTAAAAATGATTCCTAATCACATGCAAATTTAGGTTCGAACTCAGACACAAAATTATATGCAAATGTGGACACAAAATGAGGCAAAAAAAAATGCAAATTTGGATGGTGAAAATGATGTAAAACTAGACACCAAAAAAATGCAAAATTGGATGAAAAAGTCGGTGTAAATAATGGTGCAACATTGGACACAAGTAGACACAAAAAAATGGTGCAAAAAGGGGCATAAAATAGCTTAAAATTGGATGCAAAACTTGGTGCAAAAACAAATACAAAAGTAGACGTAAAAAATGGCTCTAAATTGAATGTACCATTAGACACCAAATAAGATGCAAAGGTGGACACAACACATGACTCAACATAAGATGCAAATATAAATGCAAATTTGGATGCTCAAAATGATGTAACATTAGATGCAAGAGATGGTGTTAAAAATGATGCAAAATTGGATGAAACAAATGACGCAAAATATGGTGCAAAATGAGATGGGAAAAATGGAGACAAATCAAACGTAAATGTGGATGTAAAAAATGGTCCAAAAAAGATGCAAAAATGGGCACATAAATGGATGCAAAATTTGGTGCTAAATCAAATTCAACACATGGTGCAAAGATAGGCACCAAAGCTGGTGCAAAAATAGAAGCAAAAACTAGTGTAAGACTAGATACAAAACCTGGCGTAAGACTAGATGCAAAAACTGACACAAAATAGATGCATAAAAAGACGTTAAATTGGATTCAAAATATAGTGTAAACTTGATGCAAATGATGGTGCAAAAATGGAAGCAAAGAATGACACAAAATAGGAAGAAAAATAGAATGAAAAATAGATGCAAAAAATGACACAAAACTAGAAGCAAAACCTGTCATAAAATAAGATGCAAATCTTGGTTCAAAATTTGACGCAAAAAATGATGCATAGTTTGGTGTAAAAAATGATGCAAAATCTAGCGTGAAAAAGGATGCAAAATCAGGTGCAAAAAAGGACGCTTTAAAAATTGTACAATAGAGCCAGATTTAGCGCCAGGTTGCTCATCACAATTACAAAAAAAATGCACTAAAATCTGGTGCTAAATCTGGCGCAAATCGCTGGTTTTGTTGTAGTGTGGTCATATTTTATTCTGTAACTATAAATATAAAATTGAAAGCATGAAATAGTCAAGATTAATCAATTTGACTACCATCGATTGTGGCATGTATAACAAGCTACACACAACCATTATTTAAGATAGTAAAGCTGTAAAATAGTAGTGGCATTTAGACTTGCACACTTTCATGATCTATTTTTGTTTTTAGGGTTC
Organism: Pinus tabuliformis; assembly: GCA_031772625.1. Lineage (NCBI taxonomy): Eukaryota > Viridiplantae > Streptophyta > Pinopsida > Pinales > Pinaceae > Pinus > Pinus tabuliformis. The sequence goes on along the minus strand of CM062818.1, from coordinate 1,381,329,666 downwards.
ATATATTTTCATTTTTTTTATCTTTTCTTATTTTTTCTCCTTTAATATTTCTTTTAGGACATACCCTCTTTACATTTTCTAATTTTTAATATGGAAAAAATTTGCAGAAAGCAAAGGTATGTACAATATTACAAGGCTTAACCTTAGCCAAATTCAAAATTATGAATCCTATCATGATAGGAATCTAACAGTCTATCCCTTTGAACATGGAAACTAATCATCCAATTATGGAAAACCATTCAACGCCATATTAATGACAACACCACTTAAATTCATCTATAAATTGGCCTCCCATCATATAGCCAAAGAACTTGGATATTATAGAGAAATACTGTTGGTTTAGAGACTCGAAATCATTGTCAAAGTAATGTTATGCTGCAGGATTGATGTTTCTATTAGTGTGATGAGGGCTTGGTCTAAGCTGGATGAGTGACATGAGATCGAACCACATTAGGTGTAACTTCTCCTTCTATTAATCAATAAAGTTGTTTGTTCCTTTTCCAATACTTTTGTCTATATCTATGATGAATGTATATTCAAATGTTGTCGATTCAATTTGTTTACAATAAATAGATCATATGCTTTGATTTTTGTCATCTTATGTTTATGTTGGAAGGTACCAATTGAGCGAATTCAATTTGAGCGGAAGCGACAGGAGCAACTCAAAGGAGATCAAAGGAAGCGAAGGATCACAAGTAGGTTCTTTTATATTATTTGTTTAATGTAGAAAAAGGCTAAACATATTTACTTCAGTTGTTCTAAGTGTAACTACCCAGTTAGGGAAGATATACTTATCCGTAGGTATAAATTTCGTATAACAATTTGTAAAGTCAAATGCTTCCGTTACTATAACATTTTGATACTACTAACTTCATGCTTCTATAACTTTGGTTGTACTTGCTATATAAGTTGTGTAGGTACATCATATTCTAGATGGTGAACATGATCATATGTAAATTTGATGTGATAGAATGATATATGAATGACTCTCATAAGAAGGATGGAAGCCATGAAAGATTCTCCGATGTTGTAAATAATAAGTAGAACTCTCTAAGCTAAGAGGGAGCTTGAATTAAAGGAATCTCCCTAGGATAAGAGGATCGTTGAGAATATTCCTTGTACATGAATGATTAGATCCTCTCTGATTAACATGGAGTGACAGATATGGTTCTGTACTTCATGTGGCATGCACTAGACCAGGAATAACAACCGTAAGTTTTAGTGAAGGCCATGAGTGAGTGAAGGAAATTAGAGAATGCATTTTTGGGTGATGCTAAAAGAAGGAAATTCGGATCTGTTTTAAGAATATGTTATTGAATGTGAAGTAGGAAAGGAAAGTGTGTGGTTGAGGAATATTATGTCAAAGATTCAATTGATAGTCCTACTAAGTTTAGAAGCAACATCTAGAATGATCCAAAAGGTTTTTATTTGTTTATGAACATGTGAAAATATATTATTGATTGGTGTTGTGTTTATAGGTAAATCCCTCGAAGGTTTTGATATCGTGGTAGTTACCAATCAAATTGATCGGGAGAGATTTGTTGTCCTTGATCTACTTGATTTTTTATAGGCCATTTTGTCACATCTGATCAATAGGCCTCCTAACGGATCAATAAAAATCCTATTCCCCCTTTACATCATCATTACACAAATCCCTATGCATGACTCTCTCATTCCCCAGAGTTTCTACCATAAACTACATGATATGAGCCAGTTTTAGGACAAACACACCCTGGCCTCTTGCTCGAGAGTGTTAACCTAAAGGTTTCTCCATTGTGGCATGCGTTGATCACCTACAGGTTGATCCTCTTTACACCTATGTTGGTTCTAGAAATTCATGAAAAAGAGAGAGAATCCCAAAGCCTCCATTTCCAGAAGCTTCAATTATCCATTGTAGCCATTTACCTCATATAAAACATTTGGATCCTATCCTATCCTACATTGGAGTTTACATCCCTTATCCTCAGATCTTATACTCCCATCAGGAGTGGATCTCAATCCCAAGATTGGTAAAAGGATAAGAGCTCCCAACTTACCCCACCACTCTATATATTTGCAACCTTCCTTATGCAAGAGGTTGGCTTTTGGATAGTGATTCTACCCTTATATTGTTGTTTTGAGAGTGATGTTTTCATGCATTTGGGGTGATTGGAGGTACACTTTGTGACAAAGGAAGGACAAGCGAACAACTTGGAGGATCTCTTATTCAAGATCAACAACTATTTATGGTTGTAACTCACTCCATTTATATAAATACAAAAATTTCTTTGTTTTCATATATGTGATGTCATTGTTTCATGTATTTCAATACCATGTTGATCTGTTCAATAAAGTAGATAGATGATGCTACATAGACCTCATAGTTTCTTGGCTTGTGTTGTCTTGTTGTGAAGGTTCTAATTTTGGCAGTTGGAGCTAATATTGGAGCATTCAAGCCAAAGAAAGAGATAAATGTACGATAGCTTCCAGGTAGGTTTCATCCCTTCATCTACTTAATTTAAGGAAAGCATTGGGTCCTTTGTCTCTCCATTGTTCTAGGTTAGCCACCAAACTTAGGCGAGATACTTTTGTCCGCAAACATAAATCCCACCTAACAATTTGGTGACTCCACTACGGAGCGGTGTATTCCCTTGGTGGTTTCTTTTTCCATTATGTTTTCTTTACCTCTTACTTAGACCTTTGCTTCTTTAATCAACTCGGAACAGACCTAGGAAGTGAATTCATTGAGTTATATTTGCAATTTTTGTGTTGGAATCCTCTACCCCTAGACCAATGCACCCTCTGGTCTACTGAGAGAGCGTTGCACCCCACTTGGGCCCTCTATGTGCCTACACTGGAAATCACTAGTGCCTCTTTTGCACCTGCATTGAGCCCTATTTTTGCAAAACAAAAATCATGTTTTCCTAGTGTTTCTTAGGTCATCCTACTTCCAGATGACCTTCCCTGAGTCTTGAGTGCCTTGTGGTCTCTCTAAAGCCTCCATTTGGTTTGCATTTGTCTGTGATTGCCTTTGGTAAGAATTGGTTTTGTTTTTTCTTTCTTCTTAGCATTAGTTCATTTAGAAACTTGTTTTATTTGATAATTGGCATCTAGGAAGAATTGTTGTTCTAGACCTCATTCTAGAAAATTCATTTGAATGAGTAGTTAGACTTTACATCTTAGCTTTCCTGATTTTTGAAAATTAAGTGTGGTGAAAAGAAAAAAATAAAATTGCATTGCCATTTATGGTTTTTTTCATCTACATTGATTTAGGAATAGTTGCATGAAAAGGGAATTGCATTGTGTGTCTTGTTTGTTGCATATTATTTGTCTCTTCCTTTACTTAGCTACAATTTCATTGAAGAAAAAGATTCCATTTCCTCATGCTAGATTTTCATTTTAGGGAATTTAGGTGAAGTCGTGGTGAGACATAATACTAAAACTTAATTCAAGATCAACATAGAATTTATTGAATCAACCTAAGGAGCATTTGTAACATTAACACAAACACATATATGTATAATCTAAAGACGTGTCCTAGCATTGTTAAATGTAGGAGTTGTCATTGTTTTCCAGTGTTATATCCCAGGGGTGAGATCCCGATCCACGTATGTGAGTGTATAGGATCATTCCCCGCGTATATTTGGATATATTGGTGGCACTCCACGCACGTAAAGTATATGGGAACACTCTCATCGAATGGTTACACATTAGACAGCACTACTATGGACTGCACTCCCACATATCATCACTTATATTTTTGGAGTCCCCATTAGGTTTATATGCATCCATAGGTAACTGAGTTCATCGCCTTGTATACTGTGATTCAATGAACACAACATTTGGGGAGATTTGTTGTTGTATGTTAATTCCTTGGTTCACTAAGGTGTATATTGCAGTTCAAAGTTTATTGGTAGTCCTTTATGCCCCTATTACCCTCTTTTTTATTTATTTATTTTTGTGTTAATAAAATTTACTATCCAACATGGAACAACATGATCCCCCACTTCGTCGTTCATGTAGAGTGCAAAATAAGCCTCCTCTTCCACTAGAGGTTACTCCTGACCATCGTTAGAAGCATAAAAACACACATCATACCAGTACAGGAACTTCTAGAACCACTTCTGGTCCTCCTCCTGAATTTGCTTGACCAAATCATTTTTCCCCTTGAGTACTAAACCTGAGGTTACATGTACTTTTATCAATGAAACTGACATAATCAATATTGAATTACCTAAAACTTTGTTCCTTGAGGTTATAAAACCTTACCTTCTTTAGTCTGAAAATTTATTTCTTGAGGTCATTGAACCTGAGGAGCCTCATTCATCTTTACCTGTTACTTCAGGTATTCTATATTCTTTTCCTTTGCCTCAGAAAATATTTCCCTACTATATATCTCGGCTCCAACAAGGAACTGCTTCCACCTGGACTTGTGATTATCAAGGAGATCCCACAATAAGAGCCTCGCCCTTCTACTCCTACTCATTTGGAGGGACTTTTCTTTTATCCAACCCATCCTCTTCTTCCTCCTACACCTCCTGTACAAACTCCTTTTCCTGGTTCATTTGACTCACCTGTGAATTTCATGCGACAATCTACGTCGAAATTATTGACCATGAACAGAACTGATATTGCTTCCCAGCCTATGCCTACCACTATGGCTAAAATTTCAAATGTATCTTCCACATCTATTCTTTTGACATCACAAGAGGCACATCTGTATCGTGGCCCGTCCATCCCACCAGGTTATCAATCCTTATCTGGTACCTTGTCTGGTGCATATTCTAGTTTATAGACATCCCCCATGTCTTTGACTTCAGGAATTACATGTAGCATTGCTCTTATGAGTAATGCTTAGCCTTCTCCTTCTCCTCCTCCTACAACGACAATTGAACAACAGGATGACCCTTATGTTAGTTGGAAAGGTCCTCTTCAACAACCTAAATATCCTTATGTTGGTTACCCTCCACATCGGGGGAAGTTGCCTCCATCATATCCTCCCCCTTTGGTAGGGGGCAACTTGTTGGTATCCCTCAAATTAGAAACCACCCTTATTATAGTCCTCCTTATCCTAGAATGGTTCCTAATGTTTGGGAGCCTACTTTTCCCATTCAACCTTGCTCAATATTGGGTTCATTATTTGTTCCCCAGCATGTTCCTCAAGTTCCTATCCTTCAATTTATACCTCAACAAGCTCAAATTCATGTGACTCAACCTGTATACACTACGATCGCATCTCAACCCATTCCTTCAGTATCTGGTACCTCTCAGGTCCCACTTACTCAGCCTTTACAAGTTCCTTTACAAACTCAATCACTTGCACAAGGTATTCCTAAAAATTTTGTAGGACATACTGTATATAGCATGACACAGCCTCAATCGAACCCTCTTTATCATGGGACAATGCAAACTCCCATCAGGAAAAAATATAGACCTTATCATAACATATCGCAGGTGCCTTTTCAAGTCCATCAAATTCATGGTTACCCTGGGGTTGGTCAACAAGGTGATTTGTATTATGGTTATTATAATGTTCCTTATTCTGGTACCCAGGTTCCTTATTACCATAACCCTCCTTATCGAGGAATGAAAATGCCTATTGGCCAATCTATTCCTTCATATCGAGTTCATTCCCCACCAAACTTTAATCTGCAGTTTCCTTTTGTGGCCTCTCTTGAGTTTCCTTCTTTGACTTAGCTCACCAATGACCCCATCGCTCATTTGCCTTGGTGGTCGATTATTCGTAGTAATTTTCCTTCTGATATCCCTAAATTCAATGGGAATCTAGGAGAATACCTATCGATGAATGTCATGACGTATGATCTATGGTGTTCATTAAAATCCCTTAATGATGATTCTATTTAACTTCATCTTTTCCAAATAATGCTTACAGGTACCACTGCTAAATGGTATATTGAGCTACCTAGATATTCATTCCATGATTTCAACTCCATAGCCACAACCTTCCTCACACACGTCCAGTTTCCCATTAGATACGAAACTGGAAAGGAATTGTTAACCAACTTTAAACAATATGATTCCACTCACATTTCAGATCACATTCATGAGTGGAGGCGTCGTCTCCAATTGGTCAAATATTATGTTACTCATCAGTTGTTGGTGGAATGGTTTACCAAATATCTATTGGCACCCATAACAGAAGATGTGGCCAAAGATGGAGTCATGAATGAAGAGAAAGTAATTCCTCGTGCGCAATATGTAGATCTATTTTATACCTAGTCCAACACACTCTATGATAAGATGCCCACTTCTCCGAGACCTTCGAATAATATTCCTTCTTTTCTTGGTAAATAATCTCATTTTTTTTATGGCATTATTTGTTCTACTAGCTCGCAGAGGTCGAGTAAAAAATCTAGTATTTCTCCACCCACATCTACTCAAAACCCTCAATCCCACCCTCCTACGACTTCTGCTTCTAAGATAAATGTCATTTCATATGATAAAGGCAAGTCTCAACAACAACCTAGAAGAAAGAAGAAAGGAAAAGGTAAGGAAAAGAAATATCCCTCTCTACAAGATAAACAAACAAATTAGCCTTCTAATGAGAAAAGAAATACTCGATATCCATGCTTGATTTCCAATGAGGAACACTTTACACATGATTTTCCTAAACACATCGAAGTGAATCAATTTATTAATGCCTCCACTTCTCCTACAATGTTGATTGACCTATTTCCTAATCAAGAGACTCATATGGTTGCATGAGACACATATTGCTCTAACATGATTTTGATGCTTTCGTCCTCAAAGCCAAGATCTAATGTTTTGGTAGCTACTCAGAACAAGGATTATGGTAATTTGAATCCATTGAACGATTATGCTACTAATCAACCTGTTGTTCGGCACCATCCTCATCATATCCTATTCCACCATTGATTCTTACTGAATTAACTATTAAACCTCCGAAGGGCGTTATTCATAAGTCTGCTTTCAACCCTCAGGCAAGAGCCACTCAAAATTATAATGTAGTTGAAGACTTGGCTCAGCCTCCATTAGCTATGTCAAACCTTGAGGTGTTACAAAACTTCCCTGCACAAAAGAAGGATTTCCTTCCAGATAATGGATGTGTGGATCCACCGGATTCCAACCTCGTTGTTTTCTCTCATGAAAAATATACCCCTCAGCTTCTAGCTCAATTAGATTCTATAATCCAATTCGTCATCCGTGGTAATAATATTCATCATTCTATCATGGATGAAGGAGCCTCGACTTGCATTATGTCCATGTCTTACTAAAAGGTGATTGCTTCTCCTCAACCAAGTCAGTCGAATACCACACTAAAAGCCTTTGATGGGAGAACCTACAAACCTTGTGGGATTTTGAACTCCCTGCAAGTTCAATTAGGGGGAAATATTGTTTCCATAGAAGTCGAATTTATTGGTAGACATCTTGATTAAAATATTCTATTGGGATGTACATGGGTTTATGCTATGGTTGTTGTCATTTTGACTTACTTTCATATGATTTCCTTTCCTCATAAAGGCGAGATTGTAGCAATAGAACAACTCACATTTTTCACCTCAGATTCACATGTTAGTGGAAGTTTCCCTCTTGTAGGGGAAATGCTACAGTCATATCACCATGTCATAGTTGGATTGTTGAAGGATTCTTCACTTATGGAAACATTTTCTCTCCCTCCTCCTCTCCTCGACATCTCATCTTCAGTATCCTATATCAACATCGTATCGTCTCCTACTATCCTGGATGATCCATGTCTTGTACCAGATGGAACTAACATTCAAAGTTTTGGTGATTGAATGTCGCTAAGCCCTATTGAGCTAGATTACGAATCCATTTATTCGACTTGTGTGGTTTCTTCTTTTGATTCGATAATAGAAAGATCATTGGATTATGGTACGTCTTCTGATCATTTCTCGCATATATTCCCTACCGATGAAAGCATCATGGATATCATGATGTCAAATGGTGCGTTGTGGGATGAACATCACCATCATTCCTCCTTAATGGATTACATTGAGGATAGTCACAATGATGTATACTCTCCCAATTTTGCCGAACTCTCTACGAATTTAGTGTTTATTCATGAGGTGATTATAAAAATAACCTTTTGAATATCAAAGAGACAATACCCCTTGATATTTCCACTAAGCCAAGTTTTTTTGAGAATCTACACATTGGAGCATCTTGTTCTCCATTCGAGATCGAGACTTATCAAGCCCTTTTCCATGAGTTCCAAGATGGGTTTGTCTATACCTACAAGGATATGCAAGGTATTGAACCAGATATAGTTGTACATGAAATTAAGATGTATCTTAATGCCAAAATAGTCTGACGGTGCCTCTGTCAGGTCCATCCCAGGAAGGCTGCTGGCATTAAGGCTAAAGTTGAAAATCATCTTCAAGCTTGTTTCACATACCCTGTTCCTTTAACTGATTCGGTGTCGAATGTAGTTCTTTTCATGAATAAATGGGGAACGATTCGAGTGTGTGTCGACTATGGGGATGTAAATCATGCAGGTCCAAAGGAAAATTTTCCCACCTTGTTTATTGACTAGATTGTTGATGATTATTCTGACTGCGAAATTTACTCATTTATGGATGTATTTTTGGGCTATAATCCAATCAACATTCTCCCGATGGACCAACCTAAAACTACTATTATTTGTCCCTTGGGAAATTTCACCTATAGGAAAATGTCATTCCGTTTGAAGAATTTTGGGGCCACGCTTCAACGTGCCATGGATTACACTTTTCATGATATTAAACACATTGTTCAACCATATTTCGATGACCTCCCCACTCTCTCCAAACATCGGGTTGATCACTCGATGTATCTTTGGGCTATTTTCCTTTGTTGTAGACATTATAATAATCGAATTAAGCCATAAAATGTGTTTTTTGGGTAAAATCTAGTTGACTTATGGGTTTGGCATATCAAAACAAGGAATTTGTATTGATGCCTTGAAAGTGCAACCAAATATTTATTTTCCTGCACCTCCTTCTATTGTTCAGTTACAAAGACTCCAAGGGAAATCTAACTTTATATGGAGATTCAACCCTAATTACGTTGAAATAACCAAAGGATTCACTCGCTTACTAAAGAAAGGGGTTCCCTTCCTTTGGGATGGCACTGCACAGAAAGCGTTTGATGCCTTGAAATACGTACTAGTTCAGGCATCTCTTCTATATCCCCCTAATTATCAGTGTGACTACTTCCTATATCTTGTTGTTTCCATTTCTACTATAGCGATGGTATTGGTCCAAGAAGATGATTTAGGGACTGAACATCCCATTTATTATATGAGTTAAAATTTTAACAATACTAAGATCCAATATTCGAATGTAGAAAATTTAACTTTGGAGACCGTTCAAGCTGTCCAAAGGTTTTGCCATTACATCTTGCTTCGGAAAACTATGGTTGTTTTAGATTGCAACCGTATCAAATAAATTTTGTCACGTCAACTAATGGGGGGGAAGTACTTTAAATGAGTTATCATTTTACAGTAATTTGAACTAGAGTTTATCAAATCCAAGTCGAAGAAATCCTTGGCTTTCACGGAACTAGTGTTCGATCTTCCTTCCACTTGTTGGGAATATACATCTAAATATTCTATCTCTAACAAGACTCTATTTTTTATCTTTTCATCTAAATCATGGTATGGATATTTCCTAATTTATCTGCAAACCCATACCTTTCAGTTTAATACCTCTCGCTTTGAGCAGTGATGTATCCATTACCAAGACCGAAATTACATCATGATCGACGACACCCTTTACCATCATGGTATCGATACAATATTATGAAGGTGCCTCACAGTTGAGGAGGCCGAGAAAGTCCTGAATGAATGCCACTCAAGGACGTGTGGCAGACATGTATCTGATTATGCTACCGCTTAGAAAATTTTACATGCTTCTTACTTTTGTCCCACCATATTCTGCGACTACATCCTCACTGTCTAGAAGTGTCATGCTTGCTAGATATATGATCATAAGGCTCGTTCTCCAGTCACTCCATTGCATCTCATTATCGATGTTGGTAATTTTTTGAAATGGGGTATCGAATTTATGACATGTAACCACCACTCGAGAGGGGGGCATGGTTATATTTGTCTTAGTTGATTACTTTACTAAATGGGCCTAGGTGATGTCTACATTTAACGACACTGGTGAAATGACTGCATACTTGTTTTTCAACCATAGCATTGAACAATTTGGTGTTCCACAAGAAATATATATAGATCAGGGAAAAAATTTCTGGAATCACATGATGATCACACTAATTGTTAAGATGGGACTTTCCCATGAAATTTCCACCCCCTACTATCCTCAAGCTAATGGACAAGTTGAAGCCATCAACAAAGTTCTTAAGACGATTCTTCAATGCATGGTAGGGGTCCACAAATTATACTGGAATTTTCTCATTTATGCTTCTTTTTGGGCATACCAAAACTTAGTCGAAGCGACTACTAGATTTACACCCTTTCAGTCAGTATATGGTTGGAAGATATCCTACCAATTGAATGTGATATTCCATCATTGAAACTAGCTATTGAACTTCTGCGTGCCACTTTCGTAAAGGAGGAGCTTCTTCTACAACTGACTCATGTAGATGTAACTGGGTGCGATGATGCTATAGCTAATGAAGCTCATAAAAGACGCTTCAAGGCATAATATGACAAAAGTGTCAAGCCTCGTGTCTTATCGAAAGGTGACCTTGTTCTTCGACACCACCAAGAGTCTGATAAGTTAGGTTTAGGAAAGTTTCAACCCGTGTCATTAGGCCCATACAATGTCATGCAAGTCCTTGCAAAAAGGACCTATGAGTTAATAGATTTTGATCGAATTCCCTTGGCACAACCTAGAAATGGGTTGTACCTCAAAAAATACTATGCTTAATCTCATGTGGAGTTTCACTGTGTACATACTGTCTATAGGTGTGTTGAATGTGTTTGTAGTGTGTCATTTTAGAGTTTCACAAGGTCTCTATTGATCTGCTTTTATGTTTTTTCTGTAGATGTCGATATCTCTTGAAACTTTTATCGGTTATGTTGATGGTGCCAGTCATAGTACTCATGGGCTATCTTTGCTTTGAATTGTGAGTTAGTGAGTCTCCAAGGGATTTGTAGTGGTCACTCCAACAACAACATCATTGAGTATAGAGTAGTGGTTGAGTTATTGTCTGATGTTATTGCACATGGTATCCGTCGTTTAGTCATCAAACTCCACTCACAACTTGTAGTACTACAACTTTATAATGTCTATTTAGTTAGAAGTTCCACCATCTTACTCATGGTTTAAAGAGTTTTCCTTCTAGAAATACCTTTCAATTTCATACAATATTAACACATTTCTAGAAATCTAAACACATTGACAGATGCCCTAGCTAATCATGTTTTCGATAGACATTTGTGATTAATGTAATTAAGTTTCAATTCACATCACATAATGTTGAAAGTACAATCAAAACCCAAAAACATTCAGTATATATATATATATATATATATATATATATATATATATATAGATATATGTATATATGAAGTTTGGTTTTACAAGAATTTGTGTCTAAGACACATATGACTACATTGCCCATATGAAAAAATACATGTAGAGATCTAAGTAGACAAATCAAAGGTGCCCATGATAGAATGACATTGCATGAGCTATCTTGCATAGTATTCGACCAATATGACTAGGCACTCTTATAGTGCATCGTTGTAGTCACTGCAAAATTTGGTCGGTCGTAGTTTCATTAGTCTCATTTGTCAACCCTCCCATGTGGTGCTCTACCTCTGATAGGACATTTTCTACATCAATATCCCATAATATATCCATTCCTACCGCAGCGACCCATTCTAGTTAGGCCACCTCATCCTATTGTAGTTCCTCTGCACAACAGAGATTTGAAGCACCAATAGGTAGAATTGGTCGCATATCTGCATGAAACATCAATAGTTTAGTCTCAGAAACATCAAGTAACACAAACAAATTGTAAAACTTTCAAAAATTTAAAGGTCAAAATTTCTTACCTGGAGCACCACATTCGTCACCCTTAGGAAGCATGAGCTCAAGGTCATCACCTAAATGCATGCATGTGTAAGTATAATCATTGATCATAATAAATTGTTTGCTTAGCCATCTGAAGAAGGCTAGTTAGAAGTTGATCATTGAGAGCCTTGCATGTCGGGACATGTGATCTATACATCCCCTCATTCGTGGCACCCTCGAATCAATAGGTTCAAGTATAGTCTACTGAGGCTGAAGTAATGGAACTCATTCTAGTGAAAAGGAAACTAAGATCGCACCGTACCCAAAGTTATTTAGTTTTCCTTCCTTTACTTTAGATATTTATTCTTTCATATTAACCAGAACTCCCTCGTTCTAGTTTTAAAGTATTGGATCTATACACTCTAACCCATATTTCATGTATGATCGGCTTGCTACATGTAATGTTGAGCTACCTTCAAATATCATGATAATGAATAGGATTGTTCTCAAAGGTAAGTGAGTCACTTATTTTATGTTGATCTTTCCATCCTCGGTTGGTTGAGCTCAAGGTTTGCAATAGGTAGTTATGTAATATTTCTTTCTCCACCCCTTCTCCTAGCTAGGAGAGAGATGGGGACACCTCTCATGCATAAACTATCAAAAAGTAGATTTATTCTACCTTTATCTCACCCAGATGTTCCCTAAACCTGAACACTTGTTCCTGAACATCCCATGATCGAATAAGATATTTTGACAATTCCATCTGTTGCCTCATACTAGGAAGCCAGAAGAATTTTAGTAATCCAAAGTTCCTTAATGCCTAGATGGTAGTAGGATCATTTGCTACATTCAAATCATGTTCATCAAGTTCTCTTGCTCTCCATACAAAAGCCATTTTATGCTGATGAACCCCTGAAACATCAACAAGAGATTCATTAGGATCCTTTTTATAAATATAAATTGACAAATTTTGAGGAAAAACTACTAATTTTTTTTTAAATTTTGTGCCCGACGTGGCCTAGAAGAGGAAACCAAAGAGTTTCACCCATTCTTGCAGTGTATGACTGCTTAGGTGCAATGCAATTTTTGCATGAAATAATAAAATGGAACCAGAGAAAGGACGAGAAAGGTTTTAACTCCTACCTAGAATCGACGGCACTCAAAATGGTCCACTAGATTGGTCACAATCAACTGCACAAGATCGAGGGAAAAGGTACTCAGAACTCTCACTATTAAAGGTAAAGGTGAAATGGTAAAGATGAAAAATCATGTTTTAGTATATATGGTCATATTTTTCATTATTTTATTCATATTTAATGTTTTGACCTAGTCGTGATTCATTCTTACTATGAAATAGGTATGTTTTATCCTTTTTGTGTTGTTTTGAGCAGGTCAAAAATTGTTAACGGATTTTGTTTTGCTTTAAACAGGTTATTTTGACTGAAGAGTACATTTTTATCTCTTTTTCGGACTCTTTAAACCTACGAAAAAGGAACCCCTTGGAGTCCTCTTTTAGCTCTTTTCAGACTCCCAAAACATGAAAAGCTTGTCGAGCACCTGTCTTTTTGAACTCGTAAAAGGAAATGAAAAGACATCTACTCAGTATAAGTTTATCCCTTTTCTAGACTGAGATAGACTAACTATGAAAAAGGAATACTTTAGTCAAACATGGCGAAGAGGTTCTCTTGAGTATTTTTTTCTACCTTTTCATACTTGAGAAACTATTTATGAAAATGGACATCTCGAGTTTTATTTTTTGCCTCTTTTTCGAACTCTCTAAACATGAAAAAGATGTTGAGTTTTACCCTCGTTATACTCATTAAAACATCAAATAGTGATGGACTTGTCGAACATGACAAGTCCGAACAATTCCTTCTGAGGGTTCGTTAAATATACTCGAAGGGATTCATCTAAACGATGGACTTACAGATCAAGCATATGTTATCCTCCTAAATCTTGTTAAAAGATAAAGAGGTACTGACCAGTATGGTTGGGAAAATTGGAAAATCAAGGTACTCCATTTGTTAATGGAAGCGAGTCACTCTTTAACAGGACACTCTTCCACTTCATCTCTATGGCTATTAGGTTGGGTAATATGCTTATTTTTCGGTTCATCATACCTTCATAGAACCTCCATTTTGGTTTTAGGTCAATGCTGCCAAATCCATTCAGTGTCACTGATGTGTTTAAGATAATTCATTAAGTCACTATATGTTTCAATAATCATAAGCCTTCATTCTATGTTTTCCTTCCATAATCCGGTTCCATATAAACATCATTCTGATCATTCTATCTCAATCATGATACTTGTTTTGTGTTGTTTATGGGGGTTACATCGAGGCCCACCTATGACGGGTCACTTCCTATCAACATTAACACATTATCCAGGAAGTTGACCTAGAAACACCCATCGTTACCTTGGTTCTTACATACATCAATGGCAAGTTTCCTCGTTGTTAGTGATATGTTTACATCATTGGACTTCTACTGGAAGATTTTGTGTGGTGTTCAACATCAACTCATTTATTCACACCATACAAATTATTCTTAAGTACCTTGAGAACCATTAACATCATTGGTGGTTTCTCTTTCATCTGTTAATGACTTACATCATTGTCTGGAAATTATATGGTGCCTACCATGTTCGAACTCAACTCATTGATTTACATGGTTAGAGTCGTACGTTGGTTGGTTATGTGAAAGATAGAAGATCCTGAATCTAGTTTCTACCATCCAGGTTGTTATTTTAGGATTATACAAAATCATTATGTATGATGGCTATGATCGTACTGAAATTCATCCGGTCATGGGTCCACCATCAATCATCAGTGGACATGTCTTTTGATCATTGTACATGTAATGTTAGCTTATATGTTGAGTATTGGTATGCCTCCCTCAACAAAAGGGTGTCATGATGTAAATGTATTGTAACAGAAGATGAAGCTCGTCAGTTGTTCTTGATCCTGACTATTCACAAGGTAAAACACTTTAGTCATCAATTATCATCTTTGACCATTCACTTTAGGAGGCACTCTATTATAGGCCATTTTGTCACATCCGATCAATAGGCCTCCTAATGGGATCAATCAACATCCTATTCCCCCGTTTCGCAACCATTGCACAAATCTCCATGCATGACACTCTCATTCCCTATAATTTCTACCCTAAACTACATCATTTGAGCCAGGTTTAGGACCAACACACCCTTGCCTCTTGTTGGACAACGTTCACCTATAGGTTTCTCCAATGTGGCTTGCGTTTATCACCTACAGGTTGCTCCTCTTTGTACCTGAGTTGGTTAGAGAAATTTTGGAAAAATAGAGAGAATCTTGAAGCCTCCATTTCCAGAAGATTCAAATATCTGTGGTAACCATTTACCTCAGATAAAATATTCGAATCCTATCCTATCATATGTTTGAGTTTCCATCCCTTATCCTTAGATCAGATCCTCCCATAAAGAGTGAATCTCAATCCCAATATTGATAAAAGGATAAGAACTCCCAACTTACTCCACTCCTCTATATATTTACAGTCTTCCATATGCAAGAGTTTGTATTTTGGAGAGTGATTCTACCCTTATGTTGTTGTTTTGAGAGTGACCATTTCATTCATTTGGGGTGATTGGAGGTACACTTTGTCACAAAGGAAGGACATGTCAACAACTTCGAGGAGCTCTTCTACAATATCAACACCTATTTATGGTTGTAACTCACTCCGTTTATATCAATAGAAAAAATTATTTGTTTTCCTATATGTGATGTCATTGTTTTGTGTATTTAAATACCATGTTGATCTGTTGAATAAAGTAGATAGATTATGCTACATAGATCTCGTAATTTCTTGGCTTATGTTGTCTGGTTGTGTAGTTTATAATTTTGGTAGCTGGAGCTAGGATTGGAACATTCAAGCCAAAGGAGTGAAACATACAACATATTCCAAGTAGGTTTCATCCCTTCATCTACTTACTTCAAGGAAAACATTGGATCATTTGTATCTTTGTTTCTGTAGGTTGGCCACCAAACCTAGGCAGATACTTTTGCCTGCAATCATAAATCCCACATAAAAACAGGTAAATTTTTAGAAGGTTACGATAGCATTCTAGTTACAAATTAGTTTGATGGGGAGAGATTTTTTGTCATTGATCTTTCAGATCAAGGATTGTTGAGGATTTCTGAGTGAAGCATTGCCTGGGAGGACATATGGCCCTCGCCCCAAAGTCAGAAAGGTGTTGTTGAGGGTTAGCAAGTAAGACTGATGGTAGCTAGAGAGGCTGAAATCTTGAGTCCATCTTAGTCCCACCTGGATATATTGCCTTGGTTAGGAATCTAGTCTGTGGAATTGTGGTTCCTAAATTGTTGAGAGTCCAATGGATAGATTGACCTAGTCAAGAATCTAGTCCATGGTATTTCAGTGCCTAAACTTCTTCGTAGATGAGTTTTTTTTAGACCTTCCATGTATCTCTATGGTTATATGTAAAAATGAATACCTACCTAGTTAAGAGGGAGTGTTTAAGAATGTAACTAGGTTTGGTATTCATAATTGTACTTGAAGGAAAAATGTAATATATTTCTCAAAAGAAAGGAAAAGGAACTTTTATTATTGATTAAATTGACTTGTTAAAGAATGGGTTTCATGCTTGGGTGCAATAATTATAGGTCAAGCCTCCATTGTAGGCTTTAGGATTATTTATTTTGGGTCAAAGTCAAATTTTTGTTTGCTCAAAGACTCCTCCATCAAGTCTCCTTCAAGTTGACTTCAAATAAATCATCACCAAGTCAGATACATTCAGTTAATTTCATGTCGACCTAACCATAAATGAAGATACAACTATTCATGAGTCATGTTAGCTTATTCCAAGAAGAACCACTATAAATACCATCCTAAGGCCTTCGCTGAAATCTCAATTTTGAACAGGAATTTCAGAGGATATTTTCAGTGTCACTACAAGGCTTGGATGATCCTGGTATTGCAACAGAAGGTCGAATCTCTGAGATTACTACGGATTATAATGAATTTCTTTCAATTCTATTACAGAGTGAGAAAATTCATATTACTTCTGAAATGAAGTTCAGATATCACAGCAAGGGAATAACACATCTCAATGTGACAACAGTGAGATGCTTTTAGTATAATTATAGGAAGGAGCTTGGATAAGTGACCTCAGTTCGATGTTATAGTATATGCATTTTGGTGATAGGATAGTGTACAAGTCTCAGTTGAATTCTAGAAAAAAAGATCAACATACCTCTCTAAGATTATGTGGATTACAATGGAGACTTTTTCTGCTACATCATAGTGAATAATTTGGTGCTACCACAGCGTGAAGGATCCGGTGCTACCACAATGTGAAGGATTAGCCACAGTCAAGGCCTCAGTGCTATCACAATTTCAAGGATTACTTGATGGAGGATGTCTTGGGTCTAGATTGTAACGGTCTTGGTTGTCTCATCTTTTGAATCTATTGAAGGAAGAATTTGAGACTAGGTTTTCCCCTCAAGGGTAGTTTTTCCCTGACCGCGTGCCTAAACCTTGTGTTCTCTTCCATTTGTTTCTTGGCATTAGTCTTGATGATAAGAAAAGATAATTTGAAAGATAAAACAATAATAATGAAAAACATCACAAGATAATGTCATAATAAGGTAAATCATTTAACATCCACTCCTTGGATTTCTCAACATATCTAGCGCTTAATAAGGCATTTTTGATTTTACATAAGGCTTGTGTAGGAATTAGCATGCCTCTTCCATTCAAACAAGTGTTTCCCTAAATATTTGGATAACTACAAGTATTTCTACATTAATAAACCATCTTCCATGTCATCTCTTTCATTGGTAGTTTCTTCCATTTAATGAGGTGCTTAGTAATCTGTTGACTTCTTAGTTTCTCAACCCTTATCTAAAGGATTGTTTCTATTTCTAGTATATTTTCCCTTCTTCATAAATATTTTACGGTGCACATCCAATTTTCAAATGAATAAGATGTTGGGTATGTGGTATATTATTTGTATAACTTATATACACCAGGAACAAAGGGGAGTTGAAAGGGGGGTTATTCACCCCCCTTTCGTTGGAGTGTACACAGGAGGGAATTACATCCCTTGCATGAGGTTTAGGCTAATGCCTCGAAATATTTTTTTGGGAAATCTTTTGCATCCATTTTTTTTGGAATTTTTTAGCCCACAATTTTGTTGAAAATTGTTTTGTGGCACAGAGTAGTTTTTCTGATGTTTTTTCACTTTTAGTTATGGAATTATGGTTCAATTGGTAGTTCATATTTTACTTGATGTATATTGTACACAAAATATAATGAAAAGAAACTTGTAATTTTCCTATTTTGGGTTTCCAAGATAAAATCTATATGTAGATTTGTGTGTGTGTCATTGTATCTTTTCTGTTTTTATTAAGAATCTATTTGTAGAAATTAATTGTACAAGGTTAAAACTTACATAGCATGTACATTATGTAAAGAAGGTGGAGGGCCTTTAGGAATCTCTCCAAACACCTTGGAATGCTTGTGAATAAATTTTTGGAGATCCCTTGTAGAAGAGAATATAAATGTTTTAATATTTAATGAGAACGATTATGCAATCAAAACATGGCATATTTATTAAGTAATTTGGTAATTGTATTATATCTTATCAATTCAATGTGTTTCCCTTGGATACCTCTAAGTTTAATTTCATTTCCTTTTGAGGAAAATTTCATGAAAATATCTTTAGATTAAGGCCTACTATTCCCAATGATTGTGACCATTGGACTTTTAATACAACATCAGCACCACCGATTTGGATTGAAATCATAAAAATATATAATAAATACTCCCCCATATTCATATCAATTCCATGACACTTTCTTGAGAAATTTATGGTACCTTCATTTGAAATCATTTCTTGAAATTTTGGTGCTACAAATAGAAAGAAATTGATATTTTATGCTAATTTGTAATTCATGAAGTTGTGGGTGCTATAAAAATCAATAAACGGTGCTACCTTTTTCACTTTTATTTATTCGTCTATCTTGATGGTTTTTGGAGTACTAATGACAAATAATGGATAACAATATGTTGTTGGAATAATCTCTTCTATCTCTATATCTTGTGACAATTCTAATTCTTGATCTTCTTCCTATTCACATCCTACATAGAATAATTTCTTGTTGCCACAATTGAAACATAGCTCCTTTGTTCTTTTTTCATCAATTTTTGAGGCACCAACCTTTTCAGTTGAGGGACTTTACGAGAGGAAGCATGATGTTCTCTATATTTTTTTTTGTGACCACTCTTTTAGTAACCATATGTTTACTTTAAACTTTCCTTACTAGACTGGAAGCATTCTTTAGGGGTTTAGATTCAAAGAGATACACCTCATGTTGGAATATTCCTCTAAGGTTCCCATAAAAAGGTATAAAAAATTATCCTCTAAAATGTTATTTACCTTAAGACTCAACATTTGTACTTGTTGAATATGCTCTATAATTAGAACTATTTTCCAAGGATTTAACAATTGAATAAGTAACATTTTTCTCCTAATCATTAGAGAAAATTTGAGGTCCAAAATGGGTCTCCTATGGAATATTAGAAAATAATAGAGAAGATAATAAAATAATATTAGATTACATCATTAAATTTTAAAGGGGAAAAAACAAAAAAAAAACTATTTTTTCAACTCGTATTTTCAACATATCTCCCCATGTTTTTACTCAAATTTTGAGTGGGAGCATTCGTTGTATGAAAAATTTAATTCCTCATCCAAGGAGTACCCATATTTCACAGTTTAGATGAACCATGCTACACGAAAAATGAGAAATACATGAAAAAGTGTGATTGCATTTTTTGTGTAGCGGGGTCCATCAAATGTATAAAACATGGGTACTCCATGGATGAGGAATTAAATCTTTCATCCAAAAAGTGCTCCCACTCGAAATTTGAGTTAAACCATAGAGAAATAAGTTGAAAATATGAGTTGAAGGTAGTTCTTTTATTTTTTAATCTTTTTACTTTTGTACTCCAAAAATGGTGAATCATACCCCATGGTCAACATCATCATCTGTAATCCCATTGGTTCTTATAAAGTTGATTTTAGTTGAACATTTACGTTGGGAGGCCCATTTATTACCTTGAAATTTCTCTAATCTTCCAAATATTGTCTTATCAATTCCATTGTCAAAATGGCCTAAGATGAAATACAATCATTTTTCCTTTTAGATATCCAATGATACCTTACAAATTGATCTTATTCTAAATACATGGATGCAATATTTTCCTTTCGTAAGGTTTCACTTGGTGTAGATAATGGTATTTATTTATTTGGAATATCCATATTTTATAATAGTTACCATCAAACATTGTCATATCAATATTTGGAATTAAGTATTTCCTTGGTGTTGTTTTGAATCCATGATAACATGGATCTTGAATTGAGGAAAACTAAATATTTTGGAGCTCAATCTGTATTTGCTCTACACTTTTAGTATTTTCATGTATCTTGATATCTCCTTTAGGTATTTTTTTCTCTAGGATATGTGAGAGAATGGTGGATATAGAGTTTTTCAAAACTATCATATTATTTTCCATCTTATCCATTATGTTTTCCAAATCATTTACCTCTTCAGTATATTAATAAAATTCTTCTTTCTTCATGTCATAGTAGAGATATTTAGGGGTTGAATCAATGAAGAATATTTTGAAAAACCATTTATATCCATGTGAGAAATTAATATTTTCCTCTTATCACAAAATTTGAATCAACAAAAATAGTTATAATAATCAAGAGTTATGTCAATTGTAAGTTACATGCCTTTTCAAAGCATATCTTATAGACTGTTTCGATGGCTGATATTTGTCTTGATATATCTCTAAAATATGAGCCCTTCTATATTTGAAATTAATACCTATAGTACTTCGGTATGACTTCTTTATAATTCCATATTAATCATAATCAAAATTTGATGTTACAAGTGAAAGTTATGGTAACTTTCTCAAATCTTGTGACTTTCGACACCTTCCCGACATAGAAATTTTATAGCATGTCACATATACAATTCGTAAAATATGATTTTAAATTTTAAATTTTAGTTATTTTAGTATGTGTCCCTAGAACCCTAAAAGTTTCGTAGTTTAAAACTTCTCTAGGAAAAAGTTATATCAAATGTATTAAGATGAATTGTTTAAAAAATTATTTTACATCTAGTGACAAACCTTAACATGTAGTTAGGCCTTCCACTCATCCTGCATATTTAGGCCTTTCCCATCCACTCGTTAGGATTGGAAAAAGTTAGGAAAGAGAGGGAATTCCTACCTATTACTGGGGACCTTCCTCTATTCTCAGGTGGATGTTCATTTTATATACATATTTTGTTTGATGACAAGCACTCAAGAAAAAAGGAAGGTTTGCAAGTTATATGTGTAAAATGATAGAAAACCAAAATATAATTTGGACCACTTGTACCATGACATATTTCCTTAGTAGTATCATTTCTTTTTTGTTTGAAGCATAGTAAAGAAATGGTTATAGCAAACATTCCATGATGGGTTATTTGAAATTGATTTTAGAACCATTTAGAAAATGAGAATTTAATTTTTGACCACATATAATTTGACATTGTGCCCAAATATCCTCAAAATTTTACGAAGAATATTATAGAAAAAAAATCCAATATGTCTCGTTTCAGCAAAAAAACTTTGTGACCGTAACTTTGATACCAAATGTTATGAATCATGCACCTTAAAAATGATATGAAGTCAATTAATATAATCTAGTTTAAGGGTGAAAAATCTTTTTGCAACAAATAAAATATAATACAAGATATAATGATATTAAGAATAGGATTCCTTGGTATAATTATAGGAGAGAAAGGGAACTATGTTATGTAATGAAGGGGTACAATGAAAGGTTTTTCTTGCATGATAATCTAACAAAAAAATATAATAACTAAATATCTAGGATTTAATAAGGGGATTTTGACTCACATGGGGATTTCTTAGTGCTTACTAAAACTCCACTTAAACAAGAAAACTTCTTATTATTAATAAGGAAGATGTTTAATATAACAGTTACTTATTAATATTTGTTTTTAATAAATTAATAAACTAATATCATAGTTTAAATATTATTTTTCAAAAACTAGTCGTTTAATATAGCTGTTACATATTAATATTTTAATAAATTGATAAACTAATATCATTATTTAAATATTGTTTTTCAAAAACTAGTCGTTACCTATTAATATTTTTAATTAATTAATGAAATAATATCATTATTTAAATATTTTCTTAAAAACTAGCCATTTAATATCGTTGTTACATATTAATATTTTAATAAATTAATAAACTAATATCATTGTTTAAATATTATTTTTCAAGAACTAGTAATATTTGGTTTTAATAAAATAATTTAAATATTATTTTTCAAAAACTAGTTGTTTAATATAGCTGTTACCTATTAATATTTTTAATAAATTAATGAAATAATATCATTATTTAAATATTTTTTTCAAAAACTAGCCATTTAATATAGCCGTTACTTTATAATATTTGTTTTTAATATATTAATAAATTAATATTATAATTTAAACATTATTGTTCAAATATAGTCGTACTTGAAATTAAGTTTCTACATTGATCTCTATTTAAGCCTTTTCCATGGTCTGCCTCTTCATCTAGTCCCGATGACGAACCACACTTGTTGGTTCGAAATGCGTCGACCAAAAAATTCTCTCATGTGATTTCTACCGAAAGACATTGTTTAAGAAAACTTCTATTAATAGTGGTATATCAAGAACAACATAAACATTATTGAGGAAACGTAATTTTTCATATGGGCGGCATATGGGAATAACTCTATTGGTATATATCCTCAAGAAATATTTCCTCATGCAACTGTGTCCATAGCCTTTGGAGCCATGCCTAGAACTCAAAACACCAAATTAGGATATATCTAGAAGTTTGGCATATTGTGTATGATAAATGGGTCTTGTGGCCTAAGTGATAGTTTAAGAGAAAAGCCTAGAGACATAGGCCCTAATATTTATTTCTATGGATCATGTTTCATGTAATATTACTCAAAAACATTAGTTAAGAGGTCGTGTGTGGTGTTTTGAGGTGTTGTGACAATTATTGGATTCCAACAACCCTGTTATATGTTCTAAGTCAATTTTTTTCTCTTGCAACCATGTATATGGACTTTAGATCTACACATAGTTCTCAAAACACACAATTTTGATATAGCTAGGAGTTTGACAACTATTATGTAACAAATGTTGTGTATTGTGGTATAGACAATGATTTAGGACCAAAACCTAAAGACATAGACACTAGGATATATTCCTTTAGTGCTTATGTCTCATGCATGAAGTACAAAAAAATAACAAAAGCCACATGAAGGAAAAATTATTTGTACCTATGAGTGGTATGTAACAATGATGGAAATGATTATTGCACCTTAAGTGAGTTTATTTCGATGTAAGAGATAATGACTTAGGTCTTAATTGTTCCAAGTGAGGAGCATGGCCAATGTAAGGAACCCAATAACATCATCATTATTTCTAGGCAGTAATTAGAATATTGTTAATAGTTCATATGTGCTCATTTGAGGTGTTTTTCCAATCCTTGAATGCATATAACCCTATCACAAGTCCTAATAAAGCTATTTCCTCCCAAATCCATGTCTACAGCTTCAAAAGAACACATAACACTCAAAACATGAAAATGGTGTTCCATTTTGAGATTCAAATAGGTGAATTCAAAGTGGTTCTTTAAGGAGATGTTTTCTTTCCTAGATTTTTTTTGGCTTTCCATAGGTCTGAAGGCGAGTATTTCCTCTCATGACCCTATGTATCAACTTGAGAACCATGCCTAAAGCTTAAAATATCCAATTAAGATATAGTTATAATTTTTGTATATTATGTATAATAGATGGGTGTTATGATTTAATTCATTGTTTAGGACTAACATCTGTATAGATAAGCCATAAGCCCTATTTATATAGGTCTTATCTTTTATGCATGGGTCCTAAAAAACATAAATTCCCTTGAGACAATAATTAGTATTTCTATGTGACCATAATACCATTAAAAGGTCATGTCTGGTGTTTTGGGAATTTATGAATATCCTTTGATTCCTACAAACTTCATGTAGAGCCTAAGGAGATTATTCTTACAACCATGTATATAAATTTTATAGCCATAGATAATGCTCAAAACATGTGATCAGGATATATCAAGGAGTTTTTCATCATGTGTACAAATGATGGCCCTTAAGGAGTATGCCACATTATGGGTCAAAAATCTAAAGATATATGCCCCATGAACTACTTCTCTAGGGATCATGTCTCGTGCATGAGGTCCTAAAAATTATTGAATTACCTTAAGGTTGTCATTAATTTAATTGACTGTACGTCCATTTGGATGTCATGTGTGGTGGTCTAATGAGTTGAGATTATCCTTGGATGCCTATAAGCGTCTTGTATGGCTTAGGGCAATAGTTTCCTCTTGTGACCAAACATAGTGCTCAAAACATCCAATTAGGATATAGTTAGGACATTAAAATCTTGTATTCAAAGGATGGACTTGTGTTGTATTCCATGGTTTATGACCAAATCCTAGATACATAGACCCTAATATGTATTCCTCTAGTTCTCATATCTCATGCATGGTGTCCAAAAACCAATAAATTCCCCATTGATGGAATTTTTTATTTGTACTTATCAGTGGTATATCATAATAACAAAAATGATTGGTGTGCATTATGTGAGTAAATTAGTATTAATCTATAATGAAATATGTCCTAAGAATTTCATGTACGGATCATGGTCCATATAATGGGCTTCATAGCATCATAATTTTTACCACACAATAACTGAAAGACTATTAAGACATCAAGTTTGGTGATTTCAAAATTTCTGACTCTAATTTGATTGAATCCTACAGTTATGCTATAAGGCCTAATATATTTATATTTTTTGTCTTCATGACATTATGACAACAATGGTTGTTCATCACATTGAAAAATATTTCATTGTGATGACATTTTTTATTAATCACATCATGATGTTGTTTATAGTTCATCAAATTGTCAAAATTTTATTGTTCATGACATTGTGACATCATTTTTTGTTTAGCACATTACACCATTATTTTTTGTTCATCATATTTCATTAAGATTAATTATCATCAAATTATGACATTATTCATCACATTATGACATTCTTAATCACAATCCATACATTATTTTTTGTTTTCCATATTACAATGAGGTTTATTGTTCAACACATTATAATGATGTTTGTTGTTCGACACATTGCAGTGTCGTTTGTTGTTAATGATATTGGGATGATGTTTATTGTATGTCACATTGTAATAACACTTGTTGTTCATCACATTTCAAACAAATTTAGTGCTCATCACATGAAACATCATTTATCATTCATCACATTGTGATTACATTTATTATTCATCACATCGTGGTGACTTTGTTTTTCGTTGCATTTTGCAACATTGTTTTTTATTCAACATAAAATTGTAGATTAGGAAATAAATTTGTAAATAAATAAACATTTTGACCATGGTTCCACTATGGTTTATTTTGGTTGACTATGATTTTACCATCGTTTGAATATGCTAAAACATGGCTGGTTATGGTTTTCTATGGTTGACTGTAGTTGACTATAACTGACGATTGTTTGAATATTGTTTCACTGTTGTTGACCATGGATTTTCTATGTTTGACCATGTTTTAACTATGGTTTATATTTTGATGATGTTTGATGACATTGGGATGATGTTCATTATTCACCACATTGTAACAACATTTGTTATTCATCATGTTGAAAATATGTTTGGTGTTCATCACATTGCAACATCGTTTGGAATCCATAATGTTGTGATGACATTTGGCATTCATCACATTTTCACGATGTTTGTTTTTCGTTGCATTGTGACATCATTTTTCTTTCAACATAAAGTTGTGAATAAATGAATAATACATATAAATAAAAAAAATTGTAAGTAAATAAATAAGTAAATCTCATAATTTTTTTCTTGATAATTCGTACATAAACCCAAGAAGAAAATTAAAAGTGAATAACATATATCACATTTTCTATCCATATTTATATTTATAAATTATTAATATTTTTCCATAGTAAATTTATACTATATTTAGATATTGTTAACATCAAACAAAATAATTATTTATCATTTGGCACCCTAAAGGGAGGAACAATTGCTACACTAACCCTTTTAGAAGATAGGCGCATGTGATGGGTCTTAAGGATTTGGGTGTACTTCATGAAAAGATTCATAGGCTTATGCTACATTATATCAAACTATTTTCCATGAGTGTCTTTGTATAGGGAACTTACTTTGACTGGTTTATCTTTCTCACCTTTATTTTTCCAAGGCCCCGTATTTACCTTTTTATTTTCTTTACATATATTGTTTAACAAATTTAATTGATTATCATGTAAGAATGAGATAAACCCATTTTGTGATGAGCAATTTATTGCTTCATCTGGGTCATGGTGTTCTTAGAGATTTCCTTTTATTTTGATATGCAAGATATACATCAAAACTCTTGCGGACAAGTGGGTATATAAGAGGGCATAGAGCTCAAACAATGATTTGTATTTTTCTTGCTTCACATTCCTTTCCATTATCTTGCATTTTAATATTTGTCTGATGCTCTTTCTTCTCTAATAGATGCATCAACCTCGGGCATATACAACATTGTCTTCTCATAGGACAATGTCACCAATGAACTAGCACAGGTAATTGACAACAACCAATAAAAGGACAAGACAAGGGAGTAGGGTAATGTTGACAAATGTTAAGTTTACCCATACATGTGGGTGGGTAGAAACCAAGATTTATATAATGTGTAAATTGTTCTTAAAAATAGTTTATTGAAACAAAAGTAGTTTTTTCTATACTTGAATTGAGGATTGATGAAATACAAAGTAGTGACAAATTTCCATGGTAAAATTCTTGTCACACAATGTTTTCTGAACCATCGGTTTTGACTAGTGAATTTGTTTCAAGATTAAACCATTATGTTTAAATGGTGAATTTGTTTCAAAATTAAATCACTAAGTTTAAATGATGAATTAGTTTCAAAATTAAACCATCAAATTTGACTAGTAAATTTTCTTTCGATTTCCAACCCTAACAGAATATGTATGAATTTCAAAAATAGAAAGAGAATTTGCATCATTGACTCCAACAATTTTGCTTTTGTCTATGTACTAGAATTTTAAAATGAACTACAAAAAAAAACAATATGATTAAATTAGAGTGTTGTATAAGAAACTTTGTAATGTCACCTATAAATATTCATATCTGGGAATTATCTTAATATTTTTATTTACTTTGAAATCAGATAAGTCGTGTCCTCGAACTAGCTAGTTCAATGATGTGAAGAAATTTTGGAATACTTTTTTATTCATCAAAATTCAAAAAAAGAAATTTTAGAATATTAATATTCAAACGAATTTGCTATATTATTTTATCTATAATATAATTATCAAGTTTAAATTAAATTCCATAAAATAAGAAAACATTTGAATTAAAATATTTCAATTCTCAAAAAGGTTTACTAATATATTTTTCCAATTGTTTTAATATTTATCATATAAAAAAACATGCTAATAATATATGATAGGTTGTTTTCATTCATATACATTTAGTGCAAACAATATCCCAACATAAATTAAAAAATTTCTAATAGATCTTCTTCTTATTAGAGATTGTATATATAAATATCAAAATAATAACTTCCTTGTTGCCAATTTTGAAGTAGGGGCTTCCTCCAAAGGAGAAAATGAAGCTTGTAGTGCAATTTCTATGTCTTCTATGATGAATAAACGAACTCTTACAAGAACCCATACACAAAACTCTGGATCTTCATGCAATAACGCTCTTTGATGACCTCTTTCAAACACGAGAAAAACGTCCATTGATCCTTGGTGAACCACCGACGAACCTCACATGAACCTCTCCTCTCATTGAATATTTAAAATAGCATAACAAAAAATAAACTCATGCAGAACACTTTGAAAAAAAATCTCTTTTTTATTGATTTCAAAAGATAAATTACAATGATGGAAGATTTAGAGAAACTTCAATCATAGATAGACTGCTTGGTCATTTACAAGATGATACACCTTAAATTAAGATGCACTCTAGAGGATACCTGGCCCTTTGCAGACTCTGTCTTTGAACTTTCTGAGACAAACACAGACTCAAACTTAATGAGTTCAGGCACTTTAGGTTCATACTTGGGTTGTTAGGTTGTGATACACAAGATTTTCAAACTCAACTCTAAAAGATACTTTCTTCATGATGCAAGCAGATCGAACACAGACATTCGCATATGAAAAGTAGGAAGATTACCTCATACTTCAAATAACAAGACTCTCACTCTTAGACTCTCCAACTCCGTATGCCCCAATGGGCCTCACTTCTCTCTTTTTATAGGATGATAAGGGGACAAACATCAGACAATTGTACTGAGATTCTGAGATATGGATCAAATCACGACAAAAAAATAATAGTACTGAGATTGTGAGATGTGGATCAAATCACACCATAAGTTAGAGAAGTGCTCCAAGTCTCAAAAAATCAGAATTTTTACAAAGCAAAGATTATTCCAAATCCTACAGAAAAGATATCTACAGTTTGGATAGTTTTGTCGAAAAAACCCATGAAAATTGGTCACTATCAAAGTCAAGTGACAAGACAATACTCTACATTGTGGATGTCTTTCAGGAGGAGCCCACAAGAACCCTTTGAGTATTTTAAGGTACGCTCCCAATGGATCTGTACCAGGGAATCAGCCATTATTATGATGCTATGCTCCACTAGTCTCCCATGATTTTGTATAAATCCTTCGGACAATCATTGGTTTCCCAAGGATAATCTGATGGTTTACTTTGGTTAAGACTAACATGTTAGTGTCGGTATCTTCATCCCTCCATCAGTGATCAAAATTTCTCTTTTTGCATGCATATTAGGTGTCTCATTCGATCATCTGCACTCCATTAGGTCATGGATCATCTGATGGTAGTGGTTCTTTGTCAATTTCCCTCATGCCTTTCATCTGCTGGCCTATTTTCACATGCACAAGTCATCTGCTGTCATTTTTATTTCATTTCATTTGCAGAAGTCATTTTAGGGTTTTTAGGTCTCATTAGGTCTAGGGTTTTGTCACCATGGTCTTCAAAAGCTCAATAAGAGGTCAGTAGGCACATGAGGATGTTTAACAAGTTCATAAAATCACAAATTCTACTGATGAATTGCTCCATAAAGGGTTTTTACCTCAAAACTCTGTTTTGAGGTGAAAACAGGGTTTTTCCATTCCATGTAAAAATTTCATGTAATTTTAATGTTTTCATATGTAATAAAGCATCATCTGTAGCCCTGGGTCACCTTGCCAAACTCCAGCACTCCAGCTACTGCAAAGAGACAAGAAAATCCAAGCATTAGTCCATCAAATGACAAAACAGAGAGCCAAACTACAAAAACAGGGTTTTTAAAAGCAAAGTGAAAAGCAACTTTAGAAAGTGGGTTTTCTAAATGAAAAATTAAAGTCAGTTGTATATAAAGGGATCATTTGTGTTAGAAAACTTCATTTGTGCTAAAGGTGAGAGAGAACAAGAAGACAATCGTGTTTGAGGAGAGAAAGGACAAAATTTGCAGCAAAGTTCAAGTTTTTTTCTTGGCACGACGCACCTGGGCACTGGCGCGGTGCACTTGCCAGGAACTACACACCAGGGATAGGAATTGTAAAGAATTTTCAATGGGCGCAGAGCACCTGCCGGTGCTACACACCTGGGTGTTAGCGCGGCGCACCAGTCAGCCAAGCTCAAAACTCATCCCATCGATTTTCCAAGCCTATAAATTTTGCAAATAACATCTGTTCAAGTAAGTACATCCTCCCATTTGCCATAGTAAGAGGTTTTGTCATCCTTGATGGTGTTTTGAATGGTGAAAAATCAAACCCTAATTGCTTCAAAGTTGCCTTGACAAAACTGTCTAGGGTTTTGTAGTTTTTGTCATTCTTGTTGTTTTTACTCCCTTGCATAATTTTCCCACATCCCATCCCCCTGCACCAAATTTCCCTTATTCCCTTCCTCTCTCCCTCTCCCATTGACACTCATCTTACCCCCTATCACCAAACCCTAAGCCCTATACATAATTCCCACTATTCCCCAAACCCTAATTCTCATTTCTCAAACCCTATCATTCCCTAAAACCCTATTAACTCTACTGCCATCATCAAAACCCTCCTTTGCACTTATACTATCAGTCAACCCTTTTATCCCCAAAAGACAAACAACAATCACCCTAAACTTAAAAAAAAAATATCTTCATACTTATCATTCTACACTCCACATTTGCAAGCATGGAAACAGATTCAACATATGAGAGGGATGATGAAACTATCAATGATTCTTCCCAAGAGGTTCATGTCACCATTCAGCTAAGTGTACCATCATTTATAGGGTGTTCATCATCATGTCAGGTTCAAATGGGTCATTTTACACCTTGTTCATGCTTCAGTTGTGCTTAGGTAAGGTTCATTTCGCTCCCCTATGGTTTTGAAGGTAATTTCTCTTGGATGGTCAAATCATCCACAAAACTTGTGTCCTGATGTTCATACACCTTCCCCTATCCTTAATTTACCTTATTAAACACTTCCCATCACTGATATCCCTTAAATTCCTCATTTTCCCACAAACCCTAGTTTCTTGCTACAATTTGGAAATTTTCTAGGCTAGTCCTGTGTTTTGCCCTTTTGGACCCATCCCCTCACTCAATATTTGAAATTCCACTTTCCCCTATTTCCTAACATCCCTCCCTACTTCCAAAAATTTTCTCAATAATTTAGAAGCCTCTTATCCCCTTCACTTCATTTCGACAAATCCCCTGTTCGACACATCGGGATAGGTTTTACTGAAATGATGTTTTTGAGCAATAAAACATGAATTTGGAAACACTAAGAGAGGTTTTTGTCCAAAATAGTCTAATGAAGAAAAAAACCCTTCACGTTTTGCACAGGCATCATGGTTTTAGAGAAATGTCAAAAATACAGTTGCCTCAGGGGAATTGATGCACCTCTGAACTGACCTTGGAAAAATCAAGATTTCTCCTAGCTTGGCCGGCCAAATGACTTTCTTGATGAGTTAAATGATAACTCGACACAAAGAAATTTCCAATGAGCTATCATAAGCTCAATGTGGAGTTGAGTAAGACCTTAAAAATTTGACCACAACAGCACTATGCCTTTAGGCAGCCTCATTTTGCACATTTTGACCAATCTTGGGAGATTTGACTTTGGACAGAGCAAATGAACTCCAAATTAAAAAATTCAAGTTGTGCTGAAAAGTAGACTCAATAATTTTTCCAACGAGCTATCATTAACTCAATTTGGACACTGGTAATTCCTCCAAAACTTGATCTGAAAACGGCGCTACGGATAGAATCAGTGGCACTACGCATAGAAATTTTTAACATAGGCTTTTCTGGCATGTGCGTAGCACCACCTGGCACTCGCTTTTGAAAGGGACCTCCTTTGGAAGAAAACTTTGAATTTTTGGATTCCTTATGAAAATTTATGCATGCCCAAAAATTACTAGGAAATTTTGACAAGTTTTGGACCTCCAAAACGGTCAAAAACACCTCAAAAATGCCCTCTCTACCACTTTTTGGCCACACAGGAAGTAGTGTTGAGAGAACTGACGTTTGGAGGGTCAAATGGGAACCAAATTCAAAAATTCTACTTTTCCTAGAAAGTAGATAGACCGACCTTTCCAACAAGAACAATGTAAACTTTGAAACGGGAACAATAAACTCAAAACGGGAACTCTGGCCAAAAAACCCCAAAAAAACATCAAAAACAGTGCTAAAAACGAAAAGTGTGCATACTGGAATGATGTTTTTTTTTTTAGCTGTAAATTTTGAATGTGTTTTAAAAATGGCAGTGACTACGAAATTTACTAGGAAATTTTCGTGCAAAATATAGCTTCAAAACGAAAGTGTTGATACTGGAATAATGATTTTTTTTTTAGGGTCAATTTTCAAACTTTTTAAAAAATGCTAATAAAACCAATTTTTTATGTCTCAAACAAAGTTAAATTTTAAGGAAAAAAACACATTAATGTTTCTGGTAGAATATCATTTTTCTTTCCTAAGTATAAATTTAACATGTTTTCAACCACAACATGCTAGATACAAAAGAAATTGAAATTTTTTCAACTATAAAACTAAAAAAACATGACATTATGAACAAATTATATCACTGAATGAATTCAAAAGTCTTTATTTGTATACTGAATAAAACAGACATTATATCTCTAATTTGATATTGCATTGTAGATATTTAAACAATAAAATTTATCATACTTAACACATAATCCAACAACATAAAAATGCTTCATAACTTCTCATTTAACAAAATATGGAAAACATTAATCTTATTTGAAGATACGATGCATACATCAGTTATATAAACTGTCTTAAACAATTATTCAAACTCAATCACCCAATAACCGTGGGTAGGTCGTCGTCGTGCCCCTTCCCCCAACCCATTACCGATCTTTCCCATTTACCCATGCCCTCTTCCTCCTTCTGCCCTACCCATGCGGCAGCCCTTACTACCCCCAATTCACCCACCCATGCACCATTTCACCAACTCTTCCTTCCCTACCCCACAACTCTCCTCCCCATAAGCCCAACCCCTAACTCCCATTCCCCTCCAATCTCAACTCCTCCCCCCCTTCCTTAACGCCGGCACCATGGGCCTCGCGCCCTACCCCCCTCCACCTTACCCTTACCCCTACCCCCTACCTTCCCCCACCCTTACCTTACACCCCACCCCCCGCCACCCCCCTACCCTTACCCTACCCCCCCCCCCCCAACCCCTACCCCCCGCCACCCCCCTACCCTTACCCTACCCCCCCCCCAACCCCTACCCCCCGCCACCCCCCAACCACTACCCTCCCCCCCCCCCCCCCCCAACCCCCTACCCTACCCCCCTCCCCTCCCCACCCCCCCTGCACCCCCCTTACCCATGTTTGACATCATATTCTAGTGTAAAAATGTTGTTTCTACATTGATACATAGCTTAATCTCAACTCTTTTACAAGTAGTTAAAGTGCCAAAAGGCACATGCAAGGGAGGTTGTGGGCTATTAGCTATAGAGCAATGAATACTACCATAGAGGGACACAACAATCACAAAAGGAGTCATTTGTGAGGAGATAATTGAGACTTAAATAAATATGGATAAGTAGGTGGCAATCTAAAACAACTTAACATATCTTCCTTATTGTGTAGAAATCAATTTTAGTAATGTGATTGCGTGCATAAAATGAGTAAATATTTCCTTCAAACTTAAATCATTTAAACATCAAGCTTTGCATAGATGGTTTGTTTATTGAGTTATCAACATGAATAGTGCATGGTTTATTACCTTTTGCAAAGATTGGCCTTTGAAGAAATTTTGTATGAAATGTTTTGACAACATTTATCCTTCTATTAAAAATGTAAATATTAGAAGATATACTTCCATTATTTTGGAGTTCCACCTAGGTTTCCATTGTGTCTTTTCTAAGCCATTTTTCCTTCAGTGTAAGCATGTGTACAAATTTATTTATTTATTTATTAGAAAAAGACAGAACAACAATTAGAAGCCCTGCTTCACTCTAACAGTGATAATCGTAATAATTAGAAAATATGATGGTATTCAACCTTGATTGAGGAATCCCCATGTATGGTCCATGTATTAGATATAGAATATGGATATGCAAGCATTGAGAAACATTTCTTGGAATTTGAATTGCTCAACTTTTCATTCCTTTTGAGCATGACCTTTTTTTTTTTAATTTTTTCAAATGCACTCAGGAATGCTAAAGTAACAGTGTTTTCTCAAATTTCAAATATAAAATGTTATCCTTTGCTAGACATTCATATGCATACATCAAATTCACATACTAACAAATAAATGCATTTTTTCCAACACATAAATGTAAAGACCTTATTTTTAAACATGTGTTTTATTTAATATTATCCTCACATTGATGAGTAGGGAGCCATGTAACATTAATTCCGATGTGATTATTCAACAAGAGTAAACACATCATTTGCTTTATAAATCGTTATTAAAAGAAAAATGGCATAATGTCACTACTTTTGGGATTGTGTTAATCGATGAGACACAACTCTATAGTATTGTTTCAAGGTTTCAGATAGAGTATATAAATAATTGCTTTTCCAATCCACTAATAAGTATGCCTTTCTTATTTATGTAATGATATGATTTTCATATATGAATGTTCAACTATGTTTCCATTATTATTTGGGTTAAATCAATTACATATAGCCAAACATTATTTCCATTGATACCAGTAACCATTTTAAAATGCTAAAATCTCAAGTTTTTGTAGTTATAATTTAAGCCCATTGTGAAATCTCATATATTTTTCCACAAACAATACTGATCATTCTCCAAAGTTAGTTCTCTCAACTCCATCGGCAAACTTTTGGTGATAGGCTTGCTGCCTTACCTTTTCCTCTCATTCCCTATGTTGTAAAACAAATTCTATGACTGTCAGTGTTCCACATTTAACTTGCTTTCCTAAAAATGCCCATTAAAATTAGTTGGATATGCCTAAAATAAGAGTTAAGAGTAAAGGATTGGTAGATTAATGGATGAAACAATACGTATTAGCTCATGTAATAGGAAGGAAAATCCTTTAAACTTCTGTGAAAATGTCTATAATGAGACAAATAACTCTATAACATCGTTTCAAGGTTTCAGATTAAGTATATAAATTAATTTGATTATCCAATCCACTAAGTACACCTTTCTTAATTTATGTAATGCTTTGATTTTCATATGTGAATATTAACAGATGATTAGGATAATCAAAAAGTATTCATTCACTGAAACAAGACTTAACTTATCATATTACAGTTTAGAAAATTAAAATTTTAAGTCTTTCAGTTTTCATAGATTTCATATTACTTTAATAATCTATAAAATTATGTCTGAATAATTTTTTTTATTAATAATAACTTTTATCCTAATACAAATATGAAAAAATATATATATATAAAAATGATCAGCTACCCCTTCTCCTCCTTAAAAATAAATAAAGTGAAACTGCTGATTCCGAAACAAGGAGCATCAACTACCTCATTTAATGGATGATTAGGGTAATCAAAAAGTATTTCCTTTACTGAAACAGGACTCATTATGTTAACCATTTAAGAGATTTAAATTTTAGTTTTTCAGTTTTCGCAAATTTTATATTACTGGAATAGTCTATAAAATTATTTTTAAATCAAAATTATTATTATTAATAACTTTTATCCTCATACAAATATGAAAAAAAAAATTATAAAAATGATCAGCTACCACTCCTTTTTAAAAATAAATAAAGTGAAACTGCTGATTCCAAAACAAGGACCAGCAACAACCTCATATAACCGATGATGAGGATAATCAAAGAGTATTTCCTTTACTGAAACAGGACTCCGCAGTCGGCTCTCATTATTTTTTCTGAGTTGTGTGTAAATATTGTGCACATAATGGTGAGAAGCCTTTCTGTATATACAGAGATGGAGAATTCAACCTGAAATAGCTATGTGCCGAAGTCAAATTAACGTTGGATATGGAATCATATTTTCAGTTTTTAAGGTATATACGTTCGAATCTTTTCGCATTATTTTTCTTTTCATAAAAGTTTTTATTACTGAATTCAAATTTAATAACTATGCATCAACTACTAAATTCCCCACCATTTGAAGAGAGAATGAAGGGCCATGGCGGGGCGGTC
Organism: Pinus tabuliformis; assembly: GCA_031772625.1. Lineage (NCBI taxonomy): Eukaryota > Viridiplantae > Streptophyta > Pinopsida > Pinales > Pinaceae > Pinus > Pinus tabuliformis. The sequence goes on along the minus strand of CM062818.1, from coordinate 1,381,293,889 downwards.
GATTCCGGGAATCGACCGGTCGGGTGGCGCTGCTCTTTGGTTCACTCGAATCACAATATCATTTCCAGCTTGCATATTTCTTCGTAAAAGTCATGAAAAGTTTGTTGTATATTAATTGAAGGGTAGAAATTAATGGCGGCCCGGGGTGGATCACAATTGCTACCATTGCCAATGGAGCAGCGCCACCCGACCGGTCGATTCCCGGAATCGACCGCCCCGCATCGGGCATCGGAATTCACTATTAATATTGGCCATCGGGCATCTGCAGTGTAGTGTCGCAGAGTTTATTTAGCTTTCAAACCGCTTCAAAGCCTTATTAAGGGAAAAATCCACCCTGATTCGGTAATCACAAATACAGTTACTTACTGTTGATTCTGGATCCTTTATTGTTGAATTTAAAAAAAGGGTTTTCTTACGCAGAAACTGATCTCTCTCTCGAATCTGACCTTGTATTGTCAGGTTCAAAAGGGAAGGGAATTGTGTAAATAGGAAAGTAGGAAGGGATAAATCCGTCATCAAGTCAGCGAGATACACTAAACAATCATGTAATGAGAACCCTGTGCTGTAAGTGTTATAATGATTTGGAAGCATATTATATCAAAATAGAGATTTTGATGTTTGAAAATAAATAAAATGAAAATATTCGTCAACAAATTTCAAATTGCTTAATAGGTTAAGACACATTAGGTCTATATCTTATAATAGAATTTTATCATTAGAATACATATGGGGAACAATTGGAAAAACATTTCTCAAGCCCCAGAACCTAGAAATCTATTGATTGGATATATTGAACACAGTCGTAAGTCGATAGCAATACTGGAACGCTGTTGCAACTACATAAGCATCACATCATGAATGCTTCAAAAGAAAATATAACGATGATCTTTGTTTTCGGAACAAAGTTGGGTGGACCGAAATGGAAAATTTGAAAAAGAGATAGAGTTCTTATTGATGAGACCAATCAACTTATTATTGTAGGATGTTAATGACACATATTGTATATCAAATTTATTATTGTATAATGTTAATAATATATATGGTATATTAGTGATGAGAACAAAATAAAACGTTTATTTATTTTTTAAAATTAAAACATCAAACTACTTCTATATAAGTTAATTTTTATATTTTTGGTGTAAAGATAATTAAAATAATATAGTTTTATAGAAAATGGTTTTTTTAGGAAGTGAAATATTATTAGAGAAAGATAATCATATCAAGGCTACCAAAAATTCTAAATTTTGGCTGAATTCTTTCATAAATACGTTTTAGAACAATTTAATAGTATTTTCAAACAATATAAAGCATGAACCTGAGTCTCTATGTTTGCAAAAGATTTTGCAAATAAATTCATCACAAAATAATTGTATGAATGGGAATCGACGGGGTGGGGCGGTCGATTCCAGGAATTGAACGGTCGGGTGGCGCTGCTCCGTTGGCAATGGTAGCAATTGTGATCCACCCCGGGCCGCCATTAATTGCTACCCTTCAATTAATATACAGCAAACTTTTCATGACTTTTACGAAGAAATATGCAAGCTGGAAATGATATTGTGATTCGAGTGAACCAAAGAGCAGCGCCACCCGACCGGTCGATTCCCAGAATCGACCGCCCCGCCATGGCCCTTCATTCTCTCTTCAAATGGTGGGGAATTTAGTAGTTGATGCATAGTTATTAAATTTGAATTCAGTAATAAAAACTTTGATGAAAAGAAAAATAATGCGAAAAGATTCGAACGTATATACCTTAAAAACTGAAAATATGATTCCATATCCAACGTTAATTTGACTTCGGCACATAGCTATTTCAGGTTGAATTCTCCATCTCTGTATATACAGAAAGGCTTCTCACCATTATGTGCACAATATTTACACACAACTCAGAAAAAATAATGAGAGCCGACTGCGGAGTCCTGTTTCAGTAAAGGAAATACTCTTTGATTATCCTCATCATCGGTTATATGAGGTTGTTGCTGGTCCTTGTTTTGGAATCAACAGTTTCACTTTATTTATTTTTAAAAAGGAGGGGTAGCTGATAATTTTTATAATTTTTTTTTCATATTTGTATGAGGATAAAAGTTATTAATAATAATAATTTTGATTTAAAAATAATTTTATAGACTATTCCAGTAATATAAAATTTGCGAAAACTGAAAAACTAAAATTTAAATCTCTTAAATGGTTAACATAATGAGTCCTGTTTCAGTAAAGGAAATACTTTTTGATTACCCTAATCATCCATTAAATGAGGTAGTTGCTGCTCCTGGTTTCGGAATCAGCAGTTTCACTTTATTTATTTTTAAGGAGGAGAAGGGGTAGCTGATCATTTTTATATATATATATTTTTTTTCATATTTGTATTAGGATAAAAGTTATTATTAATAATAATTTTGATTCAGACATAATTTTATAGATTATTAAAGTAATATGAAATCTGTGAAAACTGAAAGACTTAAAATTTTAATTTTCTAAACTGTAATATAATAAGTTAAGTCTTGTTTCAGTGAATGAATACTCTTTGATTATCCTAATCATCTGTTAATATTCACATATGAAAATCAAAGCATTACATAAATTAAGAAAGGTGTACTTCTTAGTGGATTGGATAATCAAATTAATTTATATACTTAATCTGAAACCTTGAAACGATGTTATAGAGTTATTTGTCTCATTATAGACATTTTCACAAAAGTTTAAAGGATTTTCCTTCCTATTACATGAGCTAATACATATTGTTTCATCCATTAATCTACCAATCCTTTACTCTTAACTCTTATTTTAGACATATCCAACTAATTTTAATGGGCATTTTTAGGAAAGCAAGTTAAATGTGGAACACTGATAGTCATAGAATTTGTTTTACAACATAGGGAATGAGAGGAAAAGGTAAGGCAGCAAGCCTATCACCAAAAGTTTGCCGATGGAGTTGAGAGAACTAACTTTGGAGAATGATCAGTATTGTTTGTGGAAAAATATATGAGATTTCACAATGGGCTTAAATTATAACTACAAAAACTTGAGATTTTAGCATTTTAAAATGGTTACTGGTATGAATGGAAATAATGTTTGGCTATATGTAATTGATTTAACCCAAATAATAATGGAAACATAGTTGAACATTCATATATGAAAATCATAGCATTACATAAATAAGAAAGGCATACTTATTAGTGGATTGGAGAAGCAATTATTTATATACTCTATCTGAAACCTTGAAACAATACTATAGAGTTGTGTCTCATCGATTAACACAATCCCAAAAGTAGTGACATTATGCCATTTTTCTTTTAATAACGATTTATAAAGCAAATGATGTGTTTACTCTTGTTGAATAATCACATCGGAATTAATGTTACATGGCTCCCTACTCATCAATGTGAGGATAATATTAAATAAAACACATGTTTAAAAATAAGGTCTTTACATTTATGTGTTGGAAAAAATGAATTTATTTGTTAGTATGTGAATTTGATGTATGCATATGAATGTCTAGCAAAGGATAACATTTTATATTTGAAATTTGAGAAAACACTGTTACTTTAGCATTCCTGAGTGCATTTGAAAAAATTTAAAAAAAAAAGGTCATGCTCAAAAGGAATGAAAAGTTGAGCAATTCAAATTCCAAGAAATGTTTCTCAATGCTTGCATATCCATATTCTATATCTAATACATGGACCATACATGGGGATTCCTCAATCAAGGTTGAATACCATCATATTTTCTAATTATTACGATTATCACTGTTAGAGTGAAGCGGGGTTTCTAATTGTTGTTCTGACTTTTTCTAATAAATAAATAAGTAAATTTGTACACATGCTTACACTAAAGGAAAAATGGCTTAGAAAAGACACAATGGAAACCTAGGTGGAACTCCAAAATAATGGAAGTATATCTTCTAATATTTACATTTTTAATAGAAGGATAAATGTTGTCAAAACATTTCATACAAAATTTCTTCAAAGGCCAATGTTTGCAAAAGGTAATAAACCATGCACTATTCATGTTGATAACTCAATAAACAAACCATCTATGCAAAGCTTGATGTTTAAATGATTTAAGTTTGAAGGAAATATTTACTCATTTTATGCACGCAATCACATTACTAAAATTGATTTCTACACAATAAGGAAGATATGTTAAGTTGTTTTAGATTGCCACCTACTTATCCATATTTATTTAAGTCTCAATTATCTCCTCACAAATGACTCCTTTTGTGAGTGTTGTGTCCCTCTATGGTAGTATTCATTGCTCTATAGCTAATAGCCCACAACCTCCCTTGCACGTGCCTTTTGGCACTTTAACTACTTGTAAAGACTTGAGATTAAGCTATGTATCAATGTAGAAACAACATTTTTACACTAGAATATGATGTCAAACATGTGGGTTCTTATCACAACGGAAGACCTAAAGATTAAGTTGAAATTCAATCATAAACAAAATATCATTACTTAAATATCAACAACAAATCACTCTCTATCCATGCATTGAAAAAACCAAACACCTTTTCTATTGTTATTCAAACAAGTTTACTCCCTCGGGGAGGGGTTGGGGGGTGTAGGGGGGCGGGGGGATGGGTGGGGCGGGGGTTTGGGGGGATGGAGGGGGGCGGGGGCGGGGGGCGAGGGGGGATGGGGCGCGAGAGTGTGGGGGGATGGTAGGGGGTAGGGTGAAGGAAGGGGAGGGGGGTCGCGGAGGGGGGCCGGGGAGGGGGGAAGCTTAGGAAGCTTCGTTCAAACAAAAAATTTAGCTGAAAACAAACATCTAGCGTGGCATGCAAAAGATGGACCATGAAGAAATACAGAGTTGGCGAGTGAAACAAAGAGAAAACAAAGATTTGATGGATGCAAGGAGTACAATAACTTGGTAATCATATCGAGGGATTTTTCATCATCATCATTTTCGGAGATTGGATCAGGCGTGTTACTTTAATTATTAATGTGTAGTGAATCCAGACAAGAGATCTCTCGTGAGAGGAATAAGTTAATGGGGCCGGGGCTTCAATGTAGTCGTCAGGGGTTGTGGGTGGCGCATGGGTAGGGGCTCGCCCATACTTGCCTAATTGGGCACTTAGTCTCATTATCCCTCACCTGACCTCCCGCTCGCCCATCGACCCGTGTGCGCGTTAGAGGTGGCTGGGCAATTCTGATTATACAAACATAAAATTTATGGTATATTTTTGTTGTTAATTTAAGTTAATATGTTTTTTTATTTACTAATTTATGTGTTTTTTTTAGGAAAATGGCATCAAGGAAAATTTCTGTGAATCTTTCTGGACCAAAGAGTCTTAAAGGTGTATCTTCAAAAAACATTGGTGAACGAACTCCACTTGAGCTCATGCCTACAAATATTTCAAGTGCTTTAAGTGATAAGAAGCTAATCTCAGATTGGAAAAGTTCAAAAGAGGTGAAATTTCCATCAAGAGTCTAGTATGTGAAAGAAAGAGAGAGCACAACTGTGATTTTCGCATTGATTTTTAAGTTAATTATTAATTTTTGAAAAAAAAAATTGTTATTATTATTTTTTTGACATGAAATTAATAAAAAAAAACTATTATTTGACCATTTTTAGTTAATATTTTTTTATAAAAATTGTGATTTTGACATGTTAATTCTAGCAAAAAAATATCAAAACGTTTAGTTTTTTTTGTTATATTTATGTTAAAAATGGTTATTTTTATGTCCATTGTTAAAAAATGTTGTTTTTTAGAAACAATTATTTCATGTGGATTGAAAAATTAATTAAGGATGTATAAATATGTAGATTATCTAAAATTCAAACTATCGACTTTCTAATTTAAAAATGCAAAACAATAAAAACACCCCTAAAAAAAAAAAAATAAGATAGAGAACAAGAAAATATGAATAAAATGACGACTTCAAAAAGTATCAAATTTAGAAAATAATTTTTTGCATTTCACACACTAGAAAATTAAAAGTCAAAAAATAGGTCTTTTAAAAAAAGGGTGTGATGCAGAATACTCACTTTTTAAAATCAGCATGAAAATCACTACCATTCTAAAACTTGATTTCATCTTTGAACATGAAAAAAAATTAAAGTTCCAAAAACCATGTTCTAAAAAATACATGTGTATTCTGCATCACCACTTTTGAAAATCGGGTCATTTTTTTGCTATCTCTACGAAATGGGTAACAGTATCAGTTCCCGTTTCAAAGTTTACATTGTTCAAGCCAACTTGGAGAAAATTTGGTGAAGGGAAAGGCCTCCAAATGTAGCTAGGAAAAATCGCTACGCACAGAAAAAGTGGCGCTACGCACAAGAGGAAAAAGTGTCAATTTTGCTCAAAAACTCTGTTTTTCACCTAGTTTTCTTCCAGTTTGACGTTTTCTCTCTTATGGTCAAATTCATGATTTGACATGATTTGAATTGATGTAGTATGATATAAAAATGATAAAAATTTACTTGATAAGGTAGATACATCAGTTGTAGGTGGTTTAGAGTTGAATGAATCAGTTTCCTAGGTTTTAGAGGTAAGTTGTTCCACTACCTATTTTTGTGTTCCTAGTTTAGATATGGTTGAAACCACCCCTCTTCTCATGGATTCGACCCCTGATGGATAGCACCAAGTGGTTTGGAGATCTATATCATGTGTTTTTTCAATCATTTGTAAAGGTTGGACTCTTGTGAATGCTTTGAACATTATTGTACATTCATTTCTACAGTTTGGCAAGCAAATAGACCAAGGTTTGTAGAATTTTGTGAGATTCTTGTGGCAAGGTGATTTAGTATTGTTTCTCCTTCTGTAATTCAAGTTATCATGTGTTTATGTGTGCCATTATCTATCTCTTTTTATCTTAACTAAATGAATCAAGTATAAAGGTGGAAATCATTGATGTTGCGGTGCTCTACCTTAGGGTTTGTTTAGTTTTACATGTTTTCTATTGTTTGAAGAGGACTCGTGACACTTTCATTCCATATCCAACTCCTCACCAGTATTAAGACTATCCATTTCACTTAGTTCAAAGTACTAAAGCATTTTCCTACCTCGCCCCACATAAATCTTTGCAAGACTGAGTTCATTCCCTGGACCCAAAACTACCTTTCACATTTGATCCAGCAAACCAACATAAAATTCAATAAAACTCCTCTCAGCATATACCTAGCCTAAAATTAATCTTTACATGAATCATCTCAAACCTTCTTGATAAATTTTCTTTGAGATTGACAAGGAGAGTTCCCTCTCCCGGCCTGGTAGGGCTAGCTACCAGGTTAAACATGGTTTGATGTTACCCTAGACCTACCTTTCTCAACCTGAGGTAGATTTAGGAACTAACATAACCAATGATGATTTCCTCTCATGAAGTATCCTAATATGCGATCATTAGAAAAATTCTTTAGATCCATAATAGTCTTACAAGGAAGGTGAAAACACTCCATGCACTCCTGATAATCACTTTGAAAGCAACTTTCAAAGTACCTTGGATCCATAGCAGTATTATTTATCCCATATCATCTCCACCATTCCTGTAACCGAGTTGGTTGTAATAGTAATAGTGTAATGAAGACAGGTTCAAATTTTAATAATGTATAATGTATTTCTGATTTTACTTCTCTGCATAAGAGATCCCACCAGAGATCTTTATAGCCCTGAAAATTATAGACAGTGTCAGGAAATACAAGGCTCCAATCCTTTTGTGGCCACATTATTCTTGCTAGATGTTCAGGATATCTAGCTCTATTGGTAGTATAATATTTATGGAATTTTTTGGTTCTATTTCTTCCCTCATTCCATATCAAACAAATATCATGAAAGCTTTCCCTTAATGCTTCGTCTGCAATATTAGAATACATCATTGAATTCTTACACACCATATCATATATCCAAGTGTTGGACTTAGGGTAAATATTTCTTCTTGGTACAAGGTGTTGTAAGTCCTCATGAGGTTGTAGATTTGCATCCATAACTTTGATGTTTCTTAATTGTCAAGGGGGTTTCCATTTTTCTGCATATATTGGCCATAAGGTGTTGTTTGGGATATTACTAAGTTCTTCTTGTTGTGCTATAGGGTCCCATTCAATGACAATAGCCGTTAGATGATTTTCTTTTTTCAGATACTCCCGACTCAAAAAATTGGGTACACAATTTCTTTCTCCCTTTATATGCTCAACATCAAAATCAAAATTTGCAAACAATGCTTGCCATCTAGAAAACCTGGATTCAGTAGACCTTTTAATGCCTTTTTTCATAACTTTTTTGAGTGCAGAGGCATCAGTTTGGAGAAAGAATTTCTTGTGTACAAGGTGGAGATCGAACTTGTCAATATAATTCGAAGCTGCTTTGACTTCCTTTTCAATTGTTGAATAATTCTATTCAGCCAAATTCCATGTTCCCGAGGAAAATTGTATGACTTGTTCTTCTCCATCTTTTTTTGCCTTAAAATTCCTCCCAATCCAATATAACTGGCATCACTTTCTACAATTTTTGGAAGATTTTCATCGGCAACATAAAGAATGGGTAAATATTTTACCTTGGCTTTTATTTTCCTCACTGCAGCAGTATGTTCTTCAGTCCATGGTACTGGTTATTTTTACAACCTCTGGTTCAGTAGGCTTCTTTCTGAAACACACCCTTTATATAAATTACTGACATAATTTAGGCATCCTAAGAATATATGTAGTTGTGTCTTATCTATAATTTTATCAGGAAATTTTTCGCTCAAATCTAATGCATGTTTTTGTAGTGCGATCTACCCATCTTCAATACTATGGCCAAGGAATTTGATGGTTGTTTGAAACAATTCCATTTTCTTCTTGCTTATTACTATACCATTATTCATTATGATCTGTGAGAATTTATGAACATGTTTAAAATGTTCAACATATTTTGAAAAAATAAGGACATCATCTATATAAACAATAAGCCAATCAAAATATGGCTTAAAAATATGATCCATTATTTTTTGGAATTTGGATGGTGCATTCTTTAAACAAAAAGACATGACATTCCATTCATAGTGTCTAGCAGGAATACTAAAAGCAGTTTTGAACCTATTTTCTTCTTGTATGGAAACTTACCAAAAACCAAATCCCATGTCAAACTTGGAGAAGATTTTGGCACCCGCTATCGTGCTTATCAAACTTATTTTGTGGGGGATTGGATACGTGTCATTGGCTAGGACAATATTCAGAGGTTTGTAATTTATAACCAATCTAGGGAGACCCCTAATCTGTTCTGAGTGTTTGTTGACATAAAATTCATAACAGTTCGAGGGACCGCTAGATTCTTTGATTAACCCTCTTTTTAAGATATATGTAATATATTTTTGACATAATACTTGATATTCACTGTTCACAGGAATTGCCCAACTTTTGCAAGGCTTTCCTGCATAGTCTTCTTTGAAGGGAAATTTGACTATGTGTTGCCTCCTGTGCCAGAAAGCATTTGGGTTTTCTGAACAACATTGTCTTTCAGGACATTCTTTTAGATCTAAAATCCTGTGTTTCAATTTGAGGAATTGGAGTTGTTCTTTTATCCTTAAGGAATTTTTGAAATCTTTCATTTCTTCTATCTTTTGTGTTGTCAGACTTACTTCTTGCATGGTTTGGACCATTGTAGAGATCATGAGCATTGAGATAAATGGAAAGGTATTAGTCTACAAAAATCCTTTATGGTTGGGGACGGATATGAAATAACCAGCCTTCACATCTGGTAATTTGGCTGACCCGTGTGGCTCAAAAACAACTAGGAAAACATTTCCTAGGATACAATCTATGGGAATATTTCCAATTGCAACTTTTACATTCGTACAGTAATTTGAGAAATATATTGTGGCTTTAGTAACTTCATATCTGAATTCTTGTGTTCCTACTCCAGTAAATTGCTTGTGTGCAGCTGTCCAAAATTTTGCATGGATTAGATTTTTATTCAAAAAATTATTATTTGTGCCTGAGTCTATTAATGTTCTCACTGTGAAGATTTCTCCTTGGATATCTATTTTTAACAACACATGATGTTGTTGATACTGTATGGTCATTATTTTCATATTACCAAATCCCAGATTTTCATGTTGTTTCCCTTCGTAAATCTCTACATTGGGATTTATCTCATAATCTCCTTACTCTATTTTTTTTACTTTTACTTTTCCCATTTTTGAAATTTTTATTTTGTACTCAACAATTTCTTTCTTTAGATGATTAATTTCATGGCTGACTTCCAATAGGGTCAAGGATCTGGGCTTTGTATGTTGTTGGTTTCTATAAAAATACTTTTATTATTTTCATAGGAGGCATCCACAAACAGAGCTTTAGAGATGGTACTTTTTGAAGAACTATTAGTGCCTCTGCTCATGGTTTACAAGAATGTTTCTAGGAGTTTTTCTTTTAGTTATCATTCCCCAAGCATCTTGATTCTTGACAGTACTTTAGACTCATCATAATCTATGTTATGTGCCATACACACCTTTTCTTTTTGCATAGTTTTTTCATCTTGTTCTTCTGAATCAAATTCTGATTCAGTTTCAGAGAGGCTGCAATGACATACGTCAGTATCTGTGCAATCACACTGTTGTATATGCATGTTTATATGTTCATCACCACTATAATCTACGTCTGAATTGCTCGACTCAGTTGATTCTGGTGAAATACAACAGTCTTGTTTCATCAAATGTACTTCCACTTTGAATTGAACTAGTGGTCTTCTTACCTGTCTCTGAGTTCTTCTAAGGAATTGTTCTTGTAACTTTCTGCCTCTGTTTTCTCTGGATTCTTTTCCCTTAGGACACTTGTTTGTTTATGCTTGCTTTCTCCACATAGCCAACAATTGATCATTTGTTGCCTCTGCAATTTGAGGTGAATATCCTTTGGCGCAAAATAATGTGTGTTGGGCATGGTCCTATAATACCCTTTTCTAGGATGTTTTCTTGTTTTCTCAGGGAGATTTCTATTTGACTGTTTTTGTCTTTTCTTCAAATTTTTTCTGATCTTTCTTTTCTGTACAATAGGATCATCAGTTGATAATCCATATTTACTGCAGAAGTACAAATGGTAGATGCAGAATCATCATCTACATAGAAACCTTCCTAGATAGCCTGTGATGGAAGTAAACTACAAACTAGCAATACTTTCCTTCCATTCAAGGGAATTGTGCTAGGTGAAGTAGCAAACATTGCCAAAGCCATTCCTTTAGTGTCAAAAGATGGCTCAGCCCTAGGGATATATGGAAGGATATAGAAAAACATTGAACAAATCAACTGGAGAAACTCTACAATTAAAGTGCTTGAAATGAATATGGAAAAAAACAATGAGCAAAAGGAAGGCTTTGATACTATACAAGTTGTTGTAAATAATGTAAATAATAAATTGAATGATATGAATTTCTTAGTTTCAGCTTTGAAAGGATTTGTGAAAGAATCTTCAACACACATAAAAGATATAGATAAAAGAATGGATTTGTGACTCAAATCTACTCAAGATCTCATAGGAGAACTTTCTGAGCATTTTGAAAAAGCTCCCTGTAACCCCAAAAGATAAAAACATCCCCACTTCCATGTTTTTTAGCCATCATGAGCCCATCCAACACGAAAATAAATCTATAGAGAAATTCCCTCTTCTCTTCCCCAAAGAAACGCCTGAAGAACAAGTTGAGTCTCCTAAAAAGTCTATTTCTTCATTCCTAGAGGACATATCCAAAGAAGAAAAACCTGACTCCTCAAGTCACCATCTTTTTACCATCTATGAACCATTTTCCAGTCAATACACTAGATATCCAACTCCTGATCTCAGTGGAAAAGGTAAATTTCCTGAGACACATACTTTTCAGTCTCGCTCCTATAATGAATGGAATATAGATGGACTAAGTGCTGGTCAAATTAGGAAAATGATTGATCAGATGTATACTGAATACAAACTTATGTGTATAAGGGGAAAGTCTAAAGTTGAATCATGTAAAACCCTCATACAATGTTTCACATGCACCTTACAAAGCTAGTGGGAAGTAGAGTCTTCTCCTACTCTAATAGATAAAATGGAAGTAGAAGTAGTCAAAGATGAAGAAGGAGATATATTCCATAAAGAGGATGGGGATCCCCAAAATAACAATATAGGAGATTTAACCTCATTCATCCTTAAACACTGGTGTGGAGCAACTGTTGAAATTGCAAATAAACATGAAATGAATCTAAAATGCAGAAAAATGCCACAATATGAAGACTTTCACAGGGATTGGACACAAAGAATTTATGAGGTTAAAGACAACCAAAATGACTTATGGAAACAAGTCTACTTAGTAGCACTTCCATCTAAATTTGTAGAATATATCCAAAGGTAGGAAATTTTCCAAACATCTTTTGAGACATATACATGGGGAGAAATATATGGTAACGTCACAAAAGCATCGGTAGGCTTATGTACTAGCATGAAGGTAAATAAGTCTCTACAGAAATTATCTAGACTACCTGACAGTAAGTATATCTGCAAAAAATATGGATTATCAATTGATGATCGTATTTTACAGAAAAGAAAGATTAGAAAAAGTTTGAATAAAAAACAAAAACATCCAACCAAAAATCTCCCTGAGAAAACAAGAAAACATCCTAGAAAAGGGTATTACAGGACCATGCCCAACACACATTATTTTGCGCCAAAGGATATTCACCTCAAATCGTAGATGCAATAAATGATCAAATGTTGGCTATGTGGAGAAAGGAGGCATACAAAAAATAAGTTTCCTAAGGGAAAAGAATCCAGAGCAAACAGAGGCAGAAAGTCACACGAACAATTCCTTAGAAGAACTAAGAGACAAGTAAGAAGACCACTAGTTCAATTCAAAGAGGAAGTAAATTTGATGAAACAAGATTGTTGTAGTTCACCATAATCAACTAAGTCTAGCAATTCAGACCCAAATTGTAGTCGCGATGAACATATAAACATGCATATACAACAGTTTGACTGCACAGATACTGACGAATGTCATTGAAGCCTCTCTAAAACCAAATCAGACTTTGATTCAGAAGAACAAGATGAAAAAACTACACGTAAATAAAAGGTGTGTATGGCACATACCATAGATGATGATGAATCTAAAGTATTGTCAACAATCAAGATGCTTGTAGAAGGATAACTAAAAGAAGAACTCCTAGAAACGTTCCTACAAACCATGCACAGAGGCACTAGTAGTTCTTCAAAAGGTACCATCTCTAAAGATTTGTTTGTGGATGCCTCTTATGAAAAGAATATAAAGTCTTTTCAAAGAAACCAACAACATACAAAGCTCAGATCCTTGACCCTAGGGGAAGTCAGCCATGAAATTAATCATCTAAAGAAAGAAATTGTTGAGCTCAAAACAAAAAAGGAAAAAATGGAAAAAATAAAAGAAAAAGAAACAGAGCAAGGAGATTATTGGGTAAATCCCAATGTAGAGATTTACGAAAGGAAACAACATGAAAATCGGGGATTTGGGAATATGTAAATAATGACCATATAGTATAAAAAACGTCATGTGTTGTTAAAAATAGATATCCAAGGAGAAATCTTCATAGTGAGAATATTAATAGACTCAGGAGCATATATTGATGTTTTAAATAAAAGCTAATCCCCACAAAATTTTGGACAGCTGCACACAAGAAAGTTAATGGAGTAGGAACACAGGAATTCAAATATGAAGTTCCTAAAGCCACAACCTATTTCTCAAATTACTGTATGAATGTAAAATTTGCACTCGGCAATATTCCCATCAATTGTATCCTAGGAAATGTTTTCCTATCTTCTATTGAGCCACATGGGTCAACTAGATTACCAGATCATATGGCTTGTTATTTAATATCCATCCCCAACCATAAAGGATTTTTGCAGACTATTACCAAGGAAAATATTAATGATGAAAAAGTGTCTTAGAGTTTAGAAAACTTGGCGAACCTTACTGGTCACCAAATTGAAAATTATAAAATGTTTTTTGATATCTTTGTAAAAACATGCAAATTTCTAATAGTTTTATATATAGTCATTATACAATATTTTCAAATTTAAAGCCAAAATATTTTTATACTATAAAATTTGGGTGAATCATTTTTAGAGAAAAAAGGAATTTGGCGATTCTTTTTTCTGGAAAAACCATGGAAAATCAGCCCACTCGTGAATATTTGCCCCTAAAATTTTCTATGACTATTACTCTGCCATTTATCTCAACGTATAGGATCTCTACAATGGTCCAAACCATGCAAGAAGTAAGTTTGACAACACAAAAGATAAAATAAATGAAAGATTTCAAAAATTCCTTAAGGATAAAAGAACAACTCCAATCCCTCAACCTGAAAAACATGATTTCAGATCTAAAAGAATGTCTTGAAAGAGAATGTTGTTCAAAAACACCCAAATGCTTTCTGGCACAAGAAGCAACACATAATCAAATTTCCCTTCAAAGAAGACTATGCAGGAAAGCCTAGAAAAAGTTAGGCAATTCCTATGAACAGAGAATATCAAGTATTATGTCAAAAAGAGATTACAGATTTCTTAAAAAGAGGGTTAATCAGAGAATCTAGTAGTCCCTGGAACTGTTATGGATTTTATGTCAACAAACACTAAGAACAAATCATAGGGGTCCCCTGATTGGTTATAAATTACAAACCTCTGAACACTGTCCTAGCCGATGACAAGTATCTAATCCCCCATAAAACAAATTTGATAAACAGGATAGCGAGTGCCAAAATATTCTCCAAGTTCAACATGAAATTTGGTTTTTGGCAAGTTGCCATACAAGAAGAAGCTAGGTTCAAAACGAATTTTAGTATTCCTGTTGGACACTATTACTGGAATGTCATGCCTTTTGGTTTAAAGCATGCACCATCCAAATTCCAAAAGATAATGGATCAGATTTTTAAGCCATATTTTTATTGGCTTATTGTGTATATAGATAATGTACTTATTTTTTCAAAATCTGTTGAAGAACATTTTAAACATGTTTAGGAATTCTCACAAATAATAAAAAATAATTGTCTAGTACTAAGCAAGAAGAAAATGGAGTTGTTTCCAACAACTATCAAATTCCTTGTCTATATTATTGAAGATGGGCAGATCATACTACAGAAACATGTTATATTTCATCGACAAATTTCTTGATAAAATTACAGATAAGATGCAAATATAGCTTTCTTAGGATGCCTAAATTATGTCAGTAATTTCTATAAAGGGTGTGCTTCAGACCAAAGACTATTGAGCCAGAAGTTGAAAAAAGAACCAATACCATGGACTAAAGAGCATATTACTGCAGTGAAGAAAATAAATTCCAAGGTAAAAACTTTACCCATTCTCTATGTTGTAGATGAAAATCTTCCAAAAATTGTAGAAAGGGATGCCAGTAATATTGGATGGGGAGGAATTTTAAAGAAAATAAAATATGGAGAAGAACATGTCATACAATTTGCCCCAAGAACATGGAATTTGGCCAAACAAAATTATTCAAAAATTGAAAAGGAAGTCTAAGTGGCTTGGAATTGTATTGACAAGTTCAATCTTCACCTTGTACACAAGAAATGTTTACTCAGAAACGATGCCTCTACACTCAAAAAATTTATGGAAAAAGACTTTAAAAAGTCTAGTGAATCCAATTTTCTAGATGGCAAGCATTGTTTGCAAATTTTGATTTTCATGTTGAGCATATAAAAGGAGAAAGAAACTATCTACTAGATTTTTTGAGTCAGGAGTATCTGAAAAAAGAAAATCATCTAATGGTTATTTTGACTGAATGGGACCCTATAACACAACAAGAAGAACTTAGAAATATCCCAGATGACACACCATGGCCAATCTATGTAGAGAAATGGAAACCTACTTGGAAATTAATAAACACCAAGGTTATGGATGCAAATCTACAACCTAATCAAGAGTTATAGCACCTTGTGCTAGAAAGAAAAATTTACCCAAAGTCCAGCACTTGGACACATGATAGGGTGTATAAGAACTCAATGATGTATTCTAATCTTGTACATGAAGCATCAAGGAAAATTTTTCATGATATTAGTTTGATATGGAATGAGGGAAGCAATAGAACCAAAAATTTCCATAAATATTATACTATCAATAGAACTCGATATCTTGTACATCCTGCAAGAATAATGTGTCCACAAAAGAATCTGAGCCTTGTATTTCCTGACAATGTCTATAATTTCTAGGGCTATAAAGATCTCGGATGGGATCCCTTATGCAAAGAAGAAAAATCATAAATACATTACACATTATTAAAATTTGGACCTATCTTCATTACACAGTTACCGTTACTACCAACTTGGTTACAGGAATGGTGGAGATGGTATGCAATAAATAATACTTCTATGGATCCAAGGTACTTTGAAAGAGACTTTCAAAGTGATTCCCAGGAGTGCATGGAGTGTAATGGCATGGAGTGTTTTCACCTTCCCTATAAGACTATTGGAGGACATCATCATTGGTTAGTCTTAACCAAAGTAAACCATCAGATTATCTTCGGGAAACCAATGATTGTCTGAAGGGTTTATACAAAATCATGGGAGACTACTGGAGCATACCATCATAATAATGGTCAATTCCTTGGTATAAATACATTGGCAACATAACTTAAAATACTTCAAGGGTTCTCTTGATCTCCTCTTGAAAGGGAATCTCAGTACGATTGTGTACGATTGGTGTGATTTGATCCACATCTCAGAATCTCAGAACGATTTTTTTTTGCGTGATTTGATCCATATCTCAGAATCTCGGTATGATTCTCTTATGTTTGCCCCCTTCTCATCCTATAAAAAGAGAGAAGTAAGGCTCATTAGGCATTCAGAGTTGGAGAGTCTAAGAGTGAGATTCTTGTTCTTTGAAGTCTTAGATAATCTTCCTGCTCTGCATCTGTGAACACCTGTGTTCGATATGCTTTCATCATGAAGAAAGTTTCTTTTAGAGTTGAGTTTGAAAAGCTTGTGTATCAGGGCCTAAAAACCCTGGTAAGAACCTAAAGTGGCTAAACTCATTAAGTTTGAGTCTATGTTTGTTTCAGATAGTTCAAAGACAGAGTATGCAAAGGGACAGGTAGCCTCTGGAGTGCATCTTAATTTAAGGTGTATCATCTAGTAAATGCCCAAGAGGTCTATCTCTGATTGAAGCTTCTATAAATATTCCAACATTGTAATTCATATTTTAAAATCAATAAAAAAGAGAATTTTTTTCAAAGTTTTCCGCATGATTTTAGGTTCTGTTATGCTATTTTAAACATTCTGTGAGAGGAGAGGTTCATCTGATGTTCGTTGCAGGTTCACCAAGGATTGAGGGACATTTTTCTCATGTTGGAAAGGGATCATTGAAGAGCATTATTGTGTGAATATCTATAGGTTCATGTATGGGTTCGTGTAAGAGTTCATGCATTCATCACAGAAGACATAGAAATTTCACTACAAGCTTCATTTTCTCCTTCGGAGGAATCCCCTACATCATCTTATACCAACATCAAATTTTTTTAATTGAAAACTGGATTTATAAATATTAAAATAATAACTTCCCAAAACTGAATATAAAACTATTGAAATAATAACTTCTCATCTTTACTACATTGCAATTCCATAACCTTATACAAGCCTTTTATTATTGACATATTTTACACAATCAGATTAGCCAATTTTGACATCTAGACAAGCATGGTGACATGATGACAAGTGGGTACTCAGATTTTGACATTGATTGATGTGCACATCTGGTTCATATGGGCATTTCTCTTTTAAACACTCTCAAAAGATAACATGTAACTAGGAAGAAGATTTGTTTCATTCAGAGAAATTCATAAAGAAGAAACACAAGAAAATAATTTTGATATGGAAAATGTGTTTCATAGTGCATCATCTTCAATGATTAACTCTGTAGAAATAGAGTTAATAGAAAGTCATCCAGTAGCCCGATGGGCTCTCCCTTCCATAAGCCCATCTTAAATCTATGGTGACTTATATGTGTTTCATTTGAAAGCTATAAGTAGAGTCACTATTAAAGAATGTGTCTCTCGGATCCAAGAAAATGTTGAATCCATTCAAACATTTCCCTTTTTGATCCTAAAAATCTTCGGGAAGAAGGTCGAAGACATGGTACTTCTTATCTACATCTTGGTTGTATCCATGTGGGCATAAATTCTTTAACCCACAGAGGGCTTAATACATATGCATTGTCTACTATTAGAGATCTCACACATAACATATATATTGATTCATTAATTGGTGGTATCATGGCTTCTTTATCAAATGGTCATGTATGCTTTGATTGTAACCCAAATTTCTCAGTATATGTGTATGATGAACACATTAAGGACATCCTCCAATTGCAAATCAAAACTAGTGGTTTTGATATGAATAGAAAAAGGACAAACATTGCAGTTCATACTAGGGGGTGTTTCAGGCACACCAACACATTATATCAAGCCATTCTGCATACACCCAGTCAAGAGTCAAAATCCATCACCCTCGTAATCATTGATGCTCACAATCGAAACATTAAGCATCAGACCATCAAATGGGAAGATCTCAACTTTCCTGAAAACTGGATAGTAGATCTACCTCAGTCACCCAAAGTTCAAAGTGTCACGATTGCTCAGATAGAAGAAGGACCAGCTAAAGCTACTTTGTCCTTCCCTAGAAGATATACTTGGATTGGAAAAGGATACAAGAATCTTGTCAAGCCACAAAATACCATATGAACTCATATCATATTTCATGTCAGCCATGTACTTTGACATCTGTAAATACTCCATCTGTAGCCTGCTCATGTGTTAATTTATTTGAACTTTCTCATTTATTACATTTTTCCACTCTCGAAGTCAAATGTCCTATCTGCCAAATAGTCATTTTCTTACAATATCCTCCTACCATTTCTACAAATTCTTGCCCAAATCCTAAATGTGCAGATATACCATTTCCTCATGATGATACATGAGTTATCGTCTCTTGAAAATGAAGATCCTTGTCTTACTCAAATGTTTAGTAAGATGCGTCCTCCTAAAACTAAGTGATATGGTTTATGATATATTGAACAAATTGAAAGTATAATTCCTTCACCAAGATTCCAAAACTTTGTTCCTTCAGACTGCAAAAAGCCATCAAAACCAGAGATGTATAAATTTTTCTCTCTTATGGATGGATGCCCAAAGAATAGAAATCATGCCAAATGGATGAAAAATATGATAAATTGGGATTTGTATACTCACCTTGAGGCCGAAGAATTCGGTCTTAATACAACTACACAAGAGAAAAAAACACTTTCCCTACAATGGAAAAACTTTATGGACAACACCAACTCATTGATCTCCTTTTATACCTGGAGAAAATTAGGAGACCAAACAGAAGTACAAATGGCAGATTCAGAGTCATCATCTACACATAAACATTCCTGGACAACCTGTGATGGAAGCAAACTAGAAACCAATAGTACTTTTCCTCCATTCAAGGGAATTGTACTAGGAGAAGAAGAAAACATTTCCAAAGACATTCCTTTAGTGTCAAAAGATGACTCAACCCTAGGGATATATGGAAGGATATAGAAATCTAGTGAAAAAATCAACTAGACAAACTCTACAATTAAAGGGCTTGAAATGAATATGGAAAAAGACACTGAGAAAAATGAATGATTTGATACTATACAAGTTGTTGTAGATAATGTAAATAAGAAATTGAATGATATGAATTTTTCAGTTTAGTTTTGAAACGATTTGTCAAAGAATCTTCAACACAAATAAAAGAGATGCATAAAATAATGGATTTGGGACTCAAATCCACTCAATATCTCATAGGAGAACTTTTTGAGCATTTTGACAAGATCACTATAGCTCCAAAAGATAAAAACATCCCCACTTCCATGTTGTTTAGCCATCATGTGCCCATCGAGCATGAAAAGAAAGCTATAGAGAAATTCCCTCTTCTCTTCCCCAAAGAAACACCTAAAGAACAAGTTGAGTCTCCTGAAAATTATATTTCTTCATTCCTAGAAGACATATCCAAAGAAGAAAAATCTGACTCCTCAAGTCACCATCTTTTTCCCATCTATGAACCATTGTCTAGTCAATGCATCCAATATCCAACTCCTGATCTCAGTGGAAAAGGAAAACTTCCTAAGACACATACTTTTTAGCCTAACTCCTACAAAGAATCGAATATAGATGGAATAAGTGCTGGTCAAATAAGGAAAATGATTGATCACATGTATACTGAATAAAAACTTATGTGTATGAGGGGAAAGTTGTAGTTGAATCATGTAAAACCCCCATACAATGTTTCACAAGCACCTTACAAAGATGGTTGGAAGTAGAGTCTTCTCTTGCTCTAATTGATAAAATGGAAGCAGAAGTACTCAAAGATGAAGAAGGAGATATATTCCATAAAGAGGATGGAGATCCCCAAAATAACATTATAGGAGATTTCACCTCATTCATCCTTGAACACTGATGTGGAGCAACTGTTGAAATTGAAAATAAACATGAAATGATTCTAATGAATCTAAAATGTAGAAAAATGTCACAATAATTTATGAGGTTAAAGACAACCAAAACACCTTATGCAAACAAGTCTACTTAGCATCACTTCCATCTAACTTTTTAGAATATATAGAAAGGTAGGAATTTTTCCAAACATCTTTTGAGACATATACATGGGGAGAAATATATTGTAACATCAAAAAAGCATTGGTAGGCTTATGTACTATCATGAAGGTAAATAAGTCTCTACAGAAATTATCTAGACTACTTGATAGTGAGTCTATCTACAACAAATATGGATTATCAATTGATGATCCTATTGTACAGAAAAGAAACATAAAAAGAAATGAATAAAAGGGGAAAACAGCCAACCATAAATCTCCCTAAGAAAACAAGAAAACGTCCTAGAAAAAGGTATTACAGGACCATGCCCAACATACATTATTTTATGCCAAGGGATATTCACCTCAAATCGCAAAGGCAACAAATGATCACTTGTTAGCTATCTGGAGAAAGAAGGGATACAAAAGATAAGTGTCCTAAGGGAAAAGAATCCAGAGCAAAGAAAGGCATAAAGTCACAAGAACAATTCCTCAGAAGAATTGAGAGATAGGTAAGAACACCACTAGTTCAATTCAAAGAGGAATTACATTTGATGAAACAAGATTGTTGTAGTTCACCAGAATCAATTGAGTCTAGCAATTCAGACCCTGATTATAGTGATGAACATATAAACATGGATATACAACAATGTGATTGCACAAATACTAACGAATGTCATTGCAGCCTCTCTAAAATTGAATCAGAGTTTGATTCAAAAGAAAAAGATGAAAAAACTACACAGAAAGAAAATGTGTGTATGGAACATACCATAGATGATGATGAATCTAAAGTACTATCAAGAATCAAGATGCTTGGATAACGAGAACTAAAATAAAAATTCCTAGAAAAATTCATGCAAACCATTCACAGAGGAACTAGTAGTTCTTCATAAGGTACCATCTCCAAAGCTTCGTTTGTGGATGCCTCTTATGAAAATAATACAAAGTATTCTCAAAGAGACCAACGACATACAAAGCCCAGATCCCTGACCCTACAGGAAGTCAGCCATGAAATTCATCATCTAAAGAAAGAAATTGTTGAGCTCAAAACAAAAATGGAAAAAATGGAAAAGGAAAAAGAAAAAGAAATAGAGAAAGGATATTATCGGATAAATCCCAATGTAGGATTTACGAAGGGAAGCAACATGAAAATATGTGATTTGGGAATATGAAAATAATGACCATACAATATCAATGAAATCATGTGTTGTTAAAGATATATATCCAAGGATATATCTTCACAATTAGAACATTAATAGACATAGGAACAAAGATTAATGTTTTGAATAAAAAGCTAATCCCTCCAAAATTTTGGACAGTTGTACACATGAAATTTACTAGAGTAGGAGCACAAGAATTCAAATATGAAGTTCCTAAAGCCATAATATGTTTCTCAAATTACTGTATGAATGTAAAATTTGCAGTTGGAAATATTCCCATAGATTGTATCCTAGGAAATGTTTTCCTAGCCGTTGTTGAGCCACATGGGTCAACTAGATTACCAGATGGTAAGGCTGGTTATTTCATATCCATCCCCAGCCATAAAGGATTTTTGCAATCTATTACTTTTCCATTTATCTCAATGCCCAAGATCTCTACAATGGTCCATACCATGCAAGAAGTAATTCTGGAAGCACAAAAGATAGAAGAAATGAAATATTTCAAAAATTACTAAAGTATAAAGGAACAACTCCAATCCCTCAAATTGAAACACGAGATTTCATATATAAAAGAATGTCTTGAAAGATAATGTTGTTCAGAAAACCCAAATGCTTTTTGGCACAGGAAGCAACACACAGTCAAATTTCCCTTCAAAGAAGACTATGCAGGAAAGCCTTGCAAAAGTCGGGCAATTCCTATGAACAAAGAATATCAAGTATTATGTCAAAAAGGATTGCAGATCTCTTAAAAAGAGGGTTAATCAGAGAATCTAGCAGTCCTTGGAACTACGATGGATTTTATTTCAACAAACTCTCAAAACAAATTAGAGGGGTCCCCATATTGGTTATAAATTACAAACCGCTGAACATTGTCCTAGCCGATGACACATTTCCAATCCCCCACAAAAGCACTTTGATAAGTAGGATAGCGGGTGCCAAAATCTTCTCTGAGTTCGACATGAAATCTGGCTTTTAGCAAGTTTCCATACAAGAAGAAGATAAGTTCAAAACTTCTTTTAGCATTCCTGTTGAACACTATGAATTGAATGTCATGCCATTTGGTTTAAAGCATGCACCATCCAAATTCCAGAAGATAATGGATCATATTTTTAAGCCATATTTTGATTGTCTTATTTTGTATATAGATGATGTACTTATTTTTTCAAAATCTGTTGAAGAACATTTTAAACATATTCATAAATTCTCACAAATAATAAAGAATAATTATCTAGTACTAAGAAAGAAGAAAATGGAGTTGTTTCAAACAACCATCAAATTCCTTGGCCATGGTATTGAAGATGGGCAGATCACACTACAGAAACATGCATTAGATTTCACCAATAAATTTCCTGATAAAATTACAGATAAGACACAACCATAGATATTCTTAGGATGCCTAAATTATGTCAGTAATTTCTATAAAGGATGTGCTTTAGACCAAAGCTTACTGAACTAGACGTTGAAAAAGGAACCAGTACCACGCACTGAAGAACATACTGCTGCAGTCAGGAAAATGAAAGAAAAGGTAAAAACTTTAGCCATTCTCTATGTTGCGGATGAAAATCTTCCAAAAATTGTAGAAAGTGATGTTAGTAATATTAGATGGCAAGGAATTTTAAAGGAAATAAAATATGGAGAAGAACAAGTCATACAATTTTCCTCAGGAACATGGAATTTGGCCGAACATAATTATTCAACAATTGAAAAGGAAGTCAAAGTGGCTTGGAATTGTATTGACAAGTACGATATCCACCTTGTACACAAGAAACTTTTACTCAGAACTAATGCCTCTGCACTCAAAAAAGTTTTGACAAAAGACATTAAAAATACTAGTGAATCCAAGTTAGCTAGATGGAAAAATTGTTTGCAAAATTTGATTTTGATGTTGAGCATATAAAGGGAGAAAGAAACTATCTACTGGATTTTTTGAGTTGGGAGTATCTAAAAAAAGAAAATCGTCCAATGGTTATTGTCACTGAATGGGACCCTATAACACAACAAGAAGAACTTATAAATATACCAAACAACACCTCATGGCCAATCTATGCAGAAACATGGAAACCCACTCAGCAATTAAGAAGCACCAAATTTATGGATGCAAATCTACAGCCTCATCAGGACTTACAACACCTTGTACCGGAAATAAAGATTTACCCTAAGTCCACCACTTGGATACATGATATGGTGTATAATAATTCAATGATGTATTATAATCTTGTAGACGAAGAATTAAGGGAAAGTTTTCATGATACCAGTCTGATATGGAATGAGGGAAGCAATAGAACCAAAAGAATCCATAAATATTATACTATCAATATAACCAAATATATTGAACATCCTGCAAGAATAATGTGTCCATAAAAGGATCTGAGCCTTGTATTTCCTGTCACTGTCTATAATTTCTAGGGCTATAAAGATATTTGGTGGGATCTCTTATGCAGAGAAGAAAAATTAGAAAGACATTATACATTATTAAAATTTAGACCTGTATTCATTACACAGTTATTGTTACAACCAACCTAGTTACAGTTATGGTGGAGATGGTATGGGATAAATAACACTGCTATGGATCCAAGGTACTTCAAAAGAGACTTTGAGAGTGATTTCTAGGAGTGCATGGAGTGTAATGGCATGTAGTGTTTTAAGCTTCCCTATAAGACTATTGAAGATCTAAAAAAAAATATGATGATTGCAATTAGGCTACTTCATGAGAGGACATCATCATTGGTTAGTCTTAGCCAATGTAAACCATCAAATTATCCTCGGGAAACCATTTATTGTCCGAAGGATTTATACAAAAGAATGAGAGACTAGTGGAGCATACCATCATAATGATGGAAAATTCCCTGGTACAAATCCATTAGGAACGTAGCTTAAAAGACTCCAAGGGTTCTCTTGGGCTCCTCCTGAAAAGCATCCACAATGTAAAGTAATGTCTTGTCACTTGACCTCGATAGTGATCAATTTTCATGGGATTTTTTGACAAAAATCTTCACACTATAAATATATTTTCCATAGGATTTGGAATAATCTTTACTTTGTAAAAATTATGATTTTTTGAGACTTAGATCACTTCTATGACTTTTGGTGTTATTTGATCCACATCTCATAATCTCAGTATGATTTTTTTTGGGTGTGATTTGATCCATATCTCAGAATCTCAGTATGATTTTCTGATTTTTGTCCCCTCCTCATCCTATAAAAAGAGATAAGTAAGGCTCATTGGGGAATTTAGAGTTGGAGAGTCTGAGAGTGAGAGTCTTGTTGTTTGAAGTGTGAGATAATCTTCCTGCTCTGCATCTATGAAGGCTTATGTTCAATCTGCGCACATCATGAAGAAAGTCTATTTTAGAGTCGAGTTTGAAAAGCTTGCGTATCAGGTCCTAAAAACCCTGGTAAGAAAATAAAGTGGCTGAACTCATTAAGTTTGAGTCTTTGCTTTTTTTAGAAAGTTCAAGGAGAGAGTCTGCAAAGGATCAGGTAGTATCTGGAGTGCATCTTAATTTAAGGTCTATCGTCTAGTAAATTCCCAAGCAGTCTATCTCTGATTTAAGTTTCTCTAAATCTTCCAGCATTGTAATTCATCTTTTGAAATCAATAAAAAAGAGAAGTTTTTTCAAAGTGTTCCGCATGAGTTTAAGTTTTGCTATGCTATTTTAAATATTCTGTGAGAGGAGAGGATCATCTGAGGTTCGCTGGAGATTCATCGAGAATCGAGGGATGTTTTTCTCATGTTGGCAAGAGGTCGTTGAAGAGCGTTATTGCGTGAAGATCTAGAGGCTCATGTACGGGTTCATGTATTCATCAAAGTAGACATAGAAATTGCACTGCAAGATTCATTTTCTCCTTCGAAGGAAGCCCCTACTTCAAAACTAAAATAATTCAATTAATGAAAATAGTGTGATATGAATTGAATTTAATCAATAATATAATTAAAGTGAACAAATTCACATAATTCGATAAATGAAAATAGTGTGATATGAATTGAATTTAATCAATAATCTAATTAAAGTGAACAAATTCACAAATTTTTTATTTCATCAATCGGATCAAATTTGATGACTATAACACACAACTATAATATATAGTATATAATGATGCAAATGATCCTTTTTAACATTTTCCAACTGGTGAGAAAATATCAATGCCCCACTTCCCAATGCTATGTCATATAGTATCTCAAATTTACAAATCTCCATATTTATTCATTAATATGATCAAATTTATTAACTATAATATAAATTAAGGAGGGCTGCAAGGTAGCTGGTCACTAGTTTAAGCAAGAGGAACAACTAGTCCTTGCTCTAAGGGGGAGGAACATGAGAACTGGAGTTGAATGAGCTAATCTCCAAACCACGAGTTTTGGACTGTGTCTGCGTGCAATTTAATAATGGCACCAACAAAAAGGGGGAATATCTTTGTACGGTTTCTCCCACAGGATAAGGTCTTAATAGTGGAAAGCCTTAGATTGAGATGACAACAATCTATTAAAGTCATAATCATGCAGCTTTATAGACATTGACATGTATTTGATTCTTTAAAAATTCTAGCCCGTCCTAGGTTTCACTCTGTTCATTCAATGACCAATGCCAAATCAGCAAGACACGAAATTTAAAGGTGACAATTTTCAAAATTAAAAGCACAATCTAGAATATGCATACAAGGGAAAACACCCCAATATGAACATAAATCCTAAATGTCAATCTAGATTTTAGAAATAAAAGCAATGAACAGAAACTAACATACTAAAGCAATATTTTTTTTTCAAAATAGAAATAATGAACATAAATGATTGGATAAAATGAAATTAATTCTTTATACAATGACAATAACCACACGTGAAGTGAGGATTTGTGAAAAAAGTCCATTTTTCTTTAACATGGCCTCAATATTTTCTTTACATTGTCTCTTCGGTATCCCTTGTTTCCTATTTTGATTACCCTTGTCTCCAGCCTCATAATATCTAGTGATCCAAGATTCTAACAAAAACTTTGACGAATTGGTCATATATTTAAAAATTGGACCAACATGGGGCTACCTGCATGCCAATAACCACCACTCAAAATAGCGCATCAGTCATGAACATACATGCTATAAATATTTTAAGATTAGACACAAAACTAGACATACGATTCTCATAACCTGCCATACTCCACGTTACAGTTATGCAAAGAAAAAGAAACCAGTAAACACTGCAGAACTAAAAACAATAACAACAACACATTGAAAAGAAATAGCAGAATATAGAGATTGCAAAGAGTAGGATCTCAATGGCATCATTGACCATAAGAGGTCACCATATGATTTCCCTTTTGTAGATCTTGGAATCACGCTCTGTTTTTTCCAATACAAATATGCATCAAGATGGCACCAAATCCAACATCTCTAGGAAAAAGTTCATTCTAGCTCAACCACAAACTGCTATCACACTCCAACTTGAATAATTAATTACTGAACTACTAAGGATGCACCTCCTCCAACACAAAATAGAGAGAAGTACTATAAACATTGCATTCCTTATCACTTTGTCATCTAAAAGTTCTTCAAAGTCCTCTTGTACAAATGGATCATAACCAGAATTGGTTTTCCATATTATAGCTCTACCTCAACCATTGTCCTACTTATAAGGTCTATTGAAAAATGAGATTCTATTCAGATTGTACATTAAGAAATTGCAACAGTGGGTAAATGAAGGGTAGATGGGTTAAGACGAGGTGGGACATATGTCACATGCATAATTACCAAAATTCTACGACATGTCATCAACATCATTATAACAGAAAAAACATTAAATAGCCTACACAAACACCTTTAGGCACTACAAACATTCTACAAAGAATTAGGCATGGAAGGTAACATTGTAAAGACTAAAGAGCTCATCTTCTCTCTCAAACACATACCAATTCATCCCCCAATCAAATTAAAAAAGATGCATTTGGGACTACGGAGGAATATAATTACCTAAACATCAAGTCAAAAAAAAAAAAAAAAACAATTGGGAGCAACATTTAGAAAGAGGCTACAAGATAGTTGGAAGGCAACATTTCTACCACAAAATAGATGTTGGAGAACAGAGAATTTAGACTGGGATGTATTCCAAAATGTAATCACATTAATTCTTATATAGTTTGAGAAAGAAAATATCAACAACATACTATATTTTTCTCATTGAAACATGTTTGCACTCATGGGAACTGGACACCATACGAAGGCTGATACGCGTTGAAACAAGTTTTCACTCATGGGAACTGGAGGCCATATGAAGGTTGATACTATACATAAAGGAGTTGAAATGGCCTGCAAGAGAATTCCCAGTCAAATTTGAAAGAAGACACGACTAAAGAAGAATAATTATCAGTAACTTCAATACAAAAATGGTTTGGAAACTGGAATAGGTTAGAAAAATATTGACCACTTGATAAAATAGAGATGAGAGACAACATTTAGTGGAGAATTACAGATAGAATAGATAGATGTGTTTTTTAGGCAAGTGTGGCATGAAGTTGGTTTGGGAGGCCAGGCATGTTGCTTTCAATGGAAACCCATTGACTATGAAAGTGACGGTGACAACAAATGGGGTATTGACAGAATGGTGGGACGGTTGTCCACAAACCATTAAAGAAACAACCAAACACCATCAAGCTCGAGAGGGATGAAGAGGCCCACACCATTACTGACCTGGGAATTGCACCGATAACATTCAACCATATGGTTATTACCAAAAAAAAAAAAAAGCATTGCAACAAGTCCAAATGACATAAGTAAATCCACATATTTCATGCAGCAAACATTGGATATTTCAAATCTAAAACATTTTTTAAGAGAGCAACAGAGGCATCCAGTTCCTAGTGCTTACTTCAGGTCAAACTGATGTCTCACAGGTGAGGGGTCATCCTTGTTGCCAGAAGCTGGAGGTATACGTTACCATGTCTATGTATAGTCAGATCAACATTCAAAAAACTTTACAAGGTTGAATCTATGTTCGAATCTATGTCGACTCGGTTTTCAAGCCCACATCTCTGTCGATTATGCATCTGTTAGAGGTGTACCTGAATCATTAACAAAGAAAATCTTTCAGTATCTGTAGTTGGACAGAAAGTCAGACGCACACATAAATCATTCGCATTGTTTCCGAACAGTAGTTCTCACACCTCTCGAACTCTGTAAAACAGTAAAATAGGCTAAGATTATTTAATATAATATTAAATATATTAATAAAAATATTAGTTTGTAATTCAAAAACTTTTTAAAGAGAAAAATAAAAAAAACATCGAGGTATTTATGGAATAAAACACCTGTGGCGCCCATTCCACCTGCATGCAATATGCGTACTATTGCTCTGGATAGTTCTCTCACAAGCCATCCATAGTCATGTTGATGGATACCCAACTAGCCTTAAATAACTTTCAACTCATTTGTATCCCAATCGACCTTAGAATCTATAGTTCATTGAGACTGATCGAGATTCAAATGCATATATATAACCGACAACACAAGTAGAAGAGGCTCAATTGCATATAGATAACCAGCAACATAAGTAGAAGAGGCACAGGTAACAATTCTTTACCATGTCACTACGCATTAGACTATAAAGCCCCGGCTAGGCTGAGCACCAACTAGAGGTGATTGCGTATAGAGTAGTTGCAAAAGTTAAGGCAGATTAATGCATCTTCTCATAAGGTGGACTAATGTGTCTTCTCATATTAGATGATGCATTCCAATTTATGCTAATATGATGCGATCCGGTTTTAGTAACAGCAGGAAAAGCAATAGCAAGGGGATGACTCGGCAGCCTAGAATTATTTCCATATTTAAATTCATACCATGTTTAAGCTCTACTCACAGTTCCAAATTTAGGTTATGATGCCAGTAAGCTCCAGGATTAAGAAGTTAAGGTAGTAAATCTCATTGCAAAGCTATCAGCATCTCTATAAGTCACTCCATACCTGGTGATTACTTTCACTATAGGCAACTTGTTTGATAGTGTCTTGATTTGTCAAGTCAAAGTGTAAATACTTTCCTAGTTCATTTAAGGACCTCCCTTCACCATACATAAATGCCTAACGCCGACAAAGCGAGAAGACTTCGATTCAAGAAGAGTTGCAACAGTAATATTTTGCAGCATCAGAAAAGGTATGAGAGTTGGTTGCCTTAGTCATTTTCTTCGCTTCATCTAAGTTGAGAAAAGCATCAAGTTCTTCAGAATAATATCAGTGTAAAATTCCTTAGCATCTTTGTCAATATAATAATTAGTGCCAAAGTGAGGATCAATAATGGCCTTATGTAAGAACCCTTACCTGAGAGTCATGTGTTGTCGTACATGCTTATTTTCAATGTATGGGTTGTGGATTGTCATTGTCGTACATACTTATTTTCACTGCATGGGCTGCGGGCTCTCTCGCTTCCATGGAATCACTATGGGTGCATGATCAACACGAAGAAGAAATCCAATGCCTCTAAAGAAAGGAGGAAAAGAGGAAGGTTGCCTTGCATGGTTGTATAGGTGGTAGTTTTGCAAGGTTGTACAATGGCAGTGAGGTGGCAGTTTTGCAAGGTTGTATAGTGGCAGTTGGAGGAAAAGAGGAAGGATTCTTTGCATGGTTGTATAGGTGGCAGTTTTGCAAGGTTGTACAGTGGTAGTTATATACGTCCACTCGAAGTATCGAAGTATTCAAAACAAGCATAGGGATTTCACTCAAACATTTAGTGTAATTAAACTAATATTAGCATTAGTCTTACAGAAAAAATAACAACAAAAAAATAAAACATATCCAACATCATAATATATATTTATAGCCTCTCCACCTCGGGAAGAGGCCAAATAAGACGAGGAAACTAAAAACTATGCCTAGGTGCATGACATAGTTAAAATCTATAGCCTAATTGCGGGACAAACTAATGTTTCACCATCAATTCTAATTACTATAGTCCCATGCTAGATGACTGGGACTAATAATACATGATGAGTTAAACCATTTTTTTTAACATTCAAAAATTTATAAGAAATTGTTTGGCTCGAACTCCATGTCATATAATATATTTCCACTTTGAGAAAAAATCATATTATATTCATATTGAAACTATTTATATTTAATTACATGTTTTTTTTCTTGTTGCTATATAGTGTGACATATCATTACGCATAATGTAATATACATATTCAATATAAGACTTTTATGATCTGCTTGTTAGTTTTGACATTGTTTCCCTTTATACCAAGATTTCCATTCAAGAGGCCATTAATTTCATAAGTCGGACCACTGACCAAGACACTGCCAAATTGGTTGGTCTCTGCCTCACCTTGACTTTCTTCAATTTCTAGGGTGAATTCTATGAGCAAACACGCGGTGTTGTAATGGGTTCCCCTCTTTCCCCTATTGTTGCCAACTTATTTATGGAATATTTTGAGTCCAAGGCCTCAACCTCAGCGGAATTCCAGCCTAAGGAGTGGAAGAGGTTTTTTAACAACACTTGTATCATCTGGCCCCATGGTCATGATAAGTTGGATTTGTTTCTAAAGCACCTTAATTGCCAATCTGAATCCATCAAGTTCACGATGGAAGTTGAGGTGGATGGATGCCTACATTTCCTTGACATTCTCCTCTGTAGAAATAATGATGGTTCCATCTCTCACCAAGTTTTTCACAAAAAAACTCACACAGAACAATATCTTCATGCCATCTCTCATCATTTTCCTACTCAAAAATTTGGTGTTCTCAGCACCTTGGCCACCCGGGCTTTGAGAATCTATGATGAAAACCACCTAGAGTAGGAGAAATCTCATTTCCTTGAAGTTTTTAAAAATAATGGGTACAACAAAACTCAGAGCCTCAAGGCCTTCCAAAGAGCCAGTAAAGGACCTAGAGTTAAATGTACTCATGTTGATCCTATCTCGAAGGTTCATCTCCCGTTTATTCAAGGGACCACAGATAGGATTGCCCATATCCTTAGGAGGAATAATGTTTCCTCTTCATTCAAACCTCTGAGGACCATTAAAAATTATCTTGGTTCAGTCAAGGACCCTATCAACCCGAAGGACATGAAGGGAGTTTACCTGGTTCCATGCTCTTGCGGTATTCCTTATATTGGAGAAACGAGTCGATCAATCAACCAAAGGATCCATGAGCATGCTGCAAACATAAGTCACAATCGTTCTTGCTCTTTGGCTCTTGTTGAGCATGCGAAGAAATCAAAACACCATGTTTGTATTGAGGATTCCAGAGTCATTGCTAGGGTTTATCATCTCCACCATAGAAATCTTAGGGAGGCGATCGAAATTGAAAGGCATGCTAGAAATCTCAATAGAGATGATGGTTGGAAATTAAGTAAAAGTTTGATTCCAGCCCTCTCCTTATAATCCTATTGTCTCTATCCTCCATGTTTTTGTGTTGTGCGGGCCCCCCCCGGCCTCCCCTCAGTTCTCCTTGTATTTTTGTTCCCTCCTCCCCCCACCCTTTTTTCTTGATTTTTTTATCTCATTTAGCTTAATTAATAATTCTATAGCTCATATGTACTCTATTTTAATAAAATTCCCTCCTCTCCTCTTCTGTATATATTGATAACATATATTATCCCTTATCTTTATTCTTATTCTAACCCTATTTTAACATAATTAATATATACTATTAAGCTCTTATTTGATTCTTTCTCTTAACTCCTCTTTGCTTCTTGATCATAACTCCTCTTTACCTATGCTTTATAGTATATAATAATCTCAAACTTTCTAGTATTTAATTTTCTTATAATTTCCTAATAATTGTCATTAATAATATTTGTAGGTTATTCTTAACCATCTTATTAATATGGAGTATTCTTAGCAATACTAATTTATAACTAAATTTATAATAACAAATAAGAAATATTTACTAGTTATAGCTAAAATTTATATTAAATAATTCCTATCCCTTGTAGCATATTTGGATCTTTCTCTTAACCTTAAAACCCGATTATTAATTATATAGAACAACTAATTTATGTGATTATTATATAATCTCCCATACTCTTTTTATTAACTTTCTGATCAACTTATTACTACTATTACTAATTTACCATAATTAAAATATTAACAATTCACAACTAAAATTAGAATATTAAATAATGTATAACTATAATTAGAATATCAATTAATTCCATTCTAACTTCTTTGACTTTTCTATTTACCGAGTCAATG
The DNA here is from genome assembly GCA_031772625.1 of Pinus tabuliformis. Classification (NCBI taxonomy): domain Eukaryota; kingdom Viridiplantae; phylum Streptophyta; class Pinopsida; order Pinales; family Pinaceae; genus Pinus; species Pinus tabuliformis. The sequence goes on along the minus strand of CM062818.1, from coordinate 1,381,261,039 downwards.
TTCTCCAATGGCTAGTTTCAATGGCTGACCCTGGACTGTGTTGCATCCCTGCTATTTATTCTTAAAGATCGTTTGATCCTTTTAATCTTGTCCCGAGGGTGAACCACATTAGTTGGTTGGAAAAGTCAACCAAATCCTAGTAATATAAATAGCTTGGTTGAGTAAGAAATGTGGTAATATATAAATATTTTGTCAAAATCAAATTATATAAATGTAAAAAAAAATAAATCAAATAAAAAATATAATTATTAATTAAAATAATATTAAAGTAAAATAGATAATTACTATTGGCAATTTTTAGGTTCTTTGTTTTAATAATCCACAATTTTCTCATTAATATATATATATATATATATATATATATATATATATATATATTACAAAGCATGTAAATGGGTTAAATCTCTTGAAGTGTAAACCATACAATTATTTATAACTTAAAAACAAAAAAGTTGGGAAATAAATTATTTACAAAACCATTTTAGTGAAAATGTTTTTACTATCTATTTATCATTTAAAATATATATTTTATTCTAAAATATATAGGATCGTTATGTTCTCTTTCCATAAATTAATGAAAGTAGGGATAAAACTATTGATTTAATTAAAATTATTTAAAAATTAGTCTATATAAAATATATTTAATTATGTAAAATAATAATAATGCTAAAAATATCTAATTACTTTATTACATTGATAGTGTTGCCAAATTTTTTTTTTGGTTCAATAGATTTGAGTTTCTGGAAAGCAAAGCGGAGAACACAGCAAGAGGTATTCTCACTCTTTGGAATCCACAAAAAAATGACTTAATAGATTCGGAGGGATCTAGGGATTATTTATTTGTAGTAATTCAACCAGCAGGAGGTAAGGAAACCGACTTGGTAACAAATGTCTATGGCCTTCATTGTAGTAATTCAACCAGCAGGAGATAAGGAAACCGACTTGGCAACAAATGTCTATGGCCCTCAAAGAATGGATGACAAACTCAAGCTTCTAAACTCTCTGGAGACTCTCATAGACAGATATGTAGGAATACCCTAGATCTTAGGGGGTGATTTCAACATTATCAAATCACTGACGGAAAAAAAAGGGGGAACTAGAGTTCTAGGCAAAGACTCTATGGCTTTTCAAACAATTATTGATAAGATGAAGCTGGTGGATATCGAAATGGATAACGGAAACTTCACCTAGAACAATAAAAAGAGGAGGACAGTCCCAGGTAGCTTCCAAATTAGACAGATTTATAATCTCAGAGGATCTTATGCTCAATAACAAGGAAAGGGTGGCAAGAGTGCTCCCCTTTGGAGGCTCAGATCACTAGTCGGTACAACTGGAGGTTCAGGGCATTGGTAACCCCAGGAAACGACCTTTTAGATTTCAGAATATTTGGCTATCCCACCCATAATTTATAAGCAATGTAACCGAGTGGTGGGCAGAGGATTTAAACATTTAGGGAACCAGAATGTTCCTTCTACAGAAAAGATTGAAACACATCAAGCTCTGGCTTAAAGATTGGAACAAGAATGAATTTGGCAATATCTTTGTAGAGAAAAAAATTATTGAAGGCAGAATGCAGGAAATTAACCAAACCCTTATGAAAGAGAGCCATGATAAAGTCAGAAGTGGGCAAGCTACCAAATATCAGCAACAATGGGAGAATATATGCAAACAAGAGGAAATATTTTGGAGACAAAAATCTAGAGTCCAATGGCTAAAAGAAGGGGAACACAATACCAGATTTTTTCACAAATCCACCATGGAAAACAGAGCACACAATAGAATTTCTTCGATTAAGGATAAAAGAGGAAATAATCTCAATCCTCATGAAGAAATAGGAGCAGCTCTAGTCCATCACTTTCGAGGCATAGCACAGGAAACCTGTTATGAAAGAGATCTCTACATCTGGGACATCACTAAGAATATACCTAGGCTGGTATCCAAAGAGGATAATGTTAACCTTTACAGGCCTGTGACCAAAGAGGAGGTCAGTGGGGTTCTCAAAGAAATGCAGAATGGAAAGGCGCCACGCCCGGATGGTTTCAATGTTGAATTCTTCAAAGCTTACTGGAATATTGTCAAATAGGACATTCTGCAGGTAGTGGAAGATTCCAGGAGGCACAAAACCATTTTGAAAGCACTGAATTCCTCTTTTATAACCCTGATCCCTAAACAAGAGTTGGCTCAAATCCCTGATAGATTCAGACCTATAGCGTTGTACAATGTGGTTTACAAGATAATATCAAAAGTGGTTGCAAACAGACTTAAACTCCTCTTGCCTTCACTAGTTTCGGGGGAATAATAGGGATATGTGGAAGGAAGGCAAATTCTTAATAACATCATCCAAGCTCATGAAGTGGTGCACTCTCTAACTAGTAAGAGAAAAGCTTGAATGGTCATGCAACTAGACATTGCCAAAGCTTATGATAAGTTGAATTGAAACTATATAAGGAAAGTTCTTATTGCTTTCGGGTTTGACCATAATTGGGTAAGATGGATCCTGGCTTTGATTACCTCTTCTAGTTTTTCAATTCTAGTCAATGGCTCTCCTTCAGAGACTTTCACTCCTTCCAGAGGACTTAGGCAGGGTGACCCTCTCTCCCTTTCTCTTCATCCTCATGATGGAAGGACTAGGCAGGACTATCAAGCATGCAAAAGTAGTAGGTAACATCAGGGGTATTCAACTCTCTGACAATGGATAGGCCTTGACTCATCAACAATTTTTTGATGACACCTTGTTGTAGGGAACACCTACAGTCAAAGAAGCTCTTGCTTATAAACAAATCCTCAGTGACTTTGCCATGGCCTCTAGTATAGAAGTTAATCTCTCGAAATCTAAGATTTTTTTCTTCAATACTAACATTGCTATTCAGAGGAACATATCTAGAATTTTGGGCTTTCAAAGAGACTCTCTCCCCTTGAAATACCTGGGGGTTCCTTTAACTACAAAACCGTTACACAAGAGCATCTGGGAGCTGATGATTAGTAAACTGTATGACAAGACCGGGAAATGGACAATGAGATCATTAAACTTGGCTGGTAGGTTGATCCTCACAAAGGCTGTTCTGCAATCAATCTTGATCTTTATGCTATCAGCTATCCATGCTCCTAAAGGAATATTGAATGAAATGGGAAACATACAAAGAGACTTTCTTTGGGGCAAGGGGGAAGAAAAGAAGAAATGGGCCTTAGTTTCCTGGGAAAAAATTTGCAAACCCAAAAACCATGGGGGTCTTGGATTGGACGATCCTGAAATTCTATGTAAAGTTCTAGGGGAAAAATTATGGTGGCGATGGATAAAGGAACCAGAAGCACAATGGTCCATCACTTGGAAAAAATAATATGCAAGCTCTTGGCTAGTTAATGACCGTATAAGGATGGATGGAAATATAAGAGGTCGTCCCATTTGGAACAAATCCTGGGATAACAGAGGCTTAATTAAATATAACAACTTCTGGGAAATCAGAGAGGGAGACTTAGCCTTATTCTAGGAGGATAGATGGCAACAAGAACCTATTCTGTTACAGGAGGATTTGGAGGACCTCAAAGCAGAGACTAACACTAAGGAACTCACTCAGGTTAAAGATTTTTGGGATCAAACCAATAGTTCAGGGAAATGGAGAAACTGGAGGAAATTTGATCTCTGTAATGGCAGTCCTCTAAATTCGAAGGCCGAAAGACTGATGAAAATGTTAGAGCAAAGAAAAATTCTAGTTTCAAGGGGGAATGACTAGCTAGGATGGGGCAACAACAATGAGGGGAACTTTAATCTCAAAGAAGCTAAACTCATACTCCTTGATCTTGATTCCTAGGCTCCTGACAGGATTTGGCCCAACCTATGGAATCATGAGGGCTGGATGAAGATTAAACTTTTTCTGTGGCTGGTTCTGCAAAGGAAAATCCTGACCTGGGACAATATTAAGAAGAGGGGTTTTCTAGGGCCTTCTAGATGCCAACTCTGTGAGGCTCAAGAGGAAACCATGGAACAACTTCTCAATACTTGCATTTTCACATCCAGATTATGGGATGTTTTTGCCTCAATCTTCCAACAATCTAACAGAGATATTGGAAGTCTTTTCAATACCCTAACCAAATGGAGAAGGAACTTTTCGTATAATGAAGTACTTGGTTCAACATAGGAACTTACACCAAGCTTCATTATATGGAACATTTGGAAAGAAAGGAACAATAGAATCTTCAAGAATGTTAAGAAGTCTTCCCAGTGTATCTATGATCTGATCCTAAAACAAATTAAATAAATGGTTAGTACTACAATTCGAAATCTCCCCTCAAATCCCCCTTCTATTACAGACTGGAGGATTCTCTATAGGCTAGAATTTCAGGGACTCATTCCTCGGGGATTAATCAGGAAAGTTTCAACTGTGGATCCTGAGCTAGACTTCTAGCATCCTCCCCCTAAGGGCTTTCTAAAATTCAACATTGATGGGGCTTCTAAAGGTAATCCGGGCACGGCAGGCCATGGAGGGGTGTTAAGGGATCACAAGGGAAACATTCTGTTTATCCTCCATGACCACTTAGGAAAGGCCACCCACAACATGGCAGAGTTAATGGCCATGGAACAATGTCTTGAGTTCCTGGTTCATGAAAATCGCCAAAATACAATCATTGAAGCTGACTCCGAGTTGGTCATTAACTCAGTTAAGAGAATAAGCTGGGGAACAACACCTGAAAAAGCCTCTAAAAACTGGAGGCTAATTCAAGTCTTCCAATGGATTCATAGTCATTTACAAAGCCTGAGAACAGTCAGTTTTGCACATGTACGAAGAAAGGCCAATAAACTTGCAGATTTTCTTGCCAATCAAGGAGTGATCTGCATAGGTAATAGGGTAGCAATGAACTGGCGAGAGTTCCCTCAAAATAGATTAAAAACGGAGTGTCAAGACCAAGCAGATGAAGACAATATTGTGTTTCTTAAGATAACCATGGAGGCGGGTACAGTCAACTAGCAGCTGTTGGATCAATGGTATATTCACAATGGGGTATTTTGAAAGAGGTTTGGAGAGGTCGACCTGAGATCTCCAGATTATCTGGTTCACGTAAGAATCTAGCTGTATTGATGAGAATGAAAGGGATTTAGGGGTTGTTGGAAGGATGTCGGCGAATGCGTTATGCATCGGGGCAAGAAGGGTTGGCGATGCGATTGGCAGGAGTAGAGGATAACCGAAAACTGTGAAAACTGAGATCTTTTAATTTTACTCTTTTTACCAAGGCCTGAGTGGTTTTTAGGTGATCGCGACCCTCACAAGTGGGAAGCAGTTTTTCCCTTTCGGGAGCGATCCCATTCTTTGAGATCCATGTAGCGGTGGGGTCGGAGGGAATACCACCCTCATCGCATGTTGTCGTCCATGCATGTGGGCAGGCGCGACATCAATCTCCACCGTCGGATGGCACATGGCGATTCAACGAATCAGATTGCTCGTGCAGTTTTGCGGACCCTCGAGGTAATTGGTGAGCAGCTCATTAGTCTGATTTGGTCTACAACCGTTGGATCAAACGGAAAGGCTCAAGGGTCGAGATTAAAGAGGAAGGCTAGGTTTGGTGGGAAAAGTTTATTCCGATGGACTGTACCTAAGTTTAAGAAGTCGGGCGGTCGTGCTGCCTTTATTTGCAGACAACCTTGGGTTCTGTTCTTTTCAAATCCAAGCCCAAACTCATGTATTTTTCTTTTGAGAAATGTAAAGTTTGGAGGTAGGGGGTAAGGAATAGTTTTGTTGGGACATCTCCATAGTCAACGACCATGAGAGTTTTGATGTAATCTATGTACTCTATTTTATGATTAATGAATTGAAAGGTCTGACTCTTGCATTAGCAAAAAAAAGATAGTGTTGCCAATTTTGAAATTGTCGGATGGTAGTGATTTAATCTCTATGGAATATACTAGAATATTTTTAGTAGTATGTACAAATCAAAAGTTGAGATTTATCTCAAAAGTAGTTATGCTCTTTATTCTCTTTTAAATAAATTGATTACTTAAAAAAATTATTATATGAATATAGTAGTTATGCTCTTTATCCCCCTTTAAATAAATTGATTAATTAAAAAAATTGTTATATGAACATGTGTCATATGAATATGACTGATAGTTTTTTGGGTATATGGTATTAGTAAGCAATGGTATTGGCTCAACGTATTGTAACAATGATTATTAATAGATTAAAAATACCCATATTAAAGTGAGGTAAATCTCTATAGTGAGGAACTTTTCTAGATGTTTTTTTTTGTTTTTTAAAATATATATGTTTAACTCATATATTAATTTTTTTATAATAATAATAATAATAATAATAATGATGTTATAATTTAGTTGTCACGTTTCACTAGCTCAAATGATTAAGGATGGGCCTCATGAGCAAGGCCACCTAGGATCAAACTTCAATGGGGGTGGTTGTGTCATGGGCTACGAGGACGAGACATGCTAAAAATCTAGTCAGCTAAGGGTTGGTGTGGCCCAAGCTAGGTGCGATCCCCAGGTGATTTTACGGCTTAGATGCCTTTGGGTTGCGGTTAGTTCAGACAACTTACAAAAGAAAAGTTATAACTTAGTTATTGTTATTGTTATTTTTATTTTTATTTTTATTTTGGAAATGTAATATGTCTCACAAAGTAAGTGTTTTGATGCTTATCAACATTTCTCAACCATTTAATTTATATGGTAGTGCTAGTTTGTCGATATATATATATATATATATATATATATATATATATATATATATATATATATATATATATATATATATATATATAGTTTGGAGCTATATAATGTGACATATTATGATGCTTACTATATTATATATAGCTTATAATTATATTTGTATATTTAATATAATATATAGCTATGTGAGATAGTTTTTTCTTGGGTCATGGATACTTATTGTGCAACACTAGCTCAGTAAGAAAGAGATGTAATGTAAGCATAACAATTTTGATTTTATAAAAAAAGAAAAAAAAAAATATGATTGGTATTTGGGCTCCAAGTTTTGACAACCTATGGATTTTCCTATGGTATTTCTCCATGTTATTTGATATGATGAAATGAGGAAATCGATTAGGGAATGCAAGAGTACAATATTAGATTCATTTTTTACATTGGACTTGATTACAACTTATAGATTTTCTTATGGTACTTTTTCATGTTATTTATTATGATGAAATGAATAAGTCCACTATGGAATGTAAGAGTACAAATTTAGATTCATTTTTACATTAGACTTGTTCCCTTTAAGTGCTTGATAAATCTATATTTAAAATAAATCTAGGTTAATGTTTTTTTCAATTGATAAGAATATTAATTTAGTTTAAAAATTCATAACAATAATGATATATATATATATATATATATATATATATATATATATATATATATATTATGGTTTTTTTCAATTATAGTTGTTAGATAATCCAAAAATAAATATTATCATAGGTTATTAAGTTAGAATAAAATAATTATTAATTTAAGATATTAAATTAATAATTATTAATCTATAATATTTAATTATTTAATGGAGACATTTAGAATTAGTATATTGTTATAAAAGATATGACTCTACAAATGTGTCGTATCTTAGGCTCTATTTTAGGAGAATTGTTAGTAAGATTGTTTGAATAGCTTTTATTGTAAGTGGACACTTGTTATTTCATAAGTGATCCATAATTAGAGGTAGTTAGGACATTGAGCTTATAAATAGCTCATTGCAAGAGTGTTTTTTTGTTCGGGTGTAAACTCTTGCAAAATTCCAGATGTAATTGTTTTTTTTTATTAATAAAATTACGTGTCTGAGGAAACTTCTACCATTATTGTAGTATCAGAGCTCCAGTAATGATGCAATGGATGTGAGGAGGATATTCTAGTTCAACAAAGTCCTAGAAAACTCCATTCAATTGACCAGCAAATGATTGGTATGGAAAATATCCAGTTTTTGTTTAAAAAATAAATAAATTTTATCATTGATTTTAGATTTTAAAATCTGAAAATCATTTTTTAGTATTATCAAAAAATTGCCTCTATTTTTGGAACTCTTGTTATCTTCTCCACTTCAATATGATGTTTAGCCACGATTGCCTTAGCACGAAAGTGCTAGAGATCCCTCCCGACTGCTGTGCTCATTTCTGACGGATGCATGCTGGTAATAACTAATAACAATTCGAGAAAAGGCCACCAAATCGAGGAGGAAGGGTCCCTGTGAGGGTTTCTCCATATGAGTATTCATTGAGATGGAGACCAGATGGCGATGGGATTTTCATCATTTCAGTAGCCAACATTTGGATCGACCACTGCTCTTTATCCAAGTGTGAAGACAGTCTCCTTTATGTTGTGAGAGGATCTACACAAATCACAATTTCAAATAACCACTTCACTGACGACGACAAGGTAATGTTGTTAAGTAATGATGACAATGACGATATGGATGAAATCATGCAAGTAACAGTAGCCTATAACCATCTCGAGAGATATCTGGACAACGATTTCCCAGATGTCGACTTGGGCAGTTCCATATAGTCAACAATAACTACATTTATTGGAAAACATATGCTATCGGTGGAAGTGCAAACCCCACAATTTTGCATGAAGGAAATAGATTCTTGGCATCGACACATAAAGAGGTAACGAAGTAGTAAACTACCAATGGTTATTAAAAATTGAGATGGAGATGGATATCAAAAGCTGACTTGCTTCTGAACAGTGTAGTCTTCGCACAATTGGGATCAGTTTCTATAACTTCAAGAGCGCAGAGTGTAAAACCGAAGCCTGGGCCCCTAGTAGAAGTCATGACTCGAGACGCTAGTGTACTCAGATGCAGGAAAGGGTGAAATGGTCGATGCTAGATTCCAATTTTGTAACAGGCATGGCGCCACCATTCCCTTGATGATGCTAGTGGCTTGGATCTAATCTAACATCATAATTGACTTTGGATTTGTATTAACCACTAGTTATTTGCCATACTTGATTTGTAATTTGGAGAGATAAGGTATATAATTTTATGTAATGTTTTATTGGAGTAATAAGGATTTTGTAATATTTGTGGAGTAATAAGGTCATTTGTAATATTTTTGGGTAATAAGGAGATTTTATTTGTAATCTTTTTGTATCTATGGAGAGATAAGTGTGACATTGTAACTCAAAGTAATTTTACTTTGAGGGGGGGTAACATTTTTTGTTTTTACCAGGTTTTGCAAGGGCATCATTATAAAAGTCAAATTTTGAAAGTTACCTTGTAAATATTTGAGAAATTGACTAGAGCCAAGTGCAAAGCTCAGTCATTTTTCTCCTATTCCAACGACTATATGAGGGTCAAGGCCAAGCCCCGATAGATCATTATTTCTTTTTGCGTAGTGTGTTGCATGGTGCGTTGCCCATCTTGATATTTTTTTTTAGCCAGATTCTTGGTGTGAAGCTTCAACACTAAAATGTCAAAGCTGATTAATTTGTTTTCTGATTCCAACAAACTTGAAGGCAGAAAATCTTACAAAACATGGCAGTGCCTCATCGAAAGAACTCTCATTTATAATGAATTGTGGCAGGGTATATGTGATGGTGATATTAAGCCAAACAAACCCACAGATGCAGCTGCACTAGCAAAATGGGAAGTTAAGAATGCCAAAGCATTAGCTCTCATTAAATCTTCTGTCAATGATGAAATGTATGTCCATATAGCAAATGCTACAGATGGATGATTTGCTTTCAAAACTTTTAAAGAATTATTTGATACTCAACCTGAATCAAAGAAAGTTGATCTACAATTAAAATTATTGCAACAAAATTTGACTGAAGGAGGTGATGTTCTTGAATATATCTCCAGACTTAAGAATATTAGGTAGGAAATCATTAATGTTGGTTTTCCAGCAGTAGATGATAGTTTTATGGTCACAATTTTAATTGCTAGACTTCCTTCTTCCTACACACATTTTTTGGAGACTCTACAATTAACTGGTAAGTTAGAGAAACTAAATTATGATGAGCTCTGTGAAATGTTGAAACAACATGATAAAAAAATTTGGAAGAAAAAGAGGTTGTTGAAGATGTCTTTTTCACAGAGGCCAACACTAGTAAATCATCAACTAACAGTTCTAGAAACAGAGGCAGAGGGAATTTCAATCAAATCAAGCAACACATAATGTACAAAGTAGAGGTAGAACCCAAAGAAAAGGAAACAACTTTAACAATGGCAACAGTTCAGGCAAGAGTAATTTTCAAGGCAAAGGAAACAATCAAGGAAGAGGATATTTTCAAGGTAGAGGAAATAATAATCAAGGTAGAGGACAACCTCAAAACAGAATTCGAAGCAGATGCAGAGGACAATCTCTAGGAAGAGGAAGAGACTTAATTCAAATTGTGTGCCGAAGATGTAACAAAGTTGGACATTATACTGAAGATTGTCGAACTTCTCTTAATAAAATTCCCAAGTTTCATCAGCACTCACCACAATTTTCAAATGATCAAGATGATGATAACTCAGAATATGTTTTTACTTCTTCACCAACATTACAATTTTCATCCCATCTTAGAAGTGATTATGATGATGCATGGATCTTGGATTCAGGGGCAACTCAGCACATGACTTGTCGGTGTGACTATTTTTGGAATTTTCAAGATTTCCAACTTAATTCCATTTTTCTTGCAGATGATACAAAACATACTCCTTGTGGAAAAGGAGCAGTTAAAGTTTTTCTCCCTGGCATTGGAGAAAAAATGATTTCAAATGTATGGTATGTACCAACCTTTAAGAAAAATTTGCTATCTTTAGTCACAATTCAATAAGAAGGACATCAAGTAATTATGGAAGATGGCCTAGTTAAGATTAATTCAATCAAACAGAGCTTGAAAATTGTGATGACAAGTTATGAAGATGGAAAATTATTAAGGATGAAAGGGACAGTTATTCCAAGGCATTCTGATTTTGCAGGGGCAGAGACTACAGGAACTTCACCCATAAGATTATGGCATGTAAGATATGGACATTTAAATTTTGATAGTCTTTCTCAATTGCAGAAACAAGGGGTGGTTAAAGGACTTCCCACTTTCAAAAAGGAAAATGAAAAATGTGAAGCTTGCATTTATGGAAAACAAAGTCGATAAATCTTTCCAACAAGTTCATGGAGCAAAAACAAGCTATTGCAACTAGTTCACAATGATGTGTGTGGCCCACTACAAACTTCATTCATTGTTGCAAATATTTCTTACTATTCATTGATTATTTCAGTAGAATGACTTGGGTTTATTTCTTAAAGAAAAAGCTAGAAGCGTTTGAAAAGTTTAAAATTTTTCGCCAACTTGTTGAAAATGAAGTCAAAGAAAAGATAGGTACTCTCAAGACAAATAATGGGGGAGAATTCACTTCAAATGAATTCAAAACTTATTGCAGTGATAATGGCATAAGAAGACATCTTACAAATGTTTACACTCCACAACAAAATGGATTTGTAGAAAGAATGAATCGTACGTTGTTAGGAATGGCGAGATCTATGTTAACTTTCAAAAATTTAAGTCCAACATATTGGGCAGAAGAAATTCATACAGTTGTCTACTTAAGAAACAGACCTCCAACTGCTTCTTTAGACGGAATCACACCTTATGAAGCTTGGTTTGGTTTCAAACCTCGAGTTAAACATCTTAGAGTTTTTGGATCAGTATGTTATGCCTTAGTTCCGAAAGAAAAACGAACTAAGCTTGATTCAAGAAGTTTGAAATGCATAATGATTGGATATTCGGATGAGAAGAAAGCATACCGTCTTTTGACCAATGGAAAATTTATTGTGAGTAGGGATGTCATTTTTTATGAAATAGAGAGTAAGAGTGCTGAAGAAATCGAAAGTCTTCTCCAAAAGTTAGAAACTAAAGGCAGTCAAAGAAAAGGAAATACGCAAAGTCAACCAAATTCACCAAAATTGGTATGAACTTGATTTTCCTTCATCTGAAGATGATTCCTCCAATCCATCTACTTCAACAACACCATTAGGATCTTCTAGTAGCTCATCCGCATCTTCAAGAAATAGCAGTTCTTCAGACAATGATTCTCCACCTCCAAATTCTTCACCTAATCGACAAACATCAGTTTACATTAATCCCCTTTACAATGATGGTGGCTTTTCAGAATCTCAAACAAGTGAGCAACAACTACAAAAATGGGCAATTCAACTTTTGAAAGATGTACAGCCTGATGAGTAGAATAAAACAGGAACAAGGAAGTCACACAGAAGTGAAGGAAATTTTGCATTGATAGCAAATGATTTTACTGAACCTTCCACATACAATGAAGCAGTAAAACATACAGAATGGAAATAGGCTATGGTTGAATAATATCAAGCAGTAATTGATAACAACATTTGGAAACTTGTTTATTGTACTAAAAATGTTAAACCCATAGGATGCAAATGGGTTTACAAAATTAAGTACAACCAAAAGGGAGAACTTGAAAAGTATAAAGCAAGACTTGTCGCTAAAGGTTTTGCATAGTAGGAAGGCATTGATTATGAAGAAACTTTTTCTCCTACAGCTAAATGGAACACCATCTAATTAACACTTGCATTGGCTGCTCAGAAAGGACGGAAAGTTCATCAAATGGATGTGAAAAGTGCTTTTCTCAACAGGGATTTACAGGAAGAAGTGTATATGACACAACCACCAGGTTTTGAAATTGAAGGGCAAGAACATAAAGTCTTCAAATTATCAAGGCTTTATATTGATTAAAACAAGCTCCCCAAGCTTGGTATGCAAAAATGGATGAATACCTTAGGAAATTTGGTTTTCAACGAAGTGAATCTGATGATACTTTGTATGTGCGACAACAGGGCAAAGGTCTGGTGATTCTTTTTATGTATGTATATGATTTGATCATTACTGGAAACAATGATGATCATATTTCCCAGGTGAAACAGGAGTTACATTCAGGTTTTAAGATGACAAATTTGGGATTACTTCACTACTATCTTAGAGTTGAAGTCTTCCAATGTCCACATCATATTCTCATTTCTCAGAGTAAGTATGCCACAGAGGTTCTTCAGCAATTTGGAATGCAAGATTACAAGCCTATTCTTAACCCCATGGAGCGAAACTTGAAACTTTCAAAATTTGAAAGGGGGGAAAGGTGGACAATACTACTTACAGACAGTTGATTGGAAGCTTGATTTATTTAACAAACACTCACCCTAATCTATCTTATGAAGTCAATATTATTTCACATTTCATGCAAGAACCACAAGACAACCACTGGAATGCAGCCAAAAGAGTTCTTCGATATATCCAAGGAACAAAATATTTTGGTCTTCTTGACACAAAGACTAAAAACTTTGTACTTGGTGGATTTTCAGATGCCGACTTTTCTGGAAGTATTGATGATCTAGCATCAACATCAGGTTATTTAATGAACATGGGGTTAGCAGCAGTGTCTTGGAGTTGTAAGAAACAAGCTACAGTGGCCACTTCTTCAGTAGAAGCAGAGTACATTTCAGCATGGGAAGCAGCATGTGAAATTGTCTGGTTGCGCAGAATTTTGCAGGACTTGGGCATTTCTTAGGCATAAGCTACATCATTATTCATTGATAGGCAGTCAGCCATCAAACTTGCCAAGAACCTAGTTTTTCATTCAAAGGCAAAGCATGTGGACACCAAGTATCATCATATCAGATCTCTCATTGCAAAAGATGTCCTTAAGCCAATTTATTGTCCTTTAGAAGATGAGATCTCTGACATTTTCACGAAACCGCTTGGCAGAATAAAATTTACTAAGTTCAGGGATGAACTTGGTATCTGTTGTAATGTATCTTTGGATCATAGGGGGGAATGTTAGATTATCCGAAAATAAATATTATCATAGGTTATTAAGTTAGAATAAAATAATTATTAATTTAAGATATTAAATTATTAATTATTAATCTAGAATATTTAATTATTTAATGGAGACATTTAGAATTAGTATATTGTTGTAAAAGATATGACTCTACAAATGTGTCGTATCTTAAGCTCTATTTTAGAAGAATTGTTAATAAGATTGTTTGAATAACTTTTATTGTAAGTGGACACTTGTTATTTCATAAGTGAGCCATAATTAGAGGTAGTTAGGACATTGGGCTTATAAATAGATCATTCCAAGAGTGTTTGGTTGTTCGGGTGTAAACTCTTGCAAAATTCCAAATGTAATTGTTTTTTTCTGATTAATAAAATTACGTGTCTGAGGACACTTCTGCCATTAATAGTGTGACATATTAACATGTTTATTAGTTTATAGTTATTGGTAGTGTATTTGTTTATCATCTGAAAATATCATTTAAAATAAATAAGATAGTTATGGTGGAAGGTATTGGTTTAGTTAAAAGTAATTATAATTTATAGGTTTTGTTTAGTTAAAAATAATTATAATTTACTTTTTATAATACATATTTAAATATGTGAAATAATAATAATATTAAACTATTTTCTTTTGTGATTGGTGGACATGTAATTAATAATAAGGGAATGAGGTTTTGGATGAAGTATTTAGGTCACGAGATTAAGCGTAAGGGAATGTAGATTCATGGTATATGTGGTAGAGTTGGTTTGTGTGTTCATTAAACTATATGGTGGTTACTGGAAGGGCATTTATGGAAATAGAAGACGAATGGGTAAGCAAATGGAGATTTTTGGAAAAAAAAATCACAGTTTTTTTTATTTCCTTGAATTCTTTAATGGTGCTTGCTATGAAATCAAAGAGGCACAAAACTAGAAAAATAATGAAAATTTAAGAGAAGGAAACATAAAATGCCATTGGAGAAGGTTTTTTCTCTACTTTAGATGCACTTAGGTCAAGTTTCATGGAACTTTGATGGGTGTTGGCTTTATGGTAAGGTTCACAAACTTCCTAATTTTGTTTAGGATTTATGGTCTATAATTGTATTTCTGATATGTTGTTGCTTTGTTTCCATTACTTTACTTTTAGTGCTTGAGTTTATAGTCTTTGTGACACTGTAATTTGTTTGGCAATTAGTAGTTGGGGTTTGTCCTCAATTCTAGGTTGGGATTTTTCTTCCATAAATTGCAACCTCTCTAATGGAAACCAAGGAGGCTAATTTTTAGATTCCCTATTACTGTTGTTACTCTGGCTACCTTCTAGAGAGTCAAGCCTCTCTTGTGGGTGGAAAATTTCCTATGGTTGGCATCTCTCATTCCACCCTTCACAATTCGAGTTGCTTGGGTTTAATCTCTCTAGAATTGTCATATATTTGTCTTCTCCCTATGGTGGTCTAGATTTTTAAGTTTGTGCTCTCAATTAGAGCTCCTTCTACGCTATTAGGAAGGGGTGACAAGGTTTGGTTTGGTTAATCAGCATATGCTCTCACCTTTTAATAAAGACTACTCATTTCCATCTTAGTTAGTTTTTATGCACATGTCAGGAGTTGATTCATGGTTCTCTTGACGTAAATTTATTTCACTCCCCTAGTTGGTTGTTATTTTCAATATTTTCATCATTGGGATAGATAAATAGTTGGGCTATGAAGTCAAGCCAGGAGAGGAAGTTAGTTGGTAGAAAAATAGGTTTCTTTGCTAATAGTAAGCCACATTGATTGACATTTGTTTCTGTTTTCATTGTGAGAAAATTGATAGTGCCTCATTGAAGAGGAAGAGGTGGATAGGGAGTAAATAAAATCTATGGAAAGCTACAACATCGAGGGTTTAGCTAGCTATTAAGCACTTTGTTGAATATTATTACATGAATACTCCCTGCATCAAACTAGAAACTACAGTAGCTAAGCAGGATGCTCATCAAAGGAGAAGATATATATTGGATTGACATTATTAAGTTGGATTTTTGGTCCTAGATATAGGCTACACACAATCATGTCAAAATAGATACCTCAAAATAGTGGACATCCATTGCCAAATCGAAGCAATCATTGGAAAAGTCATGTTGGCATGGTTAGAAGAGAAATAGGAAATACTTATACAACTAGAAGAATAACAAATATGGACAAGAAGATCAACATACTAGCCAAAAACCTAGCGAGTATTGAGTTCACAAATGTAAAAAAGGAAGTTGACCCACTTGAAACCATTCAGGTGGATTCCTTTGTCTAGTACGTGTCTTTTCTGAGTTTTTGTTATTTTAATTGTTTATTATGTCATAGACATATCTAGACATATTATGTGCTACATGCACATATAAACTATATGACATGGAGGATCTTTTATGACGTACCCAACAAAAAACTTAATAAATTAAGTCATTGTATTGGTTCATGATATTGTATCAAATTCTATTTACATATTAAGATTTTCCATGATAAAGTGACATCAAATCTTCATGGTTAAGAATCTTGTTCCATGTTGCTTAAATGCATATATGCTTACCTCATATATCAACTTTTTTTTGGCAAGGTAACATGTATAATGAAGTGAGTATTTTGATTATTATTATGGATCAACATTTATTTTTGTTTACCAACCATTCATCTTATATAGCTATGATAATTTATCTTTCATTTCCATCATGCTAAATATTTTTATATTAATAAATATTATAGATTTAAAGTAAAATGTTATTGCCATAATATTTACATAGTAGTTAGGATATTGATGTATGCTAAAATTAACAAGGAATTAATAATAATCTGGGATGGCAATAAAGCAAATAGTAAATTAATATCTATATATATATATATATATATATTTGAATTTATTTTGTTTTATGTATTTTATATTTCATGAAAGTAGCATTTTAATTTAGAGGAAATTTTTTATTTTGGATATAATTAAGAAATACAATTTTGAGAAAAATATATATATATATATATATATATATAAAACCATAAAAAATAACATTATAGATCTTTACCAAAATTGACAAGGAAATTTTGTAAAACCCTCAAACTTTATAAATTAAATAACTTTATACTTTTTGAAAATATCTATCAAATCTTCACCAAAATTAACAATAAAGTATTATTAAAAAATATCATTATCATTTTATTTATGAATTAAATTATATATTAAAAAACAAAAAATAATTGAACAAAATTATTTCATATCAAGCTGAATTTTTTTACAAGAATGACCTTAATTCACGAAATCCCCTAAAATCTCATATACATGGAAAAATTGAATTTCAAATATAAATAGTGCTAAATTCAAAATTAAACAAAATTATTTCATATCAATCTGAATTTTTTTACAAGAATGACCTTAATTCACGAAATCCCCTAAAATCTCATATACATGGGAAAATTGAATTTCAACTATAAATAGTACTAAATTCAAAATTAGTCTTATATATATAACCATTGATATATATATATAACCATTGAAATATATATATATATATATATATCAATAACCATTGAAATTTTCAGTGGGTGTTCTACCTACAGTGATGCGGAAAAGGAAGATTAATTAAAAAAAATTACAACTGCATATTCTAATAAATTAAATTTATTTTGATATATGACATCAGACATTACTCTTACCAAAACAGCCATCCATTTCCTGTCAAAATATTATATGTAAAATTGACTGGATAGACAATAACCCACACTCCATAGCCTCTCTAAAGTAAACGATTTTCTTCTGCGGACTAATCCCTGATCCTTAAATTTAATACAAATTTAGTACAAGCGATTTGCAGATTTTTTCACCTCGGCTCTAATGTCCCTGATGAAGGATCGGCAGCTGCAGAGTGGATATCCCATGGTGTACTAGACGTTGTTGTACTGCCTGATGTTTTGTGAGGAGCAGGTACGCCCACACTATGCACATCTATGAAAGGGGGGCTTGTGGGCGAAGGAAGCTGTTCTCCCTCACGGGTTAGCAACGACACCACAGGAGACATTGAAGGCCTCAACGCTGCAGCTGCTTGTGTGCACAGAAGGCCAATCTTAGTGACCCTAATCCCATCCTCCCAAGAATAACTACCCTTCAATGTGGGGTCCATTACTTCCAAGGCTCAAGGCTCTCTCTGCGTTATACAGTTTCCATGTCTGGTAATTGACCACGCATACAACTTTAGTTAGCAGCGAATCATAATTATAACAACATGTTCGAAAACATCTACTTCAAAGATGAGATCCACAGTGGCTATACTCGTTCGATGAGATACTCGCGTGTCTTGAGCTGAACTCTGATTCTTTCTTCCGCTGATAATCTCAAGTACCAGCACTCCAAAGCTGAATACATCCGCTTTCTCTGTTAGCTGTCCGCGGTATGCGTACTCAGGTGCCATGTAACCTCTGCACAATACTATCTACAATGAAATCTCCATATCTGAACCCTCTCAATATTATATGAACCATATCGAAAAGAAAATACTTACAAAGTTCCTGCAACTCTAGTGCTGACGTGGGTTTTATCGTCTTCAAACAGTTTGGCTAACCCAAAGTCTGTTATTTTGGGTTTGTTTTTATGATCGAGTAAAATATTGCTTGCTTTAATATCTCTATGAATGATTCGAATTTCAGATTCTTCGTGAAGATATGCCAGCCCTCTTGCAGTTCAACTATGATTTCATACCTCTGTCTCCAATCTAGTAAATGGCGTTTTTCTGCATCTGCAAGACAAAAAGGATTAACAAGGTACAACACCAACTCAAAACTCGAACAACTTAGGATAGGTGCAGCGATTAAAGAGGGAGAAGCAACTGAATATAATATTGTCGAGGCTACTGTTCTGGAGGTATTCGTAAACTAGTAGCCTTTCGGAGTTTAGCGACCAAGCAATTTCACTAGATTCCTGTGCCGGACACGACTGATGAGATTTTCTTTCATTCAAAAATTCCGCATCTCCTTGACTTGAACCTATTTTCAACCGTTTAACTGCAACCACTCTACCATCTGGTAGATCCCCCTGCCAGTCAAGAAGCATCATGCTCAGTCAAAAATATGTGTATGGTTTAACCATTAACAAAGGTATCTACCTTAAATAAATTAAACTGGATATAACACGAAACACTCACTTTAAAGACGGATCCAAAACCACCTTCGCCAAGCTTTCTTTCTGCGTGAAAATTAAACGTGGCCCCTCTCAAAGTCTCGTATTTGAAAATAAGTTCGATTCGCTATAGTCGCCGACAAGCTAATTGCTCCTTGCGCTTCTGCGAAAACAGTTACAAAGCGTTTTATTATCTTGAGAAAAGGAAATAGGGAAATGGTTCATAATATCATTGAATCATCTACAATTTCAAGACCTCTCATTTGAGAAACAGGTTCACAACTTTTCCCACTAGAGAAAATTTTCAGCTTGCAAAGGGTTATCGCTGCAATTAATCCAATCGTAGTGGCTGCTACTCCCAGAATTACCCGAACCATGTTGGATCTTTTTGCTTCTGCAAATTTGCACAAGAAATTTCAGATATCACGAAAATGAAATCTTTACAAAACCCGCACGATATTCCTGATAATTATAAATTATGTGAAAGAAGATACTTGATACTCGAGGGCTTTCTGTCGGCGATAAAGACGACGATGGTAATGGCGACAGCGAAATAATTGGAGGATTAAAAAATGGATAAAGCTCGTAATGATGTAGCAATTCATAGATCCGAAATTTGATCCAAGAACTCCACTAGTGCAATTCTTATTTATTACGGACAATGCAAACTGTAGCCACGCCTCGCAGTCAACACTGGTAGACAGATCTCTCCAACACTGCGCCAAGCTGTAGATAAGAACTGTGGAATTATAGGGCGCAACGTCTTGCTCCGCAGCAAAAAGATTGGGACGCTTGGCAGCTTTATAGCTAATATTTTGGAGCAGTGCCCTAACAGTAATTGCGAACTCTGGTTTACTGTTTGTCTCACCGTTGCACATAACATTTTTTTCTGCACTCTCGCTAAAATTGTTGGAAAGACTATGATTGTCGCCCGTAATAAGCAGGCATCTAATATAATGAACGCAGAAGTTTTGTTGCATTCTCCATCAATACCAGTGTCCATACCAGTGCTGGATATAATCGCGGTTTTTGGAGTGGCTACACACTCTTTGCAATCTGAGGAGCTTAAATCTACTCTACATTGGGCAAACCCGTAAACCGTACTGTGCCTGTTTTGCCCATCATCATGAATAGATGTATTGAATCCACTAGTAGAAACGTTCCCCAACAGTGTTGAATATGTAATTGTAATTTAAACTGTGCTGACGTACAACGCCCAAAAACCGCTCAACAAAATCATAAACCATTTTATGCATATCGGACCACTTTTGCGTAAAAGTGGTTTCCATATTTTTGACTCCGATAAAATTTGGTGCAGACGCGTGCATCTCCTCATACGTCATCATCTCTGACATATCGGGACGTAATGTTCAGTTAAGTAATGCCTCCCGATATTCTCCTCCACCATCCGATTTACTTCATCAATCTCCGCCGTCGATTGCCTGAAGATGCATAAGAGCCAGCATTTAATATTTACGTGGATTTGAAGATTGGTTGACCACGGTAAAATAATTAATGAATTAAATGTGCCGTAGAAGTATCGGTAGGTGATTTAAATTTTAATGTTTTTATATGTATGGGAGGTATGGTGCATTTAAAGAAAGGCATGGTCTCGTCAGTGTGTTAAAAATATTTACGGCACGTAAAATGTAATTGTTTTTTTTTTATTTTTGTTTTCAAAAAAATGAAAAGGGGTCGTGTATTGTAATATGTTTTTACGTGATGTGTTAACCAATGGTAATATGTGAAAGCTCGGGGGCAGCTAATGAGAATAGAGAGAATTTGCACAGCAGTGCATGAAGAAAAGAACAGAGGTGGAGCGCATGTATTTTCCAGGGAGTTGAACTCTGTTGATTTTTGCAAGAGGGAATGCACAGCAGTGCAGGAATGAAGAAGACATATAATGTTTTGAGCTTCATATGTAAATTTGTTTTACAACAGTAATGTAAAAAGGGTTTTACAGCAGTAAACCCAGCTCAGTGAATTCTCAGGTGAAAACAGAGTTTTGGTTAAATGTTGTTTTTGGTAAATCCCTCTCAGTAAAAGAGGATGAATATGTATGAGGCAATATATTTTTAATGAATAGAAATATTTTATGGTGGTGAAAAACTCTGTTCCTCACTAAAAAAATTTTAAAATCTTCCCTGTGCACAAAAAGATCCTGGAACAAAGGAAACAGAGCATTGCCTCTGTGTGTTTGAATTTCTGTTTTTGGGATTTTCTCAGAAAAATCCCCAACAGTGGTATCAGAGCAGGCTTAGGCTCTTTGGAGGTGACAAAGAAGCTGAAGGGAGGAGTCTTTGTTGCAGCAGTAGATCTTCTCCAGCAGAGTGAAGGCTCAGTCAAGAAAATACTCAGGTATTTCAAAAGTTTTTTATGTGTTGTTGAAGAAGCAGTCAGTTGTTTTAAAATACACAGTCAAGAAATTGAAGCATAGTTGAGGCTACAAGAATGGCTGGCACAAGCACCAGTAATAGCATGGGTATGCAGCTCCCATTATTTGATGGTAAAAACTATGACTATTGGGCAATAACAATGAAAGCCTTGTTTGCTTCCCAAGACTTATGGGAAATAGTTGAGGAAGGTTTTGAACAACCAGCAGATGAAAATGAGTTTAATGCATTAACTCAAGGAGAGAATGATCTGCTAAAGAGCTGCAAGAAGAAGGATTCAAAAGCCCTTTTCTTCTTGTATCAAGCAGTGCATGGAAGCGTGTTTCCAAGGTTAGCAGCAGCTAAGACATCCAATGAAGCATGGCAAACCCTCAAGACAGCCTATCAAGGCATGGAGAGAGTGAAGACAGCAAAACTGCAATTGCTGAGGAAGGATTTTGAGAATCTGAACATGAAGGAGTCAGACAACATTGACTCATTCTTCACACATGTAATTGGTTTGGTCACACAGATAAGGACTCATGGAGAAACCCTTGAAGATAGGAGGATTGTGGAGAAAATATTGAGGGTCTTACCCTCAAAGTTTGATGCGATTGTCACCACCATTGAAGAGACAAAGGATCTCTCAAAATTTTCAGTTGATGAGCTACATGCATCACTGATAACACATGAGCAGAGGTTGAGTAGAAATGAAAACTCATCTCTAGAGCAAGCCTTCAAGACCCAGATGTCCTTTGGAAGAGGAAGAGGTCAAGGCAGAAGAAACAAAAGAGGAAGAGGCAGAAGCCAGAACAGAGGTGGAAGGAACAGCCCAGCAAATGCACAAGGAAGAGGCAGCAATCCAAATCAGAACCAAGGCCAAGGCAGCACCCAACAAGGAGGACAACATCATGCTCAAGGACAAAGGTATGAAAAATCCAATGTCCAATGCTATTATTGTAAAAAATATGGGCATTATGCCAGTGAATGTAGGAAGAAGCAGCATGATATGAACAATAGATCAAATACAAATGTCACTAGAGAAAACAGCAGTCAAAATAATGTGTTGTTAGATTGTAACATGGCTGAAACAAACAGTGAGGACATTTGGTTTTTAGACTCAGGGTGCAACAACCATATGACAGGAAACATAGCCTTCTTTTCTGCTCTAGATCAGAATGTGAAATCAGAAGTTACACTTGGTACTGATAGTAAAGTCTCTGTTATGGGAAAAGGAGAGGTAAAAATATTTACAAAGCAAGGAGAAAGGAAAACCATAGCAGATGTCTACTATGTCCATGGAATGAGATGTAACTTCTTGAGTATTGGACAGCTTGTCCATAAGGGGTACAATGTTTTCTTTAAAAATGATGTGTGTAGCATCATGGATATAGCACCCAGCAAAAGATGCATTGCTGAAGTGAAGATGATAAGGAACAGGATGTTCCCTCTTAGAATCAGGGCAGATTTGAAAAACAAAAATGTAATTGCAGCAGTTACCCAAGAGGCCTTCCAAAGCATGCCAAAGCATGAAAATTGGTTGTGGCACTTGAGATTTGGACATCTCAATTTTGGAGGTCTAAATTTGTTGAGTAGGAAAGGAATGGTGAAAGGATTACCATTGATAGAGAAACAGGACAGCCTATGTGAAGGTTGCATTTTAGGAAAACAACACAGAGAAAGTTTTCCATCAGGAAAGAGCATAAGGGCAAAGGCACCCTTAGAGACCATCCACTCAGATTTATGTGGACCAATGCAAGCTCCATCATTAGCAGGCAGCCAATATTTCCTAACATTCATTGATGACTTTACAAGAAAAACTTGGGTATATTTTCTTAAAAAAAAGTGAAGTGTTTGAGAAATTCCAAAATTTCAAGGCATTTGTGGAGAACCAAAGCGGGCTGCATATAAAAGTTTTGAGAACTAATAGAGGAGGTGAGTATATCTCCAAGGAATTCTTAAGATTTTGTAGAGAAAATGGAATTCACAAACAGTTTACAGCAAGGTACACCGCACAGCAAAATGGAGTTGCTGAAAGGAAGAACAGAACCATCATGGATATGGCGAGGAGCATGCTGAAGGCAAAGCATTTGCTAAATGATTATTGGGCTGAAGCTGTAAATTGTGCAGTGTATATTTTGAACAGGTGTCCTACAAAAGCAGTGATGAACAAGGTGCCGGAAGAAGCATGGAGTGGGAGAAAGCAAGGAGTCACCCACATGAGAGTTTTTGGATGTGTAGCCTATGCACACATACCAGATCAGCTAAGGAGGAAGTTGGACAGCAAAGGGGAGAAATGTCTTTTCATTGGATACAGTGAGGAATCCAAAGCCTACAGGTTGTATATCCCATCCACCAAGAAGTTTTTTGTCAGCAGAGATGTTCAATTCATTGAAGAGGAAGCTTGGGATGGAAGCATAGAGAAAATAGTGAATGTTAAAAACTGTTTGTCTCATGATGAAGATGATGAGGAGGTGGCTGAAATGCATCCCCAAACAGCAGCGCCAACACAAGGACAGCAAGGGACACCATTGAGGATAAATGAAAGTGCTTCTCCAAGCACACCACAAGGAGGAAATTCAAGTGCGTCTTCAAGCACTTGCACACCAAATGAAAGAGGTAAGAAGTTTAGAAATCTAAGTGACATTTATGATGAAGGAATGAATTCCTTATTTGCCTTGTATTGTCATGTTGATGATCCTATTCATTTTGAGGATGCAATCAAAGATAAGAAATGGATAGAAGCTATGGATGAGGAAATGAATGCCATAGAGAGAAACAAAACATGGGATTTGGTTGAGCTACCAAAAGGCAAAGAAGTCATTGGAGTGAAATGGGTCTATAAGACTAAAAGCAATGCTGAAGGCAAGATAGAAAGGCACAAGGCAATGCTGGTTGTCAAAGGGTACACGCAGCAGTATGGGAGAGATTATGAGGAAACCTTCGCACCGGTTGCAAGAATGGAAACCGTGAGAGCAGTGCTGTCCATAGCAGCTCAAAACAGATGGAAAGTCTATCAAATGGACGTGAAGTCAGCATTCCTAAATGGAGTGTTAAAGGAAGAGGTGTACATTGAACAGCCTCTCGTCTATGAGAAGAAAGGTGAAGAGCACAAAGTGTGCAAATTGAAGAAGGCTCTTTATGGGCTGAAGCAAGCGCCAAGAGCATGGTACAGCAGGATAGATTCATATCTATTGGATAATGAATTTGACAAATGTGAAGGAGAACCCACAGTCTACATCAAAGAAAAAGATGGTAAAATTTTGATTGTTGTCTTATATGTTGATGATGTTATTTTCACAGGTAATGATAATCAACTCATTGAGAATTTTAAATCAGTCATGAAAGAGGAATTTGAAATGACTGACATGGGTTTCTTGAGATACTTCTTAGGCATAGAAGTAGATCAAAATGAAAAAGGAATTTTTATCTCACAAGCTAGATATGTAAATCAAGTGTTGGGCAGATTTAACATGCAAGAATGCAAAGCAGAGATCACTCCCACAGTAATGGGATTAAAACTTAGCAGAGAGGACAGCAGCAAGGATTTTGATCCTAGTTTGTACAAGAGCATTGTTGGCAGCCTTATGTATTTAATAGCTACTAGGCCTGATATTATGTATGCTGTTAGTTTAATTTCCAGATTCATGGAGAGGCCAAAGGAGGCACATTGGCAGGCAACAAAAAGAATTTTGAGGTATGTCAAAGGTACCAAAAGGTTTGGAATTTTATATAATGTCTCAGAACATTCAGATTTGGTTGGCTACACTGATAGTGATTGGGCTGGAAGTGTACATGATCGGAACAACACTTCCAGTTATGTTTTTCATATGGGTTCAGGAGCCATTTCATGGGCTTCTAAGAAGCAGTCCATTGTAGCATTGTCTACAGCAGAGGCTGAATATGTGGCAGCTACAGTAGCAGCATGTCAAGCAGTGTGGATGAGAAAAATGTTGAGAAGCTTAGGCCAAGAGCAGGCAAAAGAGACAGTGATTTTTTGTGACAATAACTCAGCTATTGCATTGTCAAAGAATTCAGTGTTTCATAAGAGAACGAAACACATTGATACAAGGTTTCACTACATCAGAGAATTGGTGAACAATGGAGAAATTATCCTAGAACATTGCAGGACTCAAGAACAGGTAGAAGGCATCTTGACAAAGCCTTTGGATCAGAAAAGCTTTGAATTTTTGAGGAAGTGTCTCGGTATGACCAAATTTCCAGTAGTTGAAATTAAAGGGGAGTGTTGAATATGTAATTTAAACTGCGCTGACGTACAATGCCCAAAAACCGCTCAGCAAAATCATAAACCATTTTATGCATATCGGACCGCTTTTGCGTAAAAGTGGTTTCCGTATTTTTGACTCCGATAAAATTTGGTGCAGACGCGTGGCTCTCCCCATACGTCACCATCTCTGACATATCGGGACGTAATGTTCAGTTAAGTAATGCCTCCCGATATTCTCCTCCACCGTCTGATTTACTTCATCAATCTCCGCCGTCGATTGCCTGAAGATGCATACGAGCCAGCATTTAATATTTACGTGGATTTGAAGATTGGTTGACCACGGTAAAATAATTAATGAATTAAATGTGCCCGTAGAAGTATTGGTAGGTGATTTAAATTTTAATGTTTTTATATGTATCGGAGGTATGGTGCATTTAAAGAAAGGCATGGTCTGGTCAGTGTGTTAAAAATATTTACGGCACGTAAAATGTAATTGTTTTTTTTTATTTTTGTTTTCAAAAAAAATGAAAAGGGGTCGTGTATTGTAATATGTTTTTACGTGATGTGTTGACCAATGGTAATATGTGAGAGCTCGGGGGCAGCGAATGAGAATAGAGAGAATTTGCACAGCAGTGCATGAAGAAAAGAACAGAGGTGGAGCGCATGTATTTTCCAGGGAGTTGAACTCTGTTGATTTTTGCAAGAGGGAATGCACAGCAGTGCAAGAATGAAGAAGACATATAATGTTTTGAGCTTCATATGTAAATTTGTTTTACAGTAGTAATGTAAAAAGGGTTTTACAGTAGTAAACCCAGCTCAGTGAATTCTCAGGTGAAAACAGAGTTTTGGTTAAATGTTGTTTTTGGTAAATCCCTCTCAGTAAAAGAGGATGAATATGTATGAGGCAATATATTTTTAATGAATAGAAATATTTTATGGTGGTGAAAAACTCTATTCCTCAGTAAAAAATTTTAAAAGCTTCGCTGTGCACAAAAAGGTCCTGGAACAAAGGAAACAGAGCATTGTCTCTGTGTGTTTGAATTTCTGTTTTTGGGATTTTCTCAGAAAAATCCCCAACAAACAGTGAATTCAGAACCTGGTTTAGATTACTCTGAAAAGCGCTATCGTTGGTATATTCGCTATTTTCACAAAACCGTATAACGGGAATATTGAAGGGAGCAGCAGCTGAGAGGGGCATAAGCATACACACACTTACGATAAGGAAGAGGCTGCTAATCAACTCTTTCATCTTCATCCCCATTGTCCACGAGGTGGTTCGTCAATGGCGTTGGCAAGTTCAAGTTAAGATATTTTAGCCTGCGAAGGGTGTCTATTTAATTTAATGTGTGAAATAGACCCGTCGAAGATATTTTAGCCTCCACGAAGATTTTGATTTATAATTAGCAAACGCTTCAAACATTATAGGTGAAATTTGCAGCTACTTGCTTACTCCGTGCCTTCTACCCGTTCATGACTAGAGTTTCATTTGTTTGTTTTTTCCCACACTAAAAAAGTTAGTTTGACTTTTTATGTAATTTTGAAATGGTATGAATGAATTGATATATTTTTATATAAAAGTAGCATATTTATATTACTAAATATCGTCGATATATGTATGAGTGTTATTTTTTACCTTTTCCATTAATATATAAAAATGGCATTTATATATCAACCATATTTATTAGTGAGATTATACTAATAGACAATCTTTGTCCAATGTATATGGGACAAATCCGCATAGACAATGGTTGATTATGGTTAAAATTGGTCGGCAAGGGTTGATGAGATGGACCATGGTTGAAAAGGTTGACTAAGGTTGAAGAGAGTTAATTAAGGTTGATCATGACTAAGTGTGGTCAACCATCAATATGAAAATGTACTTATGTTACATTAATCTAAAAATGTGATATCAATGTTAACGACTGTGACATTCACATTACATTTATGTTCACCATGCTTGAGCTTGATTGATGTCATATTAATGTTATTATTAATGATACAATAATAGCTACATTAATGGTTGAAGAAGGTTGATGAGGTTGACCATGGTTGATCGAGGTAGACTTTGGCTCAATACGGTTGTTATGGTTGACCTTGGTTTACTATGTCAACCATGGTTGACCAAGGATGTAGAATATAGATTATGGTGGGCTAAACATGACCATCGATGACCATGTTAACCATGTTTAACTTGTTGACCATGTGATCCATATTTATGGTAGGAATGAAATGATTTACAAATTTATAACCAAAACATAGAGATACAATGAAACTTGACTTCTATTAATAAATGGAAAATGTTGAAGCTACATAAAATTTGTGGAATGAAAACAAACTACCTTGAGTTGTGGTAGCTTATCTTTGAGAAGAGATATAATGGCTAGACGCCTTTGTCGAATTATCTTATAGTGAGGCTTAAAGACATTTTTTGTCATGAAAAAAGAACGGGAAACTTTAAAAATCCAAGAACCTAACCCTAAGAGATGAAGTTTCAGAGGCTTGTGGCCCCCAATTAGGTAAGTTGGAACCCGGGGTCATAACAATGACATACAATCTTTGTTTGGTGCACATGATAACTCATTGGAAAGGTTTATTTGATATATAAAATTTCTAACTATTGAGAAAGCATACAATTTTGGTTGGTCCATTTCCCAAAAAAAACGTCGTTGAGGGCCTCAAAAGAGCTCTCAAAGTTCAAGACTTAAAAATTGTAGAAAGAGTGTCAAAATAGAAATTGTGTTGTGAACGAGTGAAATAGATGGGTGGCCACTGATATCCACCCAGATTAGTCCTCCCCCATAGGAAGCAAT
The DNA here is from genome assembly GCA_031772625.1 of Pinus tabuliformis. NCBI lineage: Eukaryota > Viridiplantae > Streptophyta > Pinopsida > Pinales > Pinaceae > Pinus > Pinus tabuliformis. The sequence goes on along the minus strand of CM062818.1, from coordinate 1,381,232,725 downwards.
GGTCTACATTGCCTTGAGTTCATTTATAAGACGAAGAAACTTTTGCTAAGCTTGGTCCCTACTAAGCCACTTGCATTGGTGTAGGTTTTAACTTGCTTTGACAACTCAATACAAGTAGATCCTCTATTGGTGACTGTTCTTAATTTGTGTCCATGATCTAGTCAATTGTGGCTTGTTCAATGCAATTTGGTTTGAGCTCTATTAGTGTCAGTTACTCTATAATTTTTTATGTGTCCAACAATGGTAAAAAGTATGGAAGAAGAAAATCCACATTGAATATTAGGTGTAGGCCAAGAAGGGAGGACACTTAGCTCAAAAGAATTGTCACCCACAACCTTGGTGTTGGTGTAAGTGATGGTTTAAGGTCCATAGCAGAGTAGTTGAAACTTCTAATAGGCCTTTGGAAAGTGTTCCTTCTGCAAATGTAACCAAACCCTGTCTCCCACTTGAAACTTGTGTGGCACTTGGTGCTAATCACGGCATTATTTGTACTTAGTATTGTCTTTTTTCACGATATCATGAACTTGTTGGTGGATGTGTTGAATTCATTGAATAAAATTTGTAGTTTTGTTTGCCCGAGATTCAAAATGTGCAAATTATTCTTTGGGTAGTTACAAGGAGCAGTGCGACTTCAATGAGACCTAGTAGTTGACATCACATACCCACTTGAAATATTTTGTGGCTAATTAAACTATCAAGAGATTTTTTTGTAGATGTGTTGAACATAAAAGAGACTATCATACCATACACATGGATGATGTCTACGGCATCGCCATTCATCTTCCTCTAATATAAGCCATCCATAAACTTTCCTTATGGCTTTGTTCCCGTCTCTTTTAGTTTTTTAATGGAAATCATATTCTAACTTACACTCAATAAGACCTTTCTCTCCATTCATTATAACAAAGGCATTCACAAATTCTATAAATGCAGGCTTAACAGAGTATTAAATTTCTATGCTTCACCTTAAACCTCCAGCAATTCTTACTCAAACCAATCCAGATTTCAATTTTCCAAGATATTTTTGGCCCTTAGTTCAATATGCAATGCATACATACCCATCTCTATGGACACTTGAAAGCCATCTTTCACTATTGTTTGACCACCTTCCATCTCGAACGAATTAACATATTTTTAAAGGTATCATAGTTATAGTCATTGCGGATATCCCCTCATTTTTCAGGATTAAATTAACTCATCTCCCAACTCGGTTGTAACTTTACTGGACTTGGTTGATGGGTCTAATTTGTCCCATAGTTTGTTTCGAATGATGGCGATGAGATTAGATTTATCCATCTCCCCTCATCGCAGGAATATAAACAATCCCAATTGAACTTCTATGGAGCATAAGCGATGGTGCTTGATTGCACCTACACGGAAAAACACTGCGACGGATCACGCCCCAACAGAGATTGCAAACTCAATACTGTTATCACTAGTCGTATTCAATTGTTCAAACTAGTGAGAGGATTAAGCCATTGTCAGGGGAAACCACTTGAGTTAAGCTCTTCTTCCTTATCGCACTATTCCGCCTCTTTTATGGGATGGGATTTACCTCAACTGGGTTTGTCTCTTGTATGCATAGGAATTCACATCGAATGACTTTAATTATGTGAAATATTTGTGAAGGTTCCCGCATGGATTCACTATCTTCATCCATATTCTAGAATTCAAAACCCCTGCAGATTCACATTATATAGTATACATTTGAACAACCATCCAACAATTTGGTAAAGTTAATTATGCTTAGGTGGAAAAACTCTTTCTTATACAAAGATTCGACAATTACAACAGGCTCGTTAGTAGACGTTTTTTACCAGTCGCAAAGATGAATATGCTTCGAGAAATCATACCCAACGATAACTTTGAGGCTTCAAAATGACTTTCATTCACTTCACAATAAAAACCCAACTTCCTTCAGCAGTCCTAGCAACATCTTCAACCTACAAATATTTTATGTATCAGACATATCGAGATCAACAAAATCATGCACAGGGACTGCGTTAACAGAAAATTCCTACGTAGCACTTAGAAACGCATAATTTCATTAAAAGGATATTTTGTACATAATTTCCTCTCATAAATCTACTACTTCCCTAACCCTAACCCTTGCGCTAGCCTGATTACATCATTTTTTCTTTGGCCTTATATTAGCAAACCTATATTACATTACTCTATATCTTAGTTTTTTCCTCGATTTCAAATTTATACAATGATTTTGAACTGATTCTGGCTCAGATCCATAAATTCCTCTTTGGATCTAACCACTATATCTCCTATATCTACTTTTCTGTCAATAACCTAAATACCCTATGATTTATCTAAATTATCTATCTAAATTATCAAGTATTCTTGAGGCTTCTCAATATTTATCATACAGATACATGGGTCAGACCGCTTTCCTTAAAGCTTCCAAGAATTCTCGGTCTAATAGAGAACCGAAAGAGCGTATTCCATGTGTCCATCTTCCATATGTTCAGGGGACTACCGATAGAATTGGAAGGATTCTCAGGAAGCATAGTATCCCTATGACCTTTAGGCCCCTGAACACCATTCGTATGTCCCTTGAATCAGTGAAGGATCCGATCGACCCTTAGGATATGAAGGGCGTTTATCCGATCCCTTGTTCCTGTGGGACCCCCTACATTGGGGAGATTGGCCGATCCATTAATCAAAGGATTAGCGAGCACGCAGTGAATCTTAGGCATAGGAGAGCTAAGTCTTCCGCCTGAACATGCTGAGAAAACCAATCATCATGTTTGTATTGAGGAGGCTAGTGTTATTGCTAAGGTCTCGCATTTCCATCATCGAAAATTTAGAGAAGCGCTTGAGATTGAAAAGAGACCAAGCAATCTCAATAGAGAGGATGGCTGGAAAGTCAGTAGGTGTTGGGTCCCTGCACTCTCGTCCTAGTCGTTCTTCCGCCTTCCTCTCTAAGTTTTTTCTTTTATCTTTATTTTAATTATTATTATTTTATTTTAATTTATTTATTTATTTATTATTTATATTTCTTTATTTATTTATTATTTTATTTTATTATTATTATTATTATTATTATTATTATTTATTATTATTATTATTATTATTATTATTATTATTATTATTTTATTTTTATTTTTATTTTTTATTTATTTATATATATATATAACATTATTTTTAACTGATTTTTATTTCTTTAATATTATTTATTTTATTTTATTTAATTAATTTTTCCCTTTTATTGTGTTTATTTATTAGTTTTATTATTTTTTACCAATTAGCTTTTAACTTTGAAAATTCTTAGAAATTAGCTCTCATTTCAATTAATTTTATATATATCTTTTATGACCTTAAGGTCCTTTATATAACTAATCTTCCATTTAAATTCTAATCTTTTTATTTTTAACTAATTTTTCTAACTAGCGTAACATCTTTTGATATTCTTTATTTTATTCTGTTATTATAAGGTCCTTTATGCACCTAAATTTCCTTTTAATTATTAATTATTTTTTAATTTTTAATAATACTTTTAAATATAATTGCTTTATATATTTTTATTTAGACATTTAAAAAAATTTCATATATTATAAGGTCATGTAATTATCTAAATTCTAACTAACTCATTCTTTTATTAATATTTCTTGAATACCCTCGATAATATTTTATTTATTTTTATAGATACTGGCCCTTAATCTTACTAATTAAACTATTATAATAATTTTGACCCCGGTCCTATTGTCAAACTAGCCGTTGGACTAGTTAGCTGTTGGAGGCTCCGCTCAGACTATTTAGCATGCTACGCTGGATCTGTTTCTTCAACTTGTCCTGACGATGAACCACACTGGTTGGTTCGAAACGCGTTGACAAATGGTACTCCATGTGATTTTCGCTGAAAAATCTCTCACAATATTTATCACGTTCTCTAAAAAAACATAGGAAAACACAGTTAAATACTTAATTAGAAAACCAATTCCCCTAGTAAATGAACACTCCTCAGATAAGATGTTTTTACTTGTGATAAGATGATCCTGCGTCATACTCCCAAGGCTTGAGCATTTCATGGTCTCCTCACCATGTGTTACACTGATTAAAATCCTCTAGGATCCAAAATTTTATGTGTAACTTCCCACTTGTTAGATTGACATTTTGTGGAGCTATAGTTTTTTGCCATCATCCTTGATCCCAAAATCTATTTTTGTTTTGTGTAGCCTCATTGTTCCAGATGTCACCATCACCATTGATCATTTGTTCATAATTGTAGTAGTTGTTTTTTCACATCTACTTGAAAACCCGTGTTTATGATTTCATTGTTGATCACTGATTATAACTTCCCTCGATTGAACCCATTACTCTTTGACAAATCAATTAAGGCTTTCACAAATAACATTCCAGAACTTTTTCTATATTTTCTTTATCTTACATTATTATCGTTTGATGGTTCCAGCTTATTTCTTCTTGATCCCTAGCACAACCATATTTACCAATATGGTTGATATACGCCCATAGGCCTATATCAAGCATATCTACAACCACATTTTCCAGTGTGGTTGATAAACGCCGATAGGCCTATATCAACCACATTAATAATTATTATGTGTATTTTATAAAAAACCAACGATTTATGATTATTATTGAATATATAAATAATAACAACCATATTCTTATATATTTATATATTAATGATTATTATATTAATATAATAATAATAATAATAAATGATAATAATATTACTAATTTTAATTAATAACAGTAATAAATGATAATAATATTATAAAAAGAAAATTCTATTATTATTATTATATTACTATAATAATAAATTATAATAATATTATAAAAAGAAAATTATATTATTATTATATTACAATAATAATATATTATTATTATTATTATAACAATAATTATTATATTATATTATTATTTTAATAATAATATTATTATTATTATAATATAATAATAATAAATATAAATATAATAATAATAGTAATATTATGATATAATAATATATCATATTTTATTATAATTATTATTATAGCAATTATACTATTATTATAATTATAATAATATTAATTCATAATAATATTAGTAATATTAATTAACAAAAATAATCTTCATAACATTAATTATTTAATAATAACAATAAATATTTTAGTAAATGTGGTTGATATATTTTTAAGGTTTTATTTCTATCTATGACACAAACCATTGATAAATATATAATAATAATACTAATTTATTATTATTTTTTATAAAATGTAAATAAATAATTACTTATTTTATTAAAATAAATAAATTTTAATATTATTTTTAGAAAAAATATAAATATTTTTATTTTATTTTATTTTATTATTATAATAATAATAATAAATAACGGTTAAATATTTAATTATTGTTAAACAATAATAATATTTTTTAATTAAATATTATTAAATAATAATAATATGAATATTAATTAATTAAATAAAAATAATAATAATTAATTCATCTTTACATAATAATAATTAATAATGATAATATTAATAATAATAATTAATTCTTTGTCACAATGTGACGTTGGACCATGGTTGACCGCGGTTGCCATGGTTGATTTTCATATTGAGGCAATCTTTGTCACAAAGCGACATTTGATCATGGTTGACTATGATTCACCATGTGTGACTCAAAGAAATAACAAAGCATTGAGATTTATATTAAAAACCTAAGATTGACCATGGTTGACCACGATTGACCATGGTTGAACATGTTTGATTCTATAACACATGGTTGACCACGATCAACCATGGTTGACCATGGTTAACAAAGATTGTCCATGATTTTTATATGGAGACATTTTTTGTCACATTGCGACATCAAACCATGGTTGACCATGATTGATATTATAAACCCAAGGGATTGATATTATCAACCGAAGGGAAAGATAAATCCAACAGATTAATATTAAAACACCATGATTGACCATAGTTGACAATGGTTGACAATGACTCATATTATAAACTGAAGGGGATAATAAACCCAACTAATTGATATTATAAACCCATAGGAATAATAAACCCAAGGGATTAATACTAAAACCCCAAGGGATTATGAACCTATGGGAATAATATTAAACCCAAGGGACTAATATTATAAACCCAAGGTATAAAACCCTAAGATAAATATTAAAAATACTAAAATAAACATGGTTGAGCATGGTTGATTTTCATATTGAGACAATCCTTGTCACAATGCGACATTGGACCATGGTTGACCATGGTTCATTATGGTTAATGATTGTTGAATATAATTAAACCCTAGGAATATGAACCCTTAGATCAATAAACGCAAGGGATTTGTATTATAAACCCAAGGGAATAATAAAACTAAGGGATAACAATTATAAACCCAAGGTATATAAACCCTAACATCAATATTATAAATCCTAAAATAAACATGGTTGACCATGGTTAACTATGTTGATTTCCATATAGAGGCAATCCTTGTCACAAATATGCAACATTGGCCACTAGTTGACCATGATTAATTTTCATATCAAGACAATCATTGTTGAACGTAACGTTAGACCATGGTTGACCATACTTGATTTCCATATCCAACCTTGTTTGACCATGGTTGAACATGGTTGGTTATTATTGACCATGGTTGATAATGATTAATATTATAAACCCAATGGATTGATATTATAATCCCAAGGGATTAATACTAAAATCTCAAGGGAATAGTATTAAACCCAAGGGACTAATATTATAAATCCAATGTATATAAACCCTAAGATAAATATTATAAAAGCTAAAATAAACATGATTGACCATCATTGATTTTCATATTGAAACATTCCTTATCACAATTCCATGTTCGGTTGAAATCATAACCAACCATGGTTAACTGGGGAATAATAAACCTAAGCGTTTGATATTATAAACCAGAAGGAACAATAAACCCAAGGTATTAATAATAAAACCCCAAGGGATTTTGAACCGAAGGGAATAATATTAAACCCCTAATTTTTTAAACCCAAGGTATAAAAACCCTCAGATATGTATTAAAAACGCTGAGATAAACATGGTTGAGCATAGTTGCTTTTCATATTGAGAAAATCCTTGTCAGAATGCAACATTGAACCATGGTTGACCATGCTTGAACATGGTTGACCATTGTTGAATAATATTAAACCCTAGGAATATAAATGCTTACATCAATAAACCCAATGGATTGATATTATAAATCCAAGGGAATAATAAACCTAAGGTATAAAAATTATAAACCTAGTATATAAACCCTAACATGAATATTATAAACCCTAAAATAAACAATGTTGACCATGGTTGAAAATGGTTGCCTATGATTGACCATGGTTTACCATGATTAATATTATAGACCTAATGGATTGATATTAGAAACCCAAGGGATTAATACTAAAACCCCAATGGAATAATATTAAACCCAATGGACTAATATTATAGACCCAATGTATATAAACCCTAAGATAAATATTATAAACACTAAAGCAACCATGATTGACCATTGTTGATTTTCATATTGAGACAATCCTTATCACAATGCCATGTTGGACCATGGTTGACCATCGTTAATTTTGATATCGATGCAATCTTTGTCACAATGAAACGTTGGACCATGGTTGATCATGGTTTATTTTCATGCTGGACAACCTTTGTCACAATGCGACATTCAACCATGGTTAACCATAGCTGGCTATGATTGACAATGGTTGACCATGATTGCTATTATGAACCTAAGGGAATAAGAAGCCCAATGGATTGATATTATAAACCTAAAAGAATAATAAACCCAAGGGATTAATACTAAAACCCCAAGGGATTATGAACCCAGTTGAGTAAAATTAAACCTAAGGGACTAATATTATAAACCCAATGTATATAAACCCTAAGAAAAATAATATAAACACTAAAATAAACATGATTGGCCATCGTTGATTTTCATATTGAAACAATCCTTATCAGAATTCCATGTTGTACCATGGGTGACATCATAATAAACCATGGTTGATCAGGGAATAATAAACCCAAGCAGTTGATATTATAAACCAAAAGGAACAATAAACCCAAGGGATTAATAATAAACGCCCGAGGGATTTTGAACCAAAGTGAATAATATTAAACCCAAGGGTCTAATTTTATAAACCCAAGGTATAAAAACCCTAAGATAAATATTAAAAACACTAAGATAAACATGGTTGACCATAGTTGTTTTTCATATTGAGAAAATCCTTGTCAAAATGTGACATTGAATCATGGTTGACCATGCTTGAACATGGTTGACCATTCTTGAATAATATTAAAACCTAGGAATATAAACGGTTACATCAGTAAACCCAATGGATTGATATTATAAACCCAAGGGAATAATAAACCTAAGGTATAAAAATTATAAACCCGAGGTATATAAACCCTAACATGAATATTATAAACCCTAAAATAAACAATGTTTGACCACGGTTGAACATGGTTGCCTATGATTGACCATAGTTTACCATGATTAATATTATAGACCTAATGGATTGATATTAGAAACCCAAGGGATTAATACTAAAACCCCAAGGGAATAATATTAAACCCAATGGACTAATATTATAGACGAAACGTATATAAACCCTAAGATAAATATTATAAACACTAAAGCAACCATGATTTACCATTGTTGATTTTCATATTGAGACAATCCTTATCACAATGCCATGTTGGACCATGGTTGACCATCGTTAATTTTGATATCGATGCAAAATTTGTCACAATGCGACATTGGACCATGGTTGATCATGGTTTATTTTCATGCTGAGACAATCCTTGTCACAATGCGACATTCAACCATGGTTAACCATAATTGGCTATGATTGACAATGGTTGACCATGATTGCTATTATAAACCTAAGGGAATAATAAGCCCAAGGGATTGATATTATAAACCTAAAGGAATAATAAACCCAAGGAATTAATACTAAAACCCAAGTGAGTAAAATTAAAACTAAGGGACTAATATTATAAACCCAACATATATAAACCCTAAGAAAAATAATACAAACACTAAAATAAACATGATTGACCATCATTGATTTTCATATTGAGAGAATGCTTATCACAATTCCATGTTGGACCATGGTTGAAATCATAATAAACCACGGTTGACCAGGAAATAATAAACCCAAGCAATTGATATTATAAACCCAAAGGAACGATAAACCAAAGGGATTAATATTAAAACCCAAGGGATTATGAACCTAAGGGAATAATATTAACCCCAAGTGACTAATATTATAAACCCAAGCTATATAAACCCTAAGTGGAGATAATTTTTTTCATAATGTGAGATCCGACCATGATTGACCACAGTTGACCATCGTTGGTTATGGATGACCATGGTTGACCATCATTGATATTATAAACCCAAGTTAATAATAAACCCAAGGGATTGTTATTATGAACCCAAGGGAATCATAAACCCAATGGATTAATACTAAAACCCCAAGGGATTATGAACCCAAGGGAATAATTTTAAACCCAAGGGACTAATATTATAAACCCAACATTGGTAAACCGAAATAAAATATTATAGACACTAAAATAAATATGGTTTATTTTCATGGTGAGACAATCCTTGTCACAATGTGACATTCAATGATGGTTGACCATGGTTGGCTATGATTAACAATGGTTGACCATGATTGATATTATAAACCTAAGGGAATGATAAACCCAGGGAGTAATACTAAAACGCCAAGGGATAATGAACCCAAAGGAATAATATCAAACCCAAGGGACTAATATTATAAACCCAACGTATATAAACCCTAAGATAAATAGTATAAACATTATAATAAACATGATTGACCATCGTTGATTTTCATATTGAGATAATCCATATCACAATTCCATTTTGGACCATGGTTGACCATGGTTGCCATCATAATAAACCATGGTTGACCGGGGAATAATAAACCCAAGCGATTGATACTATAAACCCAAAGGAACAATAAACCCAAGGGATTAATACTAAAACCCCAAGGGATTATGAACCTAAGGGAATTATATTAAACCCAAGGGACTAATATTATAAACCCAAGGCATATAAACCCTAAGTGGAGACAATTTGTTTCATAATGCGAGATCGAATGATGATTGACCAAAGTTGACCATGGTTGGTTATGGTTGACCATGATTGATATTATAAGCCTAAGGAATTGATATTATGAACCCAAGGGAAACATAAACCCAAGGGATTAATACTAAAACCCCAAGGGATTATGAACCCAAGGGAATAATATTAAACCCAAGGGACTAATATTATAAACCCAACATTGGTAAACCCAACTATAATCCCAAGGGATTAATACTAAAACCCCATGACTCACCATAGTTGACAATGGTTGACCTTGATTGATATTGTAAACCTAAGGGAATAATAAACCCAATGGATTGATATTATAAACCCGAAGGAATAATAAACCCAAGGGATTAATACTAAAACCCCAAGGGATTATGAACCTAAGGGAATAATATTAAACCCAAGGGACTAATATTATAAACCCAAGGTATAAAAACCCTAAGATAAATATTACAAATACTAAAATAAACATGGTTGAGCATGGTTATTTTTCATATTGAGACAATCCTTGTCACAATGTGACATTGGACCATGGTTGACCATGGTTTATTATGGTTAACCATTGTTGAATATGATTAAACCCTAGGAATATGAACCCTTAGGTCAATAAACCCAAGGGATTTGTATTATAAACCCAAGGGAATGATAAACCTAAGGGATAACAATTATAAACCCAAGGTATATAAACCCTAACATAAATATTATAAACCCTAAAATAAACATGGTTGACTATGTTGATTTCCATATAGAGACAATCCTTGTCACAAATATGCAACATTGGCCCATGGTCAACCATGATTTACCATGAATTATTTTCAGATCAAGTCAATCATTGTTGAATGCGACATTAGACCATGGTTGACCATGCTTGATTTCCATATCCAACCTTGTTTGACCATCGTTGAACATCGTTGTTTATGATTGACCATTGTTGATAATGATTAATATTATAAACTGAATGGATTGATATTATAAACCCAAGGGATTAATACTAAAATCCCAAGTGATTATGAACCCAAGGGAATAATATTAAATTGAAGGGACATATATTATAAACCCAACGTAAATAAACCCTAAGATAAATATTATAAAAACTAAAATAAATGTGATTGGCCATCTTTTATTTTCATATTGAGACAATCCTTATCACAATTCCATGTTGGGCCATGGTTGGCCATGGTTGACATCATAATCAATAATGGTTGACGAGGGAGTAATAAAGACAAGTGATTGATATTATAAGCGAGAAGGAACAATAAACCCAAGGGATTAATACTAAAACACCAAGGGATTATGAACCTAAGGGAATAATATTAATCCTAAGGGTCTAATATTATAAACCCAAGGTATAAAAACCCTAAGATAAATATTAAAAATAACAAAATAATAAAATCCTTGTCACAATGCAACGTTGGACCGTGGTTGACCATTCTTGAACATGGTTGACCATTGTTGAATAACATTAAAAACCTCATAATGTAAACACTTACATTAGCTAAACCTAATCGATTGGTATTATAAACCCAAGGGAATAATAAACCTAAGGTATACAAATTATAAACCCACGATGTATAAACCCTAACATGAATATTATAAACCCTAAATAAACATGGTTGACCATGCTTGATTTAAATATAGAGACAATCCTTATCACAATTCCATGTTGGACCATGGTTGACATCATAATAAACCATGGTTGACTGGGGAATAATAAACCCAAGCTATTGACATTAAAAGTGAGAAGGAACAATAAAACCAAGGGATTAATACTAAAACCCCAAGGGATTATGAACCTAAGGGAATAATATTAAACCCGAGGGAAAAATATTATAAACCCAAGGTATAAAAACCCTAATATAAATATTAAAAATACTAAAATAAACATGGTTGAGCATAATTGGTTTTCATATTGAGACAATCCTTGTCACAATGCGACATTAGACCATGGTTGACCATGGTTGAACATGGTTGACTATTGCTGAATAATATTCAACCCTAGGAATATGAACACTTACATCAATAAACCTAAGGGATTGATATTATAAACCCAAGGGAATAATAAACCTAAGGTATAAAAATTATAAACCCAATGTATATAAACCCTAACATGAATATTATAAACCCTAAAATAAACATGGTTGACCATGGTTTATTTCCATATAGAGACAATTCTTGTCACAATTCAACGTTGAACCATGGTTAACCATGGTTGACCATGATTTATTTTCATATCGAGACAATCTTTGTGAGAAAAAAACATTGGACCATGGTTGACCATGGTTGATTTCCATATCCATATGGTTTGACCATGGTTGAATATGGTTGGCTATGATTGACCATCGTTTACCATGATTAATATTATAAACCTAATGGATTGATATTATAAACCCAAGGGATTAATACTAAAACCCCAAGGGATTACGAACCTAAGGGAATAATATTAAACCCAAGGGACTAATATTATAAACCCAATGTATATAAACACTAAGATAAATATTATAAACACTAAAGTAAACATGATTAACCATGGTTGATCTTCATATTGAGACAATCCTTATGAAAATGCCATGTTGGACCATGGTTTATTTTCATATCAAGACAATATTTGTCACAATGCGGCATTTGACCATGGTTGATCATGGTTGATTTTCATATCGAGACAATTTTTGTTACAACACGACGTTCAAACATGTTTGACCACGATTGACCATGGTTGACCATGTTTGATTCTATAAAACATGGTTGACCATCATCAACCATGGCTGACCATGATTGACCATGATTGTCCATGGTTGACTATGGATATAAACCCTAGTGTTAAAATAAGTATAAATAGTGGGGCGAAAAAAAATGTGTCTCCATATTTATTTCTATTCCATTTCATCTATTTATATGATTTTCTTTACAATATTTCCCTTAAGATTTTTTTATCCTAAATTGATTTGAAAGATAGAAAATCTAATATGTCAATTGTACCAAATCTCAACTTCAAACCTACAATATATGAAATATTAAACATTAATATATTAATGCATTGTATTATTAAAGTAATTATCAAAAAATTAATATGTTATTTAATTTTTATTGATAATAAGGTTGTTTTTCGGATTAATCACATTGTAGAGATTTGGTCGACTTTTCAAACCAACTAATGTGGTTGATCCTCACGACAAATGGTGTGAAACATCCAACAAATGTGATTTTTCATGAGGATGAACCACATTAGTTGGTTCGAAACATAGACCAAATCTCTACAATGTGATTAATCCCTAAGACAACCTTATTATCAATATGGATCACAAAAGTCTAAGATCTAACATTAATTTTTATTACTAAAAACATTAATTAAATTATTATTTATAACATTTATAATAGATGAATCACTATATATTAAATCACATAAATTACAAAGTAACATATAAAATCATTATATATTAAAACAATGTTTTGCATTAAATCATTTTATATTATATTAAATTACAAATTATCATATAAAGGTAATTTACATTGAACTACATAATATTTTATTGATTACATTATTATGTAAAAGTAATGGATGTTAAACTACACATTATTGTATTGATGAGGGTGTTAAAGACTAAAAATGGATTCTATTAAAATGATTTGGAGCCATTATAGGTTAAATCAATGTTTTGTATTAAAATCAATGTCCATTAAAACATTGTATTCGTTTATAAAATCAATGTATATTAAATTAAAAATTATTATTATCAAATCAATGTATATCAAATTCCACATTATTTTTTTATAACTAAAAAACTATGAAACCACTTTAATAAAAAAAAAAATTAGCACTTCAAATTAAATTTTGAGATTGCAATATATTAGATTACAAATTTTGAAATAGTAAAATTAAACCTATGTTTTGTATTAAAATCAATGTCCAAAACCCTAGTGTTATAATAAGTATAAATAGTGGGGCTTAAAAAAAAATATCTCCTCCATATTTATTTCTATTCAATTTCATATATGTATATGATTTTCTTTACAATATTTCTCTTGAGATTTTTTTATCCTAGATTGATTTGAAAAATAGAAAATAGAATATGTCAATTGTACCAAATCTCAACTTCAAACCTACAATATATGAAATATTAAATATTAATGCATTGTATTATTAAAGTAATTATCAAAAAATTAATATGTTATTTAATTTTTATTGATAATAAGGTTGTTTTTGGGATTAATCACAATTTACAGATTTGGTGGACTTTTTGAACCAACTAATGTGGTTGACCCTCACGACAAATGTGTGAAACATCCAACAAATGTGATTTGTCGTGAGGATGAACCACATTAGTTGGTTCGAAACTTAGACCAACTCCAATAGGAGGGATTCCTATTTGCGTAAATATGTGTACATTGATTCTTCCAATAGCATTAAGTGAAGAAGAAAATCATTGGAAGCTTATATACAATTTTTGTTGATCAGTGAAAGGCGATCTCTGTGGATCGAACAGTACTACGATGCCTAATCATCTAATCTCATTCTCGTGAATTTTTGGGTTGTGGTTGCAATATGTGTAAATTCTTCTAGTTAAGACCATTTGTTTCGTGGAGACAACATTTTTTTGAAAACAAATCTCATGGTTAAGATTTCCTCCTCGAGGTTTGGTTTCATTTTGAAGTGTTGTGATGATATTATATTCTATAACACATTAGATATTTTTTTACTCATTGCCATATTGCCATATTAAGCTATAGAGCAGCTCTTGGCGTTCTATATATTATAAAGAAAATAATTGTTTTATAATTTATTTATTTTTATATTAAACACGACTCTTAAACTTCTAATAAATAATAATAATTAGTGTTTTAGCTTAATGTCTCACTTGACATTAATGAATTTGCAAATGAAAATTAATTTACTAGAAAAGCAACCTCTTGATTTCTATGGTTTTATCCTTAATAAAAATTCGCTACCGACTTACAAGTTAAGATCAACAGTCGTATCATTTCATTTCATCGACTTGGAATTCACTAAATATGTGCTGATTTTAGGTAGACGCAGATCATATACACATTGTGAAGTGCACTGTGTTAAGAAATGGACTTCTCCTCTCTTTGCCAATCGAGTGCGGTTTAAGTTACCAACTCTCCTCTACGTAAAAAGAGCAGAACGAAGACATTGAAAAGAAAAGGGAACGTACGGGAATGTCGTCAAGGCGAAAGTGAGCAAAACTGGTTAGATTGTGGCTATCAAGAAAAGTCGTGTAGATATTAAGGAGGAAGGATTTCCTACCAGTTCTTTCAGAGAAATCACAAATCTCAATATGCCCTCTCGTTGTAAACACATTATCAAGTACGAATATATTTCCAATTTTCACAGAGCAGTTCATATCGCTCCTTTTCTGTTCTATCAGTCTAAAACAGATGATTCGCTAAAATGTTGAAAGAACTCTCTACTCTGCTCTTTCATTTTTTTTATATGTTGTAGATTGCTGGCTGTGGAGGTCGAACGGATTGAAGGTCGAAAGCTTTCTCTCTACCTGGTCTTTGAATATATGGACTGTGATCTCTTTTACTTCTATGATAGATGTACCACCCTCAATACCCAAATACCACCAATTTGTCATGAAGGTGCCCCACTATTACACATGGTATAACATTGTATTGTTAATAGCCTAACAATCCTCTACCAAAACATCGTCTAAAATCACTAAAAAAAAATTATGGAAGTGAATATTAGCTAGCTATGGAAGTGAATATTAGCTAGCTCTAGAAATATAAATAACCAGCAATTAAAAAACTTGAAATGAGCTTTATGGTTGAGCTCAAAAGATCAAACAATTAAAAAACTTGAAATGAGCTTTATAGTTGAGCTCAAAAGATCAAACAAATTCATATTGTCTCTGCTTGTAATGCAAACCCTTAGCCATGAAATGGGTGACGGAATTAGTAACCCATAGGCAGCCGCTCACTTTACATGAGATCTGGTAGCAGCTGATCTCAAAAGATCAAACAAATTAAAATTTTTTCAGTGGATCAAACAAATTAAAATTTCTTCACCGTGTAATGCAACCATTTAACCATGAAATGGGTGAGGGAATTAGTAATGCATAGGCAACCACTCAGTTTAGCTTAAACGAACTGGAAAAAAACACTTGGCAAATAATTGAAGAGGCATAAGTTTAAAAATGTGAATAGACATATGTTTCAGAATCCAGTTTGAATATATGTTTTCTAATTTGTTTTAAATATATTTCTCAGTGCTGAAAAAAACACTTGGCAAATGGTTGAAGAGGCATAAGTTTAAGAATGTAAACATACATACCTTTTAGAATCAATGCTGGTTTGAATATATATTTTATAATTTTTTTAAATACATTTCTCATTAATGAACATATGTGGTTATTAATAAGAGGTACAATAAATTTTTAATCATTCTTTATAAAAAATTAATTTAAGTATGATTTAAGCATGTGATGTAGACATGCAAGTAAGTTAGTGGTGTGAATTCTATCCATTGATATAGTGGCAACCATGAAAATATACTGGCATTTTTCAATTTAGGCCATCCGATCAAAAAAATAAATTAAGAAAATGATTAAAGTGCCCAACTCCAATAGGAGGGACCCCTATCGGTGTAATTAACAAACCTATATTACATTACTCTATATCTTATCTTTTTCCCCCATTTAAAATTTATACAATGATTTTGAACTCATTCTGGGTCAGATCCATAAATTCCTCTCGGAATCTAACCACTATATCTCCTATATCCACTTTTCTGTCAATAAGCTAAATACCCTATGATCTCTCTAAATTATCAAGTATGCTTGAGACTTCTCCATATTTATCATGTTCTCTAAACAAACATAGGAAAACACATTTAAATAATTAATTAGAGAACCAATTCCCCTAGTAAATGAACACTCGTAAATCTGGTCAAAAGATGTTTTTACTTGAGACGCATTTCATGGTCATGTGTTATACTGAATAAAACACTCTCGGATCCAAATTTTTATGTTGTAACTTGCCACTTGTTGGATTGACATTGTGGAGCTATAGGGTTTTGCCATCATCCTTGATTCCAAAATCTATTTTTATTTTGTGTAGCCTCATTGTTCCATATGTCACCATTGATCATATGTTCATAATTGTAGTAGTTGTTTTTTCACATCCACTTGAAAACCCGGGTTCATGATTTCATTGTTGATTACTGATTATAACTTCCCTCGATTGAACCTTTTGACAAATCAATTAAGATTTTCACAAATAACATTCCAGAACTTTTTCTATATTTTCTTTATCTTACATTATTATCATTTTATGGTTCCAACTTATTTCTTCTTGATCCCTACGTACAACAATCAATATGTTTTTGTTCGGTTGATTTGTTATAATACACAACCTATCTACTTCCACTAGTTCAAGTGGAATTCTTTCACTTTTAAAGACATAAAAAATATTTCCCATATATTGTCCTTCCATCTTAATAAAATCAAAGTCTTTCCAATTAAATCTTGCAATCATATTGCAGTCAATCACATCCTTTATTCTTTCACCCTTTCCAACTTGATTTCATGCTGCAATTTTTTATTTCTGGTAATCGTTTTCTGTCTCAACAACATCAAATGTGAAGGGTGTGGGAATTATCATTCCTTCATTCCCAGCTTTGTTTCTTTTTTTCAACAGGGGTAACTGGCTGGTCTCATTTCCAAGGTCTCGATACTTTTCTTCATCCACACAAAATCAAAAATTTATGATCAAATTACATTTTGTATTAATCCCCCCTTCAAATTATTTTCAAGTTCATGTCGCTGGTATGCATAAGATATAATCAAATTGTCAGGTCCTTCCGTCGTCATCTCCTCTTTCCAACTTACATTGGATATGAACCACCTAAAATGTCTGCAAACTGAGTTATTTCCTAACAAACTATTTTCCTTTGGGTCCTTAATTCTTCCAGGTTCCTTCCAACTAGCTTCAATTCCTCTTTTCAATTGATTTCGTTGGATGTGGAAAATTTCAATACAAAAATCTTATTGATGGATGATAAATAAATTCTTGCACTGACGGGTTGTTTCTTCAAACTTAATCATCTTTAAATATTTAGACTTCACCTTATTTTCTTGGAAAGGATCATCTCTTTGATTCTTACTGCTACTCCTAAAAACAATATTTTTTCTATCTGCTATTAACATCGATTTACATCTCAATAAAATGGAGTCTACTGTAAATAAATCCATTATTTTAGCATTACCTTTAAGTTTTTACGGCACGTCCTCCAATAGTTCTGGTTCCCCATTGAAATCCTTAACTTCTGCCTCTAAACATTGTCTTTTTCCTTTCACAATTACTCCATTTCCATTGCATTCAACTTCTTTCTTTCATCAGCCTAGAAAAATATGCAAAAAAAGAAATCCTTCTACATTTTCTTTCCTATATCGAACATCAACATTACTATTCAATAGAACAGTTTCTAGTTCTTTATTATTTTGATCTCTTGTTCTTGTTTTATTTGTTAGGGAGTTTTCCAAAACTGTCATCCATAGATATTTTTGGTAGGTAAAATTTTAGTAAAATTTTGGGGGCTAATATTCGCAAGTGGGCTAATTTTCCAATCTTTTTCCAAAAAAAATTCTTCAATTTCTATTTTTTTCGAAAATTTAATTTGGCCAAATTTTATTTTATAGTATAAAATTAGTTTACCCTAAAAATAGCGAAAAAAAAATTATATATACTAATATAGAATAATTAAAAACCTAAAAAAATTTACAAAAATATCATCACAAATTTTACAATTTACATATTATATTCCCCAAGGTTTCTAAACTTTAAAATAAACTTCGGTCCTTAAATTTTTCCCTGATTTCTGGACTAATTATCCCTCATTTCCTCTAGAAAATTCTAGACTATCTTCTTTTCCTACACTCTTTGAATTCTTTGAATTACCTTGCTATTGGTTCTTTTAACTAGTTCCTTCCTTACCTTCTTTGCATTGTTTCAATATACAAGCCTACAAAAAAAAATAGGTTTCCTGCTTCCTTTCCAAGCTCCAACTGGTTTTAAAACTTAACAATACTCACTCAAAAATAATCAAATACATGCTTCACATAATCAAATAAAGCCGAGTAAATATACTACTAAGTTTTATCTTACAAATCTGGAGATTTCCATACTGAAAGCTCACTTGATGTTCTTCAATATTGCCTCCCTATTCATCTTCATGCTCTGCTAACATTTGTTGTTCTTCACAAGTGTAGCGTTGTTTTTGTGAGATTTCACCTTTTACCATTATCTGCTCAGTTCCATTGCCTTTGGTACATGCAAATATACATTCACACAGATAATTGAAACCATTAGCTTGTTTAGTCTTTGAAGATGCCTTTGGAATCATTCCATCATCGTATTCTTCTCCAAGAACTGGTCCCTACTCTAGTCCACTGGCCCCTTCTGTAGTCCACAAATGGATTCTTCCATTCCGTACTCAACTGCTCTTAGAGATTCTTCTTTCTCCACTCTTTGTATTAGCTTTTCAACAAATAATTCTTTGACGGTTCACATAACATTTTCCCCATAAAATCCTTTCTTCAACTCTTCTCTCACCCTTCTTGTTCTCTCCTATAACCACTTGTTATGTTTTTGAGTTATTCCTTTATCTCAACCATATCCTTGTTATATTCTTCATCACTCGTCCTCTTTCTAATGCCTTGTGCTCTGGAATATTTTCCCTTTTTGGTATAGCTTCCTTCTGAACTCTTTGACTATCTACAACCATCTCCATCTACTTTTTTGTGAGCTCCTCCAGTCCCACTCATGAGTTTCAACCAAGCCTTCTCTCCTTATAGCAAGTCTCAATACCTGCTACCAATAGCTCACCAAGTTTTCTTCTGAGCTCAACCTTCGGGTATCACTGGTTGTTCTCTTAGAAACTTTTGAGCACTCATTTTCTCTTTCTTGGCTTTTTAACTCTACTTATGATCACTTTTTTTTCCTTTGAGAACTTCCATTGTTCCCTATATTCCAGTCTCGCACTGAAGCATTCCTTACTACTACTACTTCCACTACAATATTTTCTTTACTCTCTTCATCCTTTGTCACAACTTCTTGGTTGTAACTACTGCGATTGTATTGCTTATTTCCATGGATACCTTCTTCAATAATTTTAATTCAGTTGAAAACAAATTCATTACCTATCATCCAAATTCTCCACTCACTACTGCGACCTTTAGTCTTCTCGGCTGCTACAAATTTGTCCTGCAACTCAACTTCATCATTAAAACATCGATTTGTACTCCACTATCGTTGGTTCAATCAAGTCCCTATCTAATTCTTCTTATGTAATCCATACTCAATAACAATATTTAGTTTTGCATCATTATTCAAAAATTAATTCTCTTCTAAATTTAATTGAGCAGGTAAAACCTTCTCTCATACCACTCTATGTCAACGACGTCAACGTTCCTCCGATGTAATCCATCCATTAATTTCCATTATGGTTTTTTTCATGTCTCTTCTATTTCTTTAATGGAAATTTTACTCAACTTACACTGAACTGGAACGTTCTCTCAATTTCATTCTAACAAAGGCACTAAAAAATTATGTAAATTTAGTCTTAAAATAGTATTGTGTTTCTATGCTTCACCTTCAAACCTCTACTGATTCTTACTCGCGCCAATCCACATTTCAATGTTCCAAGATATGTCTAGCCCTTAGTTCAATATGCAACACATATGTACCAGATGTATAGACACTTTAATTTCGTATTTCACTATTGTTTGACCCCCTTCTATCCTGGAACGAATTAATGAATTATTAAAGGTATCACAGGTATAGTCATTGCGGATATCCCCTCCGTTTCTATGATGAAATTAACTCATCTCCCCATCTATGTCGTAAGTTTCTTAGACTTGGTTGATGGATATAATATGTCCCATAATCTCAATCATGGCTTCTTTCGAATGATGGCTATGGGATTAGATCTCTCCATGTCCCCTCATCACAATGTTGGAATGTTAATTCCAACTGCAAGTTGCAGACGCCGAGAGTAGTCTTCAGCCGGATTCCGCCATCAACTCAGCCAGCACGCAACCCCGAAACCTCTCAACAAAACCACCAGGGCATATCGGACTGCCTTTGATTATAAAGTGGTTTCCATATAATTGAGCCCGATAAAATATAGTGCAGACACGTGGCTCTCAGCATACGTAAGCAGAAGTCACTTTTCGGGTGCTATCGTTCAGCAGGAAGAGGCTCCCGATATCTCCGTCCACCGTTCTGCTTCTTCGTCCTCCGTCGTCCATCAACAAAACCTGCATACGAGCCAACAATTAAATGCGTTGCATGGAGTAAATCAAACGTTTGACTCTCACTGCCGGTCCTGTCTGCAAAAGGATTTAAATGGAATTTATTGTGGTTCGTAAATGGTTGGTAGAACATTAAATTTCAAATTACACGGAGGTATGGGCATATGTCGGAGGTATGGGCTCATACGTAATATATCTTTTTTGTTTTGGCACACACATCGTATAGGTTAAGTTTTTTTATTTGTGTTGACCATTTTTTTTTTAGAAATGTAGTGGCTGTATTGTATTTCATTAACAAAAAAAATAACGAGTCAAAAAAAACTCGTGGGGTTGTTCATCTAATATGGAATGAAACACACAGCAGTGTGTAAGAAAAAAAAGAACAAGGGCGTTGCACATCTTGTGCGAACAAAAAAAAGGGCTCTCGTTACAGAAATGCACAGCAGTGCATAAGTAACTGTTGCTCATTGTAATGTAAGTAGTAGTGTGAGGGTGAAAACGTATGAACACCAATGCGAGTGAAAAGTAGAGGAGCGCATATGAAATGTACATTTTTTTTGTTAACTGGTGGTGAAGAAAAGTAAAATACCGCAAGCAGGGGAGGCATATAATTTTTCTTTGGTAAGCATATGTAAATTTATTTTACAGCAGTATATGTAAAGTGTTTTTCACAGCAGTGAATGTAAAAGGGGTTTTACAGCAGTAAACCCAGCACAGTAAATTCTCAGGTGGAGACAGAGTTTTGTTTTTGATGGGTGAAAGTAATTTTGGTGAATCCCTCTCAGTAAAAGAGGATGAATGTTGTTTCAGGCATTTTATATTTTAATGAATACAAGGATTTTTATGGCTGTGTAATACTCTGTTCTGAGAATTTTTATTAAAAGGCTTCCCTGTGCAAAAGATCCTGTGGAGAGAGGAAACAGAGCATTGCCTCTGTGGAGTTTATTTTGTTTGTTTTTGGGATTTTCTCAAAAAAATCCCTAACAGTGGTATCAGAGTTGGTCCAGGCTCTTTGACGGTGACAGAGCTGGCTCAGGCTCTTTAAAGGTGTTAAAGAAGCTGAAGGAAGGAGTTGTTATAGAAGTAAATCTTCTCCAGCAGATTGAAGACTCAGCAAAAGGATTCAGGTATTTCTCAGATTAATTTTCTGTGTTGCTGTTGAAGAAACAGTGAGTCATTTTAAAAACACAGTCAGGGATTTTAAAAATAGTTAAGAATGGCAAGGTCAAAGAAGAAAGCCTCCAATCCTCCTAAGGTTGTGTCTCCCGCTTCTATTAAAATAGAAAACAATCTATTTGAAAGCATTCTATTTGAGGCTTCAAAGTTTAATGGAAATTTTGATATGTGGGAAATAAAAATGAGGGCTGTCTTACAATCTCAAGGGATTGAAATCTGGGAATCATTGGTTGATGATAGCAAGAAGGATAAAGAATCCAAGGAGTACAATGCAAAGGCAGCAAAGACTATCTTGGATGGACTACCTGATTCTGTAAAAAAGAATCTAGGAAAATATTCATCAGCAAAGGATATATGGGACAAACTTCATGACCTTCATGCAAAGGGAGCACTGACCATGACCATCAGTGAAGAAGAAAATTCTGAACCCATCATAGAAGCTGAAAATGAGAAGGTTGACCTCATCAAACTTCAAGTAAAAGAAAGGGATGAAGAGCTCGCCAAGCTTAAGAAGGAACTTGATCAAAGCAAGATGAAACATCATGAAGAAGTCATATCAATGACAAATCAGTTGAATAAAGCAAATAAGCAGGAAGATATATTGTCAAGTCAGCTTGAACAAAGGCACAAGAGAGTGAACAAGCTTGTAGAAGACATTGGACAGTACAAAGTAGAGGTCTCCTCCCTTAAGTCTGAACTACAAGAAGCCAGGAAGCAGGCACAAGGAGCTGAAAAGAAAATGGAGAGCAGTCAAGCAGAAATCTCCAAAATGAAGTCAGATATTATCTCCCTCAAAATAGTAGCAGCTGAAGCTACTCGTAACAAGGAAGAAACTGAGGAACAGCTTACAAAGAAGAATAATGAGTGTGAAAGATTGGAAGAAGAGATTGTTCTCCTCAAGAAAAAGGTTGAAGGGATGAACAAAATCATGAAGAGCTCTCAAGCCTTGGATGACATGCTCAGCTATCACAGATCTCCATCTGATAAATCAGGACTTGGGTATGTAGGTGAACCTTCGAACAAGAATGAATATGCTTTAAGCAAAGGAGATGTGAAGAAGCAAGAAAGAGATTGTGATGCTCTTAGTTCCAGCAAAGGCAAGGAGAAAGATCATGGGTACAATAGAAGAAATCCTATTCCAAGTAGAAAACCAGCTCCAAGAAGAAATGTAGCTGATGTCAAAGAAGCAAGATGCAATGGTTATCATCAAAGGATCTCAAGGCAGCAAGGCTTCAGAAGCACATCAAGGAAACCTCCATCTCCAAGGTACCAAAGTTCATTTTTTGGTTATTGTTATTCTTGCTCAAACTTTGGTCATATGGCAAAACACTGTAGAGCATTTCATAAAGATAGATGTTATGGTCCCCGACAACCTCCAAGAAACAATTTTGCAAGAAGAAATCATGAATTCTTATTCATGAACAATGTAAAATGTTTCAAGTGTCATAACATTGGGCATATGGCACGTGATTGTAACTTAACATGGGCTCTTACACAAGCTAGACCCATGCAAAAGAAGAAAGTTACACAAGTATGGAGAAGGAAGGAAATACAATCTGAAAGCCCCTTGAGCTCCCTAGTTGATCTAAGTTTCTTTTGAGAAAACTTTGCTGAAAGAAGATGATGCATACAGTTAAGGGGAGCTTGTAATTTTTGATCATTATTGTTGAACTATTTTAACAGTCATTCTTTGATGAAGATCTTGTTATAGGGGAGAGATATGGAATTAAATCTGCCATAAAAGCAGAAAAGAAAAGTCTGCAGGGCATGGAGATTGCGTGGAGGATGTCTTGCAGCGCAGCAGAGCGCAAATGAAATTTTTTTTGTTAATCCCTCTGAAATGTAATATGCAGCAGTATTGAAAAATGTAATTTTTTTTATCACATATGCAATGCAATATGCACAGAAGTGCGGAGAAGAAAAAGGGGCAGCGTTGAAATGTGAAGTGTAGCAGCGAGATAAGAAAAATGCAAAGCAGGGAGACCCGCACAATAGTGCGAAGGCATAACATAGAACAGGGGCAGCATGGAAATTTCTTTTGTGGAACACATGGATTGAAATGCATAGCAATGGAATGTAGTTTTCCTTTTATGTAATGTGAGAGAATATACTCACAACAGAGTGAGTGTAATACACAGTAGATGGAAATGTTTTGTATTGGCAATGAAAATGCAAAGCAGTAAGAGGAAGCTGAGAAGAGGGCAAAACGCAGCAGAGCGTAAATGCCCAGTGTTTGAGAACGCAATAAAATTTTTCACACAACAGCGTTGAATATGAAAAATGTAGCAGCATGAAGATTTTTTTGTTGAAAAAAAACGAAATGTAATGGGCAGCAGCACATGTAAAAGAAATTTTTCTTTACAGCAGCAAGTGTAAGTGCAGTGAGTGTGTTGTTTGCATCTGAAATGCAAGTGAGACACAGTAGAAGTACGATTGTAATCAATGAAGGGGAGCAGGCAGTAGCGTGAAGTTTTGGTTGTTGTTCATTATGAAAACAACAGGAAGGAAATGCGCAGTAGCGCAAGTGAAATGTAATGCAGAGTAAAGAGTTAGTGTATGGGCACAGCAGTGTGATGAAATGAAATACGCACAGCAGTGCAAATTGCAGAGGCAACGCAGCAGCGAGTAAAAACTCAGGGGAGACAGACTCTATGGTTATGGGTATGGACAACAGTGAATAAGAAAAAGGCAGCAGTGTGATGGCAAGAAGGTGAAGCACAACAGTGCAAAGAAAATGAAACCAGAGAAGTGAGAATGAAGAAATGTGTTTTTACACATCAGTGAAAAGGTGAATGAAGCAAGAGGATTTTTATTTACAGCAGTAAATGTAAGTAAATATTTTTATTACAGCAGTATAAGCAAAACTCTGTTTTTACAGCAGTTAATGTAAATGAGATTTTTACACACCAGCAATGTAAAATCTCATGAAGAAAAAAGAGTAATATTTTCGGTTGTTTTGAAACTGCATCTAAAGCAGTGTCTGGTTGTAATCCCTCTGTGAGAGGAAGTGAAGTTCTTGGTGAATCACTCTGTTAAATAGGAAGGTGCTTTTCAACACAGTCATTTGGTGAATCCCTCTGTCAAGAGGAAGATGCTTTTCAGCATAGTGTGGTAAATCCCTCTGTCAAGAGGAAGATGCTTTTTAGCATACACAGGTGAATCCCTCTGTCAAGAGGAAGGTGCTCTTAAGCACAGTATCAGGTGAATCCCTCTATTAAGAGGAAGACTATTTTGTTGTTTGTGGAACTGCATCAGAAGCAGTTGGTGAATCCCTCTATGTGAGGAAGATGTCTTTGTAACAGCAGTGTTGGTGAATCCCTCTATGTGAGGAAGTGTTTGGGTATAACTGAATGCCCAGCAGTTGAAATTAAAGGGGAGTGTTGGAATGTTAATTCCAACTGCAGGTTGCAGACGCCGAGAGTTGGACAGCGACGGTAGGGAAGTCTTCAGCCGGATTCCGCCATCAACTCAGCCAGCACGCAACCCTGAAACCGCTCAACAAAACCACCAGGGCATATCGGACCGCCTTTGATCATAAAGTGGTTTCCGTATAATTGAGCCCGATAAAATATAGTGCAGACACGTGGCTCTCAGCATACGTAAGCAGAAGTCACTTTTCGGGTGCTATCGTTCAGCAGGAAGAGGCTCCCGATATCTCCGTCCACCGTCCGATCTGCTTCTTCGTCCTCCACCGTCCATCAACAAAACCTGCATACGAGCCAACAATTAAATGCGTTGCATGGAGTAAATCAAACATTTGACTCTCACTTCCGGTCCTGTCTGCAAAAGGATTTAAATGGAATTTATTGTGGTTCGTAAATGGTTGGCAGAACATTAAATTTCAAATTACACGGAGGTATGGGCATATGTCGGAGGTATGGGCTCATACGTAATATATCTTTTTTGTTTTGGCACACACATCGTATAGGTTAAGTTTTTTTATTTGTGTTGACCATTTTTTTTTTAGAAATTTAGTGGTTGTATTGTATTTCATTAACAAAAAAAATAACGAGTCAAAAAAAACTCGTGGGGTTGTTCATCTAATATGGAATGAAACACACAGCAGTGTGTAAGAAAAAAAGAACAAGGGTGTTGCACATCTTGTGCGAACAAAAAAAAAAGGGGCTCTTGTTATAGAAATGCACAGAAATTCATAAGTAACTGTTGCTGATTGTAATGTAAGTAGTAGTGTGAGGGTGAAAACGTATGAACACCAATGCGAGTGAAAAGTAGAGGAGCGCATATGAAATGTACATTTTTTTGTTAACTGGTGGTAAAGAAAAGTAAAATACCGCAAGCAGGGGAGGCATATAATTTTTCTTTGGTAAGCATATGTAAATTTATTTTACAGCAGTATATGTAAAGTGTTTTTCACAGGAGTGAATGTAAAAGGGGTTTTACAGCAGTAAACCCATCACAGAAATTCTCAGGTGGAGACAGAGTTTTGTTTTTGATGGGTGAAAGTAATTTTGGTGAATCCCTCTCAGTAAAAGAGGATGAATGTTGTTTCAGGCATTTTATATTTTAATGAATAGAAAGAATTTTATGGCTGTGTAATACTCTGTTCTGAGAATTTTTATTAAAAGGCTTCCCTGTGCAAAAGATCCTGTGGAGAGAGGAAACAGATCATTGCCTCTGTGGAGTTTATTTTGTTTGTTTTTGGGATTTTCTCAGAAAAATCCCTAACACACAAGAATATAAACAATTCCAATCACATTTCTACACATCATAAGTGATGGTGCTTGATCTCACTTACACAGAAAAAATGTATGGCGGATCAGGCCCCAACATAGATTGCAAACTTAATACAGATTTCACTTGTCGCATTTAATTGTGTGAACTGGCGAAAAGATTAAGACATTGTTAGGGGAAACTACTTTGGTTAAGCTATTGCTTCCTTACTGAAATATTCTGCTTCTTTTATGCCATGGGATTTACCTCAACTGGACTCATCTCTTGCATGCATAGGAATTCTTATTGAATGGCTTTAATTCTATGAAGGAATTCTGTAAACTATTTGTGAACTCTACCACGTGGATTATATATATCCGTATGTGTTCTAGGATTCAAAACCCTTAAAGATTCACATTATGTAGTATAGATGTGAACAACGATCCAACGATCTGGTAAATTTAATTACGATCAAGTGCAAAAAACCATTCTTTATACAAATGTTCGACAATTATAGCAAGTTCATTAGCATACTATTTCTACCAGTCGCAAAGATGCATATGCTTCCAGAAATTGTTCCCAGCTATGACTTTGAGGCTTCAAAATGACTTTCATTCACTTCAAAATAGAGACCCAACTTCCTTCGGTAGTCCCATCAACATCTTCAAGATACAAATTTTTTATTTCACGAACATATTGAAATCAACAAAATCATGCACATGAACTACATTAACACAACATTCCTACATACCGCTCAGAAACACATCATTTCATTAAAATGATATTCCATACATAATTTCATCTCATAAATCAACTACTTCCCTAACACCTATGCTAGGCTGATTAAATCGTTTTTTTGGATCGATTTTAGCAAACTTATATTACATTACTCTATGTCTTAGCTTTTTCCCCGATTTCAAACAAGGATTTCGAATTGCTTCTGGTTCAGGTCCATAAATTCTTCTGTGGATCTAACCACTATATCTCCTACATCCACTTTTTCCTCGAGAGATCTAAATACCTTATGATCTCTCTAAGGTATCAAATTTTCTCGAGACTTCTCAAGATTTATTACATTCTCTACAAAAACATGGGAAAATAAATTTAAATAATTAATTAGGGAACCAACTCATCCAGTAATTGATCATTCATGGATTAAGTCAAAGGATGCTTTGAATTAAGGTAAGATCCTCTTCAATCAAACGATGTTTGAAGTTTTATATGTGCAAAATTTGCACAATCATTTAATTGATGACTTTTATTTGACCAAACATTTGGGGTTAGAAGGAAGTTGATTTGGTGTGGTTGGTGTCCAACAGTGATCAAGGGCTCAACTAGAATATATTGAGGAATCTGCTACCACAATTTGATATGATGGTCTGTGGCATCCCAAAATGTACCCACACCCATTCAAAGAAGAGCATGCCGGTGGCTTCTACTGTGATACCCTTCTTGCAGGTAGTCAAAACAACCATTTTAGAAAATACATTGATGACCACAAACACAAAATTTCCATGCTTGATAGAACAAAGCCCACGCATATAGTCCATCGAAATGGATTCACAAGGTCAGTTAGGAGTAGGAAAAGGGGTGTACAGATCTTGCTTCCTAATGGCTACTTTCGTAATGGTGTAGGTGGTACAGGATATGATATAATTGCCAACATCATATCAAAGTTTTGACCAATAAAATACTTTTGCAATACTACCACTATCTTCTCCACACCAAAGTGTACTGCTAACCAACTACAATGTTCCTCTCGTATTAGCTTTGAAATCTTGCTTTATGGAACACAAAGGTGTACTAGGTAGCACTATAGCGCATCCTGGAGGTGGAAGTCTAGAGCTTGCTTGCTTTCCATCAACATATTATATGTGTAAGTGAATTCCAATTCATTATTTTATAATTGGGGCCACCTAGAGGTATCATGCCCATAAGAGTTAAAACCTATAGTTAGTGCCACAACCAAGGGCCGACTGAGGTATTTAGCGAAATAATTGGTTCTACCCTTCTTGTATTTGTTGTTCAAATTGAACTGTTGCAGGTATACTCACCATTTCCAATGGTGGGTTTTTTGTAACTTCCCTTGTGTTACATAAATTGAAGAGGCTTATGATCCATGTGGACAATTATCTCCTTCCCCAAAATATAATGTTTCCATTGTTGGTAGGCCTACACTATTAAATACATTTCCATATCACAAGTGGGGTATCTCTAGACAATATTAGAGAATGCATGTTTGTGATAGGACACCATATGTCCTTGCCAAATTAGGACTACTCTGATAACATAGTCAAAGGTATCTGTGTCAATTTAAAATGTTTTTGTAGGTATGGAAGGGTGAGGACTCTGCAAAGTAAAGAAAATATTTCATTTCATTAAATGTCTTTTTTTGTGATTAAATCCCTATCCTTGGTCACTTGAATTAAGGTCCAATCAATATAATAGGATCCCAACATGAATCTTCAATAGAAGTTAGCAAGGCTCAAGACTATGTGAAGCTTTGTTAGAGTCTTCAAGGCTATCCAAACTCAAATGACTTCGATCTTGGTTGGATTGACATGCACACCTTATTCATCAATAATGTAGGCTACATATTGAACTATGTCCATGTCGAAGGAGTATTTTTCTAAGTTAACACATAGCTTGTATTATCTTAAAGTGTGAACAATCCATGGAATATGTTGCAAGTGTTCTCCCAAGCTCTTTCTGAAGACGAGAATATCATCCAAATATACAACCACAAAAGAGTTGGTGAAATGTTGTGAGATATCATCCATAAACTTCATGAAAGTTGTTATGGAATTCGTTAAACAAAAGGGGATGAAAAACCATTAAAAAATACCCTCCTTGGGTTTGAAATCAATCTTCCATACATTAATTGGTTCTACTAGGACTTAGTAGTAGATGGAATTCAAATCAATCTTATTGAAGTAGTTTTCCCCTTTGAGCTGGTCAAGGAGTGTTATAACCCTATTTTCCACTCCATTGTAGTGAGAGAAACCAAATATCAACTTTCCTCAAGTGTTGGCTAGAATGCATCCCTTTTAACCTTTTCGTTTACTTATGTGAGATTTATCCCATGCTAAAGGGGTGAAATTACATAATTGAGCAATTTCTCATAATTATTTTAACAAAATATTATAAGTATGAGATAATAATTATAATATATTATAATAATTATAGTATTATGGTATTATGTTGAATTAAATGAACATGGAAGAGGTAAAAATAATATCATATTTTTATTTTTATTTTTTTGAATTTTATAATTTTGTTTTTGTGATTTTCGGAATATTTAAATTTTTTCTATTGTTTCTAGTATGGGTACAAAGTTACTAATGCATGGTAAATGTGTTATAGAGATATTGCATCAAGACACCCTAAATGTTATTCTCCCTTAAGGAGAGGAGTAACGCCAACCCAAGCTCAACCAACACATGAAACAACAGAAGAGGACGATGACATTGACAAATTGCAAGAATTGACTCACAATATTCAAGGACTGACACTAGGGGTTCCTCGTAGGAGCATGGAAGATATTCCTCGACACATATAAAGACATACAGTCGGAATATCTCCAACTCATTATTGGGGTCTCCTTTGACGCTTTTTGAATGCAGTGTTACATTATTGTGAGCACCACTGAGGAGGGATGGTGGGCTACCTAGGGTTGGGTTTTTGATGTTACTGCATATGTACAACATGATGGCTAAGTCCTCAGATGCCTAATTTTTGTACTATGTACCCTAAATATATTATGATATAATAAAAAAGACAAATTCTATGGCGTGTTTTTAAAAACTGCGTATTGTACAATGTTTTTTTATCATGTGCATGGTTAAAACTTTAAGGAGACAAATTCCAATCTAACAAGTAATTAGCTAACGAATCAAGCAATGTGTTTTTTTCTTCGGGAATGTGGACATAAGAAAGATAATCAACTAATTGCTCGAGGAAATGTACCCTCAAAAAACAACATAATATAGTAGGATTCCTTATAGAATAAAGACATTTCAGTTGGGACACTATGAGCTGGGAGTTGAGATGAACAACTAAGTGGCAGATGCTAAGGAGATTAGCCTCAGTTAAGAGCTCGATGATGGCACTATATTTTTTCCACATTGTTGGTAACCGAGTGAAGACAAATAACCCCTTAACTCACAAGCTTTTCAACGAGCGAGAAGATAACCCAAGGAGCAGAAGCTATGTTCCAAGTGTAATGACTTGCACCATCTATCAAGCCTAGATAGAGAGTCAAGGGCATTGACATCTATCAAAGAAAGACCATACACGTGAGTCAAACAAAGAAGCCAAGGGGAAGGAAAAAGATGGACAGAGAAAACTAGCATACCCATATTTCTATATAGTATGTACAAGTAACCATGCACTTAAACTAACCAGAGTAGTGTTTAAGGTAGAGCCCATTATGGGACTCCGAGAGTGGATTCCCATCACAATAAACTAATTCATAGGCCCATTTCATGATAACGTGTTTAACAATATAGGGACCATGCCACAAGGGCTCAAACTTACCAACTCCCAATTTATCATGGTCTTGATCACAGACCAAAACTAGGTCACCTTCGGAAAAGACATGGGAGTGAACAAATTTATCATATTAGGCCTTAACACGTTTCTTATTATTTTCATTATTGAGCAGGGTGAAAAATCAATGTTCATTTAAATGGGAAAGGTGTAATAAATGTTCTTCGTCGGTCAGAGTGTCAGGAATAAGTTCCAAAATTATTTCAAGTGAAGAGATTTCACACTAAATAGGGAGGACATAGTCCACTTCGTAAACTAGTTGAAAAGGAGTAAAGGCAATAACAAACTTAACCATTGCTTGGTATGCCCATAAGGCAAAAAAAAGCATAACATGTCAATTGGAGTTGTTTTTCCGTACCATCCTTCACAACATAGTTTTCAAGGTGCGATTGACAGCCTCTACTTGGTCATTATCTTAAGGATAATAGGGGGGTGAGTGTTCATGAAGAAAACCCAATTTGGCAGCTACTTCCTACATCATATGATTTTGAAAGTGTTTACGATGATCATTAAAAAAAATTTGAGGCAAATCGAATCTGGTGGTGACATGATTAAAAACTAATAGGGAAGTAGTTTTGTCATTACTAGAATATGTAGGAATAGCCTCAACCCATTTGGTAAAGTAGTTAATAACCACAACAATGTAGTGATGACCACAAGTTGTGGGGGGGTTGTAGTGCATGAAATAAATTCCCTAGCGAGTGAAAGGACCGATAGAAACCATAAGGTGTAAAGGGGAAGGATGTGCATGCATTTTGTGAGAGAATATTTGGCACAAATGGCACTTTTGGATGGAAGACATTTGATTTTTAAAGAGTGAAGGCCAAAAGTACAAAGTGTACAGGATTTTTTGAGCAGTGGGAAGCCCAAAGAGATGGTCACCACATGCGCCGACATGGAAATCATTTAGGAATTGATCGATTTCTTAAGGAGTAAGGAATAAATGTAACACAATATCAACACCACAATGATAAAAGGTATCATTATTAATAACATAGTGTCAAGATTTGTGACGTATAATATTTGGCTCATGCTCTTTATTTTCTAATAGATGCATCAACCTCATGTATATCCAACCCTTTCTTCTCATAGGACAACGTCACCAATGAACCAACACAAGTAATTGATGACCACCAATAAAAGGACCAAATAGGGGAGTAGGGTAATGTTGACAAATGTCAAGTTTACCCGTACATGTGGGTAGGTAACAACTGAGATTTATATATTGTGTACTTTGTTCTTAAAAATATTTTATTGAAATAAAAGTAGTTTTTGCTATCCTAAATTGACGATTGACGAAATAGAAAGTAGTGATGGATTTTTATGGTAAAATTCCTGTCACATAATGTTTTCTAAACCATCAGTTTTGACGAGTGAATTTGTTTCAAAATTAAACCATTAAATTTAAATGGTGAATTTGTTTCAAAATTAAACCATTAAGTTTGAATAGAGAATTTGTCTCAAAATTAAACCATCAAAATTAACTACTAAATTTTCTTTTGAATTCCAACCCTAATGGAATATGTATGTGTTTCCAAATTGGAAAAAGAATTTGGATAATTAACTCCAACAAAAAAAAATTGTCTATCTACTAGAATTTTAAAGAGAACTGCACAAAAAACAATATGATTAAATTAGAGAGTTGTACAAGAAACTTTGTAATATCCCCTATAAATATTAATATCCAGGACTTATCTTAATATTTTTATTTACTTTGAAATGAGATTAATCATGTCCTACAACTAGCTAGTTCAACGATGCGAAGAAAATTTGGAATTCTTTTTTATTCATCAAAATTCAGGAAAAAAAATAGAATATTAATATTCAAATGAATTTTTTATATATTTTATATATAATATAACTATCAAATTTAAATTAAATTCCATAAAATAAGAAAACATTTGATAATTTGTTGCAGGGGCTTCAAACACGGAGCTTTCTCTCATTGAGTCTCTTCTCTTGATCAATACATCAACCTTTACACGAACCCGTACTCGAACCTCTGGGCTTTCACACTCTAGCGTCCTTCACACGGCCTCCTGCCTTTAATGGACTGGTGTTCCTCAGACCTTGGCGAACCTCAATTGAACCTGTTGTCTCACAGATACTACCTCAACGGAAATTTTTAACACATACAGAAATGAAAAATGTACTCAAGCAGAATGTATCATGCTCAAAAAATGGATACTCATATATTTATGCAGAAGTTTCTTTACAAATTCAGAGAGAAATTCTAAAGCTCTTTTCCAGATATAGACTATTTAGGCATTTATTAGATGTTGCTACTTGTCAAGCAAGAAGCTATCTGAAGGCTTCATGGCCTTTCACGGACTCTATCTTAGAACTTGAATTCTTATGAAAACATACAAACTTAAGAAACCTAAAAATCTGGCCACTTTAGGTTCTCACCAGAGCTCTCACTTTAATGCACAGGCTTCTCAAATCCAACTCTAAAGAGACGGAAGCAAGAACTTCCTCCTCAGACTCAAAAACTCAAAAAAATAACCAAAATCACAATCACACTCTGAATGCCCCAGAATGAGCCTTACTCCTTCCTCATATAGGAAAATGAGGGGACAAACATCTGACAGTCAAGCAGACAGATTCAATACTATCTTTCGTCAGTCGAAGAGATGTGGCTCAAAGCTCACCAAAAGTCGGAGAAGTGCTCCGAGTCTCGTGACTGAAGAATCTTCATACTAGGTTACACTGTGGAAGATTTGAACAAATCCCACAGAAAACAATGTACTGTAAATAACTTTTACATAGTAGATGCTTTTAAATAGAAAATCCCATGAGAAAACAGGTCACATTCAGTCTTGTGAGTAGACATCATTATTACAAGGTGGAAGTTTTAACAACAAGCCCTCGAGAACCATTATATTATCTAAGAATATCTACAAGAATCCAAAGCCTTTGTATAAATTCTTCATACAATCATAGGCTTTCTTAAGATGATTTGGTGTTTAATCTTAGTCATGACTAACCATTCATGGTGTATTTTCATAAAATAGCCAAGAATTTTACTGTCTTGATACTTATTGACACCTCCAACAATTCTACATGTAGAATGCCAACATTCAATTAAAAATCCAGAAGTGTCACATTCATATTGAAAGTCAGGCTGGAAGAAAAGAGGATCCATAGTAGTCTTGTTGAGGCCGAAATCGTTTCACCATTATTGAAGCCATTCACCTTGCCATTGTCTTTGTGTGGTCCCTATGGCACCAAATTTTACTCGTGTAGTGAGTTTCGTTTTTTCCATCTACATTCATGACGTCCCACCACAACTTTTTGTAGTCTGAAAAGTTGTAAATGGTATCCGGGAAGATAATGCTTGGATTACCCTCTGGCCACATTTCTGGCATGGCGTACCATCTTGGCCATCTAGTCCGATTTATGGCAAGATATTTGTTGAAGATTCTCCTCTGGTTGCTTCCTTCTGTCCAGATCATAGTGATATCTCTAAAATTTTGGCTTAGGGATTCTTCAGCCAAATGTGTGACCATCATTTTCCTCTGATAGACCATGTCGTGTATCCATTTGCTACCTTTGGGGTAGAATTTACTTTCAGGTACTAATTGTTGAATATCTGAATGAGGTTGCAAATTTGCATTGAGCATTTTTGTGTTTCTTAGCTTCCATGTTGGTTTCCATTTGGAATAGTATTCTTCCCAGTTCTATGTTTCAAAAATACTTCTCAGAGTCTCTGTATGTTGGGAAGGGTCCCATTCTGTTACTATCACCATGGCAGTGTCTTTCTGATTTAAATATTCTCTGCTTAAGAAGTCAGACAAACAATTCTTTTCACCTTTGATGTGTTCGACTTCAAATTCAAAATTTGCAAATAGAGCCTGCCACCTTGCAAACTTAGCTTCTCCTGCTTTCTTTATATCTTTACTAAGTACTTTCTTTAGTGCAAAGGCATCTGTTTTTAAGAGAAACATTTTGTGTATCAGGTGGATATCAAATTTATCAATGCAGTGCCATGCTACTTTGACCTCTTTTTCTATAGTATAATAGTTTTTCTCAGGTGGGCTCCAAGTACTTGAGACAGACTGAACTATTTGTTCTTCTCCTTCTTTCTTTTGCTTCAAAATTCCTCCCCACCTTTCATTGTTGGCATATGTTTCAACAATTTTGAAAGAATCTTCATCAACAATATGAAGAATACAAAGAGTTTTTACCTTCATTTTAATTCTTCTGACAGCTTCAGTGCAGGCCTGAGACCAAGGTTTTGGATGTTTTTGCAGTCTTCTGTTGAGTAATGATCTATCTTTGGTGCAATATTTGTAAAAGCTGCTTAAATAGTTTAAACATCCCAAGAATCTTTGTAATTGAGTTTTGTCAGTGATAATATCTGGAAATTTATTAGCAAATTCCAAAGCATGTTTTTACAGAGTGATCTGCCCATATATAATTGTATGGCCAAGAAACTTGATACTTGTTTGAAATAATTCAATCTTTTTCTTGCTAAGAACCAATCCATTGGTTTTGACAAGTCGTACAAATTTCTGGATATGTTTAAAGTGATCATGGACATTTTTAGAAAATATAAGTATATCATCAATGTATACTAGTAACCAATCAAAAAATGGCTTGAAAATATTATATGTAACCTTATGGAATTTGGAGGGGGCATGCTTTAGTCTGAAATGCATGATGTTCCATTCATAGTGTCCTACTAGGACACTAAAAGCAACCTTAAACTTATCATATTCATTAATTTCCACCTGCCAAAATCCTGATTTCATATCAAATTTAGAAAATACTTTAGCCCCTTCTATTCTTGCTAAAAGATTTCCTTTGTGAGGAATGGTGTAAGTATCATCTAAGAGGATAGTATTCAGAGGTTTATAGTTTATGACCAATCTTGGGATACCTCTTAACTGTTCTGAATGTTTATTAACATAAAAACCATAACAGTTCCAAGTATTGTTGGATTCTCTAATCAATCTTCTTTCCAGGAGGCTTTTTTATTTCTTTTTGACAGAGATCTCTATATTCTTTGTTCATATCGATTTCTGTGCTCTTGTAGGGTTTCCCTTCATACTTATCTTTATAGGGAAATTCTACACAATGTTGTTTTCTATGCCAAAACACATGTGGTTCTTCAGCACATCATTCTTTTTCTATCTGTGATCTCAGAGATGAGATCCTTTGTTTAATTATAGGAGTCTGAAGATAATCTCCTATCTTTATGGTGGTCTTTAGCTCCTTGAGCTCCTCAATTTTATTTTTGGCTTTTTTGATCTGCTGCATTACTTGTATCATAGTGGACACCCTAGGAGTAGAGACAAAGGGTAACTTGATTGTTTGTAATTTTCCATCTAAGCTTGGTACATATATAAAATAACCAACCTTTCAATTTTTCAATCAGGCTGATCCATGTGGCTCCACAGCTGCTAAAAATACATTCCCCAAAATATAGTCAACAAGAATGTCTACAACAACAAATTTTAATTTGATGCAATTCTCTTTAAAGCAAATAGAGGCATGAGGGACTTCATACAGTAGATCTTTGTTTCCCAACCCAATCACTTGTCTAAAGGATTTTACCGAGTACTTTGTAGGTACTATTTTTAAGTTCAGAATATTGACATCTACCCTAGAGTCAATAAGTGTTCTTAGGGAAAAAATTTCACCATTTATACATATATCTAGCATAACATGATGTTGATGATACTAGAGAGCCATTACTCTCATGTCGGTGAATCCTATAGTATCATCCTTTTTTCCTTCAAATATTTCAATATTTGGGTTAGTGTAGTATTCATCATATGCATCCTCAGTTTTTTTCCCTTTTTCTAACTCAGAGACTTGTGCTTTTAGAGAGACGATCTCTTTTTTTGAGATGATGAATCTCTTGGATGACTTCTCCTAATGTGAGGGCTCTGGTATTAGATTTCTGTTGGCTTCTTTGGAAATATCTTGTATTTCTTTCAAATGAGGCATCGATGAATAATGCCTTTGGTTCAGTTTTAGAGGAAATCTTGCTACTGCTCCCCTGATTTTTTTGCATTGTGCTTAGAAAAGTTTCTAGTAACTTTTCCTTCATCTCTCCTTCTCCCAAAGTTATGATCTGAGAAAGTAGCTTTGTTTCTGCATTTTCCATGGTTTGTGCCATGAGAACTTTCTCCTTTGGTTGAGAAACATGGTCTTCATCAGATGAGATTTATGATTCAGTGCTTGACTCACACTAGCAGCTGTTTGAATCAGTGTAGTCACATTCATTCATGTGCATGTTTAATTCTTCATCAGAGCATTCTGAAGAAGAACTTTCAAAGGATTCAGATGTTGAATAGATTTTTCGTTGTTGTATATGTTCTCTAAATGAGATGTTTGGACAATTTTCATATTTGTGATTCTTAGAACCACATTTATAACACATGATTGGCACCATGCCTTCTAGTTTTACTATCCTTTTCTTCTTCGCAACTTCAAATTATTTCTTTCCCCTGTTTCTCTTAGATTCTTCTGATAAAGGACAATGATTGGAGGTATGTCCAAGTTGGCCACAGAGCCAACAAATCAATTTATTCCACTGATCTTTATTATGTGTCTGCAAATGAATATCCTTGGGTTCATAGTAATGTGTTTTTTGCACATATCTATAGTATCCTTTCTTGGTCCCTTTTCTTTTCCTTTGAGGATATTTTATGTATTCTTGTCTTTTCTCTTTCTTGGCCATCTTTTTAGCTTTTCTTCTTTTTACTATGGGGTCATCTATAGCAATACCATACTTGTTACAGATGGATTTGTTGTCTGGTAATCTTGACATCTTCTACAGAGATCTATTAACTTTCATACTAGTGCATAAATTTACCAAAACTTTTGTTATGATGCTGTATATTTCTCCCCAAGTAAAGGATTCAAAAGGCAACTGAAAAGCATCTTGTTGTCTTAGATAATCTATAAATTTTGAAGCCAATGCTGCTAAGTAGATTTGTTTCCACAAGATTTTTTCTATATTTAACCTCATATATTCTCTGAATCCAGTCTCTATGACAATCTTCATAATGAGACATTTTATTACATTTAATATTCATGAGAATTATCTCATTTTTATTGGCAAGTTCGAGTTCTCTTCCACACCAATGTTCTAAAATGAATGAAGTTAGTGCCCCAATCATATTGCTTTGTGGATCTCCATCAGAATTATGAATGATATCTCTCGCTTCATCTTTCAAGATCTCATTTTCCATTTTTGCCACTATTGTTGGTGATGACTCTGTTTCCTACCATCTCAACAAAGTTCCAGTAAAGCATTGAACAATAGATTTACAAACTTCTATTTCATTTTTTCCCCTTAGGCACATGAGCTTGTATTCTGTAAACATAAGATATATCATTTGTTGAATCCGAGCAACACTCAGATTGTCAATATTCCATTCTCTGTGTGATTCAAGATGGAATTTATGTGTTTGTAGAAGTTTCCCTTTTCCACTGAGATCAGGTGCTAGATACCCGGTATATTGACTTTGGAGAGGCTTATAGATAGGGAACAGATGTGGTTATGAGCTTTCAGGTTGCTCTACTTCTTTAAATAGTGATGAGATAGTCATTGGATCAGATTTTTCTTCAACCATTTCTTTAGGGAAGAGAGAAGGAAATCTATCAATAGGCTTAATAGGATGCTGAATATTT
Source organism: Pinus tabuliformis (assembly GCA_031772625.1). NCBI lineage: Eukaryota > Viridiplantae > Streptophyta > Pinopsida > Pinales > Pinaceae > Pinus > Pinus tabuliformis. The sequence continues at coordinate 1,381,193,297 of CM062818.1, read as the reverse complement.
ACAAATCTCTTAAATAGAGAAGAAGCAGGAATCAGTCTGTCTTTGGGGGCTATATTAAGTTTATCAAATTTTTCAAATAGTTCTTCAATAGATTCGTGAGTAGATTGTTTTCCCATATCTACTTTCCTTTCAACATCTTCTATCCTTATTAAGGATTCTTTAAGAAAACCTTTCAATACAGTAGTGGAATAGTTCACATCATTCAGAATTCTGTTAATGCTATTTAGAGAGAGTTGTATACTGTCAAAATCTTTTTTAACTTCAATAGAATTTGCACAATTCATTTCTAGCCCTTTAACTACTGTATTTGTCCAATTTATTTATTCACTCGCTTTCTGTATCCTACCATCAATGCCAAGGGCACTATCATCTTTTATGACCAACAGAATGACCTTAGCACTGTTTTGTGCATCTCCTAATACATTGCCTTTGTAAGGAGGGAAGGTGGTAGGAGTTTCGATTTTACTGCCATCTATGGCAGTCCAAGAATGTTTTGCTGAGGATGATTCAACTTCCCATTTTTACTACATCGCAATTCCATCACCTTATACAAACCTTTTATTATTGACATATTTAATACAATTATATTAGCCAATGCTGAAATGTAGAAAAGCATAATGACATGATGGCAGGTGGGTGAACACATTTTGACATTAATGTGCTTTCCTCGGGACGTCTAGATGAAGCAGAAAAAATGAAAACAATGTGAAGTGAATTGAATTTAATCAATAATTTAATTAAAGTGAACAAATTCACAAAATTTTATTTCATCAATTCAATCAAATTATATGACTATAACACACGACTACTATAATATATAATATATAATGATGAAAACGATCCTTTTTAACATTTTCTAACTGGTGAGAAAATATCAATTCCCCACTTCCCAGCCCTATGTCATATCGTATTTCAAATTTACAAATTTCCATATTTATTCATCAACTAGATCAAATTTATTAACTACAATATAAAATAATAAAAATGCATTTGAATGTGATTTACGCCAAAAAAATTCTCAAAAAAAACATCTTTTTTAACATTCACCGATTTGTGAGAAATTGTGCTGCTTGAATTCCCCTCATATAGTATCTTTCTACTTCGAGAAAAAACAATATTTTATTTGTATTTAGCTAACAATTGCACCAGATGTTGCAAAGGAAACGTTGTAAGGCATAAATTCGAGAAGCATTGTGACATATAAGAATCTTGTGTATTGATGTCTTCCGGAGTCATCGCATTCATATTTTATTGTATTGACTTTTCGAACCAACCTTTGTGGTTCATCATCAAGATCAGATGTGTGAAAAAGTCAGGTTGGGGCAATAAATAGAGGAAAATTTGGGTTGGAAATATAAGGAACTAATAGGTTTGATATTGTTAAGAAATAAATTTAGTCTAATTAATTAAATATCTATTTTTTTTATCAAATACCTTGTAATATTATAATATTAACATGTTATTAATTAAAAATTTTAGTATTAGTTATTTTTGATAACATTAATTAATACCTAATGTTATTATGCTAATATGATATAATGTGACATTATAGTATTATAATGTTTCAAATGATATAGTGTTATTTGTCCATTAATAAAAGTTTTTGTATTAATTAATTTTGCTAACATTAGGATTATTAATGTTAAATTTATTATGTATTAACATTAATGTTATAAATATTGCAAAATAATTAAAACATGTAATATAATAATAAAACTAAATAGGTCTTCTAAATATTACTAATTGAATTTTTATTAATTAATAATTTTTAAGATAAATCATTCAGGATTTTACTAAGTTTTAGTCCTAACTAAGGTTTAAATAAAAATTATTGGAATTTAACCTTACTAAAAGTTCTTTTAGGGATTGAAAGCAAGGTAGGGTTCTTGATTATTGTTATTTATTAAAATGTCAATAAAATGATATTAGGGATAGGTTGAACCATGATGAGGACCACGAGATAGTGGGGCCAGGAGAACCTAGGAGACGGTAGAAACCCTGGTTAGTGTAGGAATCCGCTTATCACTTATTTTCCAACCATCATCATGGTTAAGTTTATTGGGGTGTTTTCCTATTTCGATAGCTTCTCTAAATTTCCTATGGTGATAGTGGTCGATTTTGGTCACAACACATGAGTTTTCTATGCAAATGTGATGATTAGTTTTACTAGAGTGTTCGGCTAGAGCTGAGGTTTTGGAATGGTTATGTTTGATGTCAGCAATATGTTCTTGAATCCTAGTCAATATAGAACGACCTGTTTCACCAATGTAGGATTTTCCACATGAACACAAAACTAAATAAACCCCTTTGTGGTGTTTAGGATCAATGGGATCTTTTACCGATTTCAAGCATCTGTTGATCATATTCAAGGGTTTGAAAGTGGTTTTTATATTATTCTTTTTTAAAATGTGTGAAATCTTATCACTGGTGCCTAGAATGTAGGGTAGGTGAACCTTGCCTGCACTATCATCCATTGGTTGTTTGTTTTTAGGATTCTCCGCTTTTTTGAAAGCTTTGATTCCTTGGTGTCTTCTATATCCATTCTTTTCAAAAACATCCAAGAGGTGGTTATTTTCTTGATCAAAATGATCATGATTTGAAATACGCACCGCCCTGGTGGCTAGAGTGTTGAGCACTTTGAGTTTCTGAGTAGGATGATGGTGATAGCTGGCATGCACATAGTGTTCTGTGTGGGTTTTCTTATGATAAACCTGGTGAGATATTGATCCATCTTGGTTTCTCTTGATCAGGATGTCAAGAAAGGGAAGACTGCCATTCTCTTCCACTTCCATTGTAAACTTGATCGAATTTGATTGATTGTTAAGGTGCTCTAGGAATTTGTCCATTTTTTCTTTTCCATGAGGCTAAATGATGTAAGTGTCATTGAAAAATCTTTTCCAAAGTTTAGGTTTTAGAGGGGAAGACTCAATGGCTTTGGCTTCAAAATGTTCCATGAATAGATTGGAAATAATAGGGGGTAGAGGTGATCCCATGGCCACACCACAAGTATGTTCATATATATCATCCCTAAAGCTAAAAAAGGGGGATTTCAGGCAGCTTTCTACTAATTTAGTTGTGTCAGGATCAATGATTTTGTGGACTACTTCAATAGAAAATGTTCTAGGTTGGAAAATTTTAATGGAGTTGGAGACTTCTAAGAGTTTAAAGGAATTATAGAGAGAGACAACTATCACCATAGAAAATTTAGAGAAGCTATCAAAATAGAAAAACACCCAATAATCGTAACCGTGATGATAGTTGGAAAATAAGTGATAATTGGATTCCTACACTAACTGGGGTTTCTACCATCTCCTAGGTTCTCCCGACCCCACTATCTCGTGTGCCTCCTCATGGCTCAACCTATCCCTAATATAATTTTATTAACATTTGAATAAATAACATTAATCAAGAACCCTACCTTGCTTTCAAACCCTAAAAGATCTTTTAGTAAGGTTAAATTCCAATCATTTTTATCTAAACCTTAGTTAGCACTAAAACTTAGGAAAATCCTGAACAATTTACTTTAGAATATAATAATTAATAAAAATTCAATTAGTAATATTTAGAAGACCTATTTAGTTTTATTATTATATCACATGTTTTAACGATTTTGCAAAATTTATAACATTAATGTTACTACGTAATAAATTTAACATTAATAATCCTAATGTTAGCAAAATTAATTAATACAAAAACTTTTATTAATGGACTAATAACATTATATCATTTGAAACATTATAATACTATAATGTCACATTATATCATATTAGAATAATAACATTAGGTATTAATTAATGTTATAAAAAATAACTAATACTAAAACTTTTAATTAATAACATGTTAATATTATAATATTACATGGTATTTGATTAAAAAAAAATAGATATTTAATTAATTAAACTAAATTTATTTCTTAACAATATCAAACCTGTCGGCTCCTTACATTACCAACCCAATTTTTCCTCTATTTATTGCCCCAACATTATCTGACTTTTTCACACATCTGATCCTGATAATGAACCACAGAGGTTGGTTTGAAACGTCGATACAATAAAACATGAATGCGATGACTCCATATGACATCAATACACAAAATGCAAATTGCAGAAGCCTAAAATCTATAACCTAACGAATCATTGAAGTTGAAAATGAGTAAACAAAATGTCTTTCAAAAAGAGAAAATAAAGTAGCTGTCAGGCATGAGAACTACATTTTAAAGCCTTCTCAAGCACCTATTGTAATAACATGTTGTTCTTCAACTTTTGTGGACCAACATAAGCTTCAACCCAATCGCTGAATATGAAAATTTCACTCGACTAAAACTTACTAGAATCGAACAACCATATTCATGAAGGAGCTCTTAGCCTAATAAGGCACTCACTTTAATAACAAATTAGCATTAACCCCCAAAAGGTTGACAGAAAAAATCAACAAAGGTGCAAAGAAATCCCGAAATTGCAAAATTTATATGTTTATCACGTTTTTGATTTACATAGGCCATGTTTACGTGATTGTAGATTCTAAATATTTTGGAATACAACATTAAAGTCAACTAACATATTCCAAAATCTAGAAACAAATTACGCTAACCTTGATCCATAAGTAAAAGTATGGTTGGAAAAACACCTCCTCAACAGTATGATGTGCCAACATCTTTTTTGCAAATTGGATAGCACTTAGATTTCTGGAGCCATTGATCAATGCACGAAATATGATAATAATGCTTGCAAGAACTAAGAAGTTGAACTTCGTCTTCATCTTCGACCAACTCCAAGCATATGCTACAAGTATAACTCTCCTCTACGTTTAAAATTCCATAATTTGCCTTTGGAATCCTTTGCAACTGGGACTCGGAGAAGTCGGGTGTATACTTAGACTTCATAGACAAATACAACAATATCTGCATGACCAGAAACATAACCAGAATTAGACCGAAATTGCAAAATTTGTATGTTTATCACGTTTTTTATTTACATGGACCATCTTTACCTGATTGTAGATTCTAAATATTTTGAAATGAAACATTAAAGTCAACTAACATATTCCAAAATATGGAATCAAAATAAGCTAACCCTGATCCATAAGTAATAGTATGGTTGGAAAAACAACTCCTCAACATTATGATGTGCCGACATCTCTTTTTCAAATTGGACAACACTTAGATTTCTAGAGCCATTGATCGATGCATGAAATATGATAATAATTCTTGCAAGAACTAAGAAGCCAAACTTCGTCTTCATCTTCGACCAACTCCAAGCATATACTGCAGGTATAACTCTCCTCTATGTTTAAACTTACATAATTTTCCTTTGGAATCCTTTGCAACTGGGACTTGAAGAAGCCGGGTGTATACTTAAACTTCATGGAAAAATACAACAATATCTGCATGACCAGAAACATAAACAGAATCAGACATATTTCACTCGAGTGGACATAAACAGATGCATCTTCATCTTCAAATATGGTTGAATCCCAATTGAAAATAGCTTGCCTTCCCATCGTTTGACTCAATCAAAAATTCTAAAATAGTCAACTCTTTCAAAAGAAATCTTTCTCTATATATTTTTATAGAATCAACCATTCTATAAATAGAACATATATCTAAGTAATTTCTTATATTTTAATTTTTTGCTGAAATGTGATCATTGAAGAAATCAACAAATTTTGTAGTTCCTCTATGAACATGTAGAAAATTCATTGGTTAGCACATCTTAAGAAGAAACTTAGCCAAACCAAGCATGATGTCCTTCCCAATCATGAAATGAAATGAAAAGCCACATATTTTGTTTGGTATTCATGCATTATCCAGCTCCCAACAAACACCAAGAATGTTTTGCAAATCCTATTTTGTAAGCTTCCTTGTAGAAATCTAATGTGAAAACCTAAGAACTCTGTCTTCTGTAGGAGGCATCCAGAAACAGGCTCTAAAATACGGAATATGAATGTACTCCTTCAAAGCCTACAAGTGGATTGTGGGCAAGCATGATGTCCTTCCCAGTCATGAAATGAAATGAAAAGCTACATATTTCATCTCAATGAAAGTGCATAGCGTTTTTAAAGAGAATCTCTCGACAATCTTTGAAGAGGACTACAAATTTATTGAAGACCTGTGTTAATCACCCTTGTATTCCAACTACCGTTGTTCACTCTTCCATGTTTGGGAAAAAACGAAGTATGAAGGGTCAATATATAAGAATGTAAAACAATTTTCATCTCCTTAGTCAACACTGCACACTCACACCATCTGCAATGCTTCATTCAACCATGTGTGTCTAGACTAACTTGTTGAAACATTACCAATTGTTGTCTCTTGTTTATAGTATTGAGTTTACAACTTGTCAAGCATGAGGACTACATTTCAACACCTTTTAAAGAACCTATGCTAATAACTTTTTGTTATTCAACTTTTGTGTACCAACATAGGCTTCAACCCAATCGGTGAATATGAATATTTCATACATTTCATTCTACTAAAACTTACTGGAATCTGAAAACCATAGTCACAAAGGGGTTCGTAACTTGTTAAGGAACTCACTTTAATAACAAATTAGAACTAGGGAAAATTCACTTTGGAAACTGATGACTTGGTTACACCTCGGCCTCCTCCAGAGCAGAGATGGGATTTCATAGCTGAAATTTCTTCTGTGGCCAAGGGGTTATCGGCCTATCATTCATGCCAACTACTATCTTAGCTGCATATGCCTTAGAATGCAGAGAATGCAGTTATACCCACTGCATTGACCCATGAAAATTACACTATAAACTCACAAATACAATCTAGTCCCAACTACAGTGCTCACAACTATTGCAATAGAAACGAAGTATTGGGGTCTCCAACATCAGATTTCTCCTCCTCGTTTGATGCTCTTGTACACAATTCTAAAGGTTCTTTGTTTTGGGAATTTCTAGGCCTACAAAACTTATATTAAGGTTTCACTTATTAATTTTAGGAATTTCCAGACCTAGAAAACTTATATTGAGGCTTCCCTTACTTTTTTGTTGGTAGGGTAGAATTGAAACTCATAAGACTTGTGGTTCTAGGGAATTTTAGATAGAGTTCATGCAAGAACTGAGAATTGAAAAGAGTTAACTGTGATAAACTCCCAACCCGTTGGATTACAACCCAACAGAATTTCAGTTTTGTACTAAAGTGTGCATGAACTATGCAATGTATATAGAAATATATATTACCAAAATAACCCAATCTTTTGTTAAGAATCCTTATCCACATAAAGTTATTCTTGAGTTTATTTTTAAATCCCACCTGAGTAGGTCGATAACAATGGTACTTTAGAAACCAAAATGCACAGATAAATGGGATCAAGATAGGTTTATAACAGGCACAAATTGTAATTGCTTACATATCATTAATTACAGATCACCAGAATTGGGAATGATGTTTCAGTGCTATATTGTCTTATATGAGGATAACATAGGTTGGTTGATTGCTACTCTCCACAAATGTAACTCTGTGAATGTAGCAAATTCTTATGAATTTTTTGTTTGAATTTCTCATGGTTTTCAATTGTTTTTACAGAGTTTTCAACTCACTTACACCCGATTGCTAATATTAACACATACTTCAAATAGAATGAATTGTTTGAGTAGTGACTACTTTTGCATGTAATGAAGGCGGAGCTCTAAATTAGAATTAACCCCCAAAATGTTGATAGATAAAATAAAATAAAAAGGTGCAAAGAAATCCTGAAATTGCAAAATTTGTATGTTTATCATGTTTTTAATTTACATAGACCATCTTTACCTGATTGTAGATTCTAAATATTTTGAAATGCAACATTATGATTAAAGTCAACTAACATATTCCAAAATATGGAATCAAATTAAACTAACCCTGATCCATAAGTAACAGTATGGTTGGAAAAACACCTCCTCAACAGTATGATGTGCCAATATCTTTTTTGCAAGTTGGACAACACTGATGGGATTTCACAGCTGAAATTTATTCTCTGACCATGGGGTTATCCGCCTATCATTCATGCCAACTACCATCTCAGCTGCAGATGCCTCAGAATGTAGAGAATACAGTTATACCCACTGCATTGACCCATGAAATGAAAAGAAAAATTGCATATCATTTTATTCTCTTTATTTATAACACATAAAAGCTTTTACATTTCTTCATAACGATAATTCAGATATCAATATATAAATGGTAATCCAAGAAATAATATGATTTGAAAAATGAATATAAATAATTAGTTATGTAGAAAAAATTTAACTGATAAAATTTATATAATAATATCAAATTTTTTTGCGAGAAAGCACAAAACTCAATGTTTATTTCTAATTTATAGGACTATCTAAAATAAGTATATATATATATATCTATATATATATATATATATATATATATATATATATATATATATATATATATATATATATATATATATATATATATATATAAAACTAAAATAAACCAAAAGACCAATTACCATAAACATAAATTATGGAAACCTTAAATATAATTAAGATACACACAAAACACAAGGAAACTTCCAAAAGCTCAATTACCATAAACATCAATTCTGGAAACTTCAAATATAATTAAGATACACACAAAACACAAGGAAACTTCCAAAAATCTCCAGTGGTCATAGAGGTAAGTAGGATGTAACACCACCACGCATGTTCTAAAATAATAATAATATTATAATCTGGCATATTCTTTGGTTTGATGTGGTCACAAAAGGAATTACAAAAGGCTTCGTCGTTATTGGACCAAATCAAGTCAGGACAAAAACAACAATACTATTTACATATGCCAGATTGTCATTGTATTCAAAACCTTCGTTGTTAAGATGTATTTCTAAGACTATCTACCTGCAATGCTCTGTTTCAACTAATTGATCACCATTATATGGAACATAAGTGTCAAGAAAAATTGTAACCATTCATCTTTTGTTGTTATTTGTGATTTCTATCCATAGTCCAACAAGGGTTGGAGTCGTTAAGAAACCATCACATATTGCCAAGGAGAGATTGTGATTGTCAAATCCACCTTGAACAATGAAGGAAACTGCTATGAAAAAAATCACATCGCTCGAATTGCTCTATCAACTCTTAATTAAATGCAATCATTAAACTTAAGAAATATTAATTACATTACTTACAGCCCAAAACAACAAAATGTTAACTAAATTTAGAAAGTGGAATATTAATTACATTCTTGAAAGCTCCACCAAGAAAAAAGAATTAAGAGTTAAATTTTTGAAAAAGAAAACCAAAATAATTAACCCTTAAATTTTAAAATATGCAAAGTAAGAAATTAAAAGTTAAATTTAAAAAGAGTCATTAATTTCTTTTGAGGTAAAAGATTGGGAATTTCATGGGTTTCACAGCTGAAATTTCTTCTGGGGCCATGCGGTTATCGACCTATTATTCATGCCAACTATTAGTGTCGGTATCTTCATCCCTCCATCAGTGATCAAAATTCTCTTGTTGCATTGCATTGTAGGTGTCTCATCTGATCAGCTGCATTCCATTAGGATCATGGATCATCTGATGGTAGTCGTATTTTATAAAGTTTTCCCTCATGATCTTTACCTGCTAGCCAATTTTCAAGTCATTTACAATCATTTTTGTCTTTACATCTGCAGAAAGTGATTTTTAGGGTTTTAGGTCTCATTAGGTCTAGGGTTTGTCCTCAAGGTTTTGTAAAAGCTCAATAATGGTCAGCAGGCACATAAGGAAGTCAAATGAAGTCTCAGCAATAAAATTTTCAATAATCACATGCTCAGTGATTGATTTTTCCTCAAAACCCTGTTTCAAAGAAAAACAAAGTTTTCTATATTTTATGTACAAAATTTCATGAAATTTCATTTTTCCTATATGTAATAATTCTGAGATGCAGCCCTGGTCACCTTGCCAAGCTCCTGCACTCCAGCTCCTGCAAAAGAGTCAAAAATTCAAAGCATTTAGTCCATCAAAGGCAAAAAGCAACTCAAACTCTCAAAACAGAGTATTTAAAAGACAAGTGAAAGGAAAACATTAGAAAGTGGGTTTTTATAAGGGGAAAATTAAAATCCTTTGTATATAAAGTCTTTTTCATGTTGAGGAAGTTCGTTTGTGTCCAAATACTGAAAGAGAACAAGAGCCAAGTCGTTTTTGAGCCGAAGGAGCAAATTTGCAGTAAAAACTTGTGAAAGTCCCTGTCGCGGCACACCTGGGTTGAGGTGCAGTGCACCTAGCCAGCGCGGCGGACACAACACAGGAAATACACTGAAACTTACAAAGGCGTGGTGGACCTATTTGTGGGGGCGGTGCGCCTGCCTTCAAAGCCCGAAATTTATCCAAATCACCTCCTCCAAGCTTCAAACTTGCAAACTCCTCATTCCACAAGTAAGTTAACAATCCCAAGTGCCATTGTGAGGGTTTTTTATCAGTTTTTATGGTGTTTCAATAGGTAAAAAAAAAAACCCTAGTTCCTTGCACAGTCAGTTGAAAAAGCTGCCTAGGGTTTGCAAAACTACAGTTTTTGCTGTCTAATTCCCATCCCTCATTTCCATTTTTCTCTCACTACACTTCACTCATATCACTTTCCCTCTCCTCTTCCATTCACACTCACCTATCCCCTTATTCCTAAAACTAAAAACCCTAATCCCTAATCCCACTACTCCCAAACCCTAATTAACATCCCTAAGCCCTAATCCTTATTCCCCAAACCCTGCCATTCCCAAAGACCCTACAGTCATCACAAAACTTCCACATTCACAGTCCCCATCATCAAATCCCTGTCATTTAGCAGAAAATACCTATTGTTCCTATAAAATCTCTTCATACTCATCAAAGAAACATCAAACAATGGAAAACATGGAGTCAAATTCATCTTATGACAGAAATGAGGAAATAGTAAGTGATTCCTCCAAAGAAATTCATGCACCAAGGAGACCTCACAAGGGAGGAAAACATATCCGGGAGGAGCCCACTACACTTACTGAGTTGTTGGCTTGCCCTCTTGCTGTAGCATGCTTCAAACATCAATCTTGCTACCAATTTTGTGAGATGGTGGAAAGAGTCAAATATCACCATGAGCTTGCCAGATTTTTTGTACTCCATCTTCTCAACGGCCAGGTCAATTTGGCAGGTGTTACATTCACTTTGACACCTGAATCAATAGCTGAAGCAACAGGTATTCCAAATGTGGGTGAGAAGTGGAACAAAGGACAACTTGTGGACAGAGATCATTATGAGCCTTATATCAAGGTTGGCTATCAGAGACAGATCAGTAGAGTTTTCCCTTTCAGATACCTTCAGGACACATATGTTCCATTGATGAAACTTGTAATCAAATATTTCAGCTGTGAAGGTAGATTTTCTCGCCGTACGCCTACCACATCAGATTATTGATGCATTTCACTAGGGTGAGGATGATGAACCTCCCCTATTTCATGTGCCAGAATATTGACAAAATGACCACATTTGTGAAAAGAAAGACTCCTCATCAACTCTACAACAACATTTATCACTTTGCATTGATCAATATTGTGGTGTGGCATCAGCTGAGTTTGCTGAATGTTTCATGGGATGATTTCATTTCACATGAGGTTTTCACAAGTCCTCAAGTGACCCCATCAATTTTTCATGAGGTAGGAGAGCCTTCACATCAGCAAGAAGTGCATGAAACTCAAACCACCAGTGTGCCAATATTCATCACTTATCAAAAGGGGACAAGGAGGCTATTTGCAGCAGCAAAATGAGTACTATCTCCACCCGGGGTGGAAGGGGTCTCGTTTCCTTCAATGGAAAAGTAGGTATAGGACAAAGGTAAACAATCGGTGCATGACCAAGAGACAGATTTCATTCTCATTCAGGATGATGATGTTGATTTGGACCCCCAAAGCTCAAGACTGAAAGAGATCATCCAGGAACAGCAAGCTGACATTCATGACTTGTCTCTTAACCAAGAAAGAGCTAAGTGGATTATAAAATATCTTGAGCAAAGAAATAAGCAACTGGAGGATCAACAGACGATCATGGAGCTGCAAACTATAAGAGAAAACCGGCAAGCAACCAAAAGGAGGAAAATTAAATTGACACCACTAAAACAAGAGATTGAAGTTGATCGTGAATCTTGGCTAGAAAGGAAAAATATGCACTTGGATAAAATGTTGGAGAAGGCCAACAAGGAGAAAAATATGTTGAGGCACATGGCCTACCACTATTTGGCGAGAAATAATATTTGCAAAGCAAGAATAAGGACCTTGAGGGCCAAATTGAGGAGAACATTGAGGAAGAGGAAAGAGCAAGACAAGCTCAAGATTTTGGCTGAGGCTTCTTTAACCCAACATAGCACTTGATGCAGGTCACTCAACCCAAATTTCAAGAAATTTGGGATACTTTTTGTCAATTTTAAATTTTTGGAGCAAAACAAAGATTTCTCTGCTTGGTGTGCCGCACGACCCGGTGCTCGCTTTTGCTAGGGACCTACTTAGGAGGAAAACTCAGCATTTTTCGATTCCTCATGCAAAAATATGAATGCCCACAAATGGTCCAGAAATTTTGTCAAGTTTTGAGCTTCCAAAAGGGTCAAAAACACCTCAAAAATGCCCTTTCTGCCCATTTTTGGCCACACAGGAAGCAGTGTTGGGAGAACTCATTTTTGGAGGGGCAAATGGACACCAAATTCAGAAATTCCTCCTATTCTGGAAAGTATACAAAATAACCTTTCCAAAAATCCCACTTGGAGAAAATTTGGTGTACAAGAATGCCTCCAAAATCAGCTGCAAAAAGGCGCTATGCACAAGGACAGTGGCGCGGCGCAAAGGATGGAAAATTGTCATTTTTGCCCAAAAAAACTCTGTTTTTTCGCCTAGTTTTTTCTCAGTTTGAATTTTCCCTCTATCATGGTAAAACTCTTGATGTAAATTGATGTAACTTGATGGAATTTGATGTAAAAATTTTGAAAATTCACTCATGGAGGTAGATACATCATGAAAAAGTAGTTTTCAATTGAATGAATCAGTTTCCTAGATTTTAGAGGCACGTTGTTCCACTACCTACTTTTCAGTTCTTAGTTTAGATCTTGTTGGAACAACTCCTAAACTAATGAATTTGATCCCTAAAGCCTAGCATGAGTTGTTTATTGCCTATATATAGTACTTTTTCATTCATTTGTCAGGGTTGGACTTTTGTGAAAGCTTTGAGGAGCATTGTACATTCATCTCTGCAGTTTGGCAAAGGAATAGACCAGGGTTTGTAGCCTTTTGTGGGATTCTTGTGGCAAATTGATTTTGTATTGTGTATTCTTCTGTAATTCAAGTTTTACATGTGTTTATGTATGCTATTCTCTCTCTTTTTCAGCTGAACTAAATGAATCAAGGATAAAGGTAGAAATCATTGAAGTTGCAGTGCTCTACCTAGGGTTTGTTTAGTTATTTATGTTTTCTACTATTTGAAGAGGACCCCTGAGACTTCCGTGCCCTCTTTGGCTCCTCACTAGTCTTAAATCTCTCCATTGCACTCAATTTCAAAGTACTAAACCATTTTCCTACCTCGCCCCACAGAAACCTCTACAAGACTGTGTCCATTCCCCGGACCCAAATCTTCCTTTCACGTTTGATCCAGCAAACCAACATAAATTTCAATCAAACTCATTTGAGCATATACCTAGCCTAAAATTAGTCTTTACATCAGTCATCTCAAGAATCATTTGCCATATTTTCCTGAGATTGACAAGGAGAGAGCCCTCTCTCAACCTGGTAGGGCTAGATACCAGTTTAAGCGTGGTTTGATGTTACCCTAGACCTGCCTTTCTCAGCCTGAGGTAGATTTAGGCCCTAACATAGTTGCGACCATACTAGGGAATAAAAAGCTTATTTGTTTGTTAGTGTTCTTGATCTATAAGCTACAAACGGAGCCTGAAGTTATGCCAGGAAGCTTTCGAACTGCACATTGCTTTGCAAGTGCATAAGTAGATAAAATCTCCTTCAGTCAATCTTCGATCTAGTCTTATCCGTTGAAAATCTAACTTGCAAATTGCCCCAGTACATCAAATAATTCTAGAATTTTGGATGATGAGTTTAGAATTCAAGTAGGCTGACAAGATTGTGATGTCCATTTGATTTTTGGGATAATTCAACACACTAGCTTCTAGAAGATACACCAGAGCAAATCTTGATCCTGATCCTCCTCCCGTGTATGAAAACCCAAATCTTATCCCAAGAATTCTCCTCCAAGGAAGTTTTGTGATTCTTGTGTTTAGATCTCATTCATGTCCAGTTGTTTTTTAATATCTTGAAGATTTTGAGTTTGATGAAAATTTTGAGCTATCATTTTCTGAGACTAAGTCAGAAAGTGCAGTTGGTGCTACTGCTCTAAATCCTGAGTTTGTCAAAGATCTTGAAAACGAAAGAGAAAATCGATCAATTGATGCTTATATTCTGAATCTTCAATCTTCAATTGTGGCTACCAATATTTTCGAGTTCTTAAAATTTGCATCTGCTACTCTTGGTTCATCTGCCATTGTGTTTGGATCAGAAATTCCAATATAGCCTCCTTTCATTCCCACCATTCCCGTGAAACTTGCCATCTATGATCAGAAATCTGCAGTTATTTCACCCCCATCCACTCCTTCTACACTTCAAACATCAAGAATTTCTTCACCCCTTCGACACCTCATACATCAGCTGCTCCAAATCCTCCTACATCCCCAAGGACAATTATAAATCCACCTCGAGCAATGGCTGCCAGATATGCACCTCATGTTTTGCCACAGAACTTGGATGCCATGCCTGCTGATTATCAAAGCATGACCCATTGTTTGATGCTACCCACCAAGGTATCACAGCTCAGCAGCATGTCGATCAGATGAGTGATTTCTTTGATCTCCATGAGATTGATGCAGAGAATGTAACAATGAGATTATTCGTGCAAACTTTTGGAGGTGAGGTCCGAAAATGGTTCATAGCATTGCCTGCTGCAACAATCAATTCATTGGAGGTACCTCAAAGACAATTTTTGGATCGCTGGGAGGTAAAGAAGAATCCACTTCCAATCCTTTCCGAATATGAAAACATAAAGAGAAATGTTGGTGAAAGTGTCCAGGACTATTGTGTTAGATTCAATACTGTTTACAATGCCATTCCAGCTGACATCAAGCCACCTATGGGGCTGGATTTGATCAAATTTCCTAACAGTTTTGATCCCGATATGGCATATCAGTTGAGAGAAAGAGACTCGGCCACATTAGAGGACATGCAGAAAAATGCAGTAAGTGTTGAAGCAAATCTGCTAGCTAAAAGAGCTAGGACAAAGGCCGAGAAAAGGGTGACTATAAAGGAAGAAGCTTCCACTTCAGATCAAGTGCTTCGTAAGATTGAGAATATGTTTGATAGATTAGCCATTGATAAGCCCAAGGCACAGGTTAGAAATCCAAACTTCCGTGGTTAGCAGCAACCATAATTCAGAATCAAGCAACGAGAATAAAGAGCGCAAGACCAAGCAGCACAGCAGCAGGTTAAGATGCACTTACAGCATAATTTTGTCCATGGTCCGGAATCAGATGATGATGAGAACATAATTGGAGAGGAAAATCATTTCTTTACACCTGATGATCTGCCAATTTTTATCATCGAATATGAAGAGTATTCAGAAAGTCTAGCTGTACAAAAGGATGAAGATTTCATCTAGGCAAATGAAACAATCCTAGAAGAGGAATCAGAGGAATATCAGAGAGGATACATGAATGCATTGACAACCCAACAATGACAATATTCACTTAGGAGTAGAGAAGTACCCATCAATCCAATTCAGAAGAGGAAGGAAGTGACACCGCTAAAGAACGATTCTCCAAATGTGCAGAAAAAGGGAAAGGAGCTAGCAGATCCAACTTCTAGTAAAGTGCAATCATCAAATCAGCCAAGTACAACAAAGGAGAAGACTAAAAATAAAGATGCTCCAGTCAAAGAGGTAGAGAAAACTACAGCCTTTAGCTTAGAAAATGAAATTTCTAAGTTAAAAGTGTCAATAACTTTGACTGAATTAATGAAGAACAACAGTTATAAAGGTCAAGTGGCTAAGATTTTGAATGTAGATCCTTTATCTGATATGGTAAATGTGGAAGATGACCAACCTGAACTTATCTTTGGTCCAGTATTAGAAGGTCAATCTGAGGATAGTGATGTAGCTCCTTTTTATATCAGCCTTAGATTGCATGATTATGGTTTGGACAATGCCATGTTCGATTCTGGAGCGTCTCACAATCTCATGCCAAAGGCAATCATGGAGAAATTGGGTTTGGACATCACTAGAAAGTATCATGACCTGTATTCCTTTGATTCTAGTAGAGTAAGATGTATTGGTCTTATTAAGGATTTGGTTGTCAGTTTGGATCAGATTCCAACAAAAAATGTTCTTATGGATGTAGGTGTGGCTGATATTCCTCCTAGATTTGGCATGCTTCTTTCCAGATCTTGGGATTCAAAACTCAAAGGGACATTGCAGTTTGATTTCTTCAAATGAGGAAATTATATAGAGAAAAAAAGATGAAATACATGATCACGAGCAAGGAGAAACCTATCAATCATCCAATTAATTATGTACATACTGATTTAGAGTCTTTTGTTCTATATTCTGATAGTTTTAATGATGTAAATAGTCAATTAGTTGAAGTAGAAGATATCCAGAGATCACTGAAAATTTCAGAGTTGTACTAGATCAAGAAAGACAAAGGCTTGATAGTACCACTGAAAAATCAGTATTCCGACGACAACAAAAAATGGATGGACAGCAAGAAAAGGTAGAAGAACAGGCAGAATTTCAGCATTTGGAGAATGAAGCTAGTTTGTGGAGCATGGATTTTGATGGTGCAGTAGGTAGGGAAGGTGCCAGAATTGGAATTTAGATACACAGCCCTATTTTCTCATCAAATAAAGTCCCGAGTAATGTAAGAGTTTGTTCGTATGAAATGTCTTTTGATTGTTCAAATAATGAAGCTGAATATGAGGCTTTAATTGCTGGTTTGAAAATCCTCAAGAAGTTAAATGCTAAAAGAATTTCAGTATATGTTGACTTCAAGTTAGTTCTAAAGCAAGTGAAAGGTGAATATCAAGCTAAGCATCCTTGAATGAGGGCTTATCATAATGCGGTTTTAGACATTTTGAGGATGTTTCCAGATTTCACTTTGACATGTGTTCCACGTGCACAGAATGTTATTGCACATTCCCTTGCAATAGCATCAAGTAACTTGAAGATTCTGATGAATTCAAACAATAAGTTTGAAATTCATGTGAGTCATCACCCAACTGTCCCTGATAATCAAAGATATTGTAAGGTGTTTCAATATGATAAGGAGATTGAAGAATTTTTGTGAAATGAAGGTAAATATCAAGACACTTCTATAGATGGCGAGCAAGATAATGTTGAACCATACTTAGAAGTAAATCATATGGAAGTTTTGCAGCTAAAGGACAATGTCATTCCTAAAGGTCTAATACCTTTAGAAGAATTGTCTGATCAAGATGATGTAGCCCGGAAACCAAGTTTGATGCCATTGAAAAGGGAGTTGAAGATGTGAATATTGGAACAGCAGAAAATCCAAAAATGGTGAAGTTATCAAAGGCTTTATCTCCTTAGGTAAATGCAAAGTACATTAGTTTATTATCATCATTTGCTGATGTATTTGTGTGGGACTATTCAGATTTAAAAGAGTACAATAAAAGTATAATTCAGCACATCATTCCAATCAAGCCAAACCAAAAGCCATTTCACCAAAAGTTAAGAAGGATCAATCCTAAGTTGCTGCCATCAATAGAGAAGGAGGTGAATCAATTATACAAGGCTGGTATAATCGTTCCAATTAGATTTTCAGAATGGATTTCCAATTTGGTACCCGTGCGAAAAAATACAGTTGATATTAGATTATGCATTGATTTCAAAAATCTAAATAAGGTGTCTTTGAAAGATAATTATCCATTGCCAAAGATGGATCACATACTTCAAAGAGTGGTTGGGGCATCTCGTATGTCACTGCTTGATGGGTATTCTGAATACAATCAGATTTCGGTCCATGAGGATGACAGAGACAAAACAACGTTCACCACTTCGTGGGGAACTTTCCATTATGCCAAGATGCCATTCGGATTAAAGAATGCTGGTGCAACCTTTCAGCGGGCTATGGATATCGTATTTTCAAATGAGAAAGATGTATTATTAGTTGTTTATCTTGATGATTTGACAGCTTTTTCTAATTTAGATGAAGAGCACCTTTATCATTTGAAGATTGTATTTCAGCGGTGTAGAAAGTATGGCATATCACTTAACCCAAAGAAGAGCTTGTTTGCCATGGATGAAGGCAAGCTTCTCGGTCATATCATATCCAAGGAGGGCATCCGCATCGATCCTGCTCGAGTGGAAGCTATTCAAAAGATTGGTTTTCCATAAAATAAAAAGGAGATCCAAGCATTCAATGGTAAGATTAACTTCTTACTTCGTTTCGTGCCAAATCTAGCAAAACATTTGAGGGAAATCACAAACATGTTAAAGAAAGATAGTGTAGTGAAGTGTACCAAGGAAGCCATCAAGTCTTTCAATTTGGTAAAGTTGGCCCTTTCTTCAGCCCCAATTTTGATCAGCCTAGATTATTCCCAAGATTTCAATTTGTTTTCATTCGCTTCAGAGCATACTATGGTAGCGGTCTTGATGCAGAAAAGAGATCAGCTTGAGAAGCCAATTGCTTTTTTTAGTAGAACAATATGAGATGTAGCCTTAAAGTACAATATTATTGAAAAGCAAGCTATTGCCTTGGTAAAAGCATTGAAATATTTTCGAGTCTATATTTTGCATTCTCATATTCTTGCTTATGTCCCTAACGCTATCGTTAAATATGTCTTAGTGCAAATAGATCTGGAAGGGAGACAAGGCAAATGGATCGCAGCTTTGTTAGAATATGATGTGGAGATAAAACGAAAAAAGCTCATCAAGGGGCAGGGGCTGGCAAAACTAATGGCAGAGTCTAATTTACATGCCTTCGACATAAATCTGATTGCTACTACGTCCGAAGAAGATGAAGAAATTTCGCTTGTTCAGGTATCTGAAATGTTTCTTCTTTCTCCCTTGTATTCGAACATTATATATGTGCTCCAACATCTTTCACCGCCACCTGGAATGGCTAGGAACAAAAGTAGGACCTTGCAATTAAAGGCTGCCAAGTTTTGTATTATGAATAATGCAATTTATTGGAAAGATCACGGCGGTGTCTTGCTGAAGTATTTGATTGAGGATGAAGCAAAACAGGTCATGGATGTTTTTCACAAGGGAGATTGTGGAGGTCATCTATTTTGGAAGACAACAGCCAATAAGATTTTGAGAGCGGGATATTATTGGCCAACCCTCTTTGCTGATGTGTACAAAACTGTTACAAGCTACCACGAATGTCAAATTTTTCAGGGAAGGAGAAAATTACAGCCACTACCTCTCAAACTGGTTGAAGTAAGTGCTCCATTTCAGCAGTGGGGCCTTGATTTTATTGGAGAGATCCACCCTGCATCTTCAGCTCAGCATAAGTGGATCTTGACAGCAACAGACTACTTTACAAAATGGATTGAGGCCATCCCCACTCGGCAGGCCACTGATACGGTAATAATTTAGTTTCTCGAAAATAATATCTTGTCACGTTTTGGTTGTCCAAACAAACTGATTGCAGACAATGCAGCAGCTTTTAAATCTAAGAGGATGATTGATTTTTGTAATAAATATCAAATTACCTTGGGGCATTCAACTGCATACTATCCACAAGGTAATGGATTGGCAGAATATTCAAATAAATCATTGGTTAACATTATCAAAAAGCTACTAGAAACAAACAAAAAGAGCTGGCACAAAAAGCTTGTTAATGCACTTTGGGCAGATAGAGTAAGTCAGAAGAAATCAATTGGCATGTCTCCGTTTGAACTAGTATATGGTGTTGACAAGATGTTCCCGACATCTCTCACAGTCCCGGTGGAAAAACTTCTGCAGGAAGCTGGTAGCGAAGAGGATCATTTTCAGGGAAGGATAAACCAAATGATCCATTTATAGAAGACTAGAGAGGAGGTTTTCCATAATACCTTCAGGATGCAAGAGAGAATCAAGAAAATATATGATCGAAAGGCAAAGGCGGCCAAGTTTCAGATTGAAGACATAGTGCTGAAATGGGATGCTAGAAACGAAGACAAAGGCAAGCATGGGAAGTTCGAGAATCTATGGAAGGGTCCATTCAAAATTGCTGCACATCGGGGCCAAAATGCTTTTCTGCTGAAAGAAATGAACAGAGAAGATTGTCTAGGTGGGCCAGTCAATGGACGACTGCTCAAACGATACTATCTTTGAAATGTTTTCTGCTATCATATGTATCATTGTACATACCATTTTATTTCCTTCATTGCAAGTGTGTATTGTCATCATTCATTCAGTTTGGGGCCCGAAGTGAAGGTTATAAACTGAGGGTCTAATTTCAATTTTGGTGTGAATTGTTTGCATCAATTTTGAGTTGGTTTCAGTCGAAGTTCAGTCTTGAAAGTGAGTCAGTTTTGAGTTAGATTTTAGTCCTGAAATTCAGTCAGTTTTAAGTTAAGATATTGGTTTTGGTTTGTTGAAGTTATTGACTCCATAACCCAATGGAAGAAGGCACTGCTTGCTTTCCTAGATATCTATAGTTCTTGGCACCTCCAAGGAGCTACCATCCCCATTGGAGCCAATATTAGTGTCGGTATCTTCATCCCTCCATCAATGATCAAAATTCTCTTGTTGCATTGCATTGTAGGTGTCTCATCCGATCAGCTGCATTCCATTAGGATCATGGATCATCTGATGGCAGTGGTATTTTATAAATTTTTCTCTCATGACCTTTACCTACTAGCCCATTTTCAGGTCATTTACAATCATTTTTGTCTTTACATCTGCAAAAAGTCATTTTTAGGGTTTTAGGTCTCATTAGGTCTAGGGTTTGTCCTCAAGGTTTTGTAAAAGCTCAATAATGGTAAGCAAGCACATGAGGAAGTCAAATAAAGTCTCAGCAATAAAATTTTCAATAATCACATGCTCAGTGATTGATTTTTCCTCAAAACCCTGTTTCGAAGAAAAACATATTTTTCTATATTTTATGTAAAAAATTTCATGTAATTTCATTTTTCCTATATGTAATAATTCTGAGTTGTAGCCCTAGTCACCTTTCCAAGCTCCTGCACTCCAGCTTCTGCAAAAGAGTAACAAATTCAAAGCATTTAGTCCATCAAAGGCACAAAGCAATTCAAACTGTCAAAACAGAGTATTTAAAATACAAGTGAAAGGCAAACATCAGAAAGTGGGTTTTTATAAGTGGAAAATTAAAATCCTTTGTATATAAAGTCTTTTTCATGTTGAGGAAGTTCATTTGTGTCCAAAGACTGAAAGAGAACAAGGGCCAAGTCATTTTTGAGTCGAAGGAGCGAATTTGCAGCAAAAACTTGTGAAAGTCCCTAGTGTGGCACACCTGGGTTGAGACGTGGCACACACAGCGTAGGAAATACACTGAAATTTACAAAGGCAAGGTGCACCTGAGTGGCGAGCCACACCTTTTTGTGGGTGCGGCACACCTGTTTGTGGGCATGGCGCACCTGCCTTCAAAGGTCAAAATTTATTGAAATCGCCTCCTCCAAGCTTCAAACTTGCAAATTCCTCATTCCACAAGTAAGTTAACAATCCCAAGAGCAATTGTGAGGGTTTTTTATCAGTTTTTATGGTGTTTCAATAGGTAAAAAACAAAACCCTAGTTCCTTGCACAATCAGTTGAAAAAGCTGCCTAGGGTTTGCAATACTACAGTTTTTGTTGTCTAATTCCCATCCCTCATTTCCATTTTTCTCTCAATACACTTCACTCATATCACTTTCCCTCTCCTCTTCCATTCACACTCACCTATCCCCTTATTCCTAAAACTAGAAACCCTAAATCCCTAATCCCACTACTCCCAAACCCTAATTAACATCCTAAGCCCTAATCCTTATTCCCCAAACCCTGACATTCCCAAAGGCCCTACAGTCATCACAAAACTTCCACTTCATAGTCCCCATCATCAAATCCCTGTCATTTAGCAGAAAATACCTATTGTTCCTATAAAATCTCTTCATACTCATCAAAGAAACATCAAACAATGGCAAGCATGGAGTCAGATTCATCTTATGGCAGAAATGAAGAAACAGTAAGTGATTCCTCCAAAGATACTCATGCACCAAGGAGACCTCACAAGGGAGGAAAACATATCTAGGAGGAGCCCACTACACTTACTGAGTTGTTGGCTTGCCCTCTTTCTATACCATGCTTCAAACATCAATCTCGCTACCAATTTTGTGAGATGGCAGAAAGAGTCAAATATCACCATGAGCTTGCTAAACTTTTTGTACTCCATCTTCACAATGGCCAGGTCAATTTGGCAGGTGTTACATTCACTTTGACACCTGAATCAATAGCTGAAGCAATAGGTATTCCGAATGTGGTGGAGCAGTGGAACAAGGGACAGCTGGTGGACAGAGATCATTATGAGCCTTATATCAAGATTGGCTATCAGAGGCAGATCAGTAGAGTTTTCCCTTTCAGATACCTTCAGGACACATATGTTCCATTGATGAAACTCATAATCAAATATTTCAATCGTGAAGGCATATTTTCTCGCCTGTACACCTACCACATCAGATTATTGATGCATTTCACTAGGGTGAGGATGATGAACCTCCCCTATTTCATGTGCCAGAATATTGACAAAATGACCACATTTGTGAAAAGAAAGCCTCCTCATCAACAGTGCAACAACATTTATCACTTTGCATTGATCAAGATTGTGGTGTGGCATCAGCTGATTTTGCTGAATGTTTCATGGGATGATTTCATTTCACATGAGGTTTTCACAAGTCCTCAAGTGACCCCATCAGTTTTTCATGAGGCAGGAGAGCCTTCACATCAACAAGAAGTGCATGAAACTCAAACCACCAGTGTGCCAGTATTCATCACTTATCAAAAGGGGACAAGGAGGCTATTTGCAGCAGCAAAACGAGTACTATCTCCACCCGGGGTGGAAGGGGTCTCATTTCCTTCAATAGAAAAGTAGGTACAGGACAAAGGTAAATAGCCGATGGATGATGAGGGGCCTTCGAAAAGCCAAGAGATAGATTTCATTCTCATTCAGGATTATTATGTTGATTTGGGCCCCCAAAGCTCAAGAATGAAAGAGATCATCCAAGAACAACAAGTTGACATTCATGACTTGTCTCTTAACCTCGAAAGAGCTAAGTGGATTATAAACTATCTTGAGCAAAGAAACAAGCAATTGGAGGATCAGCAGACGATCATGGAGCTGCAACCTATAAGAGAAAACCGGCAGACAGCCAAAAGGAGGAAAATCAAATTGACACCACTAGAACAAGAGATTGAAGCTGATCGTGAATCTTGGCTAGAAAGGACAAATATGCACTTGGAGAAAATGTTAGAGAAGGCCAAAAAAGAGAAAAAGATGTTGAGACACATGGCCTACCACTATTTGGTGAGAAATAAGATTTGCAAAGCAAGAATAAGGACCTTGAAGGCCAAATTGAGGAAAACTTTGAGAAAGAGGAAAGAGCAAGACAAGCTCAAGATTTTGGCTGAAGCTTATTTAGCCCAACATAGCACTTGATGCAGGTCACTCAGCCCAAATTTCAAGAAATTTGGGATACTTTTTATCAATTTTGAATTTTGGAGCAAAACACAGATTTTTCTGCCTGGTGCGTCGTGCCACCTGGCGCTCGCTTTTTATCGGGACCTCCTTTGGAGGAAATCTTAGAGTTTTTGGATTCCTCATGCAAAAATATGAATTCCCACAAATGGCCCAAAAATTTTGTCAAGTTTTGAGCTTCCAAAAGGGTCAAAAACACCTCAAAAATGCCCTTTCTGCCCCTTTTTGGCCACACAGGAAGTAGTGTTGGGAGAACTCACTTTTGGAGGGGAAAATGGACAACAAATTCAGAAATTCCTCCTGTTATGGAAAGTAGATAGATAGAACTTTCCAACAAGCCCACTTGGAGCAAATTTTGTGCATGGGAAGGCCTCCAAAATCGGCTACAAAAAGGCGCCTACGCACAAGGATAGTGGCGCGACGCACAGGATGGAAAATTGTCATTTTTGCCAAAAAACTCTGTTTTCTTGCCTAGTTTTTTCTCAGTTTGACTTTTCTCTCTCTCATGGTCAAACTCTTGATGTAAATTGATGTAACTTGATGGAATTTGATGTAAAAATGTTGAAAATTCACTCATGGAGGTAGATACATCATGAAAAAGTAGTTTTGAACTGAATGAATCAGTTTCCTAGATTTTAGAGGTAAGTTGTTCCACTGCCTACTTTTCAGTTCTTAGTTTAGATCTTGTTAGAACAACTCCTAAACTCATGAATTCGACCCCTAAAGCCTAGCACGAGTTGTTTATTTCCTATATCTAGTACTTTTTCAATCATTTGTCAAGGTTGGACTTTTGTGAAAGCTTTGAGCATCATTGTACATTCATCTCTGCAATTTGGCAAAGGAATAGGCCAGGGTTTGCAACAATTTGTGGGATTCTTGTGGCAAATTGATTTGGTATTGTGTCTTCTTCTGTAATTCAAGTTTTACATGATTTTATGTATGCTATTCTCTCTCTTTTTCAGCTGAACTAAATGAATCAAGGATAAAGGTAGAAATCATTGAAGTTGCAGTGCTCTACCTAGGGTTTGTTTAGTTATTTATGTTTTCTACTATTTGAAGAGGATCCCTGAGACTTCCATGCCCTCCTCAGCTCTTCACCAGTCTTAAATCTCTTCATTGCACTCAATTTCAAAGTACTAAACCATTTTCCTACCTCGCCCCACAGAAACCTCTGCAAGACTATGTCCATTCCCCAGACCCAAATCTGCCTTTCACTTTTGATCCAGCAAACCAACATAAAATTCAATCAAACTCCTTTGAGCATATACCTAGCCTAGAATTAGGCTTTACATTAGTCATCTCAAGCCTCATTTTCCATATTTTCCTAAGATTGATAAGGAGACAGCCCTCTCCCAACCTGGTAGTGCTAGCTACCAGGTTAAGCATGGTTTGATGTTACCCTAGACCGATCTTTCTCAGCCTGAGGTAGACTTAGGCCCTAACATCAACTACAATGTTACTTTTAGATGCCTCGGAATGCAAAGAATGCAGTTATACCCACTGCATTGACCCATGAAAATTACACTATAAACTCGCAAATGCAAGTGAGTCCCAACTATAGTGTTGGCAGTTGCTGCAGCAGAAATGAAGTATTGGGGTCTGCAACATCAGATTTGTCCTCCTCGTTTGATGCCATGCTACTCAATTCTGAAGGTTCTTTTTTTTGGGAATTCCCAGACCTAGAAAACTTATCTTGAGGTTTCACTTACTTGTTTTAGTAATTTCCAGACCTAGAAAACTTATCTTGAGGCTTCCCTTACTTTTCTTTTGACATGGTAGAATTGAAACTCATAAGACTTGTGGTTTCAGGGAATCTCAGATAGTTTAGTTATTTATGTTTTCTACTATTTGAAGAGGAAACCTGAGACTTCCATGCCCTCCTCAGCTCTTCACCAGTCTTAAATCTCGTCATTGCACTCAATTTCAAAGTACTAAACCATTTTCCTACCTCGCCCCACAGAAACCTCTGCAAGACTATGTCCATTCCCCAGACCCAAATCTGCCTTTCACTTTTGATCCAGCAAACCAACATAAAATTCAATCAAACTCCTTTGAGCATATACCTAGCCTAGAATTAGGCTTTACATTAGTCATCTCAAGCCTCATTTTCCATATTTTCCTAAGATTGACAAGGAGACAGCCCTCTCCCAACCTGGTAGTGCTAGCTACCAGGTTAAGCATGGTTTGATGTTACCCTAGACCGACCTTTCTCAGCCTGAGGTAGACTTAGGCCCTAACATCAACTACAATATTACTTTTAGATGCCTCAGAATGCAAAGAATGCAGTTATACCCACTGCATTGACCCATGAAAATTACACTATAAACTCGCAAATGCAAGTGAGTCCCAACTATAGTGTTGGCAGTTGCTGCAGCAGAAATGAAGTATTGGGGTCTGCAACATCAGCTTTCTCCTCCTCGTTTGATGTCATGCTACTCAATTCTGAAGGTTCTTTTTTTTGGGAATTCCCAGACCTATAAAACTTATCTTGAGGTTTCACTTACTTGTTTTAGGAATTTCCAGACCTAGAAAACTTATCTTGAGGCTTCCCTTACTTTTCTTTTGACATGGTAGAATTGAAACTCATAAGACTTGTGGTTTCAGGGAATCTCAGATAGAGTTCATGCAAGAACTGAGAATTGAAAAGGGTTAACTATGATAAACTCCCAACCCATTAGATTACACCCCAACAAAATTTAAGCTTGAGAGTTTAGTTTTGTACTAAAGTGTGCATGAATTATGCAATGTATATAGAAATATATATTACCAAAATAACCCAATATTTTGTTAAGAATCATTATCCACATAAAGTTGTTCTTGAGTTTATTTTTAAATCCCACCCGAGTAGGTCGGTAACCTTGGTGCTTTAGAAACCAAAATGCACAGATAAATGGGATCACGATAAGGCACAAATTGTAATTGCTTACATATCGTTAATTACAGATCACCAGAATCGGGAATGATGTTTCAGTCCTATATTGTCTTATATGAGGATAACATAGGTTCGTTGATGGTTACTGTCCATAAATGTAACTCTGTAAATGTAGCAAATTCTTTTGAAGTTTTTGTTTGAATTTCTCATGGTTTTCAACTGTTTTTACAGAGTTTTCAACTCACTTACAACCAATTGCTAATATTAACACATACTTCAAATAGAATGAATTGTTTTTGTAGTGACCAATTTTGCATGTAGTGAAGGTGGAGCTCTAAATCAACATTAACCCCCAAAAGGTTGACATATAAAATCAACGAAGGTACAAAGAAATCCTGAAATTGCAAAATTTGTATGTTTATCTCTTGTTGAACTGAAGAATTTCTCTACGAAAAAGGTTGTTGGAGTTTTCCCCTAAGTTGGTTTCGTAGGGTAAATATTGTGTTCTCTTTGTGCATTGTGATCTCTATTTTCCTTATGGTTTTATGGTTGAATTTTTGAAGTGTAATTGTTTGATGATAAACTGAAATTGTTAAAAAGGAGATATATATCATTATAAGTAATTATCAGTATTTCATAATTGTGTGCTTGTATCTATTGCACTTGAAAAATCAACACTCGGTGGCATTGGTCAAAACCTTATTCTTTAATAAATTTTCCTTCTTTTCTCTTACTTAGATATTTAGGATTATGGTTAGGGTTTATATAAAATATTGGTGAAAAAGTAATTTTATTCAATGGATAATAGTAATTTTGTTCAATGCATCATTGTTCTTTAAATATGAATTGCACTAAATAATTGTATAAAACCAAAATCTAGCATTCTTTTCATGTTAAACCCTATTTTTAGGGATGGCATCATCATATTTTTGTTGTTTTATGCATGTTTCAACAATAAAAACTACATTGAAAACACTACATCCTTCATATCTAATTGAAGCTTTTGATCCTTTGTTAATCTATCATTATAAAACCTTTTATTTTGGTTGTTATATGACATCACATGCCCTATTATTGAAAATCTGAAAACCCTAACTTATAACAGCCCTATAATTCATTCAAGTGGTCTAAGGATAGAGTGGCTGAACTTTGGTAATGATTACATCATCCCTATAAGCTCTTCTGGTATTGTATCTCGATCATTAGACCTCACCTATCACCTTAATCCATTCTTAATCCTCCCTTGTGATTGAATACCACTAAATATCTAGAGAAACGCTGCTGAGTGACAATGACAACCTATCTCTTATTTCTCTGAGGTCCAAATACACCTAATTAGACTCTGGATTAGGTTTGCAAGATTTTGTGGTAACAGGTCCACTTCTTCAAATTCACTGAGTTGGGGAGTGTTCCTTGTTTTGAACCCGCTCTACCCAAGACTTGGTTTTTTTCTTAATCAAAACATGTTGGAATCTTATTTCCTCCTACATGTTTTTAGTGTCATAAATTTCCAATTGTATTAGGGAGGTGCCCCAACTGGATTTGGAGATAAATGTTTTCTTGCATTGTCATTTTTGTTGCCAGTTTTTTCACGATATGGTTTTAAAATTCAACTTCCAGCACTCTGTTTATAGGATCGGTTCTCTCGAACTTCAAACTGTTGTTTTTAGATTCATTTTGTTCCAATCTTACCAGTTTGGCCTTAATGTGGTATGCCTAGATGATGAAATCATCAAAGAAGGAAAAGTTGCCAACCATATGTGTAATTGTGGGGCTGTAGGTGGTTTGATGTCTGTTTTCAACCATACTTTTAATGTCATTCTCCTTTTCTAGTGAGAACGTTTGCAGCAAGATGTTAAGCAACAAAATGATACTGGAGATCGAACTAGTCATAGTGGAAGAGGTCAGGGAAAGAGAGGATAGGGAAGAGGAAACAAGGGAAAAGGGGAAAAGAGACGAAGGAGAAAATAGAGGGGAGCTCAAGTTTGCAGGGAAGGCCATGGGACCAGGCACAAAGAAGAAGAAACTAGAACTCAACCATTTACCTATTGTGGAACCACAAGAAGTTTTGTTACATGCTGCTATGTGCTGAGATATGGAAAGAAAATAATCCTGTATACAAAATTCAATTAGTGGAGGTATCACCTTTACACTGTACAAGTTATGATCCCTCTCCCTCAATCTCCACAATTCACATATCATGTATTGCTTGTTGCATAATCTTGACCCTTGACTTTTGAAATCACATGATTCTCCACATTTCATATGACACGTGTTTCTTAATTGGAACAATTGTCCATAGATATTGACACATCCTCTTCTTAGGATGACATGTTTCCATATACCTTGACACATGCTCCTCTTAAGTCAACATTTGTCTGAAGATCTCGATACATGCCCCTCTTAACTGGACACTTGTCCATAGATCTTGACACATGGACAACCTAATTACAATTGGGATTTTTATAATGATCCTCCTGTTACTAACCTTAACATGACCTTAATGCATTATGATCCACATAAACAATGGTTGATATTTTCCAACATTCTTCATGACCTCCTAGTGTGTCAAAATTTGACGATTTCCTTTCTACTTTTGTTATTTTCAGCTCAGAATGAGAAACCTAAAATAACCCAGAAAGGGTTTGATGATAATTTGAGTCTTTCTAAGATTTCTTATTAATGTTTTTTGCTAATATTTCTATAATTTCATATCTGAAATGCATGAGAAAAATTAAATGAGCAAGAAAATTAATTTTGTGAAGAATGGAAACCACATGGATTTTTAGATACTGTTGGTGATTTTGGTAGATTCTGTTTTGCAGGAAAAATGCTACTCCTTTGGATAAAAAAATAGTTTAATATACCCATTACTTAGAAGCAATTTTTCTCTTCCATTAAAGTCACTTATTAAAGACTTAAGAAGAGAATGTCAAAATTTTAATAGTTAGTAAGTCACAAAAAAATTATACAATCAGTAGCAAAAAGCAATTATAGCCAATAGCCATTGCAAAGGAAATTTTCTCACCTTGCAGCTCTAAGTCAGACTTTTGCAAAGGAAATTTTCTCACCTTGCAGCTCTAAGTCAGACTTTCACAAAGTTGGGATCTATGTCCATAGCCTACATGCAGTCTGAAAGTTCATCTCTGAATCTACCAACGGCCATCCGAGTGGTTGCATGGTTGCTATAGCATAGCACTGATACCCTGATATGCCTTTCTGACTTCTGACTTGGCAAGATGCATCTCATCCCTTGAGTATAATATTCTTCAGCTTTAGAAAAATCTTTTTCTGCATATGCTTGATTCCCCCTATTCGAATGATCACAGTATACATAATTTTTCCAAATATTCTAGAAACCAGAGAGAATATTATTTAATCCATGTCATTATGAAAATACATTTAGAGCCTTGAATGCCATTCAATTATGGTAAGGTGAAGTATGTTGAGGAAATTCCTTTTAAATGTACTAAATATGTGAATTTGATAAAAATAGCAGACTAGTGTAATCTCATTTCACTGTAGTGAAGGAAAGAATAACATTTGTACATGAAGGCTAGTAAAACTAAAAGCAAAAATACAATAATCCACTTTGAGATGTACACAATAGAAAATTCGTATACCTGAGTCGTAATATTTCACAAGCCTGATCTGACTCTGCACTTTCTACAACCATAGGAAGAGCAGGTTGTTCACTTTTTGCACTCTGCTCATCCAATACCGAGATTGACTGCGGAACTGAGGATGAATCTAAGAATATGTCATATGCACCAATATGTATTCTGTCTTTCTCAATTATTTGTTAATTTGATAGATTTCCTTTTGAACCTAACACATACCCTTGCAATGCAGTATTTTGAAAAACAAATGGTTGCAAAGCAAACAGGGATGATTGAATGTCCCATTAAAAGCTCTTTATTTTGCATTCCCTTCCACTCTTGGATGTTAATAATTTTTTGCAGCTCCTGATACTAAAGAACTTTGCCTGGAAGATGATCTAGAGGCAAGGCAACTTCTATGATTTCTTCCACTCACTCTAGCAGCGCTACTACTATTAATGCTATTATCACATTTATCATTCTTCACCTTCTCAGGTGGAAAATTTAACAAATCATTTTCAGAAGTTGGATTAGTCATATGCTTGTCAAAGGATGAGTTTTTCAATATATTTGTTGTAGCAGGAATACCACATTCTCCTTCATCTTTACCAGTCTATCTGTGTTGTTGTTCTCCTCCAATGGGCAACTCTGTGTTGTAGAAATTGTCAGCATTTTTAGTTGATCAACATTTGTTTGCAAGTTTTTATCTACGGTCCATGGCTCTTTGCTGACAATGTATTTGTCATATGGATGCAAGTTGTATTGTTTTAGATACCCAAGCTAAAAAGGACAATCCCGGAGAATAACAAACTTTTCTAAGTCTGGCATAATGGAATACAATGGTGGAGGCATTGAATGAGACATTTAGAGGACATGAAACCCTTTATGGAAACGACAAGTAGGATACTTGCTAGAGAGGAAGGCAAATGGGATCAAACATCGAGAGGAGGGTTTTTGCGCTTCCTGGGATTTTCATCAATAAGATAGAGAGGAAGATGATATTTTGCAATGCAATCCATGGCCAAAACCACTTGACAGTGGAAAATCCTTCAATCTATGCCGGAAATGTCTGCTACCTAACTTTGCCAATCACAGGCAAAGCCACAATTTTATCAAAACCACCAAACTGCCAGAATCCCAATAATCCAATAGAAATTGAACACCACAAACCCTGGAATAACGAAATACAAATATCTGTCAGAAATTTGTAATCTACTTGTCAGTAACTAGGCCAGAACTCCAAGGTTCTTTCCACAAAATAGAAACTCATTACAACATAAGAAAATATGGAAATGGGTGTTCTGTTCTATTTTGTATGCGAAAATGGAAAATGGGGAACCGAGATGAGATGAGGGCAGGAAAATGCTTGCTTAACAAATGGAATACCATAGTGGAGGTGTCGAATGATACATTTACGGGACATGAAACCCTCTTTGGCAGGGACAAGCATGAAACCCTCTCTCATAAGGACAAGCAGGAAACTTGCTAGACAAGGACAAAATAGCGAGAGGAGGGTTTTTGTGCTTCCTAAGATTTTCATGGATAAGACAAAGAGGACAATGATATTCTACAAGGTAAGCCATGGCTACCTTCTATCAATCGAGGGTTCGGTGCTCCAAGAAGAAGATTAAGTTTCAATTGTTATTTTTTTTGTTATAACAATATTTTTGATTAACAGTGGCATGCAGTTTAATCGTCTAACATCAGATTGGATGGACAATAGTAAGACAGGTAAGACGAGAGGGGAGTTGATTTCAGAGGGAAACGCCTTACGACGTAATTACATGTATTTTTTCTTGTTACTATATTGTATGACATGTCAGTACACTTAATGTAATATAAATAGTTTATAATTATGCTAATACTTTTAATATATTTTATAAGTTATAGTTTATTCATTTTGTATTTTATTTATTTATTTTTTATGTTAAGAGGTGCTCTCCAATTTAGTTGCATGGTTATAATATGTCAATATTTTGTTTCAATTAAACTATATATATATATATATATATATATATATATATATATATATATATATATAAGGTAAAATAGTCAATTTATTATTAATAGTTTTTAGGCTCCTTATATATATATAGACAAGCAGTCTAGATCTATTTTAGCTCTTGATCTACTAAGCATTTTAATGGATTAAATCTCTTGAAGTGCAAAGCATACAATTATTTATAACTTAAACCTGAGGTTGACAAACAAATTGTTTATCAAACTATTGGAGTGAAAATGCCTTTAATATCTTTTTATCATTTAAATTGTAATATTTTATTCTCAAACACATAGGATAGTTATGTTCTCTTTCAATTAATTAATCAAAGTATTGATAAAATTATTGATTTAATCAAAATTTATTAAAATTTATTTATATAAAATATATTTAACTTTGTAGAATACTAATAATGTTAAAAATATTTAATTACTTTATTACAATGATAGTGTTCTCAATTTTGAAATAGGTGGATAGTAG
Source organism: Pinus tabuliformis (assembly GCA_031772625.1). NCBI lineage: Eukaryota > Viridiplantae > Streptophyta > Pinopsida > Pinales > Pinaceae > Pinus > Pinus tabuliformis. The sequence goes on along the minus strand of CM062818.1, from coordinate 1,381,160,666 downwards.
TGGTTTACCCTCTATGGAATATCCTAGAATATTTTTAGTAGTGTATACATATCAAAGGTTGAGATTTATATCCTAAGTACTGTGTTCTTTCTTCCCTTTTAAATAAATAAATTAATTAAAGAGATTGTTATATAAACATGTGGCATATGAATATGACTAATGGTTTTTTTGGGTATGTGGTATTAGTAACAAATGGTATTGACTCAAATTATTCTAACAAAACTTATTTATAGATTAAAAATCTCCATGGTAAAGTGAAGTAAATCTCCCAGTATGTGGTATTAGTAACAAATGGTATTGACTCAAATTAATGTAACAAAGCTTATTTATAGATTAAAAATCTCCATGGTAAAGTGAAGTAAAACTCCGGGTTGTCCATTTTTTTAAATATATCTGTTTAACTCATATATTAATTCATTTATAATTAGTAATAATAATATAAAATAAAGTCATAGTTTTTTTTTTAATTTTTGCAATGTAAAATGTCTCACGAAGTAAGCGTTTTGATACTTGTCAATGTTTTTCAACCGTTAAATTTATACGGTTGTGCTAGTTTGTATTTATATTTTATTATATGTTTTGAACTTGTAGCTATATAACGTGACATATTAAGATGGTTAATATATTATATATAGCTTACAATTATATTAGATATTTTTTCTTGGGCCATGGATACTTATTGTGTACACACTCTCTAGCTCAGTAATAAAGAGATGTAATGTAAGTATAAAAAGTTTGTCGAGCCAAAAAAATTTAAATAAATTAAATTAGACTAGGCATTTCGAACCAACAAGTATCATTTATCATGAAAACGAGATTAAAAAATTAAGAAGATAAAAATACTTACTTTATTAAGAAATTAGGAAAATAAAAACTAAAAAAGGTGTAAGAAATAAAAAATAAAAAAATAGGTCCATTAAAGAAGGACCATCAAGGATAACGCTCAAGGAAGAGCCCATTAAGGATCAAAGAAGGGCCATCAAGGCTTCAACTTCACTAATGGAATGCGTAAAAGAACTCTTTTTTGAAAGCTACCCTAACACACCATGATACTATAAGAGAACCCACTGGCTCCATGATGGTTATTAAGTGGCATCAAATAGACAGAGCGCATTTTCCTCTCTCTTCCCTATAGTAAAATCGAGAAACTTATCTCGCAACCCTCACCCACGTGGAAAATCGAAAATGAGAAGTTATGGATTAAGGTTATCCCGCGGATTGGATAATGAATTCCCTTTAGTATTGATGTATGGCTAGTGAAGAATATGAAAGGATTTAGGTTCAGAATAAATGAACAAGAAATAAGAAACTTTGGATATTTCTATATTGATTGATGGAAGGATCTCACTCGCTTTAGTGGGAGCAGCGATCCCATAGCCCAGAATGGATGGTTAGAATGAGACAATAGGGGTTTGGCGTAGCCATGTTGTTATTCCTTCTGAGCTGGTGTGGGTAAGGATGGTGTTGTTGGAACTACTACACACCTACATGTGGACTCTTAGTTAGAGCATGCAACTACATGCAACTACTACACATCTACATGCAGACTCTTAGTTAGAGCATGGGACTGCATGCAAGATTCCTTTTGCATGATTTACTCCTTGATTTTCTCCTTCTTTAACTCCGCAACTGGCTAGTTATCTCCGGAACTTGTTGTAGGTGTTGAATCTCCTCATTGATCACCACTATGGTGAATTACCTTGGGATCTTCACCCAGTAATGCTATATCATGATCATTATAACCTATTTTCCAATGAATCATTCTTTTCTTCTTCCGAATTTCTTTTAGTGTTTTTGCTCTGCAAAGTTTTGTGTTCAACCTTTACTAGCTAGATTCATCTGTGCAGGTTTTCTAATACATTTACATGGTATCAGAGCCCACAGGTTGCTAGATAAAAGGTGCACTAGTACTTTATTTTGCAGGTATTACAGCTTCGAGATCGAAGATTAACAGAAAAATGGAGTTTCCCAAAGCATCGATCCTAACACCGTACAATTATCATGAATAGAAGGACCAAATGGCTCGATACCTTTGTCATAAAGGGTTGTACAAGATTACCATGGCTACAGAAGTGGAACCCACTTCAGCCATAGAGAAATCCAAGTACCTCAACCATATGGATGAGGCCCACAGATCCATATGCATGTGCATCTCTCCAGAGTTGCAGTTTCATCTATCTACCTGCAATACTTCTAATGAGATTTGGAAACAGGTTGAAGATCTCTACGAGAAACAGGATGAGATGAAAGGACATCTACTCGAAGTGGAGCTGTTATCATTGGATCCACGAAACTATGAAGGAATTCAAGACTTCTTCACCAAATATAATGATCTATTGTTGCAACTCAAGGGTTGTGGAATTGACAAATCCAAGGAGAAGAGTTGCCAAGTTCTCTCTATTATGTCAAAGCTCAGACCTGAATACTCCCTCTTTGTGTCTACATTTCATTCAATAAGGCTCGCAATAGGTAAATCCTACACTATGCCTTGTCTCAAAGAATTTATGGAGTCCCTTATTTTTGAGCAAGATAAACTCATTGGCATGGGAAAAATCAAACCTCCAAAAGCGCATGCACTCGCTATGCATGATGTGTTATAGACATTTTTGGGCACTGCAACCCCAATCAAACATGTCCATAAGCCAAGGGCTCCTAATTCCCTAAAAGTGTCGTTTCGTACCCTAAATGAACAAGGTCAGCTGATTACATCATCTCCCAGAAGTTCTCCATGAAAAACTACTCAGAACTGGTCAAAACTGGATCATCTCACTTGCTCCATGGCCAGGGTGCGATGCATCTCACCTTGTACACACAGAAAGTGCAATGCATTTCAAAACTCCCTTCTATGGGGTGTGATGGACAAGAGTAGACAAATGGCAGAAGCAATTTGCTAAGTGGATGATCTTGGAATCTTCCAGAAACTTCTCCTAGGACACTTGCCTCTCAGAATCGCCCAAGGATGAGTAAGAGATCAATGAGATCTCCAAGTGGAATCAAGGAATATCAGAGAGAAGACACTAATCAAAAACCCAGAGCTGACTCACACCTCTGCAAATATCTATATATAGATCTCTCATCCCAGAGATCCAGAGGTTGGGCGCTGGAATTTTGCATCTTGTAAGGAATTGTTGTTGGTTTCTTGAGGCAACATCATAGTGTTGGGTGATCTAAGCTTTTCATGAGGTGAAGAGGGGCTCACTTGCTGAGAGGATGATGCTGGGTCAAAACAATTGGTTGTAACTCTCTTGGCTCTTTCTTGATTATCAATAAAGCTATTTAAGTTTTCCTCCATACTCTTGTCTGATTTATGTTTTTATGCATTTGTATGGTCAATTTACATCTGATCCTAGATTGTTTATGATAACAGATCCATGTTCTCGTATAGTGTTATGCTGCTTTGATTCTACAGGTGCTCTGTGAAGCTGGGTATACAAGAAAGCAAGTAGCAAAAGACTATCAGAAGAGAGAGGAATCGAGCAAGGAACCAAGCGCAAGACAGAGGTTGGTCTCCTTTATTCTTCTCTCATCTATCTTTCATAAGGGAAAATCAAAGTAGTTTTACTTTGTTAGATAATCTTCGGCATAATCACATAATCAATCTTGTGTCGACGCGTTTCGAACCAACCAGTGTGGTTCATCGTCAGGACAAGTTGAGGAACTAATCTGGCTTAGCGTGAATAAATAGCGTGTGCAGAGACTCGAACAGCTATAATGCTAACGACTACTTTTGACCGAATGAACTTGGTCAAACCACCAACCTCGGTAATCTAAAATAAATAGGTATAATATTATTATTATCCAAAAATCAAATTATGTTGGTCATTATATACAATAATTAATCTATATTTAATTCCTATAAAATACAAGTACTAATCTATATTTAAATAAGATGGTCATTATATTTTGTAACATATATTAATAAAACTATAATTAATTATAAATTACTAGTAAAGGTAATACTCCTAGTTATTTATAGAATCTAGTTATGTTAGGTAATTGTGTAATAATTAATCTATATTATAAAATATAAGTATTAATCCCTATTTAATTAAGATGGTCCTTAATCCCATAATATATTAATAATATATATTTAATTATTAAAAAATACAAGTAGAGGTAATCACTCATATATACTTTTAGAATCTAGTTATGTTAGGTAATAGAGTAATGATTATTTAATGGTCTTAGGTAATATAATATTTAAATATATTGGTCCAATAAATTAATAAGTTATATATATTTTTCAAATAATCAATTTATTAATAAATCAAATTAGAATGTAGACCATTAATCATCCTAGAATTTAGTTATAGTATAACTAATAATATCGTTATATCATCAATTAGATCTATATTTATTATAAATTAACCCAGACCTTAGGTCAAAATACTATTACCTATAAGAGCTTACTATAATATATGGTAGAAAGTTTACTACTATACTAATCATAATCTATCTTAAAGGTCTAATAATCATCAAATCTTAATACATAATTATTTATTCCAAATTTTTACTCAAGTTAATAATGTCATTAATACTTATACGGTTGACAAAGGGTTATTTTTATGGTTGAGGGGGCTAGGAGGACAAGGCTGGGACCCAACAACTACTAATCTTCCAGCCATCATCCCTATTAAGGTTGTTTGGCCTTTTCTCAATCTCCAGGGCCTCTCTAAATTTGCGATGGTGAAACTGCGCAATTTTGGCAATGACTTGAGCCTCCTCTATACATACATGATGCATAGTTTTTCCCGCATGCTCAGCCAGGGCTGAGGACTTGGTCCTCCCATGCCTTAAGTCAGCCGAATGCTCGCTAATCCGCTGATTAATAGAGCGACCAGTCTCACCAATATAAGGGGTCCCACAGGAACAGGGAATGAGATAGACACCCTTCATGTCCTTAGGGTCAATCGGGTCTTTCACAGACCTGAGGGATCCACGGATAGTATTGAGAGGTCTAAAGGTAGTGGGCACATCATACTTCCTCAGAATCCTTGCAATCCTGTCCGTGGTTCCTTGGATGTACGGAATGTTCACACCCATGGTACGATCATTGGGAGCTTTCCGGATCGAAGGCTCCTTCTTGGCCCTGAGGAAGGCTTTTCGACCTAAGTGCCTATCATAACCATTCTTCTCGAAGACTTCAAGGAGGTGAGCCTTTTCCGCTTCCAGGCTCTCCTCATCCGAAATTCTAACGGCACGGGTGGCAAGCGTGCTAAGGACACCTAACTTCTGAGCAGGGAAATGGTGTGAAGAAGCATGCAAATATTGCTCAGTATGCGTCTTCTTTCTATACACCTGATGAGAAAAGGAACCATCCACCTTCTTCGAGATGAGAACATCCAAGAATGGAAGACAACCATTCTCTTCTTTTTCCATCGTGAATTTAATGGCGGCGGATTGGTTATTGAGGTGACCGAAGAAACGATCCAGCTCGACAGGGCCATGAGACCAGACAACACCAGTGTCATCAACGAATCTCTTCCAAAGCTTTGGTAGGAGACGAGAGGAGGCTAAAGCCTTAGACTCAAAATCCTCCATGAAGAGATTTGCGACGACAGGGGACAAGGGGGAGCCCATGGCAACCCCGCAAGTCTGCTCATAGAATTCACCCTCAAAACTGAAAAAGGTAGAGGTAAGGCAAAGTTCAACTAACTTGGACGTATCAGGGTCAGTTAGCTTATTAATTACCTTCATGGCCTCATTGATAGGGATACAGGTATAAAGAGAGACCACGTCAAAACTAACCAAAATGTCCTCTGGATCAAGATTGATATTTTTAAGATCCTTAATAAAAGCAGCCGAGTCTTTGACAAAGGACTCAGTCTGCCCGACCAAGGGTCTCAATTTTGCAGCGAGGAACTTGGCCAGGAGGTAGGTCGGACCTCCGATTGTATTGACAATGGGTCTCAGGGGGACCCCATCCTTATGGATTTTAGGGAGACCATAAATCCTAGGAGTGATGGGGTTACCCTCAATAAGTTTCTGGGCAAGAGGAATCGTGGAATTGCACGATTTGATCGCAAGAGCGACTGCTCTGGAAACCTTCTTGAGGGGATTCTTCAACAGCTTCTTATAACTCCCACTATTACAGAGATGGTCCAACATCTTATTTCTGTAATCTTTCTTATCCATGATAACAGCAGCCCCACCTTTATCAGCTTTCAAGACCACGACGTCAGGATTACCGTTCATGCTCTTCAGAGCCTCAAACTCGGCCTTGCTGATATTGCTACGGGGAGGCTTAGCCCTCCTCAGGGTAACGGCACAATCCTGCCTAATCGTGTCTTTAATCTTATCAGGAAGGTTCTTAATACCATATTCCACATCGCAAATGATGTCTTCAACCGGGATCTTCCTGGGGGCTAAGGCAAAATTTAGACCTTTCCCTAAGAGATTAAAAACTGCAGGCGGGAAGGAAAAACTTGAAAGATTTACCACCTTATTACCTTGAGGTCGGGAACCCGAATTACAAACCGACATACTCTTGCTATCAAACTTACCATACCGGCTATCAATCCCAACTTTATTATTACCATGTCTACTAATACTCTTATTACAGATTTTAATAGAATCATACTTATGAGTACCGTTTTTACTTAAATAAGTTAACGCTCTATTCTTAACATCACAATTGTTAAGGTTATTCTTATGAGAATTCGTATCGCTATCCCTATTATCACTAATGCTACCAATATTATCAAGACTATCAATATTCCTATTACAAACAATAATAGAATCGAACTTATGACTAGTAATGTCACATTTGTCGTCCCTATGGTCTATGCTATTGTTACGAAAATTCTTCTCACTATCTAAATTAACATTCACGCTATTAACCAAGCCCGATAATGGTTCTTTACTACGAAGGGAGCTACTCACCATTTTATTAACCCCAGCTCCATTAACCACCGAGACGTTCTGCTGGACAGCCGAAAGGGGAACCCTCGACTCCATCTCACACACGGCTGGAACACTCCGCACGCCACACCTATTCGATCGGGCTGACCACTCCACGCCTGCCAGCTCATCAAAACCCTTGCGCAGATCGACAACCGATGACCCAATAATATCAAGGCCACCTGGAACAGCATCTACGTGCAACTCCTCAGCACCTTTAACAGATTGCGTTCCAATGCCGGCCGAGACGATCTGCTGGACAGACGTAAAGGGAACATCCGACTCCAGCGTACAAACGGCCGGATCATAACGCAAGCCATTCTTAATCGAACGGGCAGATCTCTTCACGCTTCCAAGCTCATCAGAACTTCTACGCAGATTAACATCCAAAGACCCAATAATAACACAGTTACCCGGAACCATACCTTCGTGCAATTCCTCAATCACCGAACTAGCCGAAACTCCAACTGACTGCTGCGAGCAGGGTGGAGAGCGAACAGTTGAATCCACGGCTTCGTTGACCAGATATACCGGCCCACGGCTACCGCAGCCATCTTCAATGCTCGACACCTCGCCTCTACTTGCACCATCGCTAACCCTCACTAAACCAGAGCCATCGGTTGGCGGATCCAAACCGACAGACGAAGGGCCGTTTAAAACCCAAGCCCTCAGGGAGGAAACCTGATTAACCGAGACACGACTGCCTGAACTTCGAACATCGAAAGGACAAGACTCCTGAATCGCACAGCCGGAAAGCCTATTATACTTCGCGGACTGTCTTAGCTTAAGGGATTCTTCCAATCTCAGGGATTTCAATGCCGAACAGGCATCGATCCTGGCCCAGATAGAAGAAGGAAAGAAATTCGCCAGCTCCAAATGAGCCTCGAGAAGAAGCCTGGATCGATGATCCAGATCCTTCCTAACTCTGCTAATCTCAGACCTGATCAACCCTAAACTAGCCTTTAGAAAAACGCCATGATTCTTAGGAACATTGAGATTATGCTTAATTCGGGCAAAATTAGGAATAACCGAGGAGTCTCTGCAACGTTTAAGAAATACCAGATCAGATTTCAACTTTGCAACCTGCATGCGTGATCGCTCGAAATGATGAACCTTCTTAGCAGCGATTTCTCCGTGCAGGGAAATTATTAAGGTATTTAGACTTCTGTGATCCATAATATGTTAGATAATCTTCGGCATAATCACATAATCAATCTTGTGTCGACGCGTTTCGAACCAACCAGTGTGGTTCATCGTCAGGACAAGTTGAGGAACTAATCTGGCTTAGCGTGAATAAATAGCGTGTGCAGAGACTCAAACAGCTATAATGCTAATGGCTACTTTTGACCGAATGAACTTGGTCAAACCACCAACCTCGGTAATCTAAAATTAGTTTTACTTTGTTTGTTTCTAAGGTAGCTACCAACCTTAGTGGGATTAGCAGTTCTGCATAGACACTTTTCCCTGTAACAAAATGGCGACTCCGCTGGGGAGTGACTAGGTTGTTTGTTTATCTACATTTGTTTACTTTATAAACTTACAGACGGAGCCTGAAGTTGAGCCAGGTAGCCTTCGAACTGAATTTGCTATGCAAATGCAAAGTAGATAAATGCCACTTCAATCAATCTCCGAGTTTTGTTTATGAATTAAACAATTGATTTACAAACTCTCTAAATGCCCTTGTGGTGGCTCTAGTAACCTCCTTAGATCTACCCCTGTGATTGATTTATTGATTACCACTTGCTCGGCCAAAATCCCTGAACTGAACTGCAAACTGTGACCCGGAACCGAATCAAAGTCTCGTCCCTGGTCCAGCGCACTGTCTTTTCTGTGAATCTCAAATTCAGCGCACTTCCCGAGTGTAGTAGGTGCGCTGCATTTCAAATTCACTGTGTTACAGGTGCGCTGATCAGACAATGCCTTGTTCCTGAATTTTGGTTTCTGTGTTCGCTCTTTTCAGATCTATTCAGGAGTTTTGCTGCCTGTAGTTAGTACACCTCTATTTGAAACCCCTTTCCTTGTTGTTATTCCGCCTCCATTGGGCAAAGAACTGTAAATGTTTTTATGTATTTGTTGAGTCATTTTCAGTTCTCCCTTAGAAAGAAGTAACGTAATTGTACTGTCATTTCTTGATTTGAAAGTGTCGCAAGTGTCGTTTTCAGTCATAGAAGAGAGTTTGATTGCTCTTCATAGTCGATTACCCTGTTACTATTGTATTTGATCTGAATTAGTAGTTTTTCTAGTGTTGAAAGCAAGTTTTCATTTCCAAATCGCAAAGTGTTGTCATTGTCTTCATTTTGATTTTGAAAAGAAACTTGTTAGTAATTGTCGCTTTGAAAGATAATTCAGATTTGCGCAATAGCTTTATTTTTATCAATCACATATTAAGAAGGCTGAAAACAAATACATGCATGTGCATTTGCATTTAGACTGTTTGATTGGTTTGATTTAGGACAGTGCATATAGTGTGTGCTCTATGCTCTTTGCTGAAAGAATATTGTCTCTCTTTCCTTAGTAACTAGGATTTTCATTGCACAAAGAAGATAAAATGACTGTTTATCATCTTAGATTGCATTTTAGGAATTGTACATCTACATCACGCGGTGAACCTGAAAGGCAAATTTCTTAAGCAAATAAATTTAATGAATCTAACAACGCTTTGGAACCTAACGCACAACATCTAGAAGTCTAGGCTAGAGACGTATTCCAGCATCGTAAAGCCTGGTAACTGTTGTTCTCACTGTTGGTTGGGTGATTCCTCCACTTTGAGACGATAAGTGCTAGTACGGACTTGTTCTCCCATGTACCGTCGAGTATATTTTGGGAGACCACAATAGGCTTAATCCTTTATCCATAGGAAGCCGTGTCTGCCGCCCTATTGATCGCAATTCACCGAACACAGCATTCGGGAAGATTGATTACTGTACCGTAAAAAGTTTTCTGCAGTTTTGCGATTGGTTTGGTAATCCCTCTGCCTAGATTGCCAAAGCAGTCCCTTTCGTTCCTTTTCAGACTCCTTAACGGAAAAGGTCCATCTGAGCACTTGTCACTTCAGGCTCATTAAAAATCGAAGGCGACTAGAGTCATCTTTTGTTTTTTCTCGACTCTTAAAAATTGAAAAAACAAGTTGTGTCAAAGCGTCTAAAATTTATTTTAAACGGAATAATCATCACCTTTCCTACGTTGGTCTTAGGTTGCGAAAATGGAGTCCACCAACCAAGGAATTCCCCTTGGAGGAAATCCTAGTCCCTTCTCCTCTTTGGGAGATGTTGGTGCACCCCATATGGCCACATTGTCGCTTCCAGGATTGACAATCGGCTTGCCCGTATGGCTTTTCTCAACCTCCGTCGTTCAGAACACCGCAATTCCTGAACAATCGAGTCAGCAACTAGACGATTCCAGAGTTACCCCCAACCCTCTACTTCATCCAATTCTTCCTCTCCTCCTTCCTCTTCGCTTGATGAAGCTGGTAAAGCTGAAAATCAAGTACCTGAGAAGAAGAAGGAAAAGAAGAAGAAAGAGAAGAAGAAGAAGGAGCCAAAGGCGAAAAGGGGTAACCAAGCGGCGTCTAGCGAAAATCCACACACTGCACTGACCAGGCCTAAATCGCCATGTGTCATTTGCAAAGGAGACCACTATCATAGAGATTGTCCTTGCATCCCACGGATCTTAAGGGACTGGTCTCCTCGTTTGCACAACCCGGTGTCGTCAACCTCTGATGATCATGTTGAAAACACACCGTCAACTACTGAAAGTGAAGCCCCTGGACAAAAAGGAAAGTGCAAATTTCCTTGTAAACTGTGTGAAGGCGATCATGCCATCCACTATTGTCCCTTCTTAGACGAGGCTAAAATATTTTTGGACGATCGTCCGGTTTCACCATTACGACTTCCTCCTGGATATAAGAAACTCTTGCCGAGTCCGTCGCTAGTTGAAAATCCAGCTGACCCACCCAGGTGGTCGGCCGAAGTGTCTATCATTGAAGATAAACCATCTGAACCCATACCAGATGAAAGTCAAAAGTTTGAGGCGGCAGTTGACCCGGTCTTGCCTTCAGGGGTTCCATCTTCAGATCATACAGTCACCGAAGAGAACAAGGATGACACCGTCCAAATTCTTTTCGTAAACACCGGCTCCGATGAACATGGGGGAAATTTACCCATTCCTTTACTGCAGGAATCAAGTTCGTCAGATTCGTACCCGGCCGTCTATTCGGTCCCACCTCCAAGCAACCTAGTTGTTTCCTTCGACTGGAATCAGCTAGGTAGACCCTGTTTACCGGCTAGTGTACCATTCTGAATCATTGCTCAAATATATAGAATGGTTATGGATGGTACCATCATAGATGAAGGGGCTTCCGTGAGTATCATTTCCTCGATTGCTTGGAAAGTTCTTGGTTCGCCATCGCTTTTGCCTGAAATGAGAAATTTAACAGGCTTTGACAAAGGAACCATTCGACCGTTAGGGATCCTTCTCAATGTGCCCATAACATTGAGAGGGAAAATCATTCACATGAACGTAATGGTAGTCCAAGGGCCCCTGGATTATAATCTACTCCTTGGACGAGACTATATTTATTGCATGGGAGCCATTGTCTCCTCACTCTTTAGAGCAATGTGTTTTCCGCACGAAGGAAGAGTGGTCAAGCTCATAGACCATCTTTCATTCCCCGATTCACGCATAGCAAATAGTCATATACCATCCCTGAATGGTCTTTTCACACAAGGAATGTCTCATCAATCCCCAGTCCGTCCACCTGATGAGCGCGAGTGATTCAGGGGACATGACTGAAACCCAAGGGGCATGCACCCTTGTCTGCTTCGATAGGAAAACTTCAGGTATAGGGTAGGTTTCCGCGAGAGATAAATGACTAGACTGACACTCTCGTCCGTAATTGGAAAAGGGGGTTAGACTGGAATAAGTTTCCCTCGTCAAAGTTATGTGAGTGGAGGTGTCTGCGCCACTCACCTTTGTCTATTTCGGTAGACATCGCCGAAGAAGTGTTTTGTTTGCGGTGCAGATAGAACAATCTTTGGTAACCTGAAAGAGGTAAGCCTTTCTCGATGAAACAAATGTTTTGTCGGTAGATTGAGAGGTGACCTTGAAACTCTATTTTATACCTGGGGGCATGCAAACCTTTTGGTGTGAAAGCGAAGAGCGACCATTTATTTTTTTAAATTTGTAGGTCCTCTAACCCTTTAAACTCATAGGATTGGTCATTTCCTAACTTGCATAAAGAAAGGATCCGGAGCGAGGTATAAGCTTCGGAAAAATGGCATCTTAGATGAGACATCCCTATTACACGACTGGATCGAGTAGTTTTAATGCGGACTTCATGATCATTAAAAAATAAACATAAGCAATGAGAAAATGTTTCCCCCAGAGTTTAAGCTCAATAAAAAATGAACCAATTTCCGGTAAATGACTATCGTGAATGTAGTACTTCAACCTTTGAAGCCTTGGTCGTGTTCTCATCATCACCTCGACTCTGTATTGGCCGATCATTCACCTCCATTTGATTGTTTACCCCTTTTGAGGAACATCTGCGAAGAGTGATCCTATTAGCCATCCTTGTAACACTGCCATGATTGGAAAATTCCAAACCTTACCTGGAATTAGCTGCTACTCAAATTTATCACTCGTTCCTCAAATACGAGTCTCCTTTAAAGCTCTTTTCAACTAACTCATAAAATATGAAAAGATTGCCGAGCCATTAGCCTCTCCAGCTCGTTAAAGTGAGCGGAAGTGCTATCCCTCCTTTAGATTTTAATCTTTTTGGACCTGCGGGATTATTACACAAAAAGATCGAGCGCTTGTTTTGTTCGGCTCGTTAAAAGTATCGAAAATTCATCCCTTCTATATTGTTTTATACTTTTTCAGACTTAAGGGATTAGATGACGAAAAAGGATTTTTGGAGTTTCCTTTACGTCCCTTTTCAGACTCTCTAAAATTGAAAAGGACCGAGTTATCTTTGTCGTTAAACTCGTTAAAACCTAATAGCGACAAACTTGTCCATAACAGACAAGAACGAGTTTCACTATCGCTAGGCTCGTTAAAACATAGCGATGGGTTTGCCCTAAGGGAAAATTATAGAACAAGCATATGTATCCTCCTCAAGCTTGACAAAAATAAAGAGGTACTGGTCAGCAATGATTGGGGAAAAATTGGGAAGAAAACTTGAAAAACTTTGTTGGTAGCAAGTCGCTCTTGAACATGACAATTTCACTCCGCATCCAAGTCGGGTTGGGTTGTTTCATTCACCGGTTACATCACTATGGTCACATCACACCATCCACATTTGGGGTTAATGCTACCAATCCATCATGTCAGTGTCGCCGATATGTTCAAGAGAAGTCACTCAGAGAATTCACCTGTGTCTCACCCGCTACAATACATTCACGCTCCATTCATTCATGACCGCCTCCCTAAACCTTATATCACCAGATCGTTTTCACCTCCATTAAAATCATTTGCTTCGTTCCGTGTCATTGATGTGGGATTCACTAAGGCCCTCCTATGACGGATCGCTTCTTGTCGACATTAGCTCATTATCCAAGAAGTCGATCTAGGAACAACCCTTTCAGTACTTTGAAGCTTGCATGCCTCAATGGGAAGTTTCTTACTTCCGGCGACAGGTTTACATCAATGGCCTTCGACCGAAAGATTTTTCGTGTTGTTCGATGCCAAGTCCCTTATTCACACCACGTGAATTGTACTTTAGTACCTTGAGGATCATCATCATTATTGGTGATTCCTCTCGCGTCTGTTAACAGCTTATACTATTGGCTAGTAATCAGGCGATGTCCTTCCATGTTCAACTACCGAACATCTCTCACATGGATCGACTTGTACTTTGAGTGAAGATCGAACGAGATTGAAGACCCTGGATCTAGTTTCATCCATCCGGTCTGCGATATATATTCAGGAAAATAAAGACATCTAATGTACATCTTTGCTGCACAGATAATCATCCAATCTAAGGGATGATGGCTCTACCAGAATCATTATTCTACACTCAGACGATTGTGTGTCCTATGTACATGAAAATGAATTTATAAAGATGAGCATGGGAATGCCTGCCTCAGCTAGATCATGAAAATATTATGAAGATAATGTATTGTATTGTATCTTATTACAGGTCGCCTTCCAGCTTGAAAAAACTTTAGATCCTCATGATAAAGCATTTCACCGGACATCAAAAGATTAACGACCTCATGCTTTAGGGGGCAACTGTTATAGACATTTTTGGGCACTGCAACCCCACTAAAACGTGTCCATAAACCAAGGGCTCCTAAGTCCTAAAAGTTTTGTTTCATACCCTAAAGGAACAAGGTCAGCTGATTACATCATCTCCAAGAAGTTCTCCATGAAAAACTACTCAGAACTGGTCAAAACAGGATCATCTCACTTGCTCCATGGCCAAGGTGCGATGCATCTCACCTTGTACACACGAAAAGTGCAATGCATTTCAAAAATTCCTTCTATGGGGTGCGATGGACGAGAGTTGACAAATGGCGGAAGCAGTTTGCTAAGTGGATGATCTTGGAATCTTCCATAAACTTCTCCTGGGACACTTGCCTCTCAGAATTTCCCAAGGATGAGTAAGAGATCGATGAGATCTCCAAGTGGAATCAAGAGCTATGAGAGAGAAGACACTAATCAAAAACCAAGAGCTGACTCACACCTCTACAAATATCTATATATAGATCTCTCATCCTAGAGATCCAAAGGTTGGGGGCTGGAATTTTGCATCTTGTAAGGAATTGTTGTTGGTTTCTTGAGGCAACATCATAGTGTTGGGTGATCTAAGCTTTTCATGAGGTGAAGAGGGGCTCACTTGCTGAGAGGATGATGTTGGGTCAGAAAAATGGGTTGTAACTCTCTTGGCTCTTTCTTGATTATCAATAAAGCTATTTAAGTTTTCCTCCATACTCTTGTGTGATTTATGTTTTTATGCATTTGTATGGTCAATTTACATCTGATCCTAGATTGTTTATGATAATAGATCCATGTTCTCGTATAGTGTTATGCTTCTTTGATTCTACAGGTACTTTATGAAGCTGGGTATACAAGAAAGAAAGTAGCAAAAGACTATCAGAAGAGAGAGGAATCGAGCAAGGAACCAAGCGCAAGACAGAGGTTGGTCTCCTTTATTCTTCTCTCATCTATCTTTCATAAAGGAAAACGAAAGCAGTTTTACTTTGTTTGTTTCTAAGGTAGCTACCAGCCTTAGTGGGATTAGCAGTTCTGCATAGACACTTTTCCCTGTAACATGATGGCAGCCACAATAAAAATCACAGATCTGATTCAAATTAGAAAAATCAGCAACAAAAGACAAGGGAAAAGTGCATTCCCATCCAAAGAAGGAAGGGTACACCAAGCCCTTCAATGACTCCTCTGGCTCGAGAAATGAGAAAGGGAAGAAAGGAAACAGATGCACCTACTGTCAAAGAGGATTCCATCCAGAATCCTCTTGCATGAAGAAACAAATTAACCAAATGGCAGAAATCCTTCAGAAGCACAACCTTGGGGACCATATCCCTCAGGGCGCCAAGAAGAAAACTAAGGATCCGCCACATGGGAAAGGTAACAATTTTCATGCTTTAGTTGCAATTAATTCTTCTCCTGATGCCTAGATTATAGATTCTGATGCATCACACCATATGGCTGCTGCAAAGGAAGTCTATTCATCTTTGGATGCATGCAAAGGACCTCCCATCCTCATGGGAGATGACTCACCTATTGAGGTCACCGGAAAAGGTAGAGTGGAACTTTTACACGGAAGCTTTGAAGATGTGCTTCATGTTCCAAAACTTCGGTAAACCTGCTTTCAGTTTATCAAATCACTCATTCCGGCACTGGAAAGAGAGTGGAATTCACTCCAGATGTAGTGAACATATATGATCTACATAGCAGCTCCAAAATTGCAACTGGTGAGGTAAACAATGGAGCCAAACTGTATACATTTTCTTAATTTATTGAATCTGGATCCTCCTTATTGCTTACACATGCTGATGATAATAGTAGGATTTGGCACGAGAGGTTTGGTCACTTAAATTACAGGTATATGCAGCAGCTAAGCAAGAATGAGATGGTGGAAGGCTTGCCAAATATCAGTTTCTCCAAAGGAGTTTGTGAAGGGTGTGTCCTTGGCAAACATCCCAGAGAAAAGTTTGACACTGGCAAGACTCACAGAGCATCCTCTCCTCTAGATCTGATCCATAGTTATCTCAAGGGCCTTTTCCTCATCCTTCCATCAATAAAGCAAGGTATGTGCTTACATTTATTGATGATTTCTCACGGTATACTTGGGTGTATCTTCTCAGGGCCAAATCTAAAGTTTTTGCGCACTTCGAAGATTTCAAAGCACCAATTGAGACACAGTCGGAGAGAAAGATCAAAGCCCTCCATACAGACAATGGGGGGGAATATGTTAACAAAGCACTTCAGAACCTTTGCCTTCAGTCTGGCATACAGTTGCAGTACACAGTTCCATACACTCCGCAGCAGAACGGAGTTGCTGAGAGAAAGAACCGATCTCTCAAAGAGATGGCTTCCTGCATGCTGCATGCTAAGTCATTGCCTCATAAGCTATGGGCCGAAGCACTTAATTGTGCTAACTACATCCAGAACAGATCTCCTCATAGGTTTGTCAAGGATCAGAACCCCTTTGAGGCTTGGAGTGGCACTAAACCAGAGTTCACCCACTTCCGTGTTTTCGACTCCAGAGCATGGGCCAGGATCCCCTCTAAAAAGAGGAAAGCTCTTGATCCACAGAGCATTGAGTGCATCTTTGTTGGATACCCTGATGGTGTGAAGGGATATTGACTCCTGATTACCTCTACGGACAAGCTCATCATTGAGCGAAGTGTCAAATTTGAGGAAAGTCTCTCGCATGCACCTCAATCTTCGCATGCAGACACCTTTTATCTACCTCATGTCCGAGATGATGACTCAATACACTCAGATGCAGATACAGAGCATGCAGATTCTGAGGTAGAGCATGCAGATGCAGAGACAGAGTCTTCAGATACAAATCTAGTGCATGCAAATGATGATCCACATCAAAGTCCAGATCAGGCTTCCAGCAGTGAATCATATTCCCCTGTCATAAATTAGAGAACAAGGAGATTACGTGAGATATATGAACAAGACCACCCAGCTACTAGAAATGGTCTTGTGGGGGATAATTCTGATCTGCAGAGGACTAGCTCAGAGTTTATTGAGCCTCCTCTTCTCCTCACTTCCACTGAACCATCGCCATCCTGGCATTGTCATTTGGTTCAATCTTCTGATCCACAGTCTTATGCTGAGGCTACTGGGCATCCATCTTGGGAATCTGCCATGGAGGAGGAGTATAACTCCCTCCTCAAGAACCAGACTTGGGATCTGGTCCCCCTTTCTTCAGGAAGGAAACTTGTCCGATGCAAATGGGTCTACAGGACCAAGAGTGCTGCAGATGGGCAAATCATCAAATAAAAAGTGAGGCTAGTGCATGGCATTGATTATGACGAGACCTTTGCTCCAGTAGCAAAGATGGACTCCATACGGCTTACACTTGCCATTACGGCTGCCCAGCGGTGGGAAGTACATCAGATGGATGTGAAGAATGCCTTTCTTCATGGAGACCTATCTGAAGAGATCTACATGGAGCAGCCACATGGTTTCATTCAGGATTCATCTTTGGTCTACAGACTGAAGAAATCTCTCTACGACCTTAGGCAGGCCCCGAGAACTTGGTATGCGAAGATGGATTCTTTTCTCTTATCACAAAACTTTGAAAGATGTAAGTCTGATTTGAATTTTTACATGATTAGGACACATGATTATCTTCTTATCTTAGTTTTGTATGTAGATGATCTCCTAATCACTGGCAGCTCAGCTTCAACCATTGCTACAGTCAATAGGGCCTTGCATGATAGGTTCTTGATGATGGACATGGGTCCATTACACTTCTTTCTTGGTCTTGAGATTAGCCAGGATGCCACAGGCATCAAACTCTCTCAGGCTAAGTATGCATGGGATCTCCTCGAGAGATTTCGCATGACTGACTACAGGCCAGCACCGACTCCTTTTCTGTCTGGGGTCCGCCTTGAGGATGGAGGTGACACTCCATTAGTTGACCAGATCTCTCATATGCAGTAGGGGTAGTTTCCAGATACATACAGGAGCCGCATGAGCTACACTCGAATGCTGCTAAGCGCATCCTCCGATATGTGCAGGGCACCATCACCTTCAAGATTCACTATGCAATCGGCACTGCATTGAATCTCCTTGGCTTCACAGATTATGATTGGGTGGGAGACAACATTGATCGCAAGTCCACCTCTGGATATTCACTCAGTCTAGGATCTGGCCATATCTGTTGGTCGAGCAAGAAGCAGGCTTCTATTGCTCTCTCTTTAGCTGAGGCCGAGTATAGAGGAATAGTCAACATCACCATTCAGGCTCTATGGCTACAACACTTCCTCACTGAGTTGGGCATGCAGTTCCACCAGCCCATTGTCATCTGATGTGACAACCAGAGCACTCTCAAATTTTGCAGGGATCCAGTATAGCGGCAACGGACGAAGCACATAGAGATCCATATGCACTACATCAGAGACTTAGTACATGATCGGGTCATTGATTTGCAGTTTTGTCCCTCAGCAGAATAGAGTACAGACATCTTCCCCAAGACATTCACTGAGCAGAAGTTTCTCTCTCTGCATGATCATCTTGGAGTGAAGGACAGAGTTGCTTAGCAACTATCTTTTCTTCCTCTTTTCTTTTGATTACATTGTATTTTGAGGGGGGGGTTTTCCCACGAGGTTTTCCCTCTTTCCTCAATTTTAGTACAAGTTGCACTATATTTTGGGTGACCTTTGGCCTTAGTTTCCAGGGCCCATTTTCTATTTTTCCCCATAGTGGTGTTCAGGGGGGGTGTTGGAACTACTACACACCTACATGCGGACTCTTAGTTAGAGCATGCGACTACATGAAACTACTACACATCTACATGCGGACTCTTAGTTAGAGCATGGGACTGCATGCAAGATTCCTTTTGCATGATTTACTCCTTGATTTTCTTCTTCTTTAACTCCGCAACTGGCTAGTTATCTCCAGATTTCTTGTAGGTGTTGAGTCTTCTCATTGATCACCACTATGGTGCATTACCTTTGGATCTTCACCCAGTAATGCTATATCATCAGCATTGTAACCTATTTTCTAATGAATCATTCTTTTCTTCTTTTGATTTTCTTTTAGTGTTTTTGCTCTGCAAAGCTGTGTGTTCAACCTTTACTAGCTAGATTCATCTGTGCAGGTTTTCTAACACATTTACAAGTGTTCCTTTCGTTTGTGACAGATATGGCCGATCCACCCTATTGATGTGCAAGCCGAGCAGCATTTCTCCTAGTGAACAAGAAAGAAAGACAGATGTATGCTAAAATTTCATTGTCGAAGTGCCTTCCCCCGTGGGTAATTAGTAAAGCTAGTAGGGCATTTCATCTCTATTTCGAGGAATTTCTTGCGGGCTCCTCCTGCTATTCCTTTTCCTCTAAGATTTTGGTTGGTCAGGAATTTAATCCAATATTAAAAAAGTACAATAGACACAAAAACACCAAAAAAAAAATGAAAAGCCCCAAACGGCTCTATCGGTAGCTAAAAACTTTCTTAAAATAAGAAAATTAAAAAAATGATACGGAGATAAATTAAAAAAAGAAAAGAAAAAATACATATAAAAGAGGATTTACAGCTAAAAATAAAAAAGTGAAAAATTACTTAAGTTTACTAAGGTAAAAAAAAAGGGTCAACATATCCAAAAATAGCGTTTAGTAGATTTATGCAACTTCTCGATGATTAAAAAAAAGAAAAAAAGAACAAAGAAAAAGAAAATCAAAAAGGTCAATTTATCTAAAAATAATTTATTATGAGTCGTTTTTGGGCTCCACATTGTAGCAACCGATGACTTTTCCTATCGTATTTTTCCAACTCATGACTTTTCATATTGTATTTTTCCATGTTATTTGTTATGATGAAGTCTATCCATGTTAGTTGCTATGATGAAATTTATTTAAAGACTCGAGAAAATCCATTAAATAATTCAAGAATACACTATTGATTTGATGTTTTACGTATTTGATAAATCAATATTTAAGATAAATCAAATTAATTAATTTAATTAAAAATAATTATAGTTTACTTTATATATTCATAATAATATTGTTGTTGTTGTTATATAGTATGACATATGAGCATGTTTATTAGTTTATAGTTATAGGTAGTGTATTCTTTTTATCATCTAAAAATATCATTTAAAATATATAATATATGTATGTTCTCTTTCAATCGGGGAAGACATTGGTTTATTTTAAAATAATTATAATTTACTTTATATAGTACATATTTAAATATGCAAAATAACAATATATTCAAACTATTTGCTTTGGTGATGGGTGGACATATAATTAGTTGTGGAGGGATGTGAAATAATAAGGGAATAAGGCTTTGGATGAAGTATTTAGGTTATGAGAGAGGCACAAACTATAAAAATAATGAGAAGTTAAGAAAAGGGAATATAAAATCGCCATGGGAGAAGGTTCGCTTTCTGCCCTTGATTCACTTAGGTCAAGTCTCATGGAACTTTGATGAGTGTTGGTTTTAGGGTAAGGTTCACAAACTCTCTAATTTTGTTTAGGATGTATGGTCTATAATTGTGTTTCTGATATTTTGTTCCTTTTTCATCATTGCCTTCTTTTTAGTGCCTGAGTCTAGTCTTTGTGACACTACAATCTATTTATGGATTAGTAAAACTTTGGGGCCTTTCCTCAATTCTAGGTTGGGATTTTTCTTCCATGAATTAAAATCTCTTTGATGGAAACCAAGGAGGCTAATTTTTAGATTCCCTATTATTGTTGTTACACATGCTATCTTCTAGAGGGTCAAGCCTCTCTTGTGGGTGGAAAATTTCCTATGGTTGACATCTCTCATTCCACGCTTCACAATTCAAGTTGCTTGGGTTGAATCTCTCTATAATCATTATGTATTTGTGTTCGCCCCATGGTGGTCTAGAGGTGCAAGTTTGTACTCACAATTCTAGCTCCTACTCTATTGGGAAGGGGTAATAAGGTTTGGTTTGGTTAATTAAAATATACTCTTGCCTTTCAGTCAAGACTACACACTACAATCTTAGTTAGGTTTTATGCACATGTCGGGAGTCTGATTCATCATTCTCCTGAGGCGAATTTATTTCACCCCCTCGCTAGCTATTATTTTCAATATTTTTATCGTTGGGATAGAGAAATACTTGGGCTATGAAGTCCGGCTAGGAGAGAAAGTTAGTTGATGGAAAAATAGGTTTCTTTGCTAATAGTAAGCCACATTGATTGACACTTATTTTAGTTTTCATTGCGAGAAAATTGATAATGCCTCACAAAGGAGGAAGAGGTGGAAAGGGAGTAGAGGAAATCTAGGGAAAGCTACCATTTCGAGGGCTCAACTAGCTACTAAACAATTTGTTGAATCTTATTACATGAGTACTCCCTACATCAAACTAGAAACTACAGTAGTTGAGGAGGATGTTGCTCATCAAACAAGAAGATATGTGTTCAATGTTGATATTATTAAGAAACATGGATTTTCGTTCCTAGATATAGGTTGCACCCAATCACGTCAAACTAAATACCTCAAAATAGTGGACATTCATTGACAAGTCAAAACAATCATTGGAAAAGTAGTGTTGGAAAGGCTCTAAGAGCAATTATAGAAGTAGATGAAGAACAAAGGAAAATAACCAAGACAGACTAGAAGATCAACATACTAGCCAAATAGCTAGCAAGTATTGAGTTGGAAGGATGTTGACCCACCCGAATCCATTCAAGTGGATTCCCTTATAGCCTAATAAATGTCTTTTCTGATTTTTTGTTATTTTAATTGTTTATTATGTGGCACATCTAAGGATAAGTTATATGACATGGAGGATCTTTTATGACATACCCCAAAAGAATTTAACAAATTAAGTCATTGTATTGGCCCATGATATTATAACAAAGTCTATTTACATATTAGGATTCTCCATGATAAAGTGAGGGTAAATCTCCATGGTTAAGAATCGTGTTTCATGTTTTTTTAAATGCATATATGCTTAACTTATATATTAATTTTTATGATTTATTTTAATTTTAACAACCTCACATATATAATAAAAATAAGTGTTTTGATGTTTATAATAAAATAAGTGTTTTGATGTTTATGGATTGATGTTTATTGTCGTTCACCAATCATTTATATTATATGGCTATAGTAATTTATTTTCATTTTCATCATGCTAAATATTTTTATACTTATAAATATTATGGATTTAAAGTACAATGATATTCTCATAATATTTAGTAATTAGGGTAATTTGATTACCTTTATATTAATTTATTAATGCATGCTACAATTAACCATAATTTTGAATTAACAATAATTTTGGATGAAAATGATGCAAATAGTAATTTTAATAAAAAAATTATAAATTTAAATTTATTTTGTTTTATTTATTATATATTTAAATAAAAAAGTTTAATTTAGATTAAATAGTTTTTTTGGGGGCTAAAATCAAAATAGTACATTTTTTAATAACATCATGATTTTTGTATATATATATATATATATATATATATATATCAAATAACTTTATTCTGGAAAATATTTACCATTTTTCACCCAAAAAAAAATAAATCACAAAAAAATCATTCTATATGAAATATCGAAATAAGTTTTCTAAATTTTAGAATAAAAAAAAATAAATCACAAATAAATAAAGTAGCTAAAACAAGCGAGGTTGAAAAACTCGTGGATCTCAATAATAACTAAAATCTTTAATATCAAGCTGAATTCCTTGCAAAAGTAACTCTCATAGGTAAATATAAATAGTACTGAATTCAAATATATATATAAATATATATATAACCTTGAAATTTTCACTGGATGCTCTACATACAGTGATGCGAAAAGGAAAGATTAATTAAACATCATTTGCAACTGCACATTATAATAAATTAATTTATTTTGATATATGACATCAGAAATTACTTTTACCAAAACAGCCGTCCATTTCCTATCAAAATATTATATGTAAAATTCACAGGGTAGACAATAACCGACACTCCATAGCCTTCATAAAGTAAACGATTTTCTTCTGCAGACAAATCCCTGATCCTTAAATTTAGTACAAGCCATTTGCAGATTTTTCACCTTGGCTTTAATGTGCCTGAGGAAGGATCGGCAGCTGAAGAGTGGATATCCCATGGTGTCCTAGACGTTGTTGTACGGCAACTCTTATCCCGATTGCAGGTTCTTGGCATCCGCTTAGGTGGCCTGCTCGGGCCCACCTCTCGGCCTCCGTTTACATAGACGGACGTTGGAAATTGTTTGTGGTCGGAAACTTTCACCGCCGGAAACCCTGCGCTAACTTTTGGGTGGTACCGGTGGCACGAGCGAGGAGAAGGTAGTAAGCACAGGGAAACTCTTATTTCCAACTCTATAGAAAAGTTAATGCGCTTTGATATGCGCTCTTGATAGTCAGATATAACACGCGTGCGGTGATGACTAGAGAAAAAAAATAAAGGTGTGTTATATCGGGCTATTGAGAGCGCATGTCAAGGCGCATTAACTTTTCTATAGAGTTGAAAATAAAAATTTCTATAACCACAGTGCTATCCCCTGTAGAGTCATTAAGACTCTGTCAGTGTCAGTCGGATAGTTGATTAAAATCAAGGACATCCATGACAAATGGTCATCCAGGAACATAAGATATGGTCATCCACCAACGTTTCATTTTCAAATTCAAAAGTTCTGTGGACCACAATGTAGTTGCCTCCTCCCCTTTAAAAAAAAATTGAAACGCTCTGAATCTAGCATAAGCATGAGCCAACCTTTGCACCTCCACTAAGCGACTAAGCCACTCAGTGTAGGGAAAGTGTAGAGTTTTCTTTTTATTATCATTGGATATTTTTAAAGGTTCATTTTTTTCAATTTAAATGCTATCGATTGATTTTTCTATTTGAAATGTCTCTTACATATTGGAATGGATGGATGTATTCCAGGGTAATTAAAATTTTATGTTTTACATTTTATTTTAAAATTTTATATTTTTAGAAGAAAAAAAAATACATGCAAGTTTCATCACTCCTATGAGTAGTGGATTTTAACTTATGGGTTGAATCTCTAAACTTCTTGTCTCATATTACTTTAACAATTTTACCAATCTCGATGAACATTGCCCATAGAGTAATTGTTTGGATTTTAACTTATGGGCTGAATCTCTAAACTTCTTGATTGTATCATATAGTCTCAGTTATCAACCAAATTTAACATGAAAGAAATGGTCAATGGTAACATCAACATTTTTACAATTTCACTAAACCCAATTTAAACGTCAATTTTTTTGACCATTTCAAAAAGGTGCATTTAAATGTCCCAGTTTTGAGATAAGGTTGGTTTGGTTTGGGATAAGGCTGGTGTGGTTATGATGTGTTGTAGTAGGTACTCTTTTGAATAGTCACATTTAGTCTATCTACATATTTTCAATATATTCAATAACAATTTTTTTTGAAGTAGCTAGTGGATTTCAAAAGATCTCTTAGAGAAGCAATTTTAATTATAACTGAAAACATGAGTACCAATGAAAATTATTAAAAAAACCTACCTTCAAATAAAAAATAAAAAGAATAGTCTCTTATAAATGTATCTTTTAAAATTATTTGAGTAATGAACAGATATTATTAGATACCATTAAAGTTTTTTACAGTTAAACCAATATTTTTTTATACTTTGAAGTTTTTTTTATGATTTATGACTAGAGTTTGATAACCATTATCTTATTGCTAATCATTATCATGCTCATTTGAGCTTCTATATTGTGCATGCAATGCAATATTTAATATGTATTCTAAGTCTTTTATGTGAAGCTTTCAAATTAACCTTTTATCCTATGTGTATGAGGCCAATATAATTGTGAATTTTTCATAAACATTTTGTTACTTTCTTTTTTTTTTTACTTACTTTGAACTATATTAATGTTTTGAAAATGATGCTAAAAAAAATTGGGTGTTTTTATTTCATTTTTTTCTTTTAATTTTAAAAATAAAAATAGTTTTTTATTATTTTTTTTTATGGAAAAATGTTAATTATCATCCACAATGGGATGTATCTTGGGAAGTTTAATTCCCCCAAAATAGCTTTCATCCTCAATCTTCCCATAAGGTTTGAACCTAAACTAGCCAAGACTACATCACATACTAACCAATTAAACTACACCTCAAAAGTATATCATATATCACCATTAATCTATATTAGAATATTCCATAAACTAATAAGATATGTTTTGTTCAATGCATAATACATAAATATTTTAATTTTTAATGTATTTTTTATTAATTTCAAAATTATTTAAACATTTAAGATTATATTTTAATTTAAATGAATATTATTTTTGAAATAATATTTAAATTAAAAATTTATATAAGAAGGTTGAGAATTTTGTTTTATTTATAATGTTATATAAATATTATGATTTATGGAATAATCAAAATGAGGATATATATATATATATATATATATATATATATATATATATATATATATATATATATATATATATATATA
This sequence comes from Pinus tabuliformis, assembly GCA_031772625.1. Classification (NCBI taxonomy): domain Eukaryota; kingdom Viridiplantae; phylum Streptophyta; class Pinopsida; order Pinales; family Pinaceae; genus Pinus; species Pinus tabuliformis. The sequence goes on along the minus strand of CM062818.1, from coordinate 1,381,135,133 downwards.
TATATATATATATTTATATTAATTATAATATTAGTTTAAAAATATTTTTTAATTTAAATTGGTTTTATTGGTTTTTATAAATTGAATTATTGTTTCTAATAGATTGAATGTGCATTTGCAATTTTAAAATTTATACTTTAAAATTTATACTTATAATAATTTTGGTTTATAAAATTAAATTTTTAATGTTGATTTAGTATAAATAAATATTAACTATTATTATTATTATATGGGGTATTTTTTTATGTAACTATTATTTATATTAAATATGAGTTTTTATTCTATAAATATATTGATGCTTAAAATTTATTATTATGGTATTTATTTATTTTGAAAACTGTCAAAAACCTCTCTCTGGGTTCTTTCTGCACCTAATTTCGTCAAAAACTGAGAAAGTTATGCTTGTTACAAGTTTTTCCCAATTTTCATAGCTAACCATCCTACAATTCGGCCCAAACCTGGCTTGAGCACCCCAAACCCGGAACTAACGTGCAAACCTCGCCTACAATCCCGCCCGTCGGGTGAAATTTTCACACAGTTAAATTGTCCATTAACCCCCCAATTCCAAAATATATGGTCATATGGGGGCCACGTGCCCAGGGGTCGGGGCTAACCACCTGCCCCCACCAGCCAGGCCCCCAACATGTTGCATCATGGTCATATGCGCCCATAAAACCTGGGCTTGGTGCCCACCTGGCGCGTGCACCCAAAACTCTGTAGACTGCGGTCATGTGACGAGTTATATGACCCAGGGCTGGCGCGGCTGCAAGCACCTAGGGCTAAGCCCCCTTCTACTCTGTGTTGGTGGTCGTATTGGCCGCATGTGGCCCGGGGCTGGCCCCCTCTGCTCTCCGCTCGTGGTTTTGTGTTATGGCTCTAGTGTGGTTTCATGGTGTGGGCATTGGGACTGTGGGCCGGGGCTAAGCCCTAGCCTTAGGCTCCCTCCGCCACGGTCCTATGGTGTGGGGTGTGGAAATGGGCTAGGGCTTAGCCCTGGCCCCTTCCCCCATTACATTTGTGCTACCACTATAAATATAACCCATGAACAATATGGGTAAGAAACAAATGAATAGTGTGGTGGTATGGCTTGTTGTTGCTAGGTGGTAGGTCATGAGTTCGATTCCCATGGGGTGCTTAGACCCCATACTAAATTTCACTGCACATTTCAGAGGCCATGTGGAAGCCAGCCATTGGCCCATGTGGCCCTCCATCATTGAACCACATCAACGACCCCACAACCAATCAAAAACTAAGAAATTTCGACCAACCAGATTGAGATACATGGTGAAAAACCATTGGCCCACAAACACACAATCAATTTCCGAGTCACCTGCCTAGTCAGCGTACATACTACTGACTAGGTGTACCTGCAACCAATATTACAAACATTTTAGTTGTTTGACAAATCGATTAGAACGCGATATCGGGAGCATACGATATCAGTTTTGAGTGAAACAAGTTATGTTGGATTCAGGACGATGAGATATTCGCTTTGGCACCAATTTTGAGAACTTTTGAACACTCTGAATTTTGAGAATTTTATTGATCCCCTGGATCATGATGACAGATAATAGTGGAGAGTTATGCAAGAAGGAATTCAAAAGTGTTTTGAAATAAGTGTGGTATAGCATGGTCGAATATTACTCCATACAGGCCTCAATAAAATGGAGTTACAGAAAGGATGAATAGGATGTTGATTGAAAATGAAAGAAGCATTCTTAGTGGCATTGGATTAGGGTAGGAGTTCTGGGTAGAGGAAGTGGATACCACATGTTACTTGTTTAACAGGTCACCTTCATCAGCGTTGGAGGATAAGACTCCACATGAAGTATGGACTCGTAAGAAATCCTCTCTTTCACACCTCAAGGTGTTTGGCTGCAATGCATATGTACATGTTCCACAGGAGAAAAGAACCAAGTTGAATAGTAAATCTAAAAGGTGCATATTTATCCCATATTTATTTGGTGTAAAGATGGTTTAAAAGGTTACAAGCTTTGGAACCCAGAAACAAGGAAGGTTTGTACTATCATAATGTGGTACTTAGAGAGGTGAAGGATGTTATCAAACAGGAAGTCCTATCAAAGGAAAATGAATGATAGAAGTAGAGTTTGAACTAAATGAGGAAGAATCAAACTCTACAAGAGAATAGGAATCAGAAGAGGAAGAACCGCACACTCCGGTTTTGAGGAGATTAGTTCAAGAAAGAAGGAAGCTAGAGAGGTATAGTCCATCTAATTTTTCAATTTTTTTATTTATTTTTTACTGATGATGATCCTAGAACTATCAAGGAGGTAGTGGATTCAAAGGATGGAAAACTCTAGAAGAAGGCCATGATGGAAGAAATAGTAGCCCTAAACAAGAATGATGTGTGAGATCTGGTAGAACTACTGGCTGGAAGAAAATTGATTGGCAGCAAATGGGTGTTTAAGAAGAAGATGAATGTTGAAGGAAAAGTGGAGAAGTACAAAGCTCGATTAGTAGTGAAAGTTTATTCATAGGTGTCATGAATTGATTTTGGTGATATTTTCTCTCATGTTGCCATGTTAGCTTCTATTATATTACGTTTATCTGTTTCTACTACTCTATATTTTGAGGCAGAACAAATGAATGTGAATACAACATTCCTACATGGGGATATGGAAGAAGAGATATTCATGAAGCAACCAGAAGGATTTTCATTGAAGGGTAAGAAAGAACGGGTATGTAGGTTAAATAAGTCTTTCTATGGGTTAAAGTAATCACCAAGGATGTTTTATTAGAAATTTGATACATATATGCAGGGACTTGGTTTCACAAGGAGCAAAGCGAATAACTTTGTGTATTTTAAAATAGTTGGTGATAGTGTTATTTATTTGGTCTTACATGTGGATGATATACTGCTAGTTATAAATGATAAATAAACTATCTAGGATGTGAAGACCTAGTTGTTCTCTAAATTTGTCATGAAGGATCTTGGTGCTGCAAACTTAACATTGGGCATGGAAATTAAACGAGATCAATAAATGAGGAAGCTCTGGTTAAAATAGAGGAATTATGTCGAGAAAATATTGCAAAATTTTAATATGCAGGATAACAAACCAGTGAAGGTTCCTATTCATGTAGGTGTACAACTATCTGCAGAACAGTGTCCCAAGACACATGAAGAGGAAGGGGACATGTCCATGTTTCATATGCAAGTGTAGTTGGTAGTTTGATGTATGCAATGGTATGTACCAAACGAGACATTACACATGCAATGGGAGTATTGAGCAGGTTTATGTCAAAACTAGGGAATGATCATTGGACAATAGTAAAGCAAGGCGTGGCACTAGTGATTATGGTCTGTGCTACCAAGTAAGACTAGAATTGGACAGAGTGTTGGACATATGTAGCTTTATTTATGCATCCTGGGTTGGAGATTTGGATCAGAGAAGATTTACAAGTGAGTATGTGTTTAACCTATTTGGAGGAGCAGTCAGTTGGATAAGAAAGAGACAATATGTAGTGGCACTTCAAACTATAGAGGTTGAATACATGGCAGCCACTCTTGCAAGCCTGGAAACAGTTTGGTTGTAGATATTGTGTTTAGGTATGGGGTTGGTACAACAAGCTATAAGGATATATTGCGACAGCCAAAGTGCATTGTTCTTAGAAATGAACCATGCTTATCATTCGAAGACAAAGCATATTGGTGTCCAGTATCACTTTGTGAGGGATATGGTTGAAGACAAAAGGGTGTTGCTATTAAAGGTGGAAACATTGAAGAATATTGCAGATGCATTGACAATTTTTGTGAGCACTGAGAATTTTTCTTGGTGTAGAGAAATAATGGGCATTACAGCCCTGGACTGATTACTTATGTACTCTTGCGACCCCTTGTGTGCAAAGAAGACAATAAGAGGGAGACTATTGGGTATTGTGTTATATCCTTTGCATGACTAGCACCAGGCGTTGTCATGGTGCGCAGGGTCTAGTGGGGGAGTCGTAAGGGGTTTGGAAGAGCCCCATGCTGGGGGGATTACAAGGGGGCAACAAACCCCCTTTTCGAGGGGTTCGTCCAAAAAAAAATATGCAGGCCTCAGGATGGTTGGGTGGACCAAGGATGACAGTGGACCCAAGGATGGGAGCAGACCCAAGGATGGTGTGTGGACCCACCCATGGTTTTATGCATGGTTTTGGATATAATGGTTTTACCCATGACATTTTGTAGATCTGGTCAAGGGAACTATGATTATGTTCCAATCCATGGTTAATGGATTGGGGGTTTATGAATGATTTGACATGTATATAATGTATTTTAACATTGAAAGGAATATAATGAAAAATCAATATGGTTTTCCCATTTTTGGGTTCTGGGAGAAAAATCTTTGTGTGTATTTTATTTTCTCGCCATTGTATATTTTTCTTTCTTTAAGAATTCATTTGTAGGTAGTTTTTGTACAAGGGTTAAAACCTTCAATTCCTTTTTCTTTCATAGATTCAAAGGCCATATTTCCCTTGTTAATGAGGAACTTTGACTAATGAGAACTTTATTTGGAAAGAACCATGACCACAAGAACAATGACGTGGCAACTTTGACTGTGAATGGAAATATTACATTTCTTCATCAGTCATAATTCTAGGGAATAATTCCTTTGTCACCTAGGAACCTTGACTCATAGGAAGTATGACCAATGTTTATTAGTATTATTTATAGGGAATTTATCGATCATGAACTTTGATAAATGAACTATTATGACCATTTACCTATAATCATCTTATCCATTCATTGATCAAAGTTCTTGCCACTTAGAGTCACTACAATAATATTTCCCATTGGATATAGTTACTATGGGTTACAGTTCCTATTGGCTAGAGTTCTTAAAATCATAGTTCTTGTTAAATTGATTCCAAAGTCTATTTTTTCAATGTATCCATTATTTAATAAAATCTTTTTGAGATGGTTAATTTCATGTTCTGGTTATTCCTTATCTAAAAGCATTATAGCTCGAATTGTTAGAGTATTTATTAATTTAACCTTTGTTGGGTCGTCAATCAAGAACTCTAAGAACTATGGCCATAAGAAATATGATGAAGGAATGTTTACAAACAAAGGAACTATGACCTTCACTTGTTGGTCATAGTTCTAGGGAATAGTACATATCAATCGAAGTTCTTGAGATCATAGTTGGAGGGTGACAGAGTTGGAGGGTGGAGAGAGGGAGAAAGAGAAAGAGAGAGTGATGGGGGGAGGGAGAGAGAGGGAAAGAGAGGGAGGTGAGAGAGAGGGAAAGAGAGGAAGGGAGAGAGAGAGAGGAGAGAGGGAGGTGAGAGTGAGAGGGAGAGAAAGGGAGAGAGAGGAAGAAAGAGAGAGATGGGGGGATAGAGAGAGAGAAGGAGAGAGGGAGAGACATATATATGGAGTTGGAGGGGGAGAGAGTGGGAGGAAAGAACAAAGAAATAGAGAGATAGAGGTGGAGAGAGAGTGAGGGAGAGAGGAGAGGAGGTAAGAGAGAGAAGAGGAGAGGAGAGAGATAGGGAGAGAAGGAGAAGAGGGAGATAGGGAGACACATAGATGGAAGGGAGAGAGAGAGAGAAGGAGAGAGGGAGGGAGATAGTGACAAATTTGGAGGGAAGAGAGAGGGAGGGAGATAGTGACAAATTTGGAGGGAAAAGAGAGGGAGAGAGTGATGGGGGGGAAGACAGAGGGAGGTGGGAGAGAAAGGGAGAGAGATAGGAATAAATAGAGAGTAGGAGAGGGAGAGAGGGAGAGAGAGTGAGTTGGAGGGGGGGAGAGGGAGGAAAGAAGAAAGGCATAGAGGGAGAAAGGTGGAGAGAGAGAGGGAGTGACAAGGGAGAGATGGAGAGAGAGTGAGGGAGAGAGGAGAGCAGGAGGGAGGAGAGAGAGAGGGAGAGAAGGGGAAGAGAGAGAGGGAAAGGAAGAGGGAGTGAGAGAGAGATAGATAGATATGAAGAGAGAGCGTGTATATTTGGGGGGTGAGATAGAGAGAGGGAATAAGAAAGAGACACATAGATACAAATATAGATAATATATAACTAGCCTAGATCCATCTTAACCTTGGATCTATAAAGCACCAAGAGGGATCAAATATCTCGAGGTGAGAACCTTTCGTCAAGTTTTTCACTCAAAAAAGAGGTTTGCACCTCGAGAGATTTGATCCCTCTCGATGCTTGATAGATCGGGATTAAGATGGATTTAGGATGGTTTATCTAAAAAAATGTTCGTAATTTTATTAATAGAAACAAACTTAATATATAAAAAAAAATTAAATCTAGAAAATATTTATGTCTAACATCTAACTCTTACATATCTATTGATTAAATAAAATATTGAAACAAAATTAAAAGAGGAAAAAAATTACTTATAACTAATATATTTTTATATGAGATTTATTTTATTTCTATTTTTATTTAATTTGTAATGTCTTTATATGATATTTGTTAAAGATATAATTTAGTGCAATGGTTTAAAAACAAAATTTTAAAGTTAGATAATTGCACATTCCACAATTTGGAAGAATGATTAAAATGAATTCAAACATTCTATAACAAGTTCAAAAAAGTAAGACATGTAACAAATTAATATATAAGAAGTTAATATTTTCATATGAAATTTTTGGGAAATACTTTTACATTTATCTTTTTTGTGATTTATATTTTTTTATAAATAATAATTTTACTATTGTGGACTAAGTTATGATGAGGATAATTTGGTTATTGATAAATGTGTATAACCATTCAAAAAACAAAAGTAAATTGAAATTATATAACTTCATGAATATGAGTAACTTTACGTGAATATAAAGGTTTATTATTACATTTTAGATATAATGAGGTTTATATAGTTAATTAAGGGAGGATAAAGGAATTTGGAACCTTACTTAGTGCTACAAGGGCGAGGGAATATAGATACGACCAATAAATAGTTGTAATGTGTGGGAAAATAAATTTTAATAATTATTTTATGAACTAATTGTCTTTTATACTTGTCCTCATATTAGAATATTTTTATACTATTAATGAAAGTAACAACCTAGCGATCATGGCATAGTTTGAAAATGCAATTCCAATTGATATGAATGATGGGTTCAAATACAAAATGAATTCAAGATAATTGTTGAGCCTGACTCCTAATTAATGATTATTGGATTGTCTTTCTTTGAGGATGTTGCATTTTGAAGATGGGAATAATGGAAATAAAAGCCTAACCATGGACATTAAGAAAAGAACATCAAAGATAAAGTAACATACAATCACATAATATGTTAAACTGGTTGTCGTAACATGTGGTAGTAAAGAAGACACTAGTCGTTCAGGCAAGATGTGGAGATGATCAGTAAATTGTCGTGGTTATTCCATTGGAATAATTCATCATAATAGATCTGATAAAATATTGAAATTTTTAATGTAAATGTTAATTCCTTTTAGATCTCGGATTCTTTATTTATTGTTTGTATGCTTAAATATAAATTAGCTGAAATGCAAGCAATATAAACTGAAAATACATATAGACACTAACCAAAATAGGCACAATTTTTCCTTGGGAAACCCTTACGGGAGAAACCTAGCTAGAAGGTGAGGTTTCTTTGATATCTATTCTCTAGTATGGAAAAATGTGTAGATACAAAGAAAGAGGTACTCTCTATAGAGTTGCCTAAGACCTATGCCTTGTAAAGTTGCTACAAAATCTTAATCCCCTTTTTCTTTCTCTCTGACATCCCACTCCTAATTGCTTTGCTCAAATATGGAAGAAAATATAATACCATGAAATGGAACCCCTACTCCTCTTAGTGGCCTAATATTTAACATAACCCAATATCTAATTATATGAAAGGTTTGACTCCCTCAACCCTCAATTAGAGTTATAATTTTGGACCTTCTAGAGTCTTTTTGAAATTCCATACATGGCTATCCCAATATGCATGAGTAACAGGGATTAATGTCACATCGACTTGTACCATGGCAGTAAATATGGTAGATCAACTTGTGAGAGGCATAAATTTTATATACAAACTTCAAGTACCGGATGGTCTCACACAAGCGATAATTTTTTTACCCCAAAAAAAATTTGTTTAATGCCTCAAAATGGTTATGGAAGATTTCATACCCAAATTTTTCAAATTGGGACCCATCGATAAAAAAGACCCTACAAGCTCATTCATGTAATTCTTCCACTCTGAAAGCATTGAGATAGATATGTTGTGTGTGGAGCATGATTGTTCAAAGTCTTTGCTTCAGCCGGATGTATACCCCAGGAAGTCTTATACACCCCTCCCGGGTCCGAGGGGGGCGATCCCCCCCGGCTGGGGGGTCCGCGGGCCAGTAGTCCCCCGGCGAGGGCTCGGGGGCAGCGCCCCCGAAGCTAAAAACAAATGTAAAATTGCCTTGTAAAAGTATAGTAATTTCTAGTCAATCTGGGCCGTTCATTAGGCAGATGATATGACGGTAGAACTTATGTTTAGTTTAGGGTTTTTTGCCCTAGAAGGCAACCCCTCTCTTTGTATGAGGGTATTGTATTTGAGGCTGTGAAAATAGATGTGTATTCTGTGAGCGAGAAACAGAGAGGTGAGACTGTGAGAGAAAATAGAGGATATTACAGTGGATTTGCTGTAGGTTGTGTCTCTTCATTTTGTTGGATAATAGAAAGGAAGGACTGGATGTTCGTGGTGGACGTAGCCCAAACTGGGTGAACCATGTATATCTGTGTCTCTCTTGTTTTGTGTGTTTTCTGTGTTTATATTTCTGCAATATTTTATGACTTCCATTGCTCCATAGTATATAATTTTCTAACAACTGGTATCAGAGCCAAAGGTCTATTTGGCTGATAAACTCGCAGGAAAGAAGGGTTCCTAGTTCGAGTGGGAGAAATGGCGAAAGATGGTAAGTTTAGGGTCGAGAAATTTAACGGCCAAAACTTCTCGTTGTGGAAGATGCAGATGGAAGATTATCTGTATCAGAAAGATCTATACCTACCATTGGGCGGAAAGACAAAGATGTCGACGGGTATGAAAGACGAAGAATGGAACCTTCTCGATAGAAAGGCACTCGGAACAATACGGTTGTGCCTTGCTGTGTCAGTCGCCTTCAACATTTCGAAGGAAACCATGACAGAGGGTTTGATGCAGACATTGTCAAAACTATATAAAAACCCTCGGCCTCAAACAAGGTATTTCTTATGAAACGGTTATTTAATATGAATATGTCGGAAGGTGGATCTGTTGCAAACCATTTAAATGATTTTAATACAGTTACAAGTCAGTTAAGTTCTGTAGGGGTAAACTTTGATGATGAAGTTAGAGCTCTGTTATTCTTGTGCTCATTACCAGAATGTTGGAATGGTTTGGTAATGGCCATTAGTAACTCTGTTTTTGGATCTAGTACTTTAAAGTTTGATAATGTTGTCGGTGCTATCCTTAGCGAGGAAATGCGACGGAAAAGCTCCGATGAGACATCGAGAAATGCTTTGAGTGCAGAGTCTAGAGGAAGAAAAATTGAAAGAGGAAAGAGCTCAGGATATCACAGTAAATCAAGGAAAGGTAGATCCAAGTCCAGATCGGGGATAGTGTGCTGGAAATGTGGAAAGAAAGGACACCTAAAGAAAGACTGTAGATATCGGAAAGGAAAAGAAGGAGATGCACAGCAAGAAAAAAACCATGAAGAAAATGTGACAGGTGAGGTGTTACAAGATGCTTTGATTATTTCTTTCAAAAATATTATTGATTCCTGGGTGGTAGATTCAGGGGCTTCATTCCATGCCACACCTGATAAGAAATACTTTCATGACTATGTTCAAGGAGATTTTGGACAAGTTCGTCTGGGTGATGATAAACCCTGTAAAATCGTTGGAATGGGTAAGGTTCTTGTAAAACAGCAGAATGGAAACCAATGGCTATTAAAGGAGGTAAGGCATGTTCAAGATCTAAAGAAAAATCTGATTTCAACAGGGCAGTTACGCGGTGAAGGTTGTGTGACAACTTTCACAGATAAAGCTTGGAAGGTCACCAAAGGAGCCCTGGTAATAGCAAAAGGTGAAAAGGTTGGTACATTGTATTTATGCAATGGTATTTCTAACTCTGTTAATGCTTTAACTTCCAAAGGAGCAGATGCAGCATTATGGCATCATAGGATCGGACACATGAGTGAAAAGGGGATGAAGATTCTTCACTCAAGGAATTTGTTGCCGGGTTTGAAGAATGTTGATTTGGACTTCTGTGAGAATTGAATTTATGGAAAACAGAAGAGAGTCAGATTTCTTAGAGTTGGGAAAGAAAAGAAGAATGAAAAATTAGAGCTTGTGCATACAGATGTATGGGGACCTGCTCAGGTATCATCTCTCTGTGGCTCTCATTATTATGTTACTTTTATTGATGATGCAACTAGAAAAACTTGGATTTATTGTATTAAGAATAAATCTGATGTATTTGATACTTTCAAGAAATGGAAAGCTTTAGTTGAGATTGAGACAGGAAAGAAATTGAAGTGTCTTAGATCAGACAATGGAGGTGAATATTGCAGCAAAGAGTTGGATAGGTACTGTTCAGAGCATGGAATTCATAGAGAGAAGACAGTTCCAAGAACACCACAAGAAAATGGTGTGGTAGAAAGGATGAACAGAACAATCATGGAGCGTGCAAGGTGCATGAGATTGCATGCTGGATTGCCTTTACAGTTTTGGGCAGATGCTGTAGATACTGTTGTTTATCTAATAAACAGAGGGCCTTCAAGTTCCTTGGATGGTGGTGTTCCAGAGGAAGCATGGACAGGTAAAAAGGTAAACTACTCTATTTTAAAGCCTTTTGGTTGTGAGGCCTTTTTCCATATTGATAAAGAAAATAGAACAAAGCTTGAGGCAAAGTCAAAGAAATGTACCTTTATTGGATATGGTGTTAATGATTTTGGTTATCGCTTATATGATTACGAAAATCACAAAATCATTAGGAGCAGAGATGTAATATTCAATGAAAAGGTCTTGTATAAGAATTAGTTGCAGGAAAAGAAACAGGAAAAGGAAAACAAGGAATACGCAGTTCTTGATGAAATCACTGAAAAAGGAAAGGTGCCTGAAAATAATAATAATCAACAACCACAACAACAACAACCACCACAACAACAACAGACACCCCAAACACCTGAAAGTGGTGTTAGAAGATCCACCAGGATAAGTAGACCCCCTGAACGATACTCTCCTTCATTATATTATTTATTGTTGACTGATTCTGGTGAACCCGAATGTTATGAAGAAGCAATGCAGGTTGAAAGCAGGAAGAAGTGGGAGGTAGCCATGGAAGAAGAGATGGACTCCTTAATGCATAACCAGACTTGGGATTTAGTCAGGTTTCCTGTAGGAAAAACTACATTGAAGAATAAATGGGTTTATAGGCTGAAGGAAGAAGATGGAGGAAAACAGAGGTATAAAGCTAGATTTGTGGTGAAGGGGTTTTCACAGAAGAAAGGTATTGATTTTAATGAAATATTTTCTCCTGTTGTTAAAATGACTTCAATCAGAACCATTTTAAGTCTTGTAGCAGCTGAAGATTTGCATCTTGAGCAGTTAGATGTAAAGACAGCCTTTCTCCATGGGGATTCGGAGGAAGAGATATGTATGCAGCAGCCACAAGGATATGAGGTGAAAGGGAAGGAGAAACTAGCGTGCAGGTTGAAGAAGAGCTTGTATGGCTTAAAACAGGCTCCAAGGCAGTGGTATCTAAAATTTGACAAGTTTATGTCTAAACAAGGTTATATTAGATGTCACTCTGATCATTGTGTTTATTTGAAAAAGCAAAATGATGGCAGCTATATTATATTGTTATTGTATGTAAATGACATGCTTGTTGCAGGATCTAACATGCAGGAAATAAATGTGCTCAAAAGAAAATTGGCAAATTCATTTGCAATGAAGGATTTGGGAGCTGCAAAACAAATCCTTGGTATGAGAATAACTAGAGACAGGAAAAATCGTAAATTAACATTGTCTCAGATTGAGTACATACAAAAGGTGTTGAAAAGATTTAACATGCACAATGCAAAACCAGTTAGTACACCTTTTGCTAGCCATTTCAAACTAAGCAAGGAAATGTGCCCAAAGACCCAAGAAGAAATGGATTATATGTCTAAAGTTCCATATGCATCAGCAGTTGGAAGCTTAATGTATGCAATGGTCTGCACAAGGCCTGATATTGCACATGCAGTGGGAGTTGTAAGCAGGTACATGAAAAATCCAGGAAAGGAACATTGGATGGCAGTGAAATGGATTCTCAGATATTTGAAAGGTACCACAAATAAAGCATTATGCTTTGGTGGTTCAAACATCTCCCTACAAGGATATGTTGATGCAGATATGGCAGGTGACAGAGATAACAGGAGGAGCACTACAGGATATGTATTTACTGTTGGAGGAACAGCTGTCAGTTGGGTTTCAAAAATCCAAAGTGTTGTTGCACTTTCAACAACAGAAGCAGAGTATGTTGCTGCTACAGAGGCTAGTAAAGAAATGATCTGGTTACAAAGGTTTATGGGTGAATTGGGTAAGGAGCATGATATGGGCACGTTATACAGTGATAGTCAAAGTGCCATTCATCTTGCAAAGAACTCAGCATTTCATTCCAGGACTAAACACATACAGCTCAAGTACCATTTCATATGATCAGTGTTGGAAGATGGAGAGTTGAAGCTGGAAAAGATACACACTAACAAGAATCCTGCAGATATGCTAACAAAAGTTGTAACCAGGGAGAAACTGAGAACATGCTCAATTTCAATTGGTCTTCAAGGATGACGATGAAGATGAAAAACAGCCAGGTCCAAAGAGGAGTCATTGTCCAGCAAATGAAGCAGCAGTGGAGTTGCTACAATCATTCTCCAAGTGGGAGATTGTTGTGTGTGCAGCATGATTGTACAAAGGTCTTTGTTTCAGCCGGATGTATACCCCAGGAAGTCTTATACACCCCTCCCGGGTCCGGGGGCTCGGGGGCAGCGCCCCCGAAGCTAAAAACAAATGTAAAATTGCCTTGTAAAAGTATAGTAATTTCTAGTCAATCTGGGCCGTTCATTAGGTGGATGATCTGACGGTAGAACTTATGTTTAGTTTAGGGTTTCTTGCCCTAGAAGGCAACCCCTCTCTTTGTATGAGGGTATTGTATTTGAGGCTATGAAAATAGATGTGTATTCTGTGAGCGAGAAACAGAGAGGTGAGACTATGAGAGAAAACAGAGAATATTACAGCGGATTTGCTGTAGGTTGTGTCTCCTCATTTTGCTCGATAATAGAAAGGAAGGACTGGCTGTTCGGGGTGGACGTAGCCCAAACTGGGTGAACCACGTATATCTGTGTCTCTCTTGTTTTGTGTGTTTTCTGTGTTTATATTTCTGCAATATTTTATGTGTTCCATTGCTCCGTAATATATAATTTTCTAACAAGATAAAGAACAATATAATAATTCAATATGAATCAAGAGAAACTATAGATGAGAAATAGTATCACAATTCCCTAAATTACATACGAATAAAGTCAAAATACCCCTCAAAGAATACAAAACCTATGAGAAGATAGAAAAAATAAGTATAAAGAAATGGGGGTTTTAAGAAATGAACGATGATAACCTATTGTAGTGCTCATAACCATGATCAATCTAGAATGATGATATGAACATAAAAGAGTAATAAATGGATACATAAAGTTAAATATGTGAAAGTTTCTCAAACAAGTGTAAGAAATCAACCAGAACATTATGGAGGCTTTTGTAATTATGGAATAGTCATGATGAAATAACTTAGCACTCTACTCGTATATTGTAAATAAGCATGTGGCAAGTGGTTGTGGAATCACATATGTGTGGCAATGACTTCATATGTGGAAAAATAAATAAACTATGTAGACTAATGAGAAAACACCTAGCATGAAGTGTATGAAGGAATGTTGTGAGAAATTCTATAATGAGACCTTGAGAAGGATTATGCATAATTGAAAAAACTAGTGAGAATCAACTAAGGGAACTTGCACAAGAATGATGACCCCAGAAGTGCAAATGGGGCTATCATGAGGAACACATGCCCACAAGAACGTGTGCCTGTCCTTAGGAATGCACACGTGGTCCTAGTTGTCTAGGCTCTGTAAGGCCCAAACTAGGCTACCTGCTTAGCATGGCTCAAAAGTGTACGTGCGTTATTAGGAAATATCATTATGCAATTTGAAAACCTTAACTTTATGCACTATGAAAACCCTAGCTTTGTGGAATTTGAAAACCCTATCAATGTGGAATGTGGAAACTCCAATATAGTGAGTTCAAATTTGAGTGCATAATTATACAATGTAAGTAAAAAAACCATATTTACCTTGCATCACAAGTTGGCAACGTTTGTGAATGTATATTGAATTGAAATTTGAAGACCTTAATTTTGTGCAATTTGAAAACCCTACTTTTATGGAATTTGAGAACGCTAGTATTGTAGAATTTGATGGAATGGAATCGTATGGATGTAATTGTTGTTTATACCATTATGACTAATTTATTCCCAACACTCTATATCTCTCTATTTCCATTTACACATTTTCTACTCTCTCTCTCTATTTTTATTTCCCTCCCTCCCTCATTGTCCAACAAGCACTTCATCGACTCTCATTGAAGAAATTTTATGAGCTTTCTTATCATTGGAATCTCTAACCAATAGAAAATACGACCCATGATAAATATGACCATAGTAACTATGACATACAAGAATTATGAACTTGAGAAATTTTACCCTTACGAACTATGACGCATAATAACTATGACCTCGAGAAGTTTGACCCTCATGAATTATGACCTTAGGAATCATTCCTTTGTTGTTCATAGTTCCCTTGTCAATTAGGAACTTTTAATTTATTTTACAAGAATCATGACCACAAGAATTATGATGTGGGAGCTTTGACAATGAAATTAAACTAGGACCTTTTTTCCAGTCATAGTTCTAGGGAATAATTCCTTTGTTAGTTAGGAACCTTGACTCACAATAACTATAATCAATGTTTATTAGTCATAGCTATAGGAAATTTCTTGATCAGATAACTATTATGACCAACCACCTATAATCATCTTAGTCATTCATTGATCAAAGTTCTTGTCATATAGAGTAATTGTGGTAATAGTTCTCATTGGTTATATTTACTATGGGTTACAGTTCCCATTGGATAGAGTTATAAAGGTCGTAGTTTTTCTTGAATTGATTCCAAAATATATCTTTTCAATGTATCCATTATTTAATGATGAGCAGTGGGAGAAATGTATCCATTATTTAACGATGAGCAGTGGGAGAATGATGAGAATTATCCACCAGGATGAAGAGACCTTAAGATTATGTTATCTATATGTATGCATGTATGATATTGATAATCTTGGCACTTTTACAACATCCTCTTCCTCCCATATTTTGGTCATCCATTTTCTGTCAACCCCTTCATCTGAAGTAATCTTTGTTAGGATCACTATTGCAGTTTCCAAATGGTTGAGTAAGTGATATGGTGAGTTGAAAAATAAGCTTAAATATTAAATGTGATGGGGCAATTTTTTTTGAGTTTCAAAATTAAATTCAAAATATTAAAGTTGCAGTATACCACCTCTCATTTGTCTTGGAGACTATTTCAAAAACACTTTGTTTAGTTCGAATCGATGCAAGGAGATGGAAGAAAGTAGAGCCAAGACATAAGCAAGAGGCTCCATAATGGACATTTCATTGTAGTATATGTTTTGTGTCTTTTTCATTATTGGAAGCAGTCTTAAAATAATATCTTGAACATTCTATGGTCTCTACATTTTCTATTCATGATCTTCTCTAAAAAAAATTTACATGGGGTATTTCAGACAATGAGACTTTCATTGGCAGTTTGGACTAATCTTTGAGTACTCTCCAATTATCAATCTTAGATATCAAGCAACCTCAAGTTTGGATAACTAGTTATGGCATCTAATTACCTGTTTTCTCATTCTTTTCCAAATTCCAGCAAATAAGTGTATTCAAATATTCCACATTACAATTAGTAGGTCGATTGTTGAGTTACTACTTCCAGAAAGCATCCATTTGAAGTAAATTAAGCCAACTTGCAGAACTATAATGATGAAATTTTCTAACAAAGAAAGCCAAATGTTTGTAGCGGAATTGCACATGAACCAAATGGAATCTTTGTATACACAACTAGAATCTCCATTGTTGCCACACCACTATTTATACAGATAGATGCTTCATCAATTCCTTTAAGACACCATCCTCTGATAAGGGAAAGGATGTGCGCATGCAATCCAAAGTAGACGAAATCTACATCTTATCATATGGGTCATTAGTATAATATAATCTATGGAATCCATCTCCATGACTAGGACCCCACACATAGAGACATATAGAATAGTAGGTAAAAACCAAAAAGAAAATCTTATATCTTTATTAAATACTTAATTGATAAGTTATCTTTATTTTGTAACACATTTATTAGATTATTTAAATTTATATGTTTTTTTGTTACTTTCTTAATTATTTTACTTCTAACCCTATGTTTTCAACAAGAAAGTGTGTTGGTATCTAAGCTTTTTACTAATTTAAATTACTATAAAGGTTTTTACAAATTTTAAACCCATCAATTAAAGCAATTATAGTTCACAATTTTTTTTTAAACAATATGACAGACATGATTTAAATACTTCACTATTTTAAATACCAGTCAAGGTGAAAAGTTTGTAATTACAAGAGAAGAGATTTTCATTCCATCACCACATAGAACCTTACCATAAAACAATGTATTAACAATTTTTTTGATGTTTCCTTGAATTTATGCCTTCTTACTGAAGTCAAACTCACAAAAATAAATTGAGTACTATAGAATGACTTAGCATATTACAATTAAAAATCCATAAATATTTTACCCTCTTTTAATAGTTGAAATATTTTTCCATTTATCTTATTTATTGAAAAAAATTGTCTAATATATTCTTATGAATAAGCATATTGTGAGGCTAAACAAATAACTTAAAATGTAATATGATCCTTCTAAAAAAAATTAATTTCAAAGGACGATTTCAAAATAATACATTTTACAGCCTATTCTTACAATCACGTAAGTGAGAATTTTTGCATTTGGGAATCCTCTAACTTCAAGTCTGCACTGCTATTATTAGCCGTTAAGTTAGTTTTGGTAGTAAATAAATAATTTTTTTTATTGCGGTTAAGTTAGTTTTGGTAGTAAATGAATAATTTTTTTATTGCTCATTTTATTTGTCAAATTTTTTTACTTTGAAGTTCTGGAATCAACAAAGTTATAACATCCAACATATTAAAGTAGTTTGGAAAAAAAAAATTAACACAAAATTTGAACTAACAATTTCAAAAAAAATGTTGTCAACTAATTTATATCTAAAGACTTGTAAAATTTATAATTAAATTTGTTTATACCCACATGTAAGTGGATTTTTTTATTATCAAAATTATTTTTAACAACCTAATCCAAAAAGCCCTAAAACCAACAACCTAATCGAGAAAGCCCTACAACCAACATAAAAATAAGAATATGATGTAAATCTCTACAATCTTAGTGTCCCCCTGATATCGATCTTGAGAGTGATTTAGTAAATTTCCCATGCATTGTGAATAATTTACACATTTTTACTGCGTTGGAGAATTCACCAATGCCTTGTTTGTATTCAGGATTAGCTTTTGTTTTTAGGATTACAGTAGTTAACGATTCAGAAACCAACCTAGACTGATTTCTGAGAATTAAAGTCAATTTTATTAATTAAATGTAATATGGTCATACAAGACAAAACAATTTATCTAAAACAACAACTTCAAACTCAGAAGTTCGACAACACTTCCTTCATTGATAGTTAATAAAATGATAATAAAACGATACAATAATATGTAAATGCATCCAAAGTACATCTCTTCCTACCAAAAGCGTCGCTGGACTTGCACATCATTAAAGTTTTATATTTGAAATTGAATCGAGCAGCATCGGCCTCACCAAAGAGATATCCCGGGATATAATAACCCGTTACAGGATCCGACATCCAAAACCTTTTTAATAACCTGCAGCAGGCGTATCAACAGCTTGTTTTGGTTCTGCTCGAATTAATCCTCTACTTTCTGCCTTTTTGGTTCCGCTCGAATTAATCCTCTACTTTCTGCCTTCAACGCTACTGAATTGTATCCTCGCCTGCACGGAAACATCAATTAAAAGGGAACGGAATCAAGTAAAATAGTTTTTTATTTCTAATATAAACTTTGATTTTAAAAGTATGGAGATCATAATATGGTGTTGGAGATTTTAGCGGCGTTGTGAAGGGAGCTTACATAGCCTGAATGCCTAGATTTGATCCGAAATCATATCCATGCCCCTCAACTTGAGAAATTGCTCCAGCAGCCGCAGATGAGGAAGAGATCTGGCCATGAGAAGCCTCTTGCTGATGTCCATTATGGAGTTGCCTTGGATGTTGTTGCAGTGGGGGACGGTGCCGAAGTCGGTGCGTCAGAGGTTCACAATGAAGCAGAGAACCATCTCTTCCCTAATCAATAATCTGTTGCAGAAACTCCGGGCTCAATATTTCAATTTGAAATCCCAGGCGGGAACGCATTTGAATTTTGAAATCTTTTGGTGCGGAGGTAGCATTAAATGCATTTAAGTTCATGTCTTATCCACGGCTTCTGGAGTCAGAGTTGTAGAGGTATCGGAAATCAGGAGAGATGAGGAGTTGTCAGAATATTGAAAGTATTAACGGAACTTATTAACAGAACGGGCAACTGAGACGGATGGGCCCCGCTAGCCACATCAACAGGTTTGAGCAACCTGCAATCGAGATAAGCTCACACTATGCACATCTGTGAAAGGGGGCTTGTGGGCAGAGGAAGCTGTTCTCCCTCACGGGTGAGCAACGACACCACACTATGCACATCTGTGAAAGGGGGCTTGTGGGCAGAGGAAGTTGTTCTCCCTCACAGGTCAGCAACGACACCACACGAGACATTTGTTGAAATAATAATTTCAACTGAAGTTTTATTTACGATGCGATCTATCGCATATCGCAAATCACAAACACACCTTGTCACCCTCCATTTGTTCACTTGATTTCTGGCGATTGCGATGGTGCGATGCGATCCGATCGCATCATATGTGTGTGCCCCAATTTTTTGTTCCGACCAAATGGGATTATGCGATGCGATTTAAATGAAGTCAATGGGTGAAGTATGGGCCAGCATTAAATAAATTTGACATGAAGTAAAAGTTACATTTATTGACCACCAGTGAATGTCAGTAAAGCAGTAAATGGAATTTACTGTGGGTTGGTAAGTTTTGGTGAAGTTTTTAATTTTATTTCAGCGGGAGTGTGGGAAAAAGTAAAAGCCAGTATGGGCACAAGTAAAAGCTGGTAAAGTCATTTAATTTTATTGTTTTTTTATTTTACGACAGCTTGGCAAGTGAAAACATATGTAAGTCCTTTTGTTGTCATATATATTGTGTAATGTTTCTTTTGTGTAAGTAGAGAGGTAATTGAAAAGAAACGCACAGCAGTGCGAAGAAGGAAAAAAAGAGAGCACATAGCAGTGTAAATATAATTTTCTCTTTTGTAATGCACAGCAGTGCAGTGAGTTTTTGTTTTTGTTGAAATGTGTAATGCAGCAGCATGTGAATGTAATGAAAATTTACACACAGTAGTGTAAATCCTTGCAGTGAGAAGACAGAGTAAATTTCCTTTTGTATGGAACTGGAAGTTCCTTGTGAATCCCTCTGAGAGAGAGAGGAAGACCAATCTTTTGTAACAACAGTTTTTTATTAATGAATAGAAATTTGTGCTGTGTGTGAAAACTCTGTCAGTTGCGTGTATTTTTTTTAAAGTTTCCGCCGTGTTAAAGATCCTGAGTTGTAAAAGAGAGTATTATCCTCTGTTCAAGTGTTTTTTTTGTTGTTCTGGAATTATCAGAAATTCCCAGCAGAGTATGATTCTCTGTGTTCAGTTTGTTTGGTTGTTTTTGGGATTTTAACAGAAAAGTCCCCAACAGTGATATCAGAGCTAGTCTAGGCTCTTTGAAGGGTTCAAAGAAGCTGAAGGAAGGATTCTTATTGCAGCAACTTCTCCAGCAGTGTGAACACTCAGGTAAAAGAATCCAAGGTATTTCTCTTAAATACTTGACTGTATTTTGAAGCATAGTTAAGAGTGCAAAAATGGCTGGCACCAGCACCAGCAATAGCATGGGTATGCAGCTCCCATTATTTGATGGTAAAAACTATGACTATTGGGCAATAACAATGAAAGCCTTGTTTGCCTGCCAAGACTTATGGGAAATAGTTGAAGATGGTTTTGAACAACCAGCAGATGAAAATGAGTTTAATGCATTAACTCAGGGAGATAAAGATTTGTTAAAGAGCTGCAAGAAGAAGGACTCAAAAGCCCTCTTCTTCTTGTATCAGGCAGTGCATGGAAGCGTGTTTCCAAGGTTAGCAGCAGCTAAGACATCCAAACAAGCATGGAAAACTCTTAAAACGGCCTATCAAGGCATGGAGAAAGTGAAGACAGCAAAACTACAATTGCTGAGGAAAGATTTTGAGAATCTGAGCATGAAGGAGTCAGACAATATTGACTCATTCTTCACTCAAGTAATTGGCCTGGTCACACAAATAAGATCTCATGGAGAGATGCTTGAAGAAAGGAGGATTGTGGAGAAACTATTGAGGTGCCTACCCTCAAGGTTCCATGTGATTGTCACCACCATAGAAGAGACAAAAGATCTCTCAAACTTTTCAGTTGATGAACTTCATGCATCACTGATCACACATGAGCAGAGATTGAGTAGAAATGAAAACTCATCTCTAGAGCAAGCCTTCAAGACCCAGATGTCCTTTGGAAGAGGAAGAGGTCAAGGCAGAGGAAACAAGAGAGGAAAAGGCAGAAGCCAGAACAGAGGCAGAAGGAACAGTCCAGCAAATGCTCAAGGAAGAGGCAGCAATCCAAATCAGAACCAAGGTCAAGGCAGCAGCCAACAAAGTGGACAACATCATGCTCAAGGACAAAGGTATGAAAAATCCAATGTCCAATGTTATTATTGTAAAAAATATGGCCATTATGCCAGTGAATGTAGGAAGAAGCAGCATGATGTGAGTAATAGCTCTAGTGCAAATATTACTAGAGAAAATGTCAGCCAAGATAATGTTTTGTTAGCTTGTAATATGGCTGAAACAAATTGTGAAGATATATGGTTTCTAGACTCCGGTTGCAGCAACCATATGACAGGAAACTTAGCCCTGTTTTCTGCTTTAGATCAAAGTGTGAAGTCACAAGTCACACTTGGGACTGATAGCAAAATTTCTGTTATGGGTAAAGGAGAAGTTAAAATATTTACAAAGCAAGGAGAAAGGAAAACCATAACAGATGTCTATTATGTTCCTAGAATGAGATGTAACCTCTTGAGTATTGGACAGCTTGTTCAAAAAGGTTACAATGTTTTCTTTGAGAATGATGTATGCACCATCATGGATATCCCACCCAACAAAAGATGCATTGCTGAAGTGAAGATGACAAGGAACAGGATGTTCCCTCTTAGAATAAGGGCAGATTTGAAAAACAAAGATGCAATGGCAGCAGTTACCCAAGAGGCTTTCCAAAGCCAACCAAAAGATGAAAATTGGTTTTGGCACTTGAGATTTGGACATCTCAACTTTGGAGGTCTTAACTTGTTGAGCAGAAAAGGAATGGTAAGGGGATTACCATTGATAGAGAAACCGGACAGCCTTTGTGAAGGCTGCATATTGGGAAAACAACACAGAGAAAGTTTTCCTTCAGGGAAAAGTATAAGGGCAAAAGCACCCTTAGAGATTGTCCACTCAGATTTATGTGGACCAATGCAAAATTCATCTTTAGCTGGCAGCCAATATTTTCTAACATTCATTGATGATTTTACAAGAAAGACATGGGTTTATTTCTTGAAGAACAAATTGGAAGTGTTTGAAAAATTTCGAAATTTCAAAGCACTCGTGGAAAATCAAAGTGGGCTGCGCATCAAAGTTTTGAGAACAGTCAGAGGAGGTGAGTATATCTCCAAAGAATTTTTATGTTTTTGCAGAGAAAATGGAACTCACAAACAATTCACAGTAAGGTACACTCCGCAGCAAAATGGAGTTGCTGAAAGGAAGAACAGAACTATTATGGATATGGTGAGGAGCATGTTGAAGGCAAAGCATTTGCCAAATGATTATTGGGCTGAAGCCGTAAACTGTGCTGTATATATCTTGAATAGGTGTCCTACAAAAGCTGTGATGAACAAAGTGCCTGAAGAAGCATGGAGTGGGAGAAAGCAAGGAATCACCCACATGAAAGTTTTTGGATGTGTGGCTTATGCACACATTCCAGATCAGCTAAGGAAGAAGTTGGACAGCAAAGGGGAGAAATGTTTCTTCATTGGATACAGTGAGGAATCCAAATCTTACAGGCTGTATATCCCATCCACCAAGAAATTCTTTGTGAGCAGGGATGTTCAGTTCATTGAGGAGGAAGCTTGGGATGGAAGCATAGAGAAAACAGTTAATGTTAAAAACTGTTTGTCTCATGATGAAGATGATGAGGAAATGGTAGAAATACATCCCCAAACAGCAGCGCCAACACAAGGACAACAAGGAACACCTTTGAGGAGAAATGAGAGTGCTTCTCCAAGCACACCACAAGGAGGAAATTCAAGTGCATCTTCAAGCACTTGCACACCAAGTGAAAGAGGTAAGAAATTCAGAAACCTAAGTGACATATATAATGAAGGAATGAATTCCTTATTTGCCTTGTATTGTCATGTTGATGATCCTATTCATTTCGAAGATGCAATTAAAGATAAGAAATGGATAGAAGCTATGGATGAGGAGATGAATTCCATAGAAAGAAACAAAACATGGGATTTGGTTGAGCTACCAAAAGGTAAAGAAGTCATTGGATTAAAATGGGTCTATAAGACCAAGTGCAATGCTGAAGGCAAAATTGAAAGACACAAGGCAAGGTTGGTTGTCAAGGGATACAAGCAGCAATATGGAAGAGACTATGAGGAGACTTTTGCACCGGTTGCAAGAATGGAAACCGTGAGAGCAGTGTTGTCCATAGAAGCACAAAACAAATGGAAATTTTATCAAATGGATGTGAAGTCGGCATTCCTAAATGGAGTGTTAAAGGAAGAGGTTTATATTGAGCAGCCTCTAGGCTATGAGAAGAAAGGCCAAGAACACAAAGTTTGCAGATTGAAGAAAGCTCTTTATGGGCTGAAGCAAGCGCCAAGAGCGTGATACAGTAGAATAGACTCCTATCTACTGGAAAATGAATTTGACAAGTGTGAAGGAGAACCCACCGTCTACATCAAAGAAAAAGATGGTAAAATTTTAATTGTTGTTTTATATGTTGATGATGTTATTTTCACAGGTAATGATGATCAGCTCACTGAGAATTTTAAATCAGTCATGAAAGAGGAATTTGAAATGACTGACATGGGTTTCTTGAGATACTTCTTAGGCATAGAAGTAGATCAAAATGAAAAAGGAATTTTTATCTCACAAGCTAGATATGTAAATCAAGTGTTGGGCAGATTTAACATGCAAGAATGCAAAGCAGTGATCACTCCCACGGTAATGAGATTAAAACTCAGCAAAGAGGACAGCAGCAATGATTTTGATCCTAGCTTATATAAGAGCATAGTTGGCAGCCTTATGTATTTAACTGCAACTAGGCCGGATATAATGCATGCTGTTAGTTTAATTTCCAGATTCATGGAGAAGCCAAAAGAAGCACATTGGTAGGCAGCAAAAAGAATTTTGAGGTATGTCAAAGGTACAAAAGGATTTGGCATTTTGTATACTTTTTCAGAAAGTTCAGATTTAGTTGGATACACCGATAGCGATTGGGCTGGAAGTGTGGATGATCGGAAAAGCACATCCGGTTACGTTTTTCACATGGGTTCGGGAGCCATTTCATGGGCTTCCAAGAAACAGCCAATTGTGGCGTTGTCTACAGCAGAAGCAGAATATGTGGCAGCTACAGCAGCAGCATGTCAAGCAGTGTGGATGAGGAGAATGTTGAGGAGCTTAGGCCAAGAGCAGGCAAAAGCAACAATGATTTATTGTGACAATAGCTCTGCTATTGCTTTGTCCAAGAATTCTGTGTTTCACAAGCGAACGAAACACATTGATACAAGATTTCACTACATCAGAGAATTGGTGAACAATGGAGAAATTGTTTTACAACATTGCAGCACTCAGGAACAGGTTGCAGATATTCTCACAAAGCCACTGGATCAGAAGAGCTTTGAATTTTTAAGGAAGCGTCTGGGTATGATTGATAACCCAGCAGTTGAAATTAAAGGGGAGTGTTGAAATAATAATTTCAACTGAAGTTTTATTTGCGATGCGATCTATCGCATATCGCAAATCACAAACACACCTTGTCACCCTCCGTTTGTTCACTTGATTTCTGGCGATTGCGATGGTGCGATGCGATCCGATCGCATATCGCAGATCGCATCATATGTGTGTGCCCCAATTTTGTGTTCCGACCAAATGGGATTATGCGATGCGATTTAAATGAAGTCAATGGGTGAAGTATGGGCCAGCATTAAATAAATTTGACATGAAGTAAAAGTTACATTTATTGACAGCCAGTAAATGTCAGTAAAGCAGTGAATGGAATTTACTGTGGGTTGGTAAGTTTTGGTGAAGTTTTTAATTTTATTTCAGCGGGAGTGTGGGCACAAGTAAAAGCGAGTATGGGCACAAGTAAAAGCTGGTAAAATCATTTAATTTTATTGTTTTTTTATTTTACGGCACCTTGGCAAGTGAAAACGTATGTAAGTCCTTTTGTTGTCATATATATTGTGTAATGTTTCTTTTGTGTAAGTAGAGAGGTAATTGAAAAGAAACGCACAGCAGTGCGAAGAAGGAAAAAAAGAGAGCACACAGCAGTGTAAATATAATTTTCTCTTTTGTAATGCACAGCAGTGCAGTGAGTTTTTGTTTTTGTTGAAATGTGTAATGCAGCAGCATGTGAATGTAATGAAAATTTACACACAGCAGTGTAAATCCTTGCAGTATGAAGATAGAGTAAAGTTCCTTTTGTATGGAACTGGAAGTTCCTTGTGAATCCCTCTGAGAGAGAGAGGAAGACCAATCTTTTGTAACAACAGTTTTTTTTAATGAATAGAAATTTGTGGTGTGTGTGAAAACTCTGTCAGCTGCGTGTATTTTTTTTAAAGTTTCCACTGTGTTAAAGATCCTGAGTTGTAAAACAGAGTGTTCAAGTGTTTTTTTTGTTGTTCTGGAATTATCAGAAATTCCCAGCAGAGTATCATTCTCTGTGTTCAGTTTGTTTGGTTGTTTTTTGGGATTTTAACAGAAAAATCCCCAACAACATTGAAGGCCGCAACGCTGCAGCTGCCTGACTGCACAGAAGAACAATTTTAATGACCCTAATCCCATCCTCCCAAGAATAACTACCTTCCAATGTGGGTTCCATAACTTCCAAAGCTCTCTCCGCGTTATAGAGTCTCCATGTCTGGTAATTGATCAATATCAACCACGCATACAACTTTGGTTAGCAACGAATCATAATTATTATAAGAACATTTCGAAAATATCTACTTCAAAGATAAGATCTATAACGGCTGTACCCGTTCGATGAGAAACTCCGTGTCTTGAGGTGAACTCTGATTCTTTCTTCCACTGATAATCTCAACTACAAGCACTCCAAAGCTGAATACATCTGATTTCTCTGTTAGCTGTCCACGATACGCGTACTCAGTTGCCATGTAACCTCTGCACAATACTATGTACAATGAAATCTCCATATCTGAACCCTCTGAATATTATATGAACCATATTGAAGAGAAAATACTTACAAAGTTCCTGCAACTTTAGTGTTGACGTGGGTTTTATCGTCTTCAAACAGTTTGGCTAACCCAAAGTCTGTTATTTTGGGTTTGTTTTTATGATCGAGAAAAATATTGCTTGCTTTAATATCTCTGTGAATTATTAGAATTTCAGATTCTTCGTGAAGATATGCCAGCCCTCGTGCAGTTCCAACTATGATTTCATACCTCTGTCTCCAATCTAGTAAATGTCGTTTTTCTGTATCTGCAAAACTTACACAAAAAATATTAGCAAGGTACAATACCAACTCAAAACTCGAACAACTCGGTGCAGCGATTAAAGAGGGAGAAGCAACCGAATATAATATTGTCGAGGCTACTGTTCTGAAGGTATTCGTAAGGTAGTAGCCTCTCTGAGTTGTCCACTGAGCAACCAAGCAATTTCACTAGATTCCTATGCTGAACACGACTAATGAGATTTGCTTCATTCAAAAATTCCGCATCTCCTTGACTTGAACCTATTTTCAGCCGTTTAACTGCAATTAATCCAATCGTAGCGGCTGCTACTCCCAGAATTACCCGAACCACGTTGGATCTTTTTGCTTCTGCAAATTTGCACAAGAAATCTCAGATAACTTGCACAAGAAATATCAGATAATTCGCACAAGGATCCTCAAAAATCACGAAAATGAAATCTTTACAAAACCCGCACGATATTCCTGATAATTATAAACAATGTAAAAGAAGATACTTGATACTGGAGGGCTTTCTGTCGGCGAAAGCGACGACGATGGTAATGGCGACGGCGAAATATTTGGAGAATTGAAAAATGGATAAAGCTCGTAACGCATGTAGCAGTTCATAGATCGAAATTTGATCCAAGAACTCCACTAGTGCAATTCTTATTTATTACGGAAAACGCAAACTGTAGGCACGCACAGATCTCTCCAACACTGCGCCAAGCTGTAGATAAGAACTGTGGAATTATAAGGCGCAACGACTTTCTTCGCAGCTTTATAGCTAATATTTTGGAGCAGTACCCTAACAGTAATTGCGAACTCTGGTTTACTGTTTGTGTCACCGTTGCACATAACATGTTTTTCTGCGCTGTCGCTAAAATTGTTGGAAAAACTATGATTGTCGTAACGTAATAAGCAGGCATCTAGTATAATGAAAGCAGAAGTTTTGTTGCATTCTCCAACAATACGAGTGCCGATACCAGTGCCGGATATAATCGCGGCTTTTGCAGATGCCACGCACTGTTTGCAATCGGAGGAGCTTAAATCTCCCCTGCATTGGGCAAACCCATAAACCGTACTGTGGCTGTTTTGCCCGTCATCATGACTAGATGTATTGAATCCACTGGTAGAAACGTTCCCCACCAGTGAATCCAGAACCTGGTTTAGATTACTCTGAAAAGCGCAACCCTTGGTATATTCGCTATTCTCACAAAACCGTATAACGGAATATTGAACGGCGCAGCAGTTGAGAGGGGCATAAGCATACACACACTTACGATAAGGAAGAGGCTGCTAATCAACTCTTTCATCTTCATCGCCACTGTCCACGCGTTCCCGCAACTTTTTCTTCTATTCTAATTAGATGAGTGGAGGCGGTTCAGCAATAGTTTTGGCAAGTTCAATTTAGATGAGTGGAGGTAGTTCAGCAATGGCTTTGGCAAGTTCAAGTTATTCCATGGCCCCTTCAATGTCGTCGCTGGTGGCTTTCGTCGAATTGGCCGATTGTTGACCTACGCCAGCGATCGCGACATCGTCGCAAGTTGCTGTTCTAAAATTGAGAACTCCTTAAAAATTAAGAGAACACGAGGTCGTGATCTGACACCATTTCACACGACGCATTGAAACGATAAGCAGCTATGGAATTTGACGGGCAATTTGATCGTCACATGCCGCCAAAAATTCCCGCCTTTCAACATTATGATAATGGAAACCAATGTTCGAATTACAAAAACGGTAAAATTTAATACACCAAAACAGAACTCCCATATAATATTCCAATTATGAAATTGATATTCCAATTGTAAAAACCGTCAAATTTGAAATTCCTAAAACAGAAACTGTAAACTTAAAAAAAAAAAATCCAGTCTAGATATTCAAATTGTAAGAACAGTCAGATTTGAAATTTCTACCTTTACCACGAGACTTTAATGTGTGAGATGGGTATCTATTTAATTTGTGAGAGAGACCCCCGAAGATATTTTAGTCTGAGATGGGTATCTATTTAATTTGTGAGATAGACCCGCTGAAGATATTTTAGCCTAAGTCTGATTTGAAATTTCTACCTTAATCACGAGACTTTAATGTGTGAAATGGATATCTATTTAATTTGTGAGATAGACCCGCGGAAGATATTTTAGCCTAAGTCAGATTTGAAATTTCTAAGTTAACCACGAGACTTTAATGTGTGAAATGGATATCTATTTAATTTGTGAACTAGATCCCCCAAGATATTTTAGTCTGAGATGGGTATCTATTTAATTTGTGAGATAGATTTCTACGTTAACCACGAGACTTTAATATGTTAAATGGATATCTATTTAATTTGTGAGGTAGAGCCCCAAGATATTTTAGTCTGAGATGGATATCTATTTAATTTGTGAGATAGACCCCCAAGATATTTTACTCTGAGATGGGTATCTATTTAATGTGTGAAATATATCTGCGGAAGATATTTTAGTCTCTACTAAGTTTCGCGGAAGATATTTTAGTCTTCAGGAAGTTTCTGATTTATAATTAACTAGCAATTACACCGAAAGGCATAAAGATACGCCCAAAGAAATTGAGAATGTGGACAATTGCATATTCTTAAAACTTTGAGATTGTTCATCTTTTCAAGATCTCGTAATAAAGACATTATCCCACAGTTTATTATGGTCAACTCTGTTAATTAATTCAACAATTGATAGGAACCAGATTTTCACAGTACACATGTCCATTTGCACTTATAGTAATGAATGGATGTTTGACTGGCAATAGGAGAAGAGTATGATGAGGCCACCATCTCTTAACACAAGAGCAGAGCAGAGAATTGCAGTGCGCAGACCGAGGCATTCCCATGCACATGATGCAGCGTCTCAAGAGCATTGCGTCGGGCGGATCCCCCATCTCACATCAGGGAGGAGATGGTGGCATAAAAAGGGCTAAATTTGAATAAAATACATGAACGTGACCCTTAGACACAGAGTAAAGGTATTCAAATAAACAAAAAAATTAACTAGCCAACTTAAATATACTTAACAAAGATCCATGCACATCCTTCTATTTTTACATTGCAATTTTACAGATACAGAAGGTTCATCATACAATATATTAAAAACATGCACCGACATGAACCAATGAAAGCCAAAGGAAATTTCAGAGTGTAATTCGTTCTATATTTTTGGCCTAGTTGTGAAGTGGCCTAGTTGTGGATCTTCAGGTTGGTGAGAATGTTGTTGTTTACTAGATCAGCCAAATGATCCATGTATTGAAATGGCCCAACTCCAGTAACAAGGCCCTGAATGAAATAACCCAAGATAACCAACATTGCAAGCCTTCCATTCTTGACCTCTTTCAGCGTCAAATCTTTCATGGACTTCTCGTCCTTACCTAATCCCAGAGGATTGAATAAGGGACCTTCGGGGTATGCGAGATTACCTGAACCACCCAAGTACTTCTCAAATCCCAAGAAATATTGTTTTCCCATCGATCTGGGGTTTTTGTAATCATGTAATCTTCTGTGTTCTGCAAATCCCATCAGGGCCATCTCTAGCACAAAAAGAGTGAAAGGGTCAGCCCAGTAGTTATATGTCCCTGTTGGAGGAATGACTCCAGTTCGGACCCAGGGAAGTGCGGTCTCCTGTGGGATTAGCCCCAGTTTGCCTAAAGATTTCAAGAGCAATGGCTCCAACTACACCCAGCATTGCGATTCAGTCATTAATGATTTCTCCATAAGCGAGCCAACCCGGTTCGATAAAATCTCGAGGTCCTTCAGGATCCATCAAGCCCAATGGATCAAATCCAAAGTCACCAGGTAGGCTGCAATTACCCAAATATATTCAAATAATCAGAAGAAGAATCACCATTCCATATAACTCTTTGAGAATTTCATTGGTGTCCTACTTCTATAACTTTTAAGTTTTTATGGATAACAAGTTGAAGAAGAGGACATTAAACAAATTGTATGAATTGTCTAACCTTAACCCTTACAGGCAGCATGGGATATGCAGCATGAATATACAAATTAGTTAAAAGTATGGGTAAACAACAACAAAAGCTGTCGAATTTGGCATCCTTTTCAGATTACAAATTAGTTAAAAGCATGGGTAAACAACAACAAAAGTTGTCGAATTTGACATCCTTTCAATATAGTATATTAGCAAACAATGATCCCACAACAGTTACAAAAATTACCCCATACCCAGCCAAGTTGGTCACCAAAGACCCCAAAATCAACCCATCTTGAAATAAACAAGCAATCAAGACCTTACCTTCACTATATTAGTTAAGTGACTTTACGACATTCAATTTTCATGAGGTAGGCAACCCTAAAGGTTTAGCTCATATATTAATTCTTTTATAATAATAATAATAATAAAGTTATAATCTAGTTGTTAGGTTTCATTAGCTCAACCGATTGAGGATGGGCCTCGTGAGCAAGCAACCTAGGATCAAACTTCAATCACGGTGGTTGTGTTTTGGGCTAGGGGGAAAAGACATGCTAAAAATCTAGTCAGCTAAGGGCTGGTGTGGCCCAGGCCGGGTGCGATCCCCAGGTGACTTTGACGGCTTAGATGCCCTTGGGGTGTGATCCCTAGGTGACTTTCACGACTTAGATGCCCTTAGTCAAGCCTGGAGGATCACAAACTATTTGACAAAAAAAAAAGAAGCTATAACTTAGTTATTGTTATTGTTATTTTTTTTTTTTTGGAAATGTAAGACATCTCATGAAGCAAGTGTTTTGATGCTTATCAACATTTCTCAACCATTTAATTTATATGGTAGTGCTAGTTTTCAATTATATTTTGTTATATATATTTTTTCTTTGTACCTATATAATGTGACATATTATGATGCTTAATATATTATATAAGCTTACAATTATATTTACATATTTAATATAATAGCTTACAATTATGTGAGGTAGTTTTTTTCTTGGGTCATGGATATTTATTTTGTAACACTAGCTCTGTAAGAAAGAGATGTAATGTAAGCATAACAATTTTGACTTTATAAATTAAAAATTAATAAAATAAAATAATTTATGATTGGCAGTTTGGGCTCCACGTTTTGACAACCTATGGATTTCCCTATGGTATTTCTCCATATTATTTGTTATGATGAAATGAGGAAATCTATTAGAGAATGCAAAAGTACAACATTAAATTCATTTTTACATTGGACTTGATTACAATCTATATATTTTTTTATGGTATTTGTGCATATTATTTATTATTATGAAATGAAGAAATCCACTATAAAATGTAATAGTACAAGATTAGATTCATTTTAACATTAAACTTGATCCCCTTAAATGCTTGATAAATCTAAATTTAAAATAAATCTAAGTTAATATTTTTCCTAATTGATAAAAATATTAATTTAATTAAAAATAGTCATAACAATAATATATTTTATTTTTATTTTTATTTTATTATAATGTCACATGTTTTTTAGTTTATAGTTATTGGTATTGTATTTGTTTATCATCTACAAATATCATTTAAAATATATAAGATAGTTATGGTCTCTTTCAACTGTCGAAGTTATTGGTTGAGTTAAAAATAATTATAAGCTATATGTTTTGGTTTAGTTAAAAATAATTATAATTTACTTTTTATAATACATATTTAAATATGTAAAATAATAATAATATTAGATTATTTTTGTGATAAAATAATAATAATATTAGACTATTTTTTGTGATAAAATAATAATAATATTAGACTATTTTTTGTGATGGGTGGACATGTAATTAATAATAAGGGAATGAGGTTTTGGATGAAGTATTTAGGTTACGAGATTAAGGGCAAGGGAATATAGATTCATGGTATAGGTGGTAGAGTTGGTTTGTGTGTGCATTAAACTATATAGTGGTTACTAGAAGGGTATTTATGGAAATAGAAGACGAATGGGTAAACACATGGAGATTTTTGGAAAAGAAATTGCCAATTTTTTTTATTTTTTTGAATTTCTTAATGGTGTTTGCTTTGAAATGGGAGAGGCACAAAACAAGAAAAATAATGAGAATTTAAGAGAAGGAAACATAAAATGCCATGGGAGAAGGTTTTTTTTTCTACTTTAGATGAACTTAGGTAAAGTCTCATGGAACTTTGATGGGTGTTTGTTTTAGGGTAAGGCTTGCAAACTCTCTAATTTTGTTCAGGATTTATGGTCTATAATTGTATTTCCGATAAGTTGTTGCTTTTTTCTATTACTTTCCTTTTAGTGCTTGAGTTTAGTCTTTGTGACAGTGTAATTTGTTTGGCAATTAGTAGTTGGGGTTTGTCCTCAATTCTAGGTTGGGATTTTTCTTCCATAAATTGTAGTCTCTCTCGTGGTAACCAAGGAGGCTAATTTTTAGATTCCCTATCATTGTTGTTACTCTGGCTACCTTTTGGAGAGTCAAGCCTCTCTTATGGGTGGAAAAGTTCCTATTGTTGGCATCTCTCGTTGCACGCTTCACAATTTGAGTTGCTCGGGTTCACCCTCTCTAGAATTGTTATGTATTTGTGTTCTCCCAGTGGTGGAAATAACAAAGGAAAATAACCAATATGGACAAAAAGATCAACATACTAGCTAAACACCTAGCAAGTATTGAGTTCACAAACATAAAAAAGGAAGTTGACCCACTTGAAACCATTCATGTGGATTCCCTTATAGCCTAGTACATGTCTTTTCTGAGTTTTTGTTATTTTAATTTATTATGTCATAGACTTATCTAGTCATATTATGTGGTACATCCACATATAAGTTATATGACATGGAGGATCTTTTATGACATACCAATTTTTTTTAAATAAATTAAGTCATTGTATTGGTTCATGATATTGTAATAGAGTCTATTTACATATTAAGATTCTCCATGATAAAGTGATGGTAAGTCTCCATGGTTAAGAATCTTGTTCCATGTTTTTTAAACACATATATGCTTAACTCATATATCAAATTTTTATTTTTATTTTTAAACAACGTAACATGTATAATGAAGTGAGTATTTTGATGCTTATCATGGATCGATGTTTATTTTTGTTTACCAACCATTCATCTTATTAGCTATGATAATTTATTTTTCATTTCCATCATGCTAAATATTTTTATATTAATAAATAATATGGATTTAAAGTAAAATGTTATTGCCATAATATTTACTTGGTAGTTAGGATATTGATGTATGCTAAAATTAACAAAGAATTAATAATAATCTTGGATGGCAATAAAGAAAATAGTAAATTCAATAAAAAAAAAAATGAATTTATTTTGTTTTATGTATTTTATATTTAATGAAAAAACATATTAATTTAGAGGAAATGGTTTATTTTGGATAGAATTAAGAAATACAATTTTGATATATATATATATATATATATATATATATATATATAATACACTCAAATTTTAAAAATTAAATAACTTTATATTTTTGAAAAAATCTATGAAATCTTTACTAAAATTAACAATAAAATATTATTGGAAAAAGATCGTTTTATTTACTAACTAAATTATGTATTCAAAAAACCACAAATATTTAGTAGCAAGCCTTTTTTTTAATGACTTTAATTTATGAAATTCCTTTAAATTTCCTATACATTGGAAAATTGAAATTCAAATATAAATAGTATTAAATTCAAAATTATATATATATATATATATTTCAATTTAGGATCAAGCCCATCCTGTCTAGACATATTGCCCCTCAACAATTTGCTTTCCTGGAAGATAGGCAGATCCATGAAGCCATTGGCTCCACCCAAGAAGCGATTCATTCCATTTGGACCAAGCACCTTAAGTGTATTCTGCTGAAGATAGACCTTTCCAAGGCATTTGACCGAGTCAGTTGGCTTTTTATCAAAATGATACTTATACATATCGGTTTCCCCCACGCCCTCATCAATTGGATCATGGCCTGTATCACATCTCCCACCTTCAGTATCTTGATCAATGGATCTGCCTCTCACTTCTTTCATTCTGAAAGAGGGCTGCGACAGGGCTGTCCTCTTTCGCCTCTCCTCTTCCTATTGGTCATGGAAGCCCTGAGCCGGCTTATCATCTCAGCAAAAAGGGAAGGGACTATCAGAGGCCTCAAAATCACTGATGAATGCTACCTCACTCACCTACTGTTTGTAGATGATGTCCTAATCCTATTGGATGGCAGCATACAGGACACAACTACCTTCACTCGCATTCTAGGTCTCTTTTCACATGCTACGGGAATGGAAGTTAATCGGTTGAAATCTACTATCACTCTGGTAGGAACTTCAGCAAATGAAATCCATATGGCAAGGCAGGCATTCCCATACACTCCACAGCCATTGGACAGGGGGCTAAAATATCTAGGATATTGGTTAAAACCGACTTGCCAAAAGATCGCAGACTGGGTTTGGCTGGTTGCAAAAGTGGAAAAAAGACTATCCTGCTGGAGCCATAGATATCTATCCAGGGCTGGGCGGTTAACCCTGATCAAATCAGTACTTGAAGCAACGCCGGTATTCTGGATGGCTCTGGCCTGGATCCCTCGGAACATTCTGACAAAACTACAGCAATTATGCAATAGATATTTATGGGCAGGCAACCAAGATAAGCGTATCTTTGCCTGGATCGGCTGGAATAAGATAACTTTACCAAAGAAATGGGGTGGCTGGGGGTTAAAGGAGCTCCCTATCTTTGCCAAAGCCCTGGCAGGGAAAATGGGCTGGGCTCTACTGACATCTCAAAGCTTATGGACTAGACTTACCTACCACAAATACATTTGGCCCCTCAGCATCATCGATTGGGTAAGACTCCCAGAATGGAACAAAATAGGCATATCATCTATCTGGAAGGCCCTATTACACTCTCTTCCACTAATCAGAGACTACCTGGTTTGGCGTATCAGAGCCGGGAATAGAGCAAGGATTGGGCTCGATCCTTGGACCGGTAGTGGAGGGAGACATATACTCCCTCGAGAACTGGTGGAATATCTCTCAGCACAAGATATCAAAGTAATCTCGCAGATCGCGGATCATGATCACTCTGATATATTCCACCAGGCATGGAAATCCGCGCACCAGCTAAACCTCCCCAGAAGATGGCACCCAGTTTGGAGAGAATACAGAGAGGCCCTGATTGAATCACATATTCGAATTACAGAGGGGCAGGACGAACTCGTATGGAACCTGGCTGAATGCGGTCTATACACCCCCAAGGCGGGCTACCTCCAGCTAATCTCTCACAAGAAGCCCGAAGTCCTAGCTAGCTGGTGGCAGAATATATGGAAACATTCCGCATCACCGCGATCAAAGCTCTTCACCTGGTGTATACTGCGAAATAAAATACCCACTGGAGAACGGGCACAGAACGGTCCTACCTGGTGCGTTCTCTGTAAAGAAGCCTCAGAGTCAACAGAACATATATTCCTGAGATGCCGTTCGACTCTGAACCTTTGGAAAAACCTTAAGAATTTCACGAATTACTCGGGGGAATGGAACGGAACAGATCTCATTAACGCATGGACAGAATGGGATAAGAGAAATAAAGGTTCAAAGAATATCAATCTGCCCATAATCGTAAACTGGTCCATATGGAAATCTAGAAATCGGTTAATATTCGAGGACAAGCCGATTCACTGGCCACTGATTGAGGCTGGTATCATCACTGCCCTGAGAGAGCTACCAGACCCGCCCCCTCCAAAATCTCGACATCCTACCCCCCCCTCTCATCGATCAAAGTATACCTTGGGCCTACTTCGACGGAGCGGCAAACATGCAGAGCTGTGGGGGCGGAATCATTATCCATTTATCTGAGCATCATCTATACAAAATAAAGGCTGGTTTGGGTGCCGGAACCAATAACTTCGCAGAACTCATCACACTGCGCCACTTACTGCATTTTGCACTGAGTCACCACTGCACTAGCATCAACATATTCGGGGATTCTCAGATCATCATTAATTGGATTAATGGCACATCCACATGTCACATACACACACTCACCATTATATTGAATGAAGTTCTCGAACTCAAATCAGCATTTAACAATATCACTGTTTCACACATCTACAGCGAACATGACAAAGGCGCTGATAAATTATCCAAGGAGGCAGCGAGGATGGACAAAGGCATCTGGGAGATCATAGAGATCAAAGACCAGCAAGAACAAAAATTTTACCACCGTCCTTACATAGACCCGGAATATCCAACCACGGGTCATCTAACAGTTTAAAGGAATGTGCACGTCCATGACAGCAGTATATATACTGACAATTTTTGTAAATTTTTGTATTTATTATCAGCTAGATAGATGCCAAAAAGGCACACTGTAAACAGCACTATATAGAATACCCTGCGTGGTAAAAATATACAACAACAAAACTGAAATTTTTTGAAAAAGATCAGATACAACAGAATGACTATGGCATATGCTTCAATGCATCTACATATGTAAATTTTCATATTAATGAAATTTACGGATTTTTCCAGTGGAAAAAAATATATATATATATTTCAAACCATCAAATTTCCGGTGGATGTTCTACCTACAGTGATGCGGAAAGGGAAGATTAATTAAACAAAATTTGCAACTGCATATTCTAATGAATTAAATTTATTTCGATATATGACCTCAGACATTACTTTTACCAAAAAAGGCATCCATTTCCTGTCAAAATATTATATGTAAAATTGTTTGCGTAGACAATAGCCCACACTCCATATCCTTCATAAAGTAGACGATTTTCTTCTGCGGACTAATCCCTACTACTTTTACTCCGTGCCTTCTACCTGTGCATGACTAGAGTTTCATTTGTTTGTTTTTTCCCACACCTAAAAAGTTAGTATGACTTTATGTAATTTTGAACCTTTATGACTAGAGTTTCATTTGTTTGTTTTTTTCACGCTAAAAAAGTTAGTTTGATGTAATTTGGAACTTTTATGACTAGAGTTCCATTTGTTTGTGTTTTCCCACACTAAAAAAGTTAGTTTGACTTTTATGTAATTTTGAAGTGGTGTGAATGAATTGATATATTTTTATATAAAATCTGCATATTTATATTATTAAATATAGTTGATATATATATATTTATCATTATTATTTGTTGTTTTTTTCATTAATATATGAAAATGACATTTATATATCAATCATATTTATTAATGTGATTGTGTTAATAGATAACTAATGTACATGGGACAAATCGGCGTAGATAATGGTTGGTTATGGTTAAAAATGGTTGTTAAGGGTTGATGAGATAGACAATGGTTGAAAATGTTGACTAAGGTTGAAGAGAGTTGATTAAGGTTGACCATGACT
This sequence comes from Pinus tabuliformis, assembly GCA_031772625.1. Classification (NCBI taxonomy): domain Eukaryota; kingdom Viridiplantae; phylum Streptophyta; class Pinopsida; order Pinales; family Pinaceae; genus Pinus; species Pinus tabuliformis. Next base: position 1,381,097,815 of record CM062818.1, on the reverse strand, counting down.
AAGTGTGGTCAGCCATCAATATGAAAATGTACTTATGTTACATTAATCTAAAAATGTGACATTAATGTTAACAAGTGTTACATTTATGTTCACCATGTTTGACCATGATTGATGTTACATTAATGTTATTATTAATGCTACAATAGTAGCTACATTAATGGTTGAAGAAGGTTGATGAGGTTGACCATGGTTGATCGAGGTGGACTTTGACTCAATATGGTTGTTTATGGTTAACTTTGGTTTACCATGCCAACCATGGTTGACCAGGGATGTAGAATATAGATTATGGTGGGCTAAACATGACCATGGATGACCATGTTAACCATGTTTAACTTGGTGACCATGTGATCGATATTTACGATAGGAATGAAATGATTTACAGATTTATAACCAAAACATAGAGATACAATGAAACTTGAGTTCTATTAATAAATGGAAAATGTTGAAACTATATAAATTCAGTATGAAAACAAACTAACTCGAATGGCAGTAGCTTATCTTTGAGAAGAAATGTAATGGCTACATGCCTTCTTCGAATTGTAATATAGTGAGGCTCAGAGGCATTTTTCGTCATGAAGAAGCAATGAGAAACCTTAAAAATTCAAAAACCTAACCTTAAGAGATGAAGTGCCAAAGGCTTGTGGCCCCTAATTGGGTAAGTTGGAACTTGGGGTCATGACAATGACATACAATCTTTGTTTGGTACACATGATAACTCATTAGAAAGGTTTATTTGATATGTACAATTTCTAACTATTGAGAAAGCATACAATTTTGGTTGGTTCATTTCCCAAAAAATCGTCATTGAGGGTCTCAAAAGAGCTCTCGGAGTTCGAGACTTAAAAATTGTAGAAAAAGTGTCAAAATAGAAATTTTGTTGTGAACAAGTGAAATAAATGGGTGGCCACTGATATCCACTCGGATTAGTCCTACCCCATAGGAAGCAATGATCTACATTGTGTTGATTTCATTTATAAGACGAAGAAACTTCTACTAACCTTGGTCCCTGCTAAGCCACTTGCGTTGGTGTAGGATTTAGCTTGCTTTGACAACTCAATACAAGTAAATCCTCTATTGGTGAGTGTTATTAATTTGTGTGTCCATGATCTGGTCAATTGTGGCTTGTTCAATGCAATTTGGATTGAGCTCTATTAGTATTAGTTACTCTGTAATTTTTTATGTGTCCAACAATGATGAAAGTATGGCAAAAGACAATCCACATTGAATATTGGGTGTAGGCCAAGGAAGGGAGGACACTTAGCTCAAAATAATTGTCACCCACAACCTTGGTGTTGGTGTAAGTGATAGTGTAATGTCCATAGCAGAGTAGTTGAAACTTCTAATGGGCCCTTGGAAGGTGTTCCTTCTGCAAATGTAACCAGACCTTGTCTCCCACTTGAAACTTGTGTGGTACTTGGTGCTAATCACGACATTATTTGTACTTAGTATTGGCTTTTTTCATGATATCATGAACTTGTTGGTGGATGTGTTGAATTCATTCAATAAAATTGGTAGTTTTGTTGGCCCTAGATTCAAAATGTGCAAATTATTCTTGGGTAGTTACAAGGAGCAATGCGACATCAATGAGACCTAATGGTTGAAATCACATGCCCACTTGAAATATTTTGTGGCTAGTTCAGCTATCAAGAGATTTTTGTAGATGTGTTGAACATAGGGGAGACTCTCATCCCATTTGCATGGATGATGTCTATGACATCAACATTCATCTTCCTCTGATGTAAGCCATCCATAAACTTTCCTTATGGCTTTGTTCACGTCTATTTTAGTTTTTTAATGGAAATTATATTCAGCTTATACTCAATAAAAACTTTCTCTCCATTCATTATAACAAAGGAATTCAAAAATTCTATAAATTCAGGCTTAATAGAGTATTAAATTTCTATACTTCGCCTTTAAACCTCCAGCAATTCTTACTCAAACCAATCCAGGTTTCAATTTTCCAAGATATTTTTGGCCCTTAGTTCAATATGCAATGCATACATACCCATCTGTATGGACACTTGAAAGCCATCTTTCACTATTGTTTGACCACCTGGACTTGGTTGATGGGTCTAATTTGTCCCATAATTTGTTTTGAATGATGATGATGAGATTAGATTTATCCATATCCCCTCATCACAGGAATATAAACAATCCCATTTGAACTTCTATGGAGCATAAACGATGGTGCTTGATTTCACCTACATGGAAAAACATTGTGACGGATCACGCCCCAACAGAGATTGCAAACTCAATAATGTTATGAATAGTCACATTCAATTGTTCAAACTAGTGACAGGATTAAGCCATTGTTAGGGGAAACCACTTGAGTTAAGCTCTTTTTCCTTATCACACTATTCGGCCTCTTTTATGAGATGGGATTTACCTCAACTGGGCTTGTCTCTTGTATGCATAGGAATTGACATTAAATGGATTTAATTAAAAACGCCTACAGATTCACATTATATAGTATACATTTGAACAACCAGAAAACGATTTGGTAAAGTTAACTATGCTTAGGTGCAAAAACTCTTTCTTATACAAATATTCGACAATTACAACAGGCTCATCAGTAGACGTTTTTTACCAATCACAAAGATGCATATGCTTCAAGAAATCATACCCAACGATGACTTTGAGGCTTCAAAATGACTTTCATTCACTTCACAATAGAAACACAACTTCCTTCAGTAGTCATAGCAACATCTTCAACCTACGAATATTTTATGTATCAGACATATCGAGATCAACAAAATCATGGACAACAACTGCGTTAACACAAAATTCCTACATACCACTCAGAAACACATAATTTAATTAAAAGGATATTTTGTACATAATTTCATCTCATAAATCTACTACTTCCCTAACCCTTGCGCTACCCTGATTACATCACTTTTTCTTTTTTCCTTATATTAGCAAACCTATATTACATTACTCTATATCTTAGCTTTTTCCCCGATTTCAAATTTTTATAAGGATTTTGGACTGATTTTGGCTCAAATCCCTAAATTCCTTTCGGGATCTAACCACTATATCTCCTATATCCACTTTTCTGTCAATAGATCTAAATACCCTATGATCTCTCTAAATTATCAAGTATTCTTGAGGCTTCTCACTATATCTCCTATATCCATTTTTTTTCAATAGATCTAGATACCCTATGATCTCTCTAAATTATCAAGTATTCCTGAGACTTCTCAATGTTTATCATGTTCTCTAAAGAAACATAGGAAAACACATTTAAATAATTAATTAGGGAACCAATTCCCCTAGTAAATGAACACTCCTAGATTTGGTCAAAGGATATTTTTACTTGAGGTAAGATGAACATGCATCATACTCCCAAGGCTTGAGCATTTCATGGTCTCCTCACCATGCATTATACTGATTGAAATCCTCTTGGATCCCAAATTTTATGTTGTAACTTGCCACTTGTTGGATTGACATTTTGTGGTCCTCTAGTTTTTTGCCATCATACTTGATTCAAAAACCTATTTTTATTTTGTGTAGCCTCATTGTTCCATATGTCACCATTGATCATTTGTTGATAATTGTAGTAATTGTTGTTGCACATCCACTTGAAAACCCTTGTTCATGATTTCATTGTTGATTGTTGATTATAACTTCCTTCAGTTGAACCCATTACTCTTTGACAAAGCAATTAAGGTTTCCACAAATAAAATTCAAATCCTTTTTCTATATTTCCTTTATCTTCCATTATTATCATTTGATGGTTCCAACTATTTCTTCTTTATCCCTAGGTACAACAATCCATATGTTTTTGTTTTGTTGATTTGTTATAATACACAACCTATCTACTTCTACTAGTTCAAGTGAAATTCTTTCACTTTTAAAAACATAAAAAATATTTCTCATATATTGTCCTTCCCTCCTAATAAAATCAAAGTCTTTCCAATTGAATCGTAAAACCATATTGCAGTCAATCACATCCTTTATTCTTTCACCCTCTCCAACTTGATTTCATGTTGCAATTTTGTATTTCTGGTAATCGTTTTCTGTCTCTAACAACATCAAATGTGAAGGGCGTCGGAATTCTCATTCCTTCATTCCAAGCTTTGTTTCTTTCGTTCAGCAGGGGTAACTAGATGATCTCATTTCCAAGGTCTCAATACTCTTCTTCATCTGCACAAAGAAAAATTTCTCCATACATATTTTGAAAATATATATTTAATACCTGAAAATGAAAAATTTATGATCAAATTACATTTTATATTAATACCCCCTTCAAATTATTTTGATGCTCATGTTGCTGGTATCCATAGGATATAATCAAATTGTCAAGTTCTCCCGTCATCATCTCCTCTTTCCAACTTACATCAGATATTAACCACCTAAAAAGTCTGCAAACTGAGTTATTTCCTAACAACTATTTTCCTTTATGTCCTTAATTCATTCAGGTTCCTTCCAACTAGCTTCAATTCCTCTCTTCAGCTGATTTATTTGGATTTGGAAAATTTCAATACGAAAATATTCTCGCTGGTTGAGAAATAAATCCTTGCACTAACTAGTTGTTTCTTCAAACTTAATCATCTTTAAATATTTAGAATTGACCTTATTTTCTTTCAAAGGATCATCTCTTTAATTCTTACTGCTACTCCTAAAAGCAATATTTTTTCTATCTCCTGTTAACATAGATTTACGTCTCAATAAAATGGAGTGTACTGCAAATAAATCCATTATTTTAGCATTACCTTTAAGTTTTTACGGCACGTCCTTCAACAGTTCTGGTTCCCCATTGAAATCCTCAACTTATACCTCCAAACATTGTATTTTTACTTTAGTTCACAATTAGCCCATTTCCAATGCATTCAACTTCTTTCTTTGATCAACCTAAACAAACATGCAAAAAAGAAATCCCTTATCTTCCACATTTTCTTTCCTATATCGCACACCAATATTACTATTGAATAGAATATTTTATGGTTCTTTATCATTTTTATCTCTTGTTTTCTTTGTCATGTTGTGCTCCAAAATTGTCATACCTAGAAATTTTTGGACTAATTCTCCCTCATTTCCTTTAGAAAATTCTAGATTATCTTCTTGTCCTAGATTCCTTGAGTTCTTTGGAATATGCTACGCTCCGTTCTTCTAACTAGTTCCTTCCTTAGCTTTTTTACATTGTTTCAATATACAATCCTACAAAAAATAGGTTTCCTCCTTCCTTTCCAAGCTCCAATTGGTTTTAAAAATTAACAAAACTCCCTCAAAAATAATCAAATACATGCTTCACATAATAAAGAAAACTGAGAAAATATACCAATGAGTTTTATCTTACAAATCAGGAGATTTCCATACTGAAAGATTACTTCATGTTCTTCAATATTACCTCCCTATTCGTCTTCATGCTCTACTAAACCTTGTTATTCTTCACAAGCGTAGCGTTCTCTTTGTGGGATTTCACCTTCTACCATTATCTACTCAGTTCTATTGCCTTTGGTACATGCAAATACACATTCACACAAATAATTGAAACCATTAGCTTGTTTAGTCTTTGAATGATCTGTTGTTGAATGTTAGTTTTGTTGTACTAATTTCAACTTCAGAACTAAAAACAATTGCTCATCATTTCCTTCATGTGCATAAGTTCCCTTTATGGTGTTTGTGAATGAACAGGTAAATTCTTTTCAAGTTTTATGTTAAATTCATGAGCAAAATAGCATGAAAGTAAACTGTTGAACAACAACAAACAAATGTATAACAAACCATCAAAATGAACACTTAACACAGTGTTTTGACGAAGGATTTCACCCCTCTTGGGCTACATCTCCTTGGTCTAGCTTCCATGGCTTGGGCCTCTGTATTGGTTAAAAATGGCAAAAAATGTTGTTTACAATGTTCTTCTTCTACTAAAACCTACTTCAATGTGCCTAGAATACCAAAATCATCTAGGAATGCCTTTTCCTGATCCCAATTTGGTTGAAAATTGCAAAAGCTTGACCAAAACAGTTTCTCCCAGGAATTCTCCACTTAAACTAGAGTAACTCTAGTTAACTTTGCTAAATCTAGAGTTAGCGCCGAATTTAGGGGCTCCGCCAATTTTTCCGCCAACTTAACTCGCAGTTTAATTAAATGATAAACATGTATTAATTAGGATTTAATTTGGATTATCACATTAAGCGCATTTAATGGCACAGTTATGCTATCCGTTAACTTGTGGTTTGTGGTGGTGGTCACATATGAGCGGTAAATGCCAACGGTTTACCATTAACATTATGGCTTATTTGACCGTCAGTTCTTCGGTAGTGGCCACATGGGAGGGGGTTGGCCCTCTCCTCCCCCAATTGCAAATTGTTTAAACTTTAAATAGAATTTAAAACCATTGACTGTTAAGAACTGAACTGGTGGTAGAATGGTAAGGCATGGAGTTTACATGGGCAAGCTAACGGGTTCGACTCCGCTAACCTGCCCATATTTTTGCCACTATGCACCGATAATTCCAACCTTTGGGGAGGGACACGTGGTGGCCTCTGGGCTTGCACATGCCCCCTTCTCATTAGTCCTTTATCCGACCAATTAAATGAAGCCAACTCACCATAACGTAAACCAACTACAACACGTCACTTGGTGAGATCCTATTATCCATTGACCAAATTTGACTTGCCCAATCACCTAGCATGTTAGAAGTACGAACTTCTGACTGTGTAGTGACTGTACCTTTTTTTTCAAAAATTCATTTATTTCACAAAGTGGATAGAACGCAATATCTTCCTCATACAATCTCCATTTTGAGTGAAACGAGTTGTTCTGGGATTGTATCGCCAAGACATACGTGATTGTTTGGGTTTTGAGTGATTCTAAGAACTTTTATTTTTGAGCTAAATACTGAGCACTTGATCATTCCTCCCCACTGGAAGCCTTTTGGACTCCAAAAGATACTATCAATTGTTTAATAGTTGAGGGTACAACTCCCTCACCTTCTCAATTTGCAACCATTTGGCCTTAGAAGGATTTTGTACCTTTAGTCCCACTCGAAGGTATTCAACATTCCCTCTCTTTGAAGTTCTGGTTCTTTTGTCAAAAATGAGATCTTGTTGAAGTTCATTAAAATATTCTGGCGAGAAGTCATCTATTGATGGTTGTTGGCTTAGTGGGCCCTGACCCAGGTTCAGTATTAATTAGCCAAGAAAATCCATACACTACTGGCCCTTTTGGCATAAATTCGCAGAGAGCGGACAAAAGTCTCTTCTGAAGCAGTATGGGGGGATGTAGGAACCATGTTTCCGCACCGAGATATGGTAGTGATGTCGTTTTATACCATAAACCTACCTTCTTGCATATCGATAATCCTTTGAGGGCTTGTCGATATACTTCTCTTATCCGGCTTCTAGACCTTCGTGAAGGTCTACAATTATCTTTCGCGTACCATAAACAGGTGATCTATCTAATTGCACACTTCTGTAAATGTTTTTACCGCTATATTTACCCCCATCGGCTTAAGTATATGATAACTTCAACATGCATTAAGATATTCTTCACGTAAACCAATATTATTACTTGCGTTCATATAACAAAGTAAAACATATAGATTCACACATCAATATAGCATTAAATCATAAACCCAACATTATTCATAACATAATCACATGCACTCATAATAGAAGTAAATAGATCAACACATGTAATTCTAGAATAATCATCTTTATTAATGCTTCAGATCTTCTTTACAGACTCTAACTATCCTGCACACACAGCTGCATGAGTCTGTGCACTCAGCTGCGGACTTCTACCCTGGGCCTCTGAGAAAATAACTGTAGAGCCTCTTTCCTACGCTAAGACTCTTCACTCTTAGCTCTTACTGACCCATTACATCAACATCAATTACCAAATCTAATCTGAGCTGCCTTAGACTCTTCTAAGACTTCCCTTTTTATACAATCCCATGGTCTGTGGACTATGGGTAGATCTCCTCAATTTAACATGACTTACCTAAACGAAAGTCAGAAACCCTTTATGACACTTTACATCTTCGCACTCTGCGACCACAAAATGTGGAGACTTTACACTTTTTATACAAAAACTTGGGCTTTCTACCCCAAAACTTGGGCTTTTAACCCCAAAAATGACCCTAGGGGACCCTGTCCCAATAGGCCCCAAACACAAATATGGTGAATTTCCCTTGAGTCACTCTCCTAGCGCAGAGATCTTGCTACGAAGACCTCCAAACTCCACTTGCACCACTACAACTTTAGCGGTACACTGCTTCACCGCCTACTTGACCTGCTCTACCAGTTGCTCTGTCGCTGGTCCTACGCTATCTACCTGGATCTTCTGTTGTAATGTCTGTAGGCTAGCCATCTTTCCTTCAATGTTGGCAGTGAGTGCATAGGCCTCATCCAGCCAAGGCCCCAATTTGGACTTGAGTATTTCCTCTTTGCATTGCGTTGCTTCTTCCTGTTCCTTCAGTTCCTTTGCTTCTTGCAATTTCACCAATCTCCGCGTGATGACAACGGTGCACGTCGCCGTTCTTGCATCGTCATACCATTGTTGTAATTCACTCACCTCGGTATTTAATGTCTCCAAGTTAGGATCTTCCCGTACACTGGTAAGTACCTCCAGCGATTGCTCAAAGAGCACAGTGAAATCTATCACCACTTTATCTACTGCAAAAACTACATCCTTGACAACTACCTCGCGTTGTTCTTTGACCTCTGATGGAGTCAAAGGTTGGGCCTTCAAATCAAGCTCTGTAATCTTAAGGTTCAACTCAAACTGAACCTTGACTAGCTCGGTTTTGGTATCGCGCACAGCTATAGCCAACTTCTGAATCTTGGCTTCCGCTGGCTCTTCTTCTGGGATATGTAGCTGTAGAATAGTTATGTATGCTTCAGCGACTTATGAGCCTCATTATTGAGCAATTATATGGGCCTTAATTAGCCTAAATTCACCTCCTAGCTTAGTCAAACCAACTATTCTCACAACTTATTGCATAGTTTTGATTATATTTTGTTTATGAAATGAGTTAGAGTTGGATATTTGGCTTTTTGGTCAATGTGCATATAATGCAGGAAAAAAGGGTAAAAGCAAGGGAAAATGTAGGTATAAAGGATAAAAGAAATGAGCTATGGCAAATACCTTGGTAAAGACTCGAATGATACGAGGGAGAGTAATTATAGGAGGTCAATCCCCCTCGTTTACTACCCCTCCATTCGAATATTCCTCCATCAAATCGAAGTGCAAACAACCGTGACATCATGGGGACTAAAAGACAGCCAAACAAGTGAAAAGGACAGAAAAACGTTTATTTTGAATTGGGAGCCAAACCACTCTAATTTGGAAGGAAGTTGTTGGAGACTTCATATGTATAATTAGAGAGGCTTAGGACCTCATTAGGATTTAGACTTCATTTGTAAAACTCTATTTTATTTCTGAGCTGCAAAGACTTGTGACAATTTGCTCTGTAATCCATGATTTCTATAATAAAGATGAGTTCTGTTTAAGCCAGCTCTGAGTTAACTTTGAGGGCTGAAGCTCTTGGGTTAGGGCCCAACCCAAGCAGCCACAACTCCTCTTTACTGTACTATTATGCTAGCATAGAGTTCTATTCTGTTTATTTTCTTAAGTAGTTTCATGGTTTTCTGTGCATTTTCTCAAGAAGTTTTCTGGTTCTGATTCATTTGATTAAGTAACTTTTTGGTTTTGTTCATCTGTTTGAATAACTTCCTATTTCTGTTCATTTGTTTTAGTAGTTTCATTTTTTGTAGTTCACTTTCGCTTATGGCTTCTTTCAGTTCACAGCTTACTTAGAGGAAAAAGGTCACTATCAGGTTGTGCATAGGTGTCTCGACCTCATCTCCTCCCTCTAGGACTATGACTTGAGGAAGAGACCCTCCAACAACCCCAAAAACATAATCTCTGGTTCTCACATGGGCTATGGAGTTCGCTATTTAATGCAGTTATTTGTTTATTCGCGCTATTCTTCTCTGTCATTTTTCATTTCAAACCACCTCCATCACGTTCTTCATACATTGCTTCCTCACCGTCTGATCACCAACAAACCTTCACAATCACCGTCCGATTCACTATTTCCTCCAACCGATGCCTCGTGTGGAGTCCACCATTTACTTTATGAACTTTAAGTCCCCACCGTCGATCTTCTTTGCCTGATTCGATGGTTGTCACTTCACCCGATCGCCAACTAGCTTGGCCGATCTCCACCGTTGATTTGCCTCGCCAGATCCGACGGCTATTGCACGATATCGCGTGGATTTTTGTCCGACCGTTATCCGCCTGAGAGCAGATGAGAAAAGTGGTTTCTTCGTCATATGTGTCACCCAATTAAGCTAATCACGTGAAATTTTAGAAAACAGCTTACAACTTTGAGGGCATGCGAAATACAACTTACCACCCTCTAAACCCGCTCCACCATTTCCGCACGTTGCTTTCTCCCGTGATATGATCTCTGCTGTCCATCTCTTTCCTTCTCCCGCGCGATAAGATCTTAGCCGTTCATCGCTCCTATTAGCCTCGCCCGTCCATATCTTGACCTCACCCGTGCGATTAAATCTCAGCCATTCATCTCCTTTGCTCCCTTATTCGTCCATCCATTCACTTAAACCTTTGTGATAACATCTTAACCATTCATCCCGTTAGTTAACCCTATTCACCCATCCACCTACATAGCCTCCTGCAATCAAATCCCTACCATTCATTTACCTTTCACCCGACTGATCCAACGGTTCTTCTGCACTGTTGCTCCCTCACATCCTCCATTCACTGATTTCGACCTCTAATTGCTTTCTCCGCTTGAAACCCAATTTAGCCTAAGTTTCTTTGCTACACCTTAGTCCAGTTTAATGTTTTTACTTCTGCAACTTAGATAATTAGCATTAGGTTAATGTTAATTTAGCAAGTCTTCTTAGCATATCTATTTAATTGATTAGTTAGGTTATGGTGTAAGTTTAGCATTTCATGTTGTTTTCTTCATTACTGCAGCAAAAGTAGCTCCCTCTTAGAATAAGGTTTTCTCTCCTTCCATCAAAGAATTAAGTTTCTTCTGACTCTTTAGAAGTTTGGCTTGGAACACCTGGGGTCTCTTGCCCGAGTTGATAAGTAAAGTTGGTAGTCCTAGGAGTTGCAACATTATTGTTTCAATAGCTAGGCTCATCACTTTTTGGGGTCATTGCTGGAGAGGTGTTTAAGTAGAAGTAATTACTACTTTCTTCTATTTCTAAGCTCTAACTTTCTTTTCTTCTACTTCTAGTCTTCAAAATTTTTTCCATTAGTTTATTTCTGCGAAAGTAATCTAGTTTATTTCTTTCTTTTAGTTATCATTATCTGCTTTCCTTTCTATTTTTGCCAGTACTTTCTAAGATTTAACAAAATATTACAAAAACCAACCAATTTTTTTCATGCCTCGTAGGAATAGGGACAGTTCAAGAAAATTCTTGACAAATACCCCCACTACATCCAATAGGAAACCTTCTCTCTTCTTTAGTGACGGTGAATTGGAAGACCCTTTAGGTGAGCAACCTTACCTATTTGAGGAACCTATAGAAGAAGAAAAGAGGAAGAAACCATTCCTAATGAACCAATGGCTGGAAACCAAAATGACAGGGGAGATAGAGAGAGAATTGAGAGTGCCTTCCCCATCAGGGAAACCAATGGGGACACTAAGATGAAGAATATAAGCCCCTCTGCTCTATCTCATTTCCATGGCCTGACCACAGAGGACCCTGAAACTTTCCTATTTGAATTTGTTGTCATATGACGAACCTGTGACTATACAGATGATGAGAAAAATTAAAACTATTCCCATCTACCCTCAAAGATGCAACATTGCGCTGGTTCATGGGTTTACCTGGAGATAGCATCACAACTTGGGCTCAGATGCAACAAACTTTTAACAACAAATATAGGGAATGTTGTAGGTCAAAGGATACTAAAGAAGAGATTTTTAGGATGACCATAGGCCAGGATGAATTCCTAGAAGACTATGAAGATTGATTCCAGCTTAGTTACAAAAGGGCCAAGTGCACACTTGACCCTGAGTCACTAAAGTTGGTCTTGCTTAGAGGACTAAGGGAAGATCTTCTGGATACCTTACATACGATAGCAGGAGGAGATGTCTACCAAATACCCTATGAGTACATTAAGATTGTCTTTAGAAACCATTCTAGGTCAGCCAGGAAATTGGGTAGGGGTAGTCAACCTATGGCAGGTACATCATCCTCTAACTTATCCATCAAACGTGAAATTGGAAATATGCTGGAAGATTTCAAAAGTGTCATGATGCAAACCCTTGCGTTGCAATTGGACACCATGAAAATTAAAAGGAATCAAGAGGAAGCAGAGAGAGTCTTGGCCATCTTTTTTCTTAGATGCACCAAGAGGCATCCTAGGAATGAATGTCCATTAAATTGTATTCAGATTTGCTTAGTCAATGAAGAAAACCACTCCACAGACAAGTGCCCTTCTTTACCTGGACTCAAAGTTGTATATCAAGAAGCTGAAGCGGTCGCTACCAGCAGGGTATGCAGGGGCCATCCCATGCATACCACAACCCCAACCAAGCCACAACTATGCCCTCTTGGGGACCCCCTGCTCATCCCTCCTGGTCTACACCCCCTCCTTGGTCCTATGCATCTCAGTATCAATCCCAGCTAGCCATCCAGTCATTTCAACCTTATGTTCAGCCACAACATCAATGGAATTCCCCACCCCAGGGGTGGAGTCCCCAATTCAACAATGTTATAGCCCTATTGCCTCCACCACCTGTACAACCACAACTCCTGCACTATGCTCCACCCAGGCAACTCCAGATCTCTACCCAACTGAATACGAACCCAATAAATAGGTAGGCTCAACAAGCATACAATGGGGAGACATCATACCTAGCTTATGTTGTAGAAATCTAGGAGATTAACCTAAGATCAGGGAGAATTCTCCCTGAGAACCAATCTCCCTCTCCACATAGGGAGGTTGAGGAAGAAAGAGAGGAAAGCAACATTAAATTGAATCCACCCTTTCCTCAAAGATTAGCCCAACCACTCCACCCTACCCCAGAAGAAACTAAACTTTTGGGAGAATTGAAAAATCTATGTGTAAAAATCCCCCTTCTCCAGGTCATCAAAGATGTTCCCATTTACAACAAGTTGATTAAGGAGAAATGCTTCAAGCATCCAGGAAGAAGGAAAAGGGATGTCCCTTCCATTAATGTCATTAGGCAGCCGTCTGACTTAATGTTGGGACAGGTAATATGTCCAAAATATTTGGACCCTGGAAGCCCTGTAGTAGATGTGCACATCAATGGCACTATTTCCCACACACTTCGATTGATCTTGGGGCTGCCATTAATGTGATGACAAAGGACACCATGCTTAAGCTCAACCGCCAATGGTTATTGAGAAAGACCACAATAGTTTTGCAACTTGCAAACCATTCCACAGTCACCCTTGAGGGAATTGTGGAGGATGTGATGGTCTCCATTGATTCCAGGGAATACCCTACAGATTTTATAGTTCTCCAGCCTAAGGCTAAGCTTACTAGTTACCCTTTCATCCTTGGGAGGCCATGGTTAGCCATAGCTGATGCTTACATTAGCTGCAGAGCTGGGAATATGACCATCAAGAATGGGCATATGTCCAAACAATTAGTCCTATACCCTCTTGCTCAACCTTCTCTAGAGCATGATTTACCTTTATGGTTAAAAGAGGAGGAAGAAGATGAGGGTTATTCTGCCCAACTTTATACTATGGAAGCAATCATAGGAGGAGGAAAACAAGATGAGGATGACTTAATTGAACACCTACTCCAAAATCCAATTCCTAGTTCCCTTCCATTAGAAGAAGAAGGGAAACCCAGAATAAACATCTGATTGACTTATGCTTGGCCAATTCCAACCCACTCCGTGTCAAGACCATAGAATTTAGCCCAGAGAAAACGTTGCAACTTAATCCATCTCTTTCTGCTTTAGAAGAGGAAAAGTTATGCAACATGCTGAGAGAGAACCTAGAAGTCTTCGCTTGGAGCTATAAGGAAATGAAGGGAGTACACCCCTCAGTGTGTACTCACCACATCTACATCAAAGAAGGTTGCAAGCCAGTCAGGCAACCACAAAGGAGGTTGAATCCAGCTCTTAAAGAGATAGGCGAAGAAGAACTGCAAAACCTACTAGATGCAGGATTCATTTATCCTATCTCAGACATTGAGTGGGTCTCTACTTTAGCGTTAGTGCCCTAGAAAAATGGTTAGTGGAGGATTTTTGTGGATTACAGGGAGTTGAACAAAGGCATAAAGAAGGATCATTTTCCCCTACCCTTCATTGACCAAGTGCTAGATGGCATGGCAGGGAAGAAATTATTTTCTTTCCTAGATGGATTCAGTGGGTATAACCAAATCCAAATCTGCCCAGAAGACCAAGATAAGACCATATTCACCTATCCTTGGGGTAATTTTTCCTATAGGGTCCTTCCTTTTGGTTTATGCAATTCTCCTGCCACTTTCTAGAGAGTAGTCTTCAGTATTTTTGCTGAATTAGTACATGATGTTGTGGAAATCTATATGGATGACTTTACACCTTATGGTTATGATTTCCAAGAAGCCATGAATAACGCAGGCAAAGTATTACAAAAATGTATTGAAATGAACCTATCCTTCAGTCTAGAAAAATGTGAATTCTTAATTACTAAAGGGACTATACTAGGTCATTCAATATCTCAGCAAGGACTGCAGGTGGACCCAAACAAAATAGCAATCATCCCAAGGGTCCCACCTCCACAAAAGCAGAGAGATGTAAGGATTTTATTAGGGATATATGGATACTATCGGAGGTTCATAAAGGACTTCAGCAAGTTGGCCTCTCCTTTGTTTGGGTTGTTGGCCAAAGATTCTGAGTTTATATGGTCAAAGAACTGTCAAGAGGCCTTAGACATTCTAAAGGGTAAGTTGACTACTGCACCAATCCTTAGAGGCCCAAACTAGGCCCTCCCCTTTCATATTCATGGTGATGCCTCACTCAAAACCATAGGAGCAACCTTAGGTCAGGAAGAGGAGAAATTTCCTTATGCCATCTATTTTATTAGTAAGAACTTGTCAAAGGTTGAGCTAAACTATGCTGTGACTGAAAAAGAACTTCTGGATATTGTGCATTCATTGAACAAATTTAGGCATTACATCACAGGCTATCAAACATTTGTGCATACTGATCATGCTGCAATCAAATATTTAATGAACAAACCAGATGTAAATGCTAGAATTATAATATGGTTGCTTTTATTACAACAGTTTGATCTAACTATTGTTGATAAGCCTGGTAGCGAAAATGTTGTTATTGACTTTCTATCTAGAATGAATATGCCTGCAGGTGAAGAAGGAATGGTGGATGACCAATTACCAGATGAGCATTTGTTTGCTATTTCAGTTCTCTCTCCATGGTTTTCTGATATAGCAAACTATCTGGTATCATCAAAGTTCCCACCAAACTTTCCCTCCAAAGAAAAGAGCAAGATAGTTAGAAAGACTGCCCCCTTCACCTGGATTGGGGGCCATCTGTTCAAACTTGGCCTAGATCAAATCTTAAGAAGGTTTGTAAGGGAAGAGGAAGTCTTTGAAATCCTTCTAACCTATCATGATGGGCCTTATGGAGGTCATTTTGCAGCAAAGAGGACAACATTCAAAGTGTTGCATGCAAGCTATTATTGGCTTACTCTTCATCAAGATGTGAAGAAGTACATTAGTCAGTGTGATCGGTGCCATAGGATGGGAAAGACTACTCCAAGAGATGAAATACCCCTACAACCTCAAGTGACTTTCGAGCCATTTAACAAGTGGGGCATGGACTTCACTGGGCCTATCAACCCTCCTTCAAAGAAAAAATAGTACATCATTGTGTGCACTAATTATTTGACTAAATGGGTTGAAACCAAGGCAATTAAGGAAACAATATAAGAAAAGGTGGCTGAGTTCCTAAGGGAGAATATATTCTACAAATTTGGGTACCCTAGAGAGCTAGTCATAGACCAAGGCAGCCAGTTTACCTCCAGCGGGATTGAAGAGCTTCTCAGCCATCACAAACGCAAGCATAGGACCTCCACTCCTTATCATCCACAATCTAATGGGCAAGTGGAGGTGACCAATAGGGCACTGGAGAACATCTTAACCAAGGTGGTGAGCAACAGTAGGAAGGATTGGGCAGAGAGACTAATTGAGGCCACTTGGGCCTATAATACAACATGGAATACCGCCACTCGATTTACACCCTATGAGCTAGTCTATGGTAAAAAGGCTATAATGTCCATTGAATTTGAATATAACACATTGAGTATGGCAGCCCAACTAGATTTAGATCTCAGTCATGCACAAAAAGAAAGCTTGTTGCATTTGAATGGCTTGGATAAATTCAGAATGTAGGCCCTCCTACATACATAGATAGTTCAGCTTCAGAGGAAGGTTTGGCATGACAATCACATAAAGGAGAAGCAATTTCAAGAAGGAGACTTGGAATTTTTATATGATTCCAGGTTTAAATATTTCAAGGGAAAGCTAAGGACAATATGGCTTAGACCTTATGTGGTGGAAAGATGTTATGACAATGGTTCAGTGCTAATCAGAAATATTGATGAAGAAGCCATTCCATTGCTAGTTAATGGACATAGATTGAAAATGTAGAAGAGGCCTTTATCAAGACAAGAGTTCATTAACAACATTAATAAGATAGTGATGATGGTGGAGCAAGTTCCAGCTCCTCCCTCATCTGATCACTAAAAAAGGGAAAAAAAAGAATAAGAATTCAGGTGAAAACCTCTATGAGGTGCTTGAGTCCCATATTTGGGTTGAAAACCTCATGAGGCGGCCCAAGGATGAGAAAAATCAAAAGGATAAGAAGATCCCTGGGTGAAAACCTTCCTTGAGGCGCCTAGGGTAGATATCTAGGGTGAAAACCTCTCTGAGGCGACCTAGGTGTTTTGTTTAATATATATATATATATATATATATATATATATATATATATATATATATATATATATATAAGAAAAAACATAATTGTTATGTGCAGGTGGGTGAGAAAGACAACTAAGGAGCAAAGAGAAGATCCAAAGGGAACCCTGCCTCACATATATTTCATCTCCTCCACTCCTTACCAATGCATCCCTCCATCAATTCTATTGTTTTTCACTTCATTGCTTCCATTCAGGTGAATATTATGTTTTCTAACAGAATCACCTCAACCATTACCATCATCCTCGCAACCACTTACACTCCTACTCCCCCTTTTCATTCATTACACCATCCTCACAACACCATCCAGCAACATGTTCAATAAATTCTATGGGAGACACCAAATATTTCCAAGTGCTAATCCAGGAGCTCCACAACAGTAGCATCATCAAATCCAGGAGCTCCACAGTAACAGCAGCATCAAATCCAAGAGTTCCACAGCAGCAGCAACATCAAATCCAAGAGGTCCACAGCAGCAGCAACAACATCAAATCCAGGAGCTCCACAGCAGTAGCAGCATCAGATCTTCAGTCACAGACGCCTGCAAAAGCTAATAAACCATCAACAGACAACAGAGGAGGAAGAAGAATGACCATCAACAGCACCTATGATCTTTAACAACTACATCATGGCATCAAGGCCACACGTAAGTATCCTACTCACTCGCTCATATGCATCATTTGATCAAAAGTTGTAAAGGTTAAGATGTAGTTGGTTTATAATTGAAAAGGTGAAAAAAAAGAAGGTGATTCTTTAAAAAGTCAAAAGAGAATGCAAGAGTCCATAGATATAGTGTTGTTATGGCAACCAATTGAGAATGCTTGAAGAATTAAGATTTGGGGTAGAAACACCAGTTCACCAAAGACTCAACATACCCTATTTCTTGATGCAATCACTCATAGACTCCAACAACAAAGTAAAGAAGGAAATTACCAGTAGTTAGTTCACCATGGGTTGATCAGGATCCTCATTAAGGATGCCCTCCAAAACCTCAGGATCCCTATAAAATGGACAGTTTTCAAAGACTTACCAGCAAAGGGTGACATCAAAACCCTCATCTATGATGTTAGTCCTTTTTTCAGTGAGGAGGCAAAACAAGAAGAAGATATAGAGCTAGATGGGATGAGATGAATAAAGAAGAAACTAATACAGAGGAACATGCTGAAACACAAGGAGGATGATGCTGAAACAGAAGAAGCAACTAATGGAGATGAGGAAGAACAACGAAAGGAAGAAGATAAGAAAAACAGAGAAGACAACTGCAGGAAAAGGAAAACCAACTAGCATGTATGGCCAACCTCTCCTTGGAGGCCATCTAGTGTAGGATGCCAGCTAAAATCCTATGTTTTTACCTCAGAAAACAATGGTTGAAATTTTAGAATAAAACACTAGCAGAAAGGGGCACCATGCCATTTCAGGACTGCAAATAGTTTATTTATCTTTGTGATCAAAGTGCACTAGAGGATAGGGCCAAAATGGATGAGTTTTATTTGCATGACATGGCCCTCATAGACAGGAATATGTGGGATCCTAATCCCAAGCTAGGAGATCTACAATTAATGGCTTTGGCATCATGGATGACCATTAGGAGTCAAGGGCTGCAAAGATGGAAAGAATTTTGGCGAGAGAGAAAAATGAACCTCTTTTTATTAGAGTTGAACAATCAAATCCCATGTCCCTAATCAACACCCATAATCTAATTACAAATGATCCTCAACTAGCACTTAGATATCTTGCTACCCAGGAGCATGCAATTCCACATTTTGAGGATATGTTTAGGCTACTAAGAGATGATAATATACACACCTTCTAAAGAAGATGGAAAACACTACCACACAGCTTGAAGATCAAAGAATATCACTCCCTCAAAGGTTGAGAAAGGCACTCAGATAGGACACCTAGGTATAAGAAATTAATGCAAAGGTTGAAGCTCAATTGGATAAGCCTAAAACTCAATCCACCAATACTCTTAGAGATGCTTGATAGGAGAAAAGAAGAAGAGGAATAGAGGCAGTGGGAAGAAGTAGAAAGGAAAGAAGGCTTCTATAAACAAGAAGAAGAGACCACAACAGAAGAATGGGATGTCTGAAAGGCTACCAGAGCCATGAAGGACATGGACATTGACTGAGTTTCTCAGAGGATGAGAAACACTTTCAGTAGGGAGTGATGATGAGACTCATTATTGAGTAATTATATGGGCCTTAATTGGCCTTAATTCACCTCCTAGCTTAGTCAAACCAACTATTCTCACAACTTATTGCATACTTTTGATTATATTTTGTTTACGAAATGAGTTAGAGTTGGATATTTGGTTTTGTGGTCTAATGTGCATGTAATGCAGTAATAAAGGGATAAAAGCAAGGGAAACTGTAGGTATAAAGGATAAAACCAAAGAGCTATGGCAAAGACCTTGGTAAAGACTCGAATGAGACGAGGGAGAGTAATTATAGGAGTTCAATCCTCCTCATTTACTACCCCTCTATTTGAATATTCCTCCATCAGCTCGAAGTGCAAACAACCACATCATGGGGACTAAAAGACAACCAAGTAAGTGAAAAGGATAGAAAACAGTTTATTTTGACTTGGGAGCCAAACCACCCTAATTTAGAAGGAAGTTGTTGGAGACTTCATATGTATAAGTGGAGAGGCTTAGGACCTCATTAGGATTCAGAATTCATTTGTAAAACTCTGTTTTATTTCTGAGCTGCAAAGACTTGTGACAGTTTTCTATGTAATCCATGATTTCTATAATAAAGATGAGTTCTGTTTAAGCCAGCTCTGAGCTAACTTTGAGGGCTCAAGCTCTTGGGTTAGATACTAACCCAAGTAGCCACAACTCCTCTTTACTGTACTGTTATGCTAGCATAGAGTTCTGTTTTGTTTATTTTCTTAAGTAGTTTCATGGTTTTTTGTGCATTTTCTCAAGAAGTTTTTTGGTTCTGATTCATTTGATTAAGCAGCTTTCTAGTTTTGTTCATTTGTTTGAATAGCTTCATGTTTCTGTTCATCTGTTTCAGTAGTTGCATTTGTTGTAGTTTACTTTCATTTATGCCTTCTTTTAGTTCACAAGTTAGTTAGAGGAAAAAGGTCACTATCAGGTTGTGCGCAGGTGTCTCAGCCTCATCTCCTCCCTCTGGGACCATGACTTGAGGAAGAGACCCTCCAACAACCCCAAAAACACAGTCTCTGGTTCTCGCATGGGCTATGGAGTTTGTTGTTTAATGCAGTTATCTGTTTACCCGCATTGGTCTTCTCTGTCATTTTTCATTTGAAACTGCCTCCAACATGTTCTTCATACATCACTTCCTCGCCATCCGATCACCAACAAACCTTCACAATCACCTTCCTATTAACAATTTTCTCCAACCGTTGCCTTACATGGAGTCCACCATTTACTTTATGAACTTTAAGTCCCCGCCATCGATCTGCTTTTCCTGATTCGATGATTGTCACTTCACTTGATCGCCAACTAGCTTGGCTGATCTCCACCGTTGATCTACCTCACCAGATCCGACAGCTATCACGCGATCTCGCATGGATTTATGTCCAACAGTTATCCACCTGAGAGCACGCGAGAAAAGTGGTTTCTCTATGCTACGTGTTGCCCAGTTAGGCTAATCGCGTGAAATTTTAGAAAACAACTTACAACTTTGAGGGCACGCAAAATACAACTTACCACCCTCTAAAACCGCTCCACCATTTCATCACGTTGCTTTTCCCCCCGATATGATATCCATTGTCCATCTCTTGCCTTCACCCATGCGATAAGATCTTAGCCCTTCATCTCTCCTGTTAGCCTCGCCCATCCATCTCTTGACTTCATCCACGCGATTAAATCTCGGCCATTGATCTCCTTTGCTCCCTTGTTCATCCATCTATTCACTTAAAGTTCATCCCGTTAGTTAACCCTGCTCGCCCATCTACCTAAATAACCTCCTACAATCAAATCCTTGTTTTTCATTTACCTTTCACCCGAATAATTCAACGGTTCTTCTGCACTGTTGCTCCCTCACGTCCTCTGTTCACTAATTTTGACCTCCGATTGCTTTCTTCGCTTGAAACACGATTTAGCCTAAGTTTCATTGCTACAACTTAGTCCAGTTTAATGTTTTTACTTCTGCAAACTAGATAATTAGCATTAGGTTAATGTTAATTTAGCAAGTCTGCTTAACATAGCTCTTTAATTGATTAGTTAGGTTATGTTGTAAGTTTAGAATTTGTTGTTGTTTTCTTCATTACTGCAGTAGAAGTAGCTCTATCTTAGAATAAGGATTTCTCTCCTTCCATCAAAGAATTAAGCTTCTTCTGAATCTATAGAAGTTTGGCTTGGAACCCTTGGGGTCTCTTGCCAGATAAACAGTGATAATAGGCAGGCAGGATCTTCACTTCTACTTGTGCATATAGCACTGTCACCTCCAATTTTATACAAACCCCAGGTTGATAAGGAAACTGGTAGCCCTAGGAGTTGCAGCATTATTGTTTCAATACCTAGGCTCACCAGTGACCACTATTGCAGTACACTCATTCTTCTCCAGAATATTTTTCCAGGTGTCAATTGCTGAAGTCTTCTCTATGAACATCTGGGCATTGTTAACCTTCTACTCGCTAATCACACTCAACGCATGCTTCTCTCGGGCCCTAAGTTCTGCAATCACACCTGCTTGCAGCGTGTGAAGGGATTCACTTGGGAGTGTGGCCAAGTTCAGCCTAATGTTTCTTAGAGCACTGGAAACATCGTTGTTAGCTTCCACCTCTGCAGTTAGAGCGCCATCCGGCAGTGCGATAACCTGAGGATCCAACGAGTGAACCATCTCCACTACTTCAGTAGTTCCTTGCTTCACAATGACTTCGAAATCATATTCCTGAAACAGAAGTAACCATCTGCATATCCCCCCCCCCCCCCCCACAACACAAGCTTGTCAACCAAGTATTTCAATGGAGAATGGTTTGTATACATCTTACGGTGTCTGCCTAGCAATTAGTGTCTGGACTTCTGGAGCACGTACACCATAGCCAAACCTTTGCGCTCTGTTGTTTAATTGTTCTTCTTAGCTTTAGACAACTTCCTACTTGGAAACGTTATAGGGTGATCCAACTCTCCCTCACCGGCCTATGTTAGTACTGCCTCGAGGGCAATACATAATGCGTCCACATGCACATGAAACTCCTTCTTCCAATTCGGGAAGACTAGAATTGGCGTGGTGACCATATTTTCGTTTAACACATCTAAGCTTTGCTGGAATTCTTCATTCCAACAGAATGTAGGATTCTTCTTTAGCAGCTTCTCCATCGACGCGGTAATCTGGGCATAACTCTTGATGAAATTTCTATAGTATCTCGTATGCCCTAGTGTTACGCGCAGCTATTTCACACTTCTTGGTGCCTCCAAATTAATTATAACTACTATCTTAGTTGGGTCGACCATCAATGCTTGTCTGCACACCACATGGCCCAACAAGATTTTGAACAAACATTTCTTCAAATTGATCACGATATGATATCTTCGGCATGTATCCAGCACCAAGCGTAGGCTGCCTACATGGTATTTCACCAGCCCAAACATCGTCCAATCGTCAAAGTATACCTCCATAAACTTTTGAATGAAGTCCTTGAATGTCGTGATGACTACGTGCAAAAAGATCGCCAACGCATTCTTCAGTCCAAAAGGCATTACAGTATACTGAAAGAATCCCCACTCAGTTGCGAATATCGTCTTACCTCTATCCTTTGACACGATTTTGATTTGATGGTACCCCGAGAATCCATCAGTGAAAAAATATAATTCCTATCCTCCTACATTATCCAACACTTCATTGGTGAATAGAGTCGAAAAAGGATCATGCACGCAAGCGTCATTCAACATTCTGAGATCTATGCATATCCTTATTTTATCTTTCTGCTTCCTTTCCTGAACTACTATTGGGCTCACCTAATCATATTCTTCCACTTGATCAATAATACTTGCCACAGGCATTTTATCCAACTCTAAGCGGACCCTTTATTTATACTTTGGATTGAGGTGGTAAGGACTTTGCTTGATCAGCTTTGCGTCCAGTTTCAACGTAATTTTCATAACTCTCGGGTCCCCTATCATCCCTTTCAAATCCGAAAACCTCATAGGGAACAAGTCCTCGTATTCGCGAAGCAACTCAGTGACCTTATCCACCATAGCATCATCCCAGTAGTCCCCTATCTTCACAAACTTCGGCTCTGCCTCTATCTTGATGCTCAGTTGTCTTATTTTTAGTGGCGTGGTGATATCTGGTTTCTTATCTGCGGCCCCTAAAATTCGCGGTTCCCTTCTGTTTTTGGGATATTAATATTCCTTGGATCCTCATCTTCTTCCTCGACAGTCACATTGTAGCAATCCAGCGTGTGGCGCAGCTGGATGGTCCAATCTAGTTAAATCAAATCCAAGGGATCCTGTGGTATTCTGAAGATCGTTGCTTTGACTTCTTGCAGCGCTTCATTAATGCACTCAAATCCATCTTCAAAGTTGAATGTCATCAAGAATCCCTATTTCAAAATATCCCATTTGTTGTCCCATGGCAGAGCTCTCTCTCCAAGTACCAATTCATAGGTATTACATCCAACGTGTGACAGAACAGATGCACCCACTCTGGTTGTAGTTTTGCTCCATAATCATCGATCCATTTGGCTAAGTGATTGTGCTTATCACTCCTTCCATCATATTTCTCTGTCACTTGTACCTTTGGGTGACCAAATTGTACCCTCATCATTCTTCTATATTTGTGCCATCCATCGAACTTGTCTTTATACGTACCCCACCATCTTGCAGGTGTAGCGTGCAGTGCCACGCCCAAGGCTTGGAAGCGATGCTTCTCCGACACCTCCCTTTCAAATGCATCCAGAAATTTATCAACGTTTGCTAAACCAACATGGTAAGGCAGACTTCTTACCTCCTATTATACACAGTGCAGTGATTTGGTCATCATGTTGCATCGTAGCATAGATATTTCGTGCAACCAATTCTACTAGTGTTCCAATTCCTCATATGAATCTGACATACAGGAGCTTTCGTGGTCCCATGCAAGACATCCATTGGGTGTTGGATTCACCCAGTCTTTATCTTGCATTGTTACCTTATAAATATGTTCCAAATCGTCATCACTTTCGTAATCACGGGCTGGTTCAGTATAGCGTGGTCCTTCTACAGGGTCTAGTGGTACTACTACGCGAAATGATTTTCTTTCAAATGACAATGTCCGCTTCTTCAAATTAATTACCTCGTTCATGTCAATATCCCAGTCAATCCCAAGGAATAGAACGTAGGGATTATTGTCCTCCACAATCTCCATCACTTTAAAATCAGCCAACGCGCTCACGCCTTCGATATCGACTACTACTCCCTGTAATCTTCCTGTGGGGATAATATTTTTTTGATTTTCCATCCTTAATTGAATAGGATACCACTGCAGGGTAGGTCTCCACATTCTCTCCCATGTCTGTTTAGGCAAACCATTCACCTCAAACCCTAGATTTAGAATAACTTGGTCCATTTCATATTTTCCTATCTTCGCGGTGAGTCTCATCTCATGCCCCGTTCTTGCTTTATTCTTACCAATCGTCCTGACTACGCGCGATCTGTCAGAAGCGTTTTCATTCCTAGCACACTTACTTATTAGCTCCTGTAACCCTTTCACAACATTGCTATCATGCAGAAGATTCATACAGGTCTCCAAGAAAGTAGTAAGCATAGGAGGGTCCATCTTTTCAGCTGGCTTATCTTAACTTCTTGAGGTAGAGGCCTCAGTGAAGCTTTTCTTTGCTTCCATGAAGGTTTCCTTCGTGCACTCCAAATCAAATCCAACCTCCTTTCTGAAGCCTTTCAGACCCATTAACCTTCTTCAGGCATCCTCCCCTTGTCTTCGCTAGTTGTCATTCCACTTTGCAGCATGATGTTCACATTAGGATCCTCTTCGCGGGGTTAAACACTCATCATCTGTAGTTTCTGGGTAGGATATTGAGGCTATGCCCCTTTTTCGCATATCTTGGATAGTAATACAGTGCATTCTTCTGTCACGTGGTCAAAATGAGTGAAATATCTTCACGATAGGCACGTCGGGTTTGTGCATTCTCGTGCGTAGTGTCCTGGTCCCCCACATTTGTAGAAAATCACCTATCCTTGACCTCTACCAGATCCTCCTCCACCTCAGCCTTGCCCGCGCCCCTGAAATCCTCCTCGCGCTCCCCCAACGTCTTGATCCAAAGGCTGCATTTCTGCATGCACTCTATATTTGGACGTTTTATCCATGATTAGCTCATAGCTGTGACAATTACGCTCATCATGACCCACCGATTGACAGAAGTTGCAGAAGAGTTGTCGCGATGTATGTACAAATTTCTGTAGTAGGTGACAATTGTCAGTGACATGTTTTCCAGCCACCTGATAGATAGCACACCATAGCACAGGCCCTGTACTTGGCCCTACTTGAGATTTTTTCCTCAGAGGCATCAGCCCTCCTGCTGCAACATAATTCGCGAAGACAGGGCAGTGATCTTTGTCATGCCCCTGGCTTTTACATTTCAGGCACCAAACTTCTTCGCGCACCTCTGGCCGAACTGCTCTATCCTTGTTCAAACTTTGAAACTCCAGGCAAAGGTTTTGCAATTACGCATGAATTCGATGAACTCCCAAATTATCATATTGCATCAGTGTCTCATGCAATCTCATTGCAATCTCTAGGGCTTCCTCTTGGGTCCCAATCTTTTGTTGTGATAAAGAAACCCTCAAATGATGCAAGAGTGAAGCCACAAACCATTCGCATTTCTGCCCATCCATAAGATTCATGTTCACTTTGCGGAATGTGCACTTCAATCTCTCATCCATATCCCAGGGTGTCTCACGAGGCTTCATCGTGATTTCCTTGAATCCCACAATTGATTTCATTTCAGACTTAGGCCTACTAAACTCTTTATTCAGCATGGTTTGAATATTTTCTAATGAAGCCATCAGGTTATCAGTGTAGTACTTAATGTACAATGTCAATGCATGTTCCTGTAAAGTACTAACCAACGTTGCTTTCTTCATCTGATCATCCGTTATACCTTGAGCCTCGCATACGGCCTTCGCGACGAACCGAAACTGGTCCGAGTTCTCTGTTCGTGAACCGTTGAAAATAGGCAACTTTACTGCATTCACCATATTGAACGTGGTGGAGGTGGTGGTGGTGTGGGTGAAGGTGTATGTGGCAGAGGTGAAGATGGAGGTGGTGACGGTGAATGGGGTATTCGTGGGAACCCTTGTATTATCAATTGAACAACAGTCTGTGAAGAAGCATGTGTTGCTTCCCCGTCATCATTCAGAGGAGCTCCAATTAGTGGTTATATTCAGGGCCTATTTTCCCTCTTTCCCTGAGTATTTTTCCACTTTGCGTAGCTCCAAACATCAAGGTAGCTTCATAACCTGTTTTTCAACAAGAGCATATTAATCCAAGTATTTAAAGACCTTAAATACTTACTTCATAGTCCCCTGAAGAAGTGACACTTTTCTTTGCTGTAACTAACTGAAGTATCGATCACAAACTCTATCATGAATCCTCCTATGATACGATTGATCCAGCTATCAACATTGTGTGTGATCTTATCCCCGAGGCTTCCAATCTCCACACTAACTCCGGGGTCCACAGTAGTAGACCATCAAGCCTCCACCTTCCTTGTCCATCTGCCAATTTAGCGATCCACTTGTATAATTTGATCAGGAAGGAACATAAGAATATTTCATGTATCTTTATGTATAGATATCTGTCCAACCACTGTTCTTTTCTCAATCACACATTTCTATTTTATTGCGCCGCGAATTCGTGGATATTTCTATCCAACAAGTCTTCAATTTCCTTCTTAGTTGGATTCCAGTGATGTGATATCACACATCTCTTTATGTAGATCTCGGTCCCGACAATGGAACCATTTGTTGGCTTAGTGGGCCCTGACCCAAGTTCAACGTTAATTAGCCAAGAAAATATCTACACTATTTCCCCTTTCGGCATCAATCCGTGGAGCGCGGACTAAGTTCTCACCCAAAGCATTATGGGGGGATCTAGGAACCACGTTTTCGCACCCATAGATGGTAGTGATGTCATTTTATACCCTAAACCTGCTTCATGTTGATTGATAAGCCTTTTAGGTCTTATTGATATACTTCTCTTATATAACTTCTAGACCTTCACGAAGGTCTGCGATCATCCTTTGCGGACCCTAAATAGGTGATATATCTACTTACACACTTCTATAAATGTTCTTACCATTGTATTTACCCCAATTAGTTTAAGTATCTGATAACTTCAACATGCATTAATATATTCTTTTCATAAACCAATATTATTACTTGTATTCATATAACAAAGTAAAATATATAGATTCGTGCATCAATATAGCATTAAATCATAAACCCAACATTCTTCATAGCATAATCGCATGCATTCATAACAGAAGTAAATAGATCAACACATCTAATTCCAGAATAATCCTCTTTATTAATGCTTCAGATCTTCTTTACAGACTCTAACTATCCTATGCAAACAGCTGCAAGCTGCAGACTTCTACCCTAGGCCTCTGCACACACAGCTGTAGAGGCTCTTTCCTACGCTAAGACTCTTCACTTTTAGCTCTTATTTACCCATTACATCAACATCAATTACCAAATCTAATCTGTGCTGCGTTAGACTCTTCTAAGACTTCCCTTTTTACATAATCCCATGGTCTACGGACCATGGGTAGATCTTCTAAAGCCGACATGAGTTACCTAAACGAAGGGCAGAAACCCTTTACGACACTTTACATCTTCGCGCTCCGCGACCAAAAAATGCGAAGACTTTACACATTTTATACAAAAGCTTTGGCTTTCTGCCCCAAAACTTACACACTTTTGTAAATGTTCTCACCGCTGTATTTACCCCGATCGGCTTAAGTATATGATAAATTCAACATGCATTAAGATATTCTTCATGTAAACCGATATTATTACTTGCGTTCATATAACAAAGTAAAACATATAGATTCGTGCATCAATATATGATTAAATCATAAACCCAACACTCTTCATAACATAATTGCATGCATTCATAACAGAAGTAAATAGATCAACACATGTAGATCCAGAATAATCCTCTTTATTAATGCTTCAGATCTTCTTTACAGACTCTAACTATCCTGTGCACACAGCTGGAGGAGTTCGCAAACTCATCTTCAAACTTCTGCCCTAGGTCTCTGCTCACACATCTGCAGAGCCTCTTTCCTATGCTAAGACTCTTCGCTCTTAGCTCTTACTGACCCATTACATCAACATCAACTACCAAATCTAAGCTGAGGTGCCTTAGACTCTTCTAAGACTTCCCTTTTTATACAATCCCATGGTTCACGGACCATGGGTAAATCTCCTAAATCCGACATGATTTACCTAAATGAAGGGCATAAACCCTCTATAACGCTTTACATATTCGTGCTCCACGACCACAAAATGCAGAGACTTTACACTTTTTATACAAAAACTTGGGCTTTCTACCCCAAAATGTGAGCTTTTAAACCCAAAAATGACCCTAGGGGACCATGTCCCAACAATGGCAGTTGAGCATGCTCTCCTTGATCATCAATCAAAGGAGGCTCAAACAGTCTCAAATTATCAACATTAACAACATAGTTATTTGCATATAAGGAGGTAAATCTAGCTTAAATTCATTGTTACCAATCTTTTCTAGAGTTTCAAAAGGACCATAACAGATTGTCTTTAGATTTTTACCTTCCCCTTAAAGTCTCTTTTTGCTAATATATAACCAAACTCTGTCTCCAACTTGAAATTTATGATCGACACGGTGTTTTTCATGCCTTGCCTTGTAGCTGCTCTAACTCTTTTCAAGTTCTTCTTGAACTGTGTGATGTATCAACTGAATTTTCTCAATGAACTTCCTTGACTTATCGATGTCGCTATGACCATCTATGGTGACATATTTCTCAAAGATGAAGTCTAATGGGGATCTTGGCAAGTACCGAAAACATGCCTCAAATGGCGATGTGTTTGTGGAAGAATGTCTTTCCTTGTTGTATGCATGTTGTCTGTAATGCAACTGTTCATCCCACAACTTGGGATGTTTGTTGCAATATCCTCTAAGAAGATGAATGATTGTCCTGTTGACCACCTCAGTTTGTCCATCTATTTGTGGATGAAAGGATGTACTCTTCTTCAACTTAGTGTCCATCATGTCCCACAAATTTGACCAAAAATTCCCAACAAATCGAGAATCTCGATCACTTACAGTGGAAGTAGGAAGACCAAAATGAACCCACATATTTTGAAAGAAAAGATGATCTGTTTGTTCAGTTGTAATTTTCTTTTTACATGGTGTTAAAATACACATCTTGCTGAACCTGTCTACAACTACATACAAGTAATCATAACCTTTCCTTGACAATGGAAGACCTCCTACAAAATCCATTGAGAAACTCTCCCATGGACGTGAAGGTAGCGGAAGTGGAGTGTAAAATCCTAGTTTCTTATTGCTAGGCTTACTTTTTTCACACAAAGAACATCCTCTAATAAAAGGAGATACATTATCAAACATGAATGGCCAATAACAATACCTTTGGAGGTTCGCTACTTTCATTCCTACACCAAAGTGTCCAACAATCAATGAAGTGTGCACCTCCCTTATGATATTGTTTCTTTCTCCCAGTGGAATACAAAACTTGCCCAAGTGATACAACAAACTGTTATGTACGTGGTAATCTAACTCTTCAATTTGGTTTCCTTGCCTCAAGCTTGAATCCACATCTTGAAAGTCATTATCATATGCATATTGCTCAATGAAACTTTCATGTAAAACATAATTGTGCTTGAGTATAATAGATGAATTTACAATAGGCATAGAAAGCATGTCAGCTACCTTATTGTAGATTCCCTTTTTGTACTTGATAACCAAAAGAAATCGTTGTAGAAAACCCATCCATCTTAAGTGTCGTTATTGCTGCAACTTTGACTACAACAGTAAGTATTGCAATGGTTTATGGTCGATATGAATAATGGTCTCCTTCCCCATCAAGTAGTGTTTCCATTTTTTAACACTTTGTACCAATGCGTAAAGTTCTTTGTCATAAGTGGGATAATTAGTCACAACACCATTAAAAATTTCAGAATGAAATGAAACAGGTTTACCATGCTACATAAGAACTGCTCCCATGGTGTAATCACTAGCATCCGTTTGAATCTCAAATGGCTGTATAAGGTCTGGTAGAGCCAATACTGGTACTGAACTGATATTTTATTTTAAAGCATCAAATGATTTATGTTGTACATCTCCCCAATGAAAGACTTTCTTGACACTAGTCAATGCATGTAGTGGTGTTGCAATGGAAGAAAAATTAGTAATAAATTCCCTCCAATATTGTGTTGCCCCTAGAAAGCTTCTTACCTCTATAACTGTATTGGGCTTGGGCCAATTCACAATGAAAACAACCTTAGAGGGGTCTATCTTCAGCTCACCTCCTCCAACAATGTGTCCCAGATACACTAAAGAAGTCTTGCAAAATTCACATTTTGACATCTTTAAAAACAATTGTTCTTTTCTCAAGACATCAAGTACTTTGTTCACATGCATGACATGTTCACCTATGGATTTGCTGAATATGAGAATATCATATAAGTAAAAAATGACAAAGTCATCTAGAAATTGTCTCAATACATCATTCATAACTCTCATGAAAGTAGCTAGAGCATTTGTAAGACCGAAAGGCATAACAAGCCACTCAAACAATCCTTGTTTAGTTTTAAATGCAATTTTCCAAATGTCCTTTTCAACTATTCTAACTTGATGATAACCACTTCATAAGTCTAACTTAGTGAAATACTTTTCATACCTCAATTTATGAAGCAAATCATCAATTCTTGAGAGTGGATAATGATTCTTTACCATTATTTTATTCAGTGCATGGAAATCCACACACATGCGCCAAGTCCCATCCTTCTTTGGCACCAAGACAATGGGTGAACCACATGGGGAAGTAGATAGGCTTATGATACCTTTGTTCAGAAATTCTTGTATTTTCTTTTTGATTTCCACGCTCTCTGTTAGGGCCTAAATCTACCTCAGGTTAAGGCAGGTCTAGGGTAACATCAAACCACGCTTAACTTGGTAGCTAGCCCTACCAGGTTGGGAGAGGGCTCTCTCCTTGTCAATCTCAGGAAAATATAGCAAATGACGCTTGAGATAACTGATGTAAAGACTAATTTTAGTCTAGGTATACGCTCAGTGGAGTTTGATTGAATTTTAATTTGGTCTACTGGATCAAAAGTGAAAGGCAGTTTTGGGTCTGGGGAATGGACTCAGTCTTGCAGAGTTTTCTGTGGGGCGAGGTAGGAAAATGATTTAGTACTATAAATTAATTGAAATGGAAAGTCTTAACACTGTTGAGGAGTTGGAGAGGGCATGAAAATATCAGGAATCCTCTTCAAACAGTTGAAAACATGAAAAGCTAAACAAACCCTAAGGTAGAGCACTGCACATCAATGATTTCCACTTTTATACTTGATTCATTTAGTTAAGCTAAAAAAGAGAGAGATAATGGCACACATAAACACATGATAACTTGAATTAAGGAAGGAGAAACAGTACTAAATCACCTTGCCACAAGAATCCCACAAAATGCTGCAAACCCTGGTCTATTTCCTTGCCAAACTGCAGAGATGAATGTACAATGATGCTCAAAGCTTTCACAAGAGTCCAACCTTTTTCCAAATTCCAACCTCTACACTATGAAATTCATATATATATATATATATATATATATATATATATATATATATATATATATATGTATTCTCATCCTTGTACTAAGGGAATTGAGCTCAACCATTTTCTTCAAAATAGAATCAATTACATAAAACTTGGACCGAATTTCTGAAAAATAGGTGTTGAATATTAACTTGTATCTCCTAAACCATGGCACCAGTTACAAAACGAAAAGAGGTTTTTGTAGATAAGGTAATTTTGGAGAAAACCCTCTCTCAAAATTTGGAAATACATTTCCAGTTGCTCGCAATATGTGCCACAAAATCATATCTAAAACAGAAAATCATTAAAAATTTAAATCTGTGGAAATGAGCTGTAAAGATCTAGTCATATATCCCAATTCACTCCACCTGTGAATAAACTGAAAGGGGTTTTTGTTATATGGCTTGCAGTTAACAAAATTTTCCTTGGGTTTTGAAAAATTACTTTCCATCTGTTGTAAACTTGCACTGCACTAAAATGACTAAAACAGTAAAATATATGAAAATTTTGCTTTGTTTTAATGTAGGCTCCAAATATTACTGTATATCTCCCACATAGTAGCACCTGTGCATAAACTGAAGGAGGTTTTTGTTATTTGGTATGTGATGAACAAAAATATCTTTCACTTTGGAAAAATTCCTTACCATTATTTCAGAAACTGATTTTGTACTAAACTTGTCATTGTGTGTAGCAACTGACCTCAAAACATGCATAACCAAGAATCACTCATTCATTTCGATCAGATCTTCTAATCCGGAAGTTGGTTATAGGAGTTTTATATACCGTTGGAAATATTTTTATGAGCTTCTTCTAATGGACGCACTTGCAACATGTTTTGTGCTGAACGTTATGTGCAAAACATCTAACAAAACCAGACATAGTAAGAGCTCATGTTGATCCCTGGTGACAGGCTGTGAAGGCTGGAACTAACATAGGCTCCATTGGGGATGGAAGCTCCTTGGAGGTATCAAAAACACCGTAGACCAAGTGCCTCATCCATTGGAAATGGATGGTCAAACAACTGCAAACCCAAAACAACTCATACCAATCCAAAAACATATACATACTGCAACTTGTACATAAACAAATACTGAAAACTGAAATGTTGCCTCAAACAACTTATTTATGTACAAATCTAATCTACTTTGCTGCAAAATTGATAGATGAAATAACATTATAATTCCGGATCAACCAATCAAGTAACTGTGACAAGGATGCTGCTTGGAAGTGCTCGAACTAGGACACAATTGGAAATGCTGACAGCCAACCATGCAAAAACTGAATTTGGTTGTGTGAAAGACAATCTGACTTATCATTCAAACTAAAAAAATACTCCATATATGTGACAATAGGATCAAAGAAACAAGACTCTTTTTGCTGCGCTAACTCCTCAACACAGACCTCCAACTGCAAACTGTCAACGCAAACATCCACAGATAGCTCTATTGTTTGTTGTTTTGAAGGAGGGAGAGTTTCCAAGAACTTTTTGGGATCTTGGAATTCATATGATTGGATTTGATCATTTAAATACTGAATCTCCTTCTCAAATTTTTCAACAACTAACTCAAAGATACCAATTTTAGCTTTAGGAGGAAACTTCAGAGATCTCAAACATTGAAGCACGGTAATGAAAAATGCTTCATCAATTTCAATATCCACTAAGTGATCTCTAACTTCTTTTAAAACTTCACAAAACATAGGGTTTGCCACATACCCTACCATTTTGTTTTAGTGCATGAACGGATTAGTGAGCACTAGAATCTCTGGATTGAGTTGGAGTCGCCAGGTGAATGTTTCAGCCTTTATATGTGTCTGACTGCTGTCCACCATCAACAATCAGATTTGCAACTTTAATGATCTTTCCTAGAGAATATTTGTCACCTCTTCCCTAGTTTAATGTACTGGGGCAATTTGCAAGTCAGATGTTCAGTTCATAAACTAGACCGGAGATTGACTAAAGCAGCATTCATCTACTTATGCACTGGTAGAGCAAGAGCAGTTTGAAGGCTACCCGGCTAACTTTAGGCTTAGTCTACAGTTTATAAAGAAAACAACAATAAATAACAAACAAACTTTTCATTCCCCAGTATGGTCACCACTATGTTAGGGCCTAAATCTACCTCAGGCTGAGAAAGGTAGGTCTAGGGTAACATCAAACCATGCTTAGCCTAGTAGCTAGCCCTACCAGGTCGGGAGAGGGCTCTCTCCTTGTCAATCTGAAGAAAATATAGCAAATGAGGTTTGAGATGACTGATGTAAAGACTAATTTTAGGCTAGGTATATGCTCAGTGGAGTTTGATTGAATTTTAAGTTGGTCTGTTGGATCAAAAGTGAAAGGCAGTTTTGGGTCTGGGGAATGGACTCAGTTTTGCAGAGTTTTTTGTGGGACGAGATAGGAAAATGTTTTAGTACTCTTAAATAAGTGAAATGGAAAGTATTAAGACTGGTGGGGAGTTGGAGAGGGCATGAAAATATCAGGAATCCTCTTCAAATGGTTGAAAACATGAAAAGCTAAACAAACCCCAAGGTAGAGCAGCACTTCACATCAATGATTTCCACCTTTATACTTGATTCATTTAGTTAAGCTGAAGAAGAGAGAGATAATGGCACACATAAACACATGATAAATTGAATTACAGAAGGAGAAACAATACTAAATCACCTTGCCACAAGAATCTCACAAAATGCTGCAAACCCTGGTCTATTTCCTTGCCAAACTGCAGAGATGAATGTACAATGATGCTCAAATCTTTCACAAGAGTCCAACCTTTTGCCAAATTCCAACCCCTAAACTATGAAATTCATAAAATATATACATTTTCTCATCCTTGTACTAAGATAATTGAGCTCTACCATTTTCTTCAAAATAGAATCAATTACATAAAACTTGGACTGAATTTCTAAAAATAGGTGTTGAAGATGAACTCGTATCTCCTAAACCATAGCACTTGTTACAAAAATGAAAGAGGTTTTTGTAGATACGATATTTTGGAGAAACACATCTCTCAAATTTGGGAAAAAATCGTTTCCATTTGCTCGCAATCTGTGCCACAAAATCGTACCTAAAACAGAAAATCATTAAAATTTTAAATCTGTGAAAATGAGCTGTAAAGATCTAGTCATATATCCCAATTCACACCACCTGTGAATAAACTGAAAGAGGTTTTTGTTATATGGCTCGTGGTTAACAAAAAATTCCTTGGGTTTTTCAAAATTACTTTCCATCTGTTGTAAAATGGCACCGCACTAAAATGACTAAAACAGTAAAAAATAAAAAAAATTTGCTTTGTTTTAATGTAGGCTCCAAATATCATTGTATATCTCCCACATAGTAGCACCTGTGCATAAACTAAAGGAGGTTTTTGTTACTTGGTATGTGATGAACAAAATTGTCTTTCACTTTTAAAAAATTCCTTACCATTATTTCAGAAACTGATTTTGTACTAAACTTGTCATTGTGTGCAGCAACTGACCTCAAAACATGCATAACCAAGAATCACTCAATAATTTCGATCATATCTTCTAATCCGGGAGCCAGTTACGGGAGTGTGCTATACCGTTGGAAATATTTTTCTGAGCTTCTTCTAATGGACACACTTGTGACATGTTTTTTGCTGAACATCATGTGCAAAACATCTAACAAAACCAGACATGGTAAGAGATCATGTTGATCCCTGGTGACAGGCTGCAAAGACTGGAACTAACACTCTCCATGATCGACATGTGATACATGCAAATATTTGGAAGTGGAACATCCTATTGCAGTTGTATCTCATGTTGAATTCCCCTCTTGGGAGGTAACCTCTTTGGTTCCTGAAACATATCACCATGCTTGCTTACCACATCAAAAAAATCAGATTTTAACTTATCATCACAACCTTCAAAAGATTCATAATCAATAACATTCTTTTTCTTGATCATGAGAAGGTTTTTTTTTTACTTGCATTTACTAGTCTCTTCATCTACCCTGCATAAACCAAAGAAATTTTTAACTTTTTTCGATGGGATCTCACAATATACTCTACTCCATCCTTGAGCAATTGGTATTTTTTCTCATAGCGATAAAATACTGCTTTCCTATCATACAAATATGGGATTCCCATAATGATTCTTGATATGTCAAGTGTAACTACATCTAACTCAACTTTATTAATGAGCTTTTCAGTAATGGAAAACCTGAAAAAGAATTTCCTTGTAACCTCCAAATTTTCATTATTGACTATCCAACCCAAGGGATATGGCTTATGATGAGCTACAGTTTCAAGGTTAAGCTTTTTGACCAAGTCTTCTGAAATTAAGTTTGACTGTGACCCACTATCAAATAATGCATCAATCTTTGTATGATTTGAAATTACCCTTACATGGAAAAACTCTATCCTTGATTCTTCATTTGGAGTGTTGTTGTGACTATGTGAGGAACTAATGCTTGCAATAACTTCTTTTCCTTTTGTGACCATGGCCTAAATCTTGGTCTCATCACCAGAATCAGATCCAAGATCATCTTGTGTGGTCGTTGTCATCTTTTTTTTCCCTTATTGTTTGGTTTCTTAGGCCTTAGTTCTGGATGTAATTTCCAACGGCGGGTTTCATCATGCCCCGCTTTGGAACAATGTTGGCATATAGTTTTCTCCCATTCTTTATTTACATTTGCATTCTTCTTTTGTTTCCATTTTCCACCCTTCTCTTTCTCCTTACCCTTGAATGGATTCTTCTTACTACCCTCTTCCTGAATGTTCTTTCCTCTTGCTTGAAGGTGCGTGGCTTGCACACATACCTCATCTAAATTTCTTGGATTGAAGATAAGGATAATATGTTTTAAGTAGGAATGTAAACCCCAAATATACTTCAAGAGTGTAAGGCTTGGGAATTCAAGTTTACCCCTAACAGCAAAGCCCTCTTACTAAAGTCCTGGGTATATTCTTGAACTATTTGGCCCTTGAGTTGCCTAAAAGTTTGCCAACTCATAATGGCTTTTTTCATATAGGCTAAAGGATAAAACTATCTTTTAATTGAAGAAAAAAATTCAACCCAAGAAATGGATATCTTACCATGAATTCACATTTCCTCTTGAGTCTTTGCTTCCCACCAAACTAGTGCTAATCCTTCTAACCTCAATGAAGCCAACTGGATTTTTATGTCATCTTCTTGAAGGTTATGAATTCTGGAATAAACCTCAAATTGTCTAACTTTTCTGCATTGACCTCACCATTATACATGGGAAGTTCATACTTAATGTCCAATTTGAGTAAGGGAGTTTTTTCCTTTGGGGTTTTGGAATGAGTATGAACAACTTTTGTGGTGGAAGTGGAAGATGATGTTGTTTGTGATGATGAAGATAATGAGGAAGATGATGAATATGGTGGATATGGAGGAGGATTTCCTCCATTACCCTCTGAATCCTTCTTTTCATCTTTCTTTTTTTTATCTCCTGAGCTTCCCTCTCCATGTGGGGACTTAGAACTCTTTCCAACCATTCTAGTATTCCTCTCTTCATAGAGGACTCTAACCATGTCAGTTAAGTCATTTAAATCTTTCTTAAATGCTTCCTCTTCTGAAAGAACTTCAGTCTCTCCTGCTCCATACATGATGGCTTTGGATTCAAGCTCAGCTTCTAGTACTGCTTCTACCTCCTCAATCTCAATTGAAGGTAAAACTTGAGGTGCTTCAAGTGCAATTGTGATTTGAACTTTGGGTGGAGATTGTGGCCTTGTGGCTCTCCTTATTTTGGGCATTACCTCAGGATTTGAAACCAATAGTTTCCCTTATCCTCTCTGCAACTTTAACCTTGTAAGCATAACAAATTTGCAACCATTAAACCCCTACTTGCACAAAACTCAAGCAATCAAAAAAATAACCTTTGCTCTGATACCAACTTGATTTGTTGTTGAATGCTAGTTTTGTTGTGTTAATTTCAACTTCAGAATTAAAAACAACTTCTTATCATTTTCTTCATGTGCATAGGTTCCCTTTATGGTGATTGTGAATGAAT
The DNA here is from genome assembly GCA_031772625.1 of Pinus tabuliformis. Lineage (NCBI taxonomy): Eukaryota > Viridiplantae > Streptophyta > Pinopsida > Pinales > Pinaceae > Pinus > Pinus tabuliformis. Next base: position 1,381,060,084 of record CM062818.1, on the reverse strand, counting down.
AGGTAAAATTTTGTCAAGTTTTATGTTAAATTCATGAGAAAAATAGCATGAAAGTAAAGTGTTGAACAATAGAAAACAAATGTACAACAAACCATCAAAATGAACACTTAACACAATGTTTTGATGAACGAGTTCACCCCTCCTGGGCTACATCTCCTTGGTCCAGCTTCCATGGCTTGGGCCTCTGTATTAACTCAAAATGTAAAAAAATGTGTTCATTATAATGCTCTAATGCTCCTGAAACCTACTTCAATGTGCTTGGAACATCAAAATCATCTAGGAATGTCTTTTCCTGATCCCAATTTGGTCGAAAATTGCAAAAGCTATGACCAAAATAGTTTCTCATAGGAATTATCCACTAAAACTGGAGGAACTCCAGTTAACTCCGCTAAATCTGGAGTGAGCGTCGAATTTAGGGGCTCCGCTAACTTTTGCGCCAACTTAACTCTTATTTTAATTAAATGATAAACATGTATTAATTAGGAGTTAATCTAGATTAGCATGTTAAGCGTGTTTAATGGCACGGTTATCCTAACTGTTAGCTTGCAGTTTGTGGTGGTGGTCACATATGAGCAGTAAATGCCAACGGTTTACCATTAAGGTTATGGTTTAGTTGACTGCTGGTTCTTTGGTAGTGGTCACAGGGGAGGGGCCGACCCTCTCCTCCTGCAACCACAAACCATTTAAACTTTAAATAGAAGTTAAAACAATTGACTATTAAGAACTGAAGCGGTGGTAGAATGGTAAGGCATGGAGTTTATGCGGGCAAGGTCGCAGGTTCGACTCCACCAACCTACTCATAATTTTTCCATTGTGGGCCGATAATGCTGACCTTTGGGGAGGGACACGTGGCAGCCTCCTGGCTTGCCACATGTCCCCTTCTCATTGGTTCTTCCTCTGACCAATTAAATGAAGCCAATTCACCATACCGCAGACCAACCAAAACGTGCCACTTGGTGACATCCTATTAGCCATTGACGAACTTTCACTTTCCCAATCACCTGCCATATTAGCAGTACGGACTGCTAACTGTGCAACGACTGTACCTCTTTTTTCAAAAATTCCTCTATTTGGCAAAGTGGATAGAATGCAATATCTTCCTCATACCAGCTCTATTTTGAGTGAAATGAGTTGCGTTGGGATCGTATCACCGAGATGGATGCGGTAGTTCTGGTTTTCAGTGATTCTGAGCACTTTGATTTTTGAGCTAAATACTAAGCACCTGATCGTTGAATATGACTTTAGGATCATTCCATCATCGTATTCTTCTCCAAGAAATGGTCCCTTCTCTGGTCCACAAAAGGATTCCTCCATCCCGTACTCAACTGCTCTTAGATCTTCTTTTTTCTCCACTCTCTGTATTAGCTTTTCAACAAATAATTCTTTGACAATTCACTTAACATTTTCCCCACATAAAATCCTTTCTTCAACTCTTCTCTCACCCTTCTTGTGCTCTCCTATAGCCACTTGTTTATGTTTTTTAGTTATTCCTTTATCTCAACCATATCCTTGTCCTATTCGTCATCACTCATCCTCTTGTTAGTGCCTTTTTCTTTGGAATATTTTCCCTTTTTGCTATAGCATCCTTCTGAACTCTTTAACTATCTACAACCATCTTCATCTACTTTTTTGTGAGCTCCTACATGCCAACTCATGAGTTTCAACCAAGCATTCTCTCCTTATAGAAAGTCTCAATACCTTCTACCAATACCTTACCAAGATTTCTTCTGAGCTCAACCTCTGGGTATTGTTGGTTCTTCTCTTAGAACCTTTTGAGCACTCCTTTTCTCTTTCCTAGATTTTTAACTCTACTTATGATCATTTTTTGTTTACTCGGAGAACTTCCATTGTTCATTTTATTCCAGTCTCCAATTGAAGCATTCCTTATTACTACTTCTTCCACTACAAGATTTTCTTTACTCTCTTCATCCTTTGTCACAAATTCCTAGTTGTAACTACTACTATTGTATTCCTTATTTCCATGGATACCTTCTTCAACAATTTTAATTCAGTTGAAAAAAAATTCATTACCTGTCATCCAAATTATCCACTCACTATTGTGACCTTTAGTCTTTTTGGCTGCTACAAAATTTTCCTGCAACTCAACTTCATCATTAAAACATTTATTTGTACTCCACTATCGCTGGTTCACTCAAGTCCCTATCTAATTCTTCTTATGTAATCCATAGTCAATAAGAATATTTAGTTTTGCATCATTATTCAAGAATTATTTTTCTCTTCTAAATTTAATTGACCAGGTAAAACCTGCTCTCATACCACTTGATGTCGACGACGTCAACATTCCTCTGATATAATCTATCCATGAACTTTCCTTATGGATTTTTTCATGTCTCTTCTATTTCTTTAATGGAAATTATATTCAACTTACATTGAACTGGAACATTATCTCAATTTCATTTTAACAAAGGCACTCAAAAATTCTATAAATTTAGTCTTAACATAGTATTAAGTTTCTATGCTTCACCTTCAAACCTCTACTAATTCTTACTCGCGCCAATCCACATTTCAATGTTCCAAGATATGTCTAGCCCTTAGTTCAATATGCAACACATATGTACCAGATGTATGGACACTTTAAATTCATCTTTCACTATTGTTTGACCAATTTCTATCTTGGAACAAATTAATCATTATTATAGGTATCACACGTATAGTCATTGCAGATATCCCCTCTGTTTTTGTGATGAAATTAACTCATCTCCCCATCTATGTCATAAGTTTCTTAGACTTGGTTGATGGATATAATATGTCCCATAATCTCAATCATGGCTTCTTTCAAATGATTGCGATGGGATTGGATCTATCCATCTCCCCTCATCAAAAGAATATAAACAATTCCAATCACATTTCTACACATCATAAGTGATGGTACTTGATCTCACTTACACAAAAAGACACTATGGAGGATCACGCCCCAACATATATTACAAACTTAATACAAGTTTCACTAGTCACATTTAATGGTGTGAACTGGTGGCGAGATTAAGACATTGCTAGGGGAAACTACTTTAGTTAAGCTATTGCTTCCTTATTGCAATATTATGCTTCTTTTACGCCATGAGATTTACCTCAACTGGACTCATCTCTTGCATGCATAGGAATTCTTACTGAATGGATTTAACTCTATGAAGGAATTTTGTAAACTATTTGTGAACTCTAACAAATGGATTATATATATCCATATGTATTCTAGGATTGAAAACCCTTGTATATTCACATTGTATAGTATACATGTGAACAACGATCCAACAATCTAGTAAATTTAATTATGTTCAAGTGAAAAAAACCATTTTTTATACAAATATTCGATAATTACAACAAGCTCATTAGCATACTATTTCTACCAGCCACAAATATGTATATGCTTCCAGAAATTGTGTCGAGCAATGACTTTGAGGATTCAAAATGACTTTCATTCACTTCACAAGGGAGACCCAAATTCCTTCGGTAGTCCCATCAACATCTTCAAGATACAATTTTTTTTATCTCTCATACATATTGAAATCAACAAAATCATGCACAAGAACTACATTAACACAACATTCCTCCATACCGCTCAAAAACACATAATTTCATTAAAATCACATTCCATACATAATTTCATCTCATAAATCTACTACTTCCCTAACGCCTACGCTATCCTGATTACATCATTTGTTTTTGGATCGATTTTAGAAAACTTATATTACATTACTCTATATCTTAGCTTTTTCCCCAATTTTAAATTTATACAAGGATTTCAAATTGCTTCTGGTTCAAATCCATAAATTCCTCTCTAGATCTAACCACTATATCTCATACATCCACTTTTCGCTCATGAGATCTAACTACCTTATGATCTCTCTAACTTATAAAATATTCTCGAGACTTCTCAATATTTATCACATTCTCTACAAAAACATAGGAAAATAAATTTAAATAATTAATTAGGGAACCAAGTCCCCTTGTAATTGAGCACTCATGGATCCAGTCAAAGGATGTTTTGAATTAAGGTAAGGGCCTACTCAACCAATGGATGTTTGGAGTTTCACATGTGCAAAATTTTCACGATCATTTAGTTGATGACCTTTATCTGGCCAAAAATTTGGGGTTAGAAAAAAGTTGATCTAGTGTGGTTGGTGTCAAACAGTGATCAAAGGCTTAATTAGAATATGTTGAGGAACCTACTACCACAATTTGATATGATGGTCTATGGCATCCCAAAATGTACCCGCACCCATTCAAAGAAGAGCATGGTAGTGGCTTCTACTATGATACCCTTCTTGCAGGTAGTTAGAATGGCCATTTTAGAAAATACATCGATGACCACAAACACAACATTTCCATGCTTGATAGAACAAAGTCCACGCATATATTCCATCAAGATGGATTCACAAGGTCAGTTAGGAGTAGGAAAAGGGGTGTACATACCTTTCTTCTTAATGGCTAGTTTTGTAATGGTGTAGGTGGTATAGGATATGATATACTTTCTAACATCATGTCAAAGTTTCAACCAATAAAATACTTTTGCAATACTACCACTATCTTCTCCACACCAAAGTGCACTGCTAAACAACTATAATGTTCCTCCAATTTTAGCTTTGAAAGCTTGCTTGATGGAGCACAAAGGTGTACTAGGTAGCACTATAGTGCATCCTGGAGGTGGAAGTCTAGAATTTGCTTGCTTTCCATCAACATATTATATGTGGAAGTGAATTCTAATTCATTGTTGTATAATTGTGGCCACCTAGAGGTACCATGCCCATAATAGTTAAAACCTATGGTTAGTGCCAAAACCAAGGGCCAAATGAGGTATTTAGCGATATGATTGGTTCTACCCTTCATGTATTTTATGTTCAAATTGAACTGTTGCAGGTATACTCACCATTTCTGATGGTGTTTTTTTGTAACTTCCCTTGTGTCTACATAAATTGAAGAGGCTTATGATCCATGTGGATAATTATCTCCTTCCCCAGAATATAATGTTTCCATTGTTGGTAGGCTTGCATTATTAAATACATCTCCATATCACAAGTGGGGTATCTCTAGATAGTATCAGAGAGTGTTTGTTTGTGATAAGACACCAGATGTCCTTGCTAAATTAGGACTACGCTAATAACATAGTCAGAGGTATCTGTGTCAATCTAAAATGGTTGTTGCAGGTATAGAAGGGTGAGGACTACTGCAAAGTAAAGAAAGTATTTCAATTCATTAAATGTCTTCTGTTGTGATTAAATTCAAAAAAACTTTATTTTTTCTCTACCCTTGGTCACTTGAATTAATGTCCAATCAATATAATAAAATCCCAACATGAAGCTTCAATAGAAGTTAGCAAGGCTTAAGATGATGTGAAGCTTTGTTAGAGTCTTCAAGGCTAGCCAATCTAAAATTAATTTGATCTTGGTTGGATCCACATGCACACCTTATTCATCAATAATGTAGGCTACGTATTGAACCTTGTCCACATCGAAGGAGTATTTTTCCAAGTTAACACATAGCTTGTATTATCACAAAGTGTGAACAATCTATAGAATATGTTGCAAGTGTTCTCCCAAACTCTTTCTGAAGATGAGGATATCATCGAAATATACAACCACAAAAGAGTTGGTGAAATGTCATGAGATATCATCCATAAACTTCATGAAATTTGTTATGGCATTCGTTAAACCAAAGGGGATGAACAACCATTAAAAAACACCCTCCTTGGACTTGAAATCAATCTTCCACACATTAATTGGTTCTATTAGGACTTAATGGTAGATGGACTTCAAATCAATCTTACTGAAGTATTTCCCACCTTGAGATGATCAAGAAGTGTTATAACCATATTTTCCACTCCATTATAGTGAGAGAAACCCAGTATCAACTTACCTCAGTTGTTGGCTAGAATGAATCCCCTTTAACCTTTTCGTTTACGTATGTGAGATTTATCCCATGTTAAAAGGGTGAAATTGCATAATTGAGCAATTTATCATAATTATTTTGACAAAATATTATAATTATGAGATAATAATTATAATATTATATAATAATTATAATATTATATAATAATTATAATATTATGGAATGATGTTGAATGAAATGAACATGGAAGAGGTAAAAACAAGACCATATTTTTTATTTTATTTTTTTGAATTTTATAATTTCGTTTTTGTGATTTTCAGAATATTTAATTTTTTTCTATTGTTTCTAGTATGGGTACAAAGTTACTAACGTGTGTTAAATGTGTTATAAATATATTACATCGACACACCCTGAAGGTTATTCTCCCTTAAGGAGAGGAGTAACACAAACCCAAGCTCACGCAACACATGCAACAACTGAAGAGGACGATGACATCGAGGGGGTGCAGGAATTCACTCACAATCTTGAGGGATTGACACTAGGGGTTCCTCCTAGGAGCATGGAACATATTCCTTGACACATATAGAGGCATACAATGGGAGTATCTCTAACTAATTGTTGAGGTCTCCTTTGACACACTTTGAATGCAGCGTTACATTATTATGAGCGCCACTGAGGAGGGATAGTGGGTTACCTAGGGTTGGGTTTTTGATGTTACTGCATATGTACAACATGATGGCTAAGTCCTTAGATGCCTGAATTTTGTACTATATGGCCAAACTGTATTATGATATAACAAGAAAAACGATTTTTGTGGTGTGTTTTTGAAAAATGTGTACTGTACAATGTTTTTTTTATCATGTGAATGATTAAAAATTTAATGAGACAAATGCCAATCTAACAAATAATTAGCTAACAAATCAGGCAATGTGTTTTTTTCTCCAGGAATGTGGACATAAGAAAGATAATCAGATAATTGTTCTAAGAAACATACCCTCAAAAAATAACATAATATAGTAGGATTCCTTATAGAAGAAAGATAGTTCAACTGAGACACTACGAGCCAGGAGTTAAGCTGAACAACTAAGTAGCAGATGCCAAGGAGATTAGCCTCTATTAAGAGCTCGATGATAGAACTATAATTTTCCACATTGTTGGTAACCGAGTGAAGAAAAATACCCCCCTAACTCACAAGCTCATCAACAGGCGAGAAGATAACCCAAGGCGCAGAAGCTATGTTCCAAGTGTAATGACTTGCACCATCTGTGAAGCGTAGATAGAGAGTCGAGGACATTGGCATCTGTCAAAGAAAGACCATACATGTGAGTCAAACACAAAAACCAAGGGGAAGGAAAAAGATGGATAGACAAAAATAACATACCCATACGTCTATATAGTATGTATAAGTAACCATGCACTTAAACTAACCATATTAGTGTTTAAGGTAGAGCCCATTACGAGGCTCCAACAGTGGCTTTCCATCACAATCAACTAACTCATAGGCCCATTTCTTGAGAACATGTTTAACAATATAGGGACCATGCCACAAGGGCTCAAGCTTAGCAACTCCCAACTTATCAAGGCCTTAATCACAGACCAAAACGAGGTCACCTTCGAAAAAGACACGAGGGCGAACAAATTTATCATACTTGGCGTTAACACGTTTCTTATTAGTTTCATTATTGACCAGGGTGAATAGGTAATGTTCATTTAAATGGGAAAGGTGTAATAAATGTTCTTCCTCAGCCAAAGTATCAAGAAGCAGTTCCACAACTATTTCAAGTGAAGAGATTTCACACTAGATAGGGAGGACATAGTCCACTTCATAATCTGGTTAGAAAGAAGTAAAGGCCATAACAGACTTAACCGATGTTTGGTATGCCCATAAGATAGAAAATAGCATAAGTCTTCAATTTGACTTGTGATTCCATACCATCATTCACAACATAGTTTTCAAGGTGTGATTAATAGCCTCTACTTGGTCATTATCTTAAGGATAATAGGGGGTTGAGTGTTCATGAAGAAAACTCAACTTGGAAGCTACTTCCTACATCATATGATTTTGAAAGTGTTTACAATGATTAGTAAAAATATGTTTAGGCACACCGAATCTAGTGGTGACATGATTAAAACCTAATAGGGAAGTGGTGGTGTCATCACTGGAATATGTAGGAATAGCCTTCGTTCATTTGGTAAAGTAGTCAATAACCACAAAAATGTAGTGATGACCATAAGTTGTGGGTGGGGGTGGGCGGCGGTGCGTTGTAGTGCATGAAATAAATTCCCCAGTGAGCGAAATGACTAATAGAAACCATAAGGTGTAAATGGGAAGGATATGCACACATTTTGTGAGAGAATATTTGGCACAAATGACACTTTTAGGTGGAAGATATTTGATATTTAAAGATTGAAGGCCAAAAGTATCGAGTGCACAGGATTTTCTTAGCAGTGGAAAGCCGAAAGAGATGATCACAACATGCACCAATGTGGAAATCATTTAGGACTTGATCGATTTCTTCACAAGTAAGGAATAAATGTAACACAATGTCAACACCAAGACCATAAAGGGTATTGCCAATAATAACATAGTGTCGAGATTTGTGATGTATAATATTTGGCTAATTCTCTTTCTTTTCTAATAGATGTATCAACCTCAGGTATATACAACCTTTCTTCTCATAGCACAATGTCACCAATGAACCAAAAAAGTAATTGACAACAACCAATAAAAGGAAAAGACAAGGGATTAGGGTAATGTTGACAAATGTTAAGTTTACCCATACATGTGGGTGGGTAACAACCAAGATTTATATAATGTGTAAATTGTTCTTAAAAATAGTTTATTGAAACAAAAGTAGTTTTTGCTATCCTGAATTGAGGATTGATGAAATACAAAGTAATGACGGATTTTGATGGTCAAATTGCTGTCACACAATGTTTTCTGAACCGTCGGTTTTGAGTAATGAGTTTGTTTGAAAATTAAACCACTAAATTTGAATAGTGAATTTGTTTCAAAATTAAACCATCAAATTCAACTAGTGAATTTTCTTTTGAATTCTAACCCTAACAGAATATGTATGCTTTTCCAAACTAGAAAGAGAATTAGATCATGGACTGTGTTATGCTCCTATACCAATAGGTGTCATATTTCATGATTGACTTGACTAACTTTGTAATATGTTCATACATTTTCTTGTTGCAAAGGTTTTCTTTATTGTCAAAAAATCAAAAAATTTAAAAAATGTAAAGAGGGTATACCCTAAAAGAAAAATCAAAGGGTAAAAAGAATAAAATGGTCAAAAAAGTGAAAGAAATGAACCCCAGACAAAGAAAGACCAGGAAAGTGTGCAAGTCTAAATGCCACTACTATTTCATTTTTTGTAATAAGCAATTGTGTGTAGCTTGTTAAAATTTTGCCACAATTTATGAAGAGTCAAACTCTTTAAACTTGACTCATTCATTTTTCAATTTCATGTTGTAGAATAGAGAATAAATATCTGGCCAAACAGTTTAATCTTGGCAAATAAGTAGATAGGTAGAGTAAATAAAAAGGAGCTCAACAGTGTAATCTGAGCCCTTGGATGTAATAAGCGTAGACTTAGGTAGGCTTGCCATGTAAAAGAAAAGAAGATTGATAAGGGTTTGCCAGTCTAAGTGCACCCAAATAAAAAAGAAAAAATGTCAGGCTAAAGTAGGTAGGGTAGGTAGATGATGTTGTAGAATGATACTTATGGTGAAAAATTCTTCCAAATGTGTTGATCTTTACTTTTATCACCAGTGCAAGGCATACATTACACTTGATGCAGTTCAAGAAAGGCAAGGTTAAATAACTAACTTCCATTCACATTTTTCCCTGAAGATTTCACTAATTCCCCCTGAAGTACTAAGGTCTTTGAAAGTCAAGGGGGCTCAGAGCATTTCTCTGACTTCTGGAGGGACTGGACCCTTGGCCCAATGATTTAAAAGCCTAAGTGCTCATACATCATCCATAAATCATTCATTTCATTTCATAAAGTTTGCCTAAGTAAAACCCTATTTACTTAGGAAAGATGCAAATATTTCTCATATAACCCCTTTTCATCTTTAGCCTAAGTTTAAATGTAAATTTTTAACGTTTTAACTTAGCTCTTGTTTGTTATATTTATTCATATTAACTTTTAACATTTCTTATATAATTCCCATATAAGCTTTACCCTTTCCCGTATTATGTAATTAGATAAAACCCCCGCATTACTATATACCCTGCCCCCCGGTTAGTTATAACCATAGTCATAATGTAAAATAGGGATTAATATACTTATTTGAAGTTTGTTAATAACCTTCCCTGCCGCGCTATAACAGGATTAATTAACAATCCGGGTTAGTTAATAACCATAACCTTGACCGATAGAATCACGTCTGATATGATTAAAACACTATTAATTATATCGGGCCCGCATCCATAACTCCCCACCATCTCCAATGCCCATCCGTCGTCCAATCCCTGCATTCACATCTGACGGTTGACGATCATATCGTGACCACCCTTTCCACCTCGTTTTAACTCGCGATTGCTCGACGGTTTTCCGCCATACCTCTGCGACACGTCACCCTCCCAATATGATCACTTGCCCTCCGCCCGATACCACTTAGCCCCAAAAACGGTGCGGGGTAAACTGCTTACCACCCTCCGCGTAACGACAAAACATCCCATCACGCTGATGTCACCCACCCAATAAATGGCAAAAAATACCCGCCAAACCAAATTTTGTTAAAAGAACGAAAAAATGTCATTTTCACCATTATTTTCTACGAACTGTGCTCCAGGCAAGATCACGTCCAGTCGACTGTTTGAGCATTTAGTCTACCACCCAGCCAAGAAACTTCTGCATCGTGCTCGACAACCCATCAACCAACCTGCACGGTATGGCTTTCCTCTTTAAACGTAGGTATTTATCCATTTAGCCCTACAACCCTGTAATTCTAGTTTTCCACTCAAAATTCTACCTAAGGAAGCAAAAATTCAGAGTCTAAACGGTCTGTTAAGTGCATAAAAGATTTATAAACCTGCTGTTTAGTCCAATTTTCCACAAAAAGCCTGAATTCTAGTTTGAATACACAAGAACCAAACATGGAGACTCCCGTGGCCCTGAATGTCGCGCCCATGAATGCACCTCATAAAGACTTAGATTATTTACCCCTGGCCGACAAAGATTTTCAAATAAAAGTTTTATTTGGTAATGTGAACCATCTTCAAGCCTTCTACCAAGTCAGGGATAGCTATTTCAATAACTCTGATATTTTTGGACTTTGGAAGTCAAACCTTCCCATGTACTTCCTCCCCTCAGTCCATGTTTTCCCAGATATCATTCATCAATGCTGTGCCAACTATGACCCTGTCCATAGAGTAGGTATGTCCCCATCCCAAACTGTCCTTTTTCCCATAACTGCAGAATCTATCAATGCAATGTTACAGTTCCATCCCACTCAGCCCCTTGCTCCCCTTTCCATGGGATATCTACTTGAAAAAGCTTCTCAATTGCCCAAAACAGAGATAACCCGTATTGTTCAAACCTTCATGCTACCAGAGCATCAGCCTACAGACCCACCTCCCTATCTGCAAACCTTTTTCATTGAAACTGGCAGACTTATTGTCGACATGATATCCCTGATATTGGGATTTAATTCCAGTGAGTATGTTGATGATATCACTCTAGTCCTACTGTCAATGTTTACTCCAGGACAACCCCCTGTTGTCAAATATGACTATGCCACTTTTATTGCCAACAAAATTCATAGTCAATTCCTGAATTTGGATAGAGAAGGAGTTTTCAAATATACATCTTTCATATAACACCTTCTGTTATATCATCAGCCAGACAATTTTTCTTTCCCCATTAGGAAATTGGACTCAAAAGGAAATCGAAGGTCTGTGATCTTCTGGACCTCAGTCTTCCATAATACCTTTGAGTGCCCTTATACCTATAATGAGTTCATCGATTGGTTTGTACATCCAGAATCCACTCTGTTGATAGGAGCTCCCCCTCCTAGAATCTCTGGTGACATGAAAAAGATTCTGCAGCTCTCTAAACAGTATAGGATAGGTGACTGGTACCTGTACCAGAATCACACAGAAATCAGAATTTATGGTTGTGAACTTTGCCCTTTTAAGCTGCCTAAATATGTGCCCATGAGATTATTTGCACTAGAGTATTTCAGACAGATCATAAAGGCAGATTTAGACCATTTTTGTAATGCAAATAAGAAGGCTCAGTTAAGAATCAAAAACCAGTTAGGTCCTTATGTCATCCATTCTATAGATGCATGGCAAGAAGCTGAGAAGATTTTAGGAGACCACCTTAAATTGAAGAAGAGTTTTTGGTGTTAGAAAATTATATATTACGGAGCAATGGAACACATAAAATATTGCAGAAATATAAACACAGAGAACGCACAATACAAGAGAGACACAGATATACGTGGTTCACCCAGTTTGGGCTACTTCCACCCCGAACAACCAATCCTTCCTTTCTATTATCCAGCAAAATGAAGAGACACAACCTACAACAAATCCGTTGTAATATCCTCTGTTTTTTCTCACAGTCTCACCTCTCTATTTCTCGCTCATAGAATACACATCTATTTCACAGCCTCAAATACAATACCCTTATACAAAGAGAGGGGTTTCCTTCTAGGGCAAAAAACCCTAAACTAAACATAAGTTCTACCGTCAGATCGTCCGCCTAATGAATGGCTCAGATTGACTAGAAATTACTATACTTTTACAAGGCAATTTTACATTTGTTTTTAGCTTTGGGGGCGCTACCCCCGAGCCCCCGCTAGGGGACCGTTGGCCCCCGGACCCCCCAGCCAGGGGGGATCGGCCCCCCCAGACCCCTGCGGGGGGGACAAGTCCCCCCCGCACCCCCCCCCGCGTGGAGGGGTGTACAAACTTCCTGGGGTATACATCCGGCTGAAACAAAGACCTCTGAACAATCATGCTCCACACACAACAATCTCCCACTTGGAGAATGATTGTAGAAACTCCATCACTGCTTCATTTGCTGGACAATGACTCCTCTTTGGACCTGGCTGTTTCTCATCTTCATCGTCATCCTTGAAGACCAATTGAAACTGAGCATATTCTCAGTTTCTCCCTGGTTACAACTTTTGTTAGCATATCTGCAGGATTCTGGCTAGTGTGTATCTTTTCCAGCTTCAAATCTCCATCTTCCAACACTGATCGTAAGAAATGGTACTTAAGCTATATGTGTTTAGTCATAGAATGAAATGCTGAGTTCTTTGCAAGATGAATGGCACTTTGACTATCACTGTATAACGTGCCCATATCATGCTCCTTACCCAATTCACCCATAAACCTTTGTAACCAAATCATTTCTTTACTAGCCTCTGTAGCAGCAACATAATCTGCTTCTGTTGTTGAAAGTGCAACAACACTTTGGATTTTTGAAACCCAACTGACAGCTGTTCCTCCAATAGTAAATACATATCCTGTAGTGCTTCTCCTATTATCTCTATCACCTGCCATATCTGCACCCCGCGTGGAGGGGTGTACAAACTTCCTGGGGTATACATCCGGCTGAAACAAAGACCTCTGAACAATCATGCTCCACACACAACATTTGGTGGGTGCCATATGACTCAAATAGTTTCATAAGTGACAGAAAAGTAAAGAACAGGCTATCAGTTTATGTACATCATAGGATCCCAGAAATTGAACAGTATGCAAATCAGGATGAATGGATAGAAGGGACCCTAATAGAAGAAATTAGTGAACAAGAAAAAAGGGAAACTGCTATGAAAGATCTTGAAAAAACCCTTGACCTGGACTCTTTTGGACAGGTATCTTTCAAGCTGCCTCAACAATTAGGAATTGGAACATCCTCTGCTGGAACTTCTCAGCAACCTGCACAGAAAACAAACATACCAGTTACAGGGACCTCCAAGGGAAAATAAGTAGAGACCACAGAGCAGCCTACAATGGCAGATCAACCAGGAATGTCCAAGGAACAGAGCCAGGGGAAAATTCCTCCAGCCCAAACTAAAGCAGCAGAAATTCCCGCATTACAGACTCCTCTAAATGAGGAAAGGAATAGGAAAAGAGACAGAGAAACGACTACACCAATCAGTGGACCTGGAGAAAACCTGGAGAAAAAAGGCAAAGACTGAATCCTCTTTCAGAAGAGGAAATCATTGAAGAAACTACTGACAGTCTAAGAGGTGAAAGGTTAGTCAACCAGTAGACTTCCCCAATGGTAGAAACATCAACTAGCTCACGCAGGTAGGAGCTAGAAAGACAGCACAGTGTAGAAGTATCATCCACCAAGCCATAGAGCAAGCAAGCTTCAGACATTAAGAAGACTTTCACCGAGATAAAGGCCAGAAATGACCCAATAAGGCTTCAAATTTATGGTCAATATCTGAAAATGGCCCCCACAAACCAGCAGCGATTAATGTCAGCTTATGACATTAAAGAAGGAAAAATGTTGATGAGTTACTTTAAGCCAAAAGTGCAGCAACCCCAGTGAGCAGCAGATTATATTAGAACAAATTTGGAGGTCCTAGCCAAAGACATTCATCCTATGGACAAAATTGAACTTCACAAGCAGACTGGGGAAATGGTTTATTCCACTTTGACTGACAAAGAAATGCTAGCCCACCAGCTACAAAACTCCTTGGACAACACCACAACTCAATTACATTTGGAGAGGGCCTCTTCTTTGGCCAAGGATAATAGAATCAAATCATTAGAGGAGATCATCATTGAACTGGGACATGATCCCAAAGATGCTAAAGGCATAAAGGCACTAATTAAGAAGAAAGAAGAGAACATTGCTGCCCTGAGGAAACAACTGAAACTACCTCCTTCAAGGAACCCACAGACCGCAGAAGTTATCCAACAAAAATCAGAAGAAGATATGATGGACCTGCTCATGAGACACAATGAAAGATTAAATGATACAGAGTAGGCACTAGAAACAACACTAAAAGAGAGGCAAGGAGAGTCAACCTCTCAGCCTCCTAATGTAATCCCTATAGTCTCAACTGCAGTCCCCTCCACACTTGGAACAACATTGGCTTCAAATGTCCCAACAACCATAGTAGAGGTCATCATAGGTACATCAACAACAACAATAGCACCAGGTAGCAGTACTAATATGAGCACAGAAGAATTTATAAAGGCCATGGAAGAATTGAGGTTACAGGTTACAGAATTGAAACAAGTGAAAGAGCAATTGGCAAAGGCAGAGAAAAATTATGATATCTCCAAAATAAGTGTTTTAGAAGAGACAACGGAAGTTAAAGCCTTAGAGAATAAAGTAAGAACATTAGAACAGGAGCTCACTTTTGATAAGCCCTTGGTAGAGATCAGGAAAATCATTTGGGCCAACATCATTCAATCCATAAATGATGTTTGGCCATCCATCACAGTGATATATGAGCAGATTGACTTAGTGCAAGTATCACATAAAGAAATTCAAAATACAAGAGCTCTGTTGGGACAGATGCCTGAACAAGCCAACCGACTTATACAATTTTTGAATAACAGAAATAGGGAATAGCTAGAAGCACTGGGCATCCCAGACAGGACATACACCATTCTAGAAATCAAAATAGTGTTAACCAAGAGGACTTTAATGCAGAATTTAGAAAGGAGGTGCCAAGATATGCAAGTAGAAATCAATTCCTTTACCGAAAAATTCACAGTTTTGCAGAATAAAGGGTTGCCAAGTCCTTTGGTCATCAATGACAAATTAATGAGGCACACTGATTATGTAGATAAATTGAATAAGTATGCTAGAGATCAAGGTAGCTTATCAACAAGTGCATCAGGAGCAAAAGCACTCCCCACAGGCCGAGTTCTCTATGATAACTTGGAGAACTTATTTTATATTGAGCATGAGGTAAAACACTTGTTCCAACTTCAGCCTAATTTTTTCAGATATACAGAGACTGATGAAACTTTAAGGAAACTTCAAAAACACAGAATGTCAGAGAAAGAATGGTGGGAAAATATGTTGGAAATTTTGTAAATTTATCTTTGGTATCTTTGTTAAAATGTAAATTTTGGGCCATTTACCATGGTGAAATAAACAGAGATGAATAAGGGTCAAGCAGGTCAAAGTGTATCAGAGCAGGTAAAGAGTATCAGTTAAAACAGGACAGCCAGCACGAAGTTGCCATTGAAGACAACATGCAAGGCAAATTCTAGGGCCTGCCTCCAGCCCACTTAGCAATAAAAGGAAGAACACAACATCAGTTTACCTTTCTCCTATCTTTCAGACTAGTTGTCTCTATTTTCTTGTAAAATATAGTTTATCATCACTAGAATATATCTCTTTGTTATGAGATATTTTTGTAAAATATTTTGTATAAATACCCCCTCAATTGGAGTATTGAAGGGTGGATTATATACATTGCTATAACATTGGTTATTTTGGAATAAAGTGCTGATTGGATCAAACTTTCGTATGGCTTGCTGGATGAAGAATTGAAGCTAGAGACTTTCCACATATTTTTTGAATCAAGCACCGAATCAATAAGTCATCTATACCTTGTGTTTTAAAAGTTTTCCTTGTTTCTTATATCATCTGTGTTCATATCTGAATGATAAACAAAAATGATTAATTCAAAATAGGCTTGATTGCACTCTGTTTTCAAAAGTTATCATTCTCCATGTTTTCTTCTAAAGTAGAATAAACAGTGAAATTTTGACTGCTCCTGTTTTCTATTTCATTCACTTTGATTATTGCTTAAAGAATACTTAACTGCTCTTTGGTATTAATCAATTCAAGTTCCATTTTCAAATAGGTTGAAGGATTCTTAACTTCTCTTCACCCATTTTGAAACCATTCCATTTATTTCAAATATTTATTTATTCCTTGTTTGACCATCTTGCTCTGTAAAACCATCTTTTGTTAAGAAACAAAGTCCAGTTAAGCCATCTTCCTTGATTCCATTAGCCTAATGGCCTAAATTAGCCAGTCCTACCCCTCTGCTATTGAATCTCACCACCCAAACTCAAACAAACTCCTAAACTTCACAACTAGCCTAATATCTTTAAAAAACAAAGCTAAATCATAAAGAGAGACCCCTCTTGGATGCAGATTGGCTAGAATCTACATCTAAAAGATTGGTTTGTGGTTACCTCGGCGTCCTTTCCCCTTCTTACAACTTCTAGGAAAACTTGAGTGATAACATAGCGGCGACTCCGCTGGGGACCTGAATTATTTGTTTGTTACTATTGTCTCTTTTCTACGCTACAAACATAGTCTGAAGTTAGCCAGGTAGCCTTTGAAATGCTTTTTGTTTGCAATTGCAGAAGTAAATGAATGGTGCTTCAGTTTATCTCTGGTCTAACTTATAGATTGGACATTTAGTTTCAAATTCTGGATCAGTCCATCTTTTCAAATAAATCTTTAAGAAAGTTCAAACCCACATCTTAAAACTCTTAGGGAAATTGTTGAAGTTGTATTGTCACACCTATTTAAAGGAAAACCCAAAAATATACCTAGAAACCTGGCTTCAGAAAGGACTTGTTACACCAGATCTAATCCTGATCCAAATCCACCACCTGTGTTCGAAAATCCTAATCTGATTCCTAGGATTCTTAGAAGACAAGAGAGCCAAGACAGTTCTGCTAGTTCTCGGCCTCTATACAGATCAAGATCTTGTCCTGTGAAGTGGGTTTACCTTGACAACAAACCAATTGATCAATGGTTTGAAACCCATTTATTTGTAACCTTTTCAGAATTTGAGTTAGCCCACATAGTTCATGATCCCATATTTCTTGAAGATTTACAGCTTGAAGTTGTAACTTCACATCTTGATAGACATCTGCAGAACTCCATTCCATCAGAGCTTACCTCTGATGGAACACCAAACCTTTCTATGATCACTATTGCTCCCCCAAGTCCATCATCAACACCTCAAACTTCCCAACCTCAAGCTACCCCTTCCACTCCTCCATCCATAACCCATATTCCCATTGTTATCCCAACTACACCAATTGTTACACCTACTCCTCCAACAATGGAAAACAGGTACACTCCCCTGCACTTACCTTCCAACCCAGGGGCTATGCCCCAAGACTATCAGAGTAAAATCACAGCTTTTTATGGCACTGGCACTTACACAACTCAACAGCATACAAAGAAAATGACAGACTATTTTGAAATATATGAAGTTGATGTTGATGACATTAGAATGAGAGTATTTGTTCAAAGTTTGACTGGAGAAGTTAGAACATGGTTTAGGGCCATCCCTGCAAATAGTATCAATGAATTACAAGCTCTTTACCAAACATTCTTGAATATATGGGAAAAGAAGCAAGACCCTCTACACATTTTGTCAGAATATGAAAGCCTGAAAAGAGGCACCCAAGAAATTGTCCAAGATTACTGTACCATGTTCATTAACGTTTATAATGCTATTTCTCAAAATCTAAGACCTCCTCTAGATTTGGCCTTGATCAAGTTCCCTGATGGATTTGATTCAGATATGGCATATCAACTTAGGGAAAGAGCTCCTCGAACCCTAAAAGAGATGCAAAGTATAGTGGTTAGCGTTGAAGCCAACCTAATATCTAAATGAGCTAGAGCCCGAGTGGAAAGGAGGATGCCTTTCAAAGAGGAAACTTCTGCTCTTGAACAGAAATTAGATGCTATTATCAAAGGAATGGATAGGCTTGGCGATAGAGTAGAAACAATTGAGAGAAAATCCCCTTGGGATGGTCAACCATGCAATACTGGGAGAAATCCAAACTTCAGGAAGAATCAGAACCCTAATACTGGAAAGACTGGGCCTGACCAGAACATTAGGCCCCCTTTCTAGGAAAATTATGCAGAAGCCTCAACTTTTGATGAACCAACAGAAGACCCTCAAATTAACTTAATGGGACTCAACAATGGACAACAAGTTTTCTTGACCCAAGATGATCAAGAAGCTCACATGCTTAAACAGTTCCATACTCAGTCAGGTGAATCATTTGACTTTAGGGAGGGATATGATACAACTATTTATGAAGTCCACAAGAAATATAATCTTAGGAGCAAAAGAATAGATGTTCCTGAAACCAACAAGTATAAAGATACCAAACAACCCAAAAAAATTAAGATCAATACTACTCCTGTACATATTCTTTCCAGAACTAACCCTAACCCAAATAACCCAATCATTGAAGATGTTTCCGATAATCAACCACATCACAGACAATCTTCCACTTCTATTCCTCCCAATGGAAACGTATAAGAACCTCCAGAAATTGATTTGGAAACAGCTTCAGCCCATAACTCCACTCCTGAAAAGGAGAGACACAAAAAATACCAGAGAAAAAGAGAATCCCACTGTCCAAAATACAATAACTCAAACTGAAAAACCTTTTAATCTTGAGACTGAAGTAGGAAAATTAAAGATACTTGTTCCATTATCAGAATTAACTAAGCATGATGTCTATAGAGGTCAAATAAGTAGATCACTTCACATTTCTGTGAATGAAGATTCAGTGAATGTTTTTTATGACCAGCCTGAATTGATTTTTGGCCCTTAGGTTAATGCAAAATCAATAGATGGAGGTGTCCCTCCTTTCTATGTAAGTCTGAACATACATGATAAAATACTTCATAATGCCATGTTTGATTCTAGTGCTTCTCATAATTTAATGCCTAAATCTGTAATGGATAAATTAGACCTAGACATTTTCAGGCCATACAAAGACCTATTCTCTTTTGACTCAAGCCAGGTCAGATGTCTAGGATTAATCAAAGACTTATGTGTCTCATTAGTTCAATACCCTACCAAGACCATTTTAATGGACATAGTAGTAGTTGATATTCCACCAAAGTATGGCATGTTATTGTCGAGATCTTGGGGTGCAAAGCTTCAAGGATTTTTACAATTGGACATGTCCTATGCTACTATTTCAGTATTTGGTCAACCTAAGAAACTGTACAGGAAAAATTTGATGAAGTATGTGGTAAGTAGCCGGGATAAACCTCAAAATTTCCCAATCTACTCAATCCACTCTGACATGGATTCTTTCATACTCTACAATGTTGAAATTGATCCTCCAACTGAAGTCAAAATTTTAGTAGTTGAACAAGAAGAAACTATGAATCAAAAGTCTAGTGTTCAAATTCAAGAAATTTCTGAGAACAATGATACATCAGATGCTCAAGAGAAACCAGAAGAAACGAAACAACCAGATCTTCCTATTAAACAAACCCCTGAAACTTCTGATACTAATTATGAACATGAGATCCTTTGGTACTTAGAATTTGATGGTTCAGTTAAAAAATTAGCAGCAGGAGCAGGAATTTGGGTGTATAATATAGAAAATGATCATGCTAAAGGCCATGCATACAGATTAAACTTTAAATGCACTAATAATATGGATGAATATGATTCTCTGTTGCTAGGAATTAAACTGGTCAAAAGTCTAGGGGCAATTAGGGTATCAGTCTTGGGAGATTCTGATTTAGTCATTCAACAGATAAAAGGAAATTTTCTCACAAATGATTCCAGATTAAGATATTACAGAGGAACAATGATTGAGATTTTCAATACATTTTTAGAAACTTAGCTTGCTAAAATTCCAAGAAAACATAATTTGCATGCTCATAGCTTGGTAATGTTTGCCAGCATCTGTAAACTACCATTTGAACCCAATCATCAGTTCACAACTGGGATTAGACACAGGCCAACCATACCTGACAATGTACAGAACTGGCAAGAGTTTGACAATGATATTCAAATTAACAATTTTTTAACATTAGAGGAAGAGTTTTCTGGCACTAATATAGATATAGATATTGTTAGTGAATTTAATCAAATAGATCATATAGAAATAGACATTTCAACAGAAAGTGCAACTCAAATGCTTCAGCCAACAAAATTCGCCAATAAAGGAATGCAGGATCTTCAAGAAATGGACATTGATGAAATTATTGAAAGATAATCTGAAGTTATTAATTTGAAATATAATCAGTTTCCTAAAGGATTAACCACTTTGGAAGATTTCTTTGATTTTAATGATATTCCAAATAAACCCAAGATGGAACCTATAAAATAAGACATTGAAGACTATAACTTGGGAATTGAAGAAAATCCTAAAATGATAAAGTTATCCAAACCTTTGCCCCTTGAAAAAAAACTCAAATATGTTGAATTAATGAAAGAATTCCAAGATGTTTTTGCCTGGAGCTATGAGGACCTGAAATCTTATGATACCTCCATAATTCAGCATACAATCCCTTTGAAGGAAAATCAAAGACCATGCAAACAAAATCTTAGAAGAATTAATCCTGTACTACTTCCATTAATTGAAAAATAAATCAAACGAATGTACGAAGCAGGTATAATTGCTCCTATCAGGTTTTCAGAGTGGGTGTCTAATTTAGTACCTACTAGGAAGAAAATGAGAGAAGTCAGATTATCTGTTGACTTAAGGAATGTAAACAAAGTTTCTTTAAAGGACAATTACCCTTTACCTAAGATGGATCACCTTTTACAAAGAGTAGTAGGTGCCTCTAGGATTTCACTTTTGGATGGGTTCTCAGGCTACAACCAGATTCCAGTTCATCCTCATGACTAGGAAAAAATTTCTTTTACAACACCATGGGGAACATTCAAGTATGTTAAAATTCCATTTGGACTTAAAAATGTAGGGGAAACTTTTCAACGAGCAATGGACATAGCTTTTGCGAAAGAAATTCATGATTTCTTGGTCATATATCTAGATGACCTGATTGTTTTTTCTAAATCAGATCAAAAACATTTAGATCATCCAAAACAAGTGTTTTTAAAATGCAAGCAATATGGCATTTCCCTAAATCCTAAAAAGTCCCTATTTGGTCTAGAAGAAGGCAAACTTTTGGGCCATATCATCTCCAAAGATGGCATCAGAATTGATCCTGCTAGAGTAGAAGCCAATCTGCAAATACCCCACCCCAGAAATGTCAAAGAACTTCAAGCTTTCTTAGGAAAGATTAACTTTTTGAGAAGATTTATATCTAACCTAGCTGAATTAATTAGACTGCTTAATGATATGTTGAAAAAGAATGAAAAAGTTAAATGGACAGTAGAAGCCAAACAAGCATTTGAAGAAATTAAAATGTCTTTGACTAGAGCACCGGTCTTGACAAGTCCAAAGTTTGATAGCGACTTCATAATATTTTCATTTGCATTAGAACACACCATTGCTGCTGTTTTCCTACAAAAAGATGATCAAGGCTGTGAGAAACCCATAGCCTTTTTTAGTAAAGCACTTAGAGATGCACCTTTAAGGTACAAAATCATGGAAAAACAAGCTTATTCACTTGTGAAAGCTCTTAAAGACTTTAGAGTCTATATATTGTATTCTCATATAATAGCTTATGTACCAAATGCTATTGTCAAAGACATCTTGACCCAAGATGGAATTGAGGGCAAGAGAGGTAAATGGATTGCTACTATATTGGAGTATGACATTGAAATAAAACCCACAAAGCTTATAAAAGGACAAGGATTGGCCAAACTCATGACTAAAACAAATTGCCAAGCCCTTGATTTAATGAACAGGACATGACGACTCCACAAATCAGCCAGGCCTTCTTAGATTCACAATGGTATGCTGATATAATTTATGTATTATTAAACCTGCAAGCTCCTCCAGGGTTATCCAGAACAAAGAAAAGGTTTTTAAAGATGAAAGCCTAAAATTTTTATATTTTAGATAATGCTTTATTTTGGAAAAATCATGAAGGTATCCTATTAAATTGTTTAGTAAAAGAAGAAGCTGACAAGGTTCTCAAAGAATTTCATGCAGGGGGCTGTGGTGAACATCTTTACTGGAAATCAACTGCAGATAAAATCTTCAGAGCTGGATTTTACTGGGCAACCTTGTTCACTGATGTAAAGAAATTTGTTACTACTTGCCACGAATGCCAAATTTTTGAAGGCAAGAGGAAACTGTTACCCTTACCTTTGAAACCAATTTCCACTGAAAAGCCATTCCAACAATGGGGTCTGGACTTCATTGGAGAAATCCACCCTCCGACTTCTGGCCAACATAAATGGCTTCTAACTAAGACAGATTATTTCACCAAATGGATAGAAGCCATTCCTTCCAGACAAGCCAATGACACAGTTATTATAGGATTCTTAGAAACCAATATACTCTCCAAATTTGGCTGTCCTGAAAAGATCATCACTAATAATGCTGTTGCCTTCAAATCCAAGAAAATGATAAGTTTTTGTAACAAATACCATATCACTTTGGGCCATTCCACAACCTATTACCCTCAAGGTAATGGTATCGTTGAGTCTTCCAATAAAAGCCTAATTAACATCATTAAGAAATTGTTGGAAGAGAACAAAAAGAATTGGCACAAGAAACTTATTAATGCATTATGGGCAGACAGACTCACTACAAAGAAATCTATTGGGACCAGTCCTTATGAACTAGTGTATGGTATGGAGGTTGTATTTCCTTCATCTCTAGGAGTTCCAGTAATGAAATTACTTCAGGAAGCTCAAGTGGAGCCCAATGATATTCAAAGGAGAATTAACCATACCATCCATTTGCAGCAGACCAGAGAAGAAGTGTATCAAAGATCTCAAGTAGTACAAGAGAAACTTAAGAAAATTTTTGATAAGAGAACCAAGGTAGAAGATTTCTACCTTGGAGACAAAGTTTTAAGATGGGATTCCAGGAGAGAGGACAAAGGAAAACATGGGAAATTTGATTTCCTATGGAAGGGACCTTTTATTATCCAGGCTTTACAAGGGAACAATACTTACTTTTTGAAGAACCTGGATGGTACTAAAACAGGTGAAGGGCCAGTGAATGGCCGGATGCTGAAACACTACTTTGATCCAACTTTTTGATATATTCTTGCTCTAACATGTACATACTATATCCTTGGTAATGTCACAGTTTGGATTGGATGGTAACTTGTTGAAGTTGAAGCCCGAAGAGAAGGTCGTAAGCTTCAAAAGTGTACTGTCATACATATAATAAATCAACCAGCAGAAGGAGATTTCAGAGCATAGTCAAATTCATTCAGAATGGCCATCTGACCTATTGTTCTTGACTTTTCACTAGGAAAAGCCATCCCAAAGTGGAGCCAGTGTTATGCTCCTATACCAATAGGTGTCATATTTCATGATTGACTTGACTAGCTCTGTAATATGTTCATACCTTTTCTTGTTGCAAAGGTTTTACATATTGTCAAAAAATCAAAAAAATTAAAATGTAAAGAGGGTATACCCTAAAAGAAAAATCAAAGGGTAAAAAGAATAAAATGGTCAAAAAAGTGAAAGAAATGAAACCCAAACAAAGAAAGATCAGGAAAGTGTGCAAGTCTAAATGCCACTACTATTTCATTTTCTGTAATAAGCAATTGTGTGCAGCTTGTTACACTTTTGCCACAATTTATGAAGAGTCAAATTGTTTAAACTTGACTCATTCATTTTTTAATTTCATGTTGTAGAATAGAGAATAAATATTTGGCCAAATAGTTTAATCTTGGTAGATAAGTAGATAGGTAGAGTAAATAAAAAGGAGCTCAACAGTGTAATTTTAGCCCTTGGATGTAATAAGTGCAGACTTAGGTAGGCTTTCCATGTAAAAAAAAAGAATATTGATAAGGGTTTTCCAGCCTAAGTGCACCCAAATAAAGAAGAATAAATGTCAGGCTAAAGTAGGTAGGGTAGGTAGATGATGTTGCAGAATGATACTTATGGTGAAAATGCTTCCAAATGTGTTGATCTTTACTTTTATCACCAGTGCACGGCATACATTACACTTGATGCAGTTCAAGAAAGGCAAGGTTAAATAACTAACTTCTATTCACATTTTTCCCTGAAGTTTTCACTAATTCCCCCTGAAGTACTAAGGTCTTTGAAAGTCAAGGGGGCTCAGAGCATTTCTCTGACTTCTGGAGGGACTAGACACTCGGCCCAATGATTTAAAAGCCTAAGTGCTCATACATCATCCATAAATCATTCATTTGATTTCATAAAGTTTGCCTAAGTAAAATCCTATTTACTTAGAAAAGATGCAAATATTTTGCATATAACCCCTTTTCATCCTTAGCCTAAGTTTAAATGTAAATTTTTAATGTTTTAACTTAGCGCTTGTTTGTTATATTTATTCATATTAACTTTTAACATTTCTTATATAATTCCCATATAAGCTTTACCCTTTCCCGTATTATGTAATTAAATAAAACCCCCGCATTACTATATACCCCGCCCCCCGGTTAGTTATAACCATAGTCATAATGTAAAATAGGGATTAATAAACTTATTTGAAGTTTGTTAATAACCTTCCCCGCCGCGCTATAACGGGATTAATTAACCATCTAGGTTAGTTAATAACCATAACCCTGACCAATAGAATCACGTCCGATACGATTAAAACACTATTAATTATATCGGGCTCGCATCCATAACTCCCTGCCATCTCCAATGCCCGTCCGCCATCTAATCCTTACATTCCCATCCAATGGTCGATGATCATATTGCAACCACCCTTTCCACCTCGTTTTAACTCGCAATTGTTCGGTGGTTTTCTATCGGACCTCCGCCACGCATCGCGCTCCGAATATGCTCGCTTGCCCTTCGCCTGATACCACTTAGCCCAAAAAGCGGTGTGGGGTAAACTACTTACCACCCTTCGTGTGACGACGAAACATCCCATCACGCTGACATCACCCGCCCAATAAATGCCAAAAAATACCCGCCAAACCAAATTTCGTTAAAAGAACGAAAAAAAGTCATTTTCACCATCATTCTCTACGAACTGTGCTCCATGCAAAATCACGTGCAGTCGACTGTTTGAGCATTTAGTCTGCCACTCGGCCAAGAAACTTCAGCATCATGCTCGGCAACCCATCAACCAACCTGCATTGTACGACTTTCCTCTTTAAATGTAGGTATTTATCCATTTAGCCCTACAACCCTGTAATTCAAGTTTTCCACTCAAAATTCTACCTAAGGTAGCCAAAATTCTCAGTCTAAATGGTTTGTTTAATCCATAAAAGATTTATAAACCTGTTGTTTAGTCCAATTTTCCACAAAAGCCTGAATTCCAGTTTGAATACACAAGAACCAAACATGGAGACTCTCGTGGCCCTAAATGTCGCACCCATGAATGCACCTCATAAAGACTTCAATTATTTACCCCTGGCCGATAAAGATTTTCAAATAAAAGATTTATCTGGTAATGTGAACCATCCTCAAGCCTTCTGCCACGTCAGGGATAGCGATCTCAATAACTCTGATATTTTTGGACTTTGGGAGTCAAACCTTCCCATGTACTTCCTCCCCTCAGTCCATGTTTTCCCAGATATCATTCATCAATGTTGTGCCAACTATGACCCTGTCCATAGAGCAGTTGTGTCCCCATCCCAAACTGTCATTTTTCCCATAACTGTAGAATCTATCAATGCAATGTTACAGTTCCATCCCACTCAGCCCCTTGCTCCCCTTTATATGAGACATCTACTTGAAAAAGCTTCTCAATTGCCAAAAATAGAGATAACCCGTATTGTTCAAACCTTTATGCTACCAGAGCATCAGCCTATAGGCCCACCTCCCTATCTACATACCTTTTTCACTGAAACTGGCAGACTTATTGTCGACATGATATCCCTGATATTGAGATTTAATTCCAGTGAGTATGTTGATGATATCACTCTAGTTCTACTGTCAATGTTTACTCCAGGACAACCCCCTGCTGTCAAATATGACTATGCCACTTTTATTGCCAACAAAATTCATAGTCAATTCCTGAATTTGGAAAGATAAGGAGTTTTCAAATATACATCTTTGATATACCACCTTCTATTATATCATCAGCGAGACAATTTTTCTTTTCCCATCAGGAAATTGGACTCAAAAGGAAATCGAAGGTCTGTGATCTTCTGGACCTCTATCTTCCATAATACCTATGAGTGCCCTTATACCTATAATGAGTTCATCGATTGGTTTGTACATCCAACTTCTACTCTGCTGATAGGAGTTCCCCCTCCTAAAATCTCTAGTGACATGAAAAAGATTTTGCAGCTCTCTAAACAGTACAAGATAGGTGACTGGTACCTGTACCAAAATCACACAAAAATCAGAATTTATGGGTGTGAACTTTTCCCTTTTAAGCTACCTAAATATGTGCCCATGAGATTATTTGCACTAGAGTATTTCAGACAGATCATAAAGACAGATTTAGACAATTTTTGTAATGTAAAGAAGAAGGCTCAGTTAAGAATCAAAAACTAGTTAGGCCCTTATGTCATCCATTCTAGAGATGCATGGCAAGAAGCTGAGAAGATTTTAGGAGACCACCTTAAATTGAAGAAGAGTTTTTGGTGGGTGCCATATGACCCAAATAGTTTCATAAGTGACAGAAAAGTAAAGAACAGGCTATCAGTTTATGTACATCATAGGATCCCAGAAATTGAACAGTATGCAAATCAGGATGAATGGATAGAAGAGACCCTAATACAAGAAATTAGTGAACAAGAAAAGAGAGAAACTGCTATGGAAGATCTTGAAAAAACCCTTGACCTAGACTCTTTTGGACAGGTATCTTTCAAGCTACCTCAACAATCAGGAATTGGAACATCCTCTGTTGGAACTTCTCAGCAGCCTGCACTAAAAACCAACATACCAGTTACAGGGACCTCCAAGGGCAAAGAAGTAGAGACCACAGAGCAGCCTACAATGACAGATCAGCCAGGAATGTCCAAGGAACAGAGTCAGGGGAAAATTCCTCCAGCGCAAACTAAAGCAGCAGAAATTCTTGCATTACACACTCCTCTAAATGAGGAAAGGAACAGGAAAAGAGATAGAGAAACCACTACACCAATCACTGGACCTGCAAAACAACCTGGAGAAAAAAGGCAAAGACTGAATCCTCTTTCAAAAGAGGAAATCATTGAAGAAACCACTGACAGCCTAAGAGGTGAAATGTTAGTCAGCCAGCAGACTTCCCCAGTGGTAGAAACATCAAATAGCTCACGCAAGCAAGAGCTAGAAAGACAGCACAGTGTAGAAGTATCATCCAGCAGGCCACAGAGCAAGCAAGCTTCAGACATTATGAAGACTTTCACCGAGATAAAGGCCAGAAATGACCCAATAAGGCTTCAAACTTATGGTCAATATCTGAAAATGGCTCCCACAAACCAGTAGAGATTAATGTCAGCTTATGACATTAAAGAAGGAAAAATGTTGATGAGTTACTTTAAGCCAAAAGTGAAGCAACCCCAGTCAGCAGCAGATTATATCAGAACAAATTTGGAGGTCCTAGCCAAAGACATTCATCCTATGGACCAAATTGAACTTCACAAGCAGACTAGGGAAATGGTTTATTCCACATTGACTGACAAAGCAATGCTAGCCCACTAGCTACAAAACTCCTTGGACAACACCACAACTCAATTACATTCGGAGAGGGCCTCTTCTCTGGCCAAGGATAACAAAATCAAGTCATTAGAGGAGATCATCATTGAACTGGGACATGATCCCAAAGATGCTAAAGGCATAAAGGCACTAATTAAGAAGAAAGAAGAGGACATTGATGCCCTGAGGAAACAACTGAAACTACCTCCTTCAAGGCACCCACAGATCGCAGAAGTTATCCAACAAAAATTAGAAGAATATATGATGGACCTGCTCATGAAACTCAATGAAAGATTAAATGATACAGAGTAGGCACTAGAAACAACACTAAAATAGAGGCAGGGAGAGTCGACCTCTCAGCCTCCTAATGTATTCCCTATAGTCTCAACTGCAGTCCCCTCCACACTTGGAACAACATTGGCTCCAAATGTCCCAACAGCTACAGCAGAGGTCATCACAGGTACATCAACAACAGCAACAACACCAGGCAACAGTACTAATATGAGCACAGAAGAATTGATAAAGTCCACGGAAGAATTGAGGTTACAGGTTACAGAATTGAAACAGGTGAAAGAGAAATTGGCAAAGGCAGAGAAAAATTATGATATCTCCAAAATAAGTGTTGTAGAAAAGACAAGGGAAGTTAAAGCCTTAGAGAATAAAGTAAGAACATTAGAACAAGAGCTCACTTTTGATAAGCCCTTGGCAGAGATCAGGAAAATCATTTGGGCCAACATCATTCAATCCATAAATGATGTTTGGCCATCCATCACAGTGATATATGAGCAGATTGACTTAGTGCAACTATCACATAAAGAAATTCAAAAGGCAAGAGCTTTGTTGGGACAGATGCCTGAACAAGCCAACTGGCTTATACAGTTTTTGAATAACAGAAATAGGGAGCAGCTAGAAGCACTGGGCATCCCAGACAGGACAGACACCATTCTGGAAATCAAAAAGGTGTAAACCAAGAGGACTTTAATGCAGAATTTAGAAAGGAGGTGCCAAGATATGCAAGTAGAAATCAATTCCTTTATCGAAAAATTCACAGTTTTGCAGAATAAAAGGCTACCAAGTCCTTTGGTCATCAATGACAAATTAATGAAGCACATTGATTATGTAGATAAACTGAATAAGTATGCTAGAGATCAAGGTAGCTCATCAACAAGTGCATCAGGAGCAAAAGAACTCCCCACAGGCCGAGTTCTCTATGATAACTTGGAGAACTTATTTTATATTGAGCATGAGGTAAAACACTTGTTCCTACTTCAGCCTAATTTTTTCAGATATACAGAGACTGATGAAACTTTCAGGAGATTTCAAAAACACAGAATGCCAGAGAAAGAATGGTGGGAAAATATGTTGGAAATTTTATAAATTTATCTTTGGTATCTTTGGTAAAATGTAAATTTTGGGCCATTTACCATGGTGAAATAAATAGAGATGAATAAGGGTCAAGCAGATCAAAGTGTATCAGAGCAGGTAAAGAGTATCAGTTAAAACAGGACAGCCAGCACGAAGTTACCATTGAAGACAACATGCAAGACAAATTCCAGGGCCTACCTCCAGCACACTCAACAATAAAAGGATTAGCATAACATCAGTTTACCTTTCTCCTATCTTCGAGACTAGTTGTCTCTATTTTCTTGTAAAATATAGTTTATCATCACTAGAATATATCTCACTCTGTTATGAAATATTTTGTGTAAAATATTTTGTATAAATACCCCCTTAGTTGGAGTATTGAAGGGTGGATTCATATACATTGTTGTAACATTGGTTATTTTGGAATAAAGTGCTAATTGGATCAAACTTTCGTATGGCTTGTTGGATGAAGAATTGAAGCTAGAGACTTTTCACAAATTTCTTGAATCAAACACCGGATCAATAAGTCATCTATACCTTGTGTTTTAAAAGTTTTCCTTGTTTCTTATATCATCTGTGTTCATATCTGAATGATAAACAAAAATGATTAATTCATAATAGGCTTGATTGCATTCTGTTTTCAAAAGTTATCATTCTCCATGTTTTCTTTTGAAGTAGAATAAACAGTGAAATCCTGATTGCTCCTGTTTTCTATTTCATTCACTTTGATTATTGCTTAAAGAATACTTAACTGCTCTTTGGTATTAATTAATTCAATTTCCCTTTTAAAATAGGTTGAAGGATTCTTAACTACTCTTCACCCATTTTGAAACCATTCAATTTATTTCAAATATTTATTTATTCCTTGTTTGACCATCTTGCTTTGTAAAACCATCTTTTGTTAAGAAACCAAGTCCAGTTAAGCCATCTTCCTTGACTCCATTAGCCCAATGGCCTAAATTAGCCAATCCCACCCCTCTGCTATTGAATCTCACCACCCAAACTCAAACAAACTCCTAAACTTCACAACTAGCTTAATATCTTTAAAAAACAAAGCTAAATCATAAAGAGAAAGCCCTCTCTGGATGTAGATTGGCTAGAATTTGCATCTAAAAGATTAGTTTGTGGTTACCTCGGCCTCCTTTCCCCTTCTTACAACTTCTGGGAAAACCTAAGTGATAACAGACTGCAAAAAAAAAAAAGTGTCTATATACTAAAATTTTAAAGTGAACTACACAAAAAAGAATATGAAGAATATGATTAAATTAGAGAGTTGTGCAAGAAACTTTGTAATATCACCTATAAATATTAATATCTAGGACTTATCTTAATATTTTTATTTGCTTTGAAATGAGAATAATCGTGTCCTCGAACTAGCTAGTTAACCGATGCGAAGAAATTTAGGAATACTTTTTTATTCGTCAAAATTCAAGAAAAGAAATTTTAGAATATTAATATTCAAATGAATTCGTTATATTATTTTATATATAATATAATTATATAGTTTAAATTAAATTCCATAAAATAAGAAAACATTTAAATTAAAATATGTCAATTCTCGAAAAGGTTTACTAATATATTTTGCCAAAATTTTTAATATTTATTATATAAAAAAACATACCTATAATATATCATAGGTTGTTTTCATTCATAAACATTCAGTGCAAAAAAATTGTCTAAGAGCTCCTCTTCTGATTAGAGATTGGATATATAAATATCAAAATAATAACTTAGTTGTGTCCACCACAATGCAATAACATCATCTTATACCAAAATTATTATTTTTTAATTGAAAACTGGACTTATAAATATTAAAATAATAACTTCCCAAAACTGAATATGTAAGCCTTCAAATAATAACTTCCCATCTTTACTACATTGCAATGCCATCACCTTATACAAACCTTTTATTATTGACATTATTTATATGATCAGACTAGCTTCTAGACAAGCATGGTGACATGATGACAAGTGGGTGCACACATTTTGACATTGATGTGCTTTCTTCCTCACATTTAGACGAAGGTGAAAAAATTAAAATAATGCGATAATGAAAATAGTGTGATATGAATTGAATTTAATCAACAACTTAATTAAAGTGAACAAATTCACAAATTTTTATTTCATCAATTCGATCAAATTTGATGAATATAACACGCCACTATAATATATGTATACAAGGAGCCACTATCGTGGCGGTAGTCCCTGCCGGGGTGTGCAGGGAATTACAAAACTTGGAACAGTGGATGCAAATATTACATGGTATGACAAGAACGATTGTGAACTTAACATAAATGCACAAAATCATTTAGGAACAGGGTTTGGAGATACAAAGTGATTGAATTAAGCTTTAATAAACATTCTATTCAATCTTGACTGAAAAATTAGTAATTCATATAAGTCAATATTACATCGTAACAAAATAGCTATGGGGCCAGTTTCTTGACTGGACTATGTTAGAAGCACTTCCGCATCAGTTGCATGAGCAACAAAAATTCCTATCAATCATTCCACATTTGTGCTTTCTAGCACGGTCATAATTTTGATGCACAGTTAGAAGCAAGCAGTCGAAATCTTCAGCTCATTCATTCTCCAAAATATCATTTTGTGCGGCTCATACAAACTCCGTTTACCTACTTATGCTCTGCAATGATTAGTCAAAATCAGGAGGGATATGGAATCAAACACTAATTAAAGATATACATAATCAAGAAGAAGAACTTACTGGGAAGGTTCAGGCCACAGATAAAGCAAAAGAAGTCATATTATTAACCTGATATGCAACTGCAAGAGAGCAGCAAACTTGTCAATAACTGTATTAACAAGCATAGGTGTTGTGATTACCATGGAAACTCCATCAGAGATTATAGGCATGAAGTACGGTTTAAACCTCTCAGTCACCAAGAGAATTAACAAGAACCCTCATTAAATTTACCATGGTTCACTTACCACGCTGATAACATACAGAAAATTTAAAGTAATGACTGAAAATGAATAGGGGGAGAAATACCAGAAG
This sequence comes from Pinus tabuliformis, assembly GCA_031772625.1. Classification (NCBI taxonomy): domain Eukaryota; kingdom Viridiplantae; phylum Streptophyta; class Pinopsida; order Pinales; family Pinaceae; genus Pinus; species Pinus tabuliformis. The sequence goes on along the minus strand of CM062818.1, from coordinate 1,381,027,479 downwards.
TTGACTATGAAAATCACTATGAAAATGAATTAAATGCTTTGAATGAGAGCATGAACATACCTTGTAACATAGAAACCCTCAAAGTGATTCTCCTCCATAACCAGTTGACAAAATGAAACTCAACACAATGCAAGTTAAAAGCGGCATATGACTAGGGTTTCCAATTTGAAATCCTTACCTATAACTGTATGTTTTGAAGGCAAGGTCACCATATCGCTTTCAAAACATAGAAGTTGACATGCCTGTGACTTAAATTAAAAATAATCGTGTAAAAATATGTATTCAAAAAATTTGTTTATATATATGTGGATAAATTAATCCATTAACAAGCATAGGTGTTGTGATTACCATGGAAACTCCATCAGAGATTATAGGCTGGTTCTCCAGTAGAACGGTCAACTACAGGCAGATGAAGTCGGCGTTGATCCTTCTCTGATGCAATAGATTGTAGACGCTTTGCCTTCAGCGAAGACTTAAAAGCAAATGCCTGTTAATGCAAAATCAAAGTCAGAGTAAGCTGGAGCTCTCCAAGATGGTAAGTCCCAACTACCATGTTGGAACATAGCACTGGGGCTTTTGTAATCTGTGCAAGTGAACCGATTTGGAAAATTTTCAAATCAGTGATCATGACCACTGCTTGATAGTCCATCCAGAAACCATTAGTCCTAACTAATATTATGGTAGAACCAAATTTGCAAAAAACTGTCACGCCCATTGAATCTTTGAATAGTTACATGGATTTGGAGTCTTGGATTACATAATCATACGTTCTGTCAATATATTTAGTTTGCCACCATGTTGTCAGTAAATCAGGGTCACTATGCCTAACTAGTATGTTATAATCAAATTACTCAATTAATTCAGCTTATGTCATTGTTAGATGATCTGATTAAGGCTTTGTCAACTTCATTAGAGGCATACACTAGTGTATACACAAAATAGAGCTTAATTCTGAGGAAATAGTAAAACATTGGAAACACCATATTATTAACATTTGTGGAGAACGTTCATATCAAACCACAACTGCAAATGTGGGCCTTCATCGAGACTGGACCACCCCCAATTCTTGTCATTTTCCAATGGGCAGATCAAGAAGAAAATATTTTATTGATCTTAGTGCAAATTTTCGCAACATTCTGTCATAGATTTTTCGTTCTTCTTTGAGAGACCTAATGATGTTTGTAAAGTACTTGCAGGCTGATACTATTATTTAATTTGCCAAAAAATTATTGATGAACTTGCCATTCGCATGAAAAAACCTGTAAGGATGACGAGAAAATCCAGTGCGCACATATTGAACAACTACATGGTAATTAACCTACTGATCAGTGTTTGAAAACTGCTAATTCGACAATTAGACCGAACAAACTTCCAGCCTTGATGGCATATGCTGCAATGCCTACACCTTCCTAAGCTGATGTGAAAACACTCAAACGCTTATACTAAAAACAGATATTCAACAAAACAACGAATTGAACTATAGTCTACTTTAAAAATATAGATAAGGTGGCAAAGTATAACGACTGAGCCAACCTTGGGATTATGCCTGTCACTGGATAGTCCACGCTTCTTCTTGTCTGTTTTCTCTTTTTTCCTCGAGGACGTTCCAGACTGACGGGCTCTATGGGCCTTGTGAGATTGCTCCATTGTTCTTGTATAATCTGCAGTGATAAAAATAGCATAAACTCAAATCAAATGTCCAAATTCCCTCACACAAAAATAAGTAAATAAATTGAAAAAAAAACACATATTTCTTCGTAAGTCTACTTTTGTTACTGCGACAAAAGGTTAAATGAACGAAAACCCCATTGTAATTTTGTTATTGCTGACAAAAGGTTAATGAACAAAACCCCAGTGCCCTTGGAACGTTTAAGAGGGCGTCATGAAAAAAAAAAAACAACTAGCAACCATTAAGTAATAAATAAATGGATGCTGCATATTTCAACCCAAACCCTAAACCCTGCAAATCCCGGTGATGCAAGCTTGATATGTACATAACATAAATAAGCAGAGAGATAGACGCCAAGAACAACTGCATCAATCAACACAGAAACATTTAAAGCAAGTCTCAGGCTTTACCTTTGAATTTTTCCACGAAAATAAATTTAAAATCCTCGTTAATAGCAAGCTTCTTCCAACATTGAGATGGCTTGGTATGAAACTTCTACAGTAAGTATAGAATCTAAAGCTGTTGTGCAAACTGCCTTCGGCCTCCGCTGATCATGTGGATTTCAGAAAATTAGATTTGACCAAAAGAGTAAACAATTCAAACACAGAGTGTAGAAATTCCAATATTCTTTTAATCTTTAAAAAATATATATGTGAGCTTAATAATGGTGGAAACACAAAATATGAATTCTGTACATATTTTATTTTCTGAGGTTTTCGGTTGAGAATACCTTACAATGTAACCCGCCTTAGACAATGACCTAGTTTGCAAACGGAGAACATAACTAAGGGAATAAGAACGTTTATGGCGGATGATAATGCCAGTAAAAAAACTGTAAACCTGAAGCTCCCCCCTTCACAGATCCTGCTGCTGCTGCTCGACACTCCTCGAACTTTCTCAGAGAAACCATTTCTAGACCACCGTGGATGCCCCTGCATACTTCAACGATATCCATATCCAAACATTTGTCCTGCATGCAGGATACTCAGAAAACGTACCAAAAACTTAGGACAAACTAACTTATGTTCAGCTCGGAATGTCTTGAAATCTACGAAGCTGGCAATAAGACCCTCAACTTTGTTGCCCAATCAGAAATTAGATAAAAACATTTATATTATTTTTTAATATAAAAACTTTGGTTAAAATCGTGATGCACATCAATATTCTTGGTCAAACATAGGATTAATACTCGGTCAACGTCGAATCGATCGCTATTAGTCCCAGGCAGGGACTAATAATGATGCAAGGGATCCTTTTTAACATTTTCGTGTTGTTAAGAAAATATCAATGCTCCACTTCCCAACGCTATGTCATATAGTATCTCAAATTTACAAATTTCCATATTCATTCATCAATATGATCAAATTCATTAACTATAATTTAAAATAATACATGATGAGGCAAACCAGCCTTTTTAACATTCTCTGATTTATGACAAATTGTCTTGCTCTAATTCCACATCATATAGTATATTCTACTTTGAGAAAAAAACATGTTTACGTCGTAAGGCATTTCCCTTTGAAATTAACTCCCTTATTGTCTTACTTGTCTTACTATGATCCATACGATTTGATGTTAGACAATTAAATTGTTTCCCACTGTTGATCAAAAATATTGTTATAACTAAAAAATAACAGTTGAAACTTAATCTTTTTTCTTGGAGCAATGAACCCTCAATTGAGAGAGGTGAGAAAAGTTAGCCATGGCTTACCTTACAGAATCGTCGTTCTCTTTGTCTTATTCATGAAAATCTCTGTCTTATCCATAAAAATCCTAGGAAGTGCAAAAACTCTCCTCTTGTTGTTTCGTCCTTGTCCCTACCAGAGAGGGTTTCTTGCTTGTCCTTGACTCTAGGTCATCTTCCAAGAAAATTTCTTCAATATCAGGAGTTATAAAAACTTATTATCATCCAAGAGTGGAAGGGAATGAAAAATACAAAGCCTCTGATGGGACATTCAAATCATCCCTTTTTGCTTCACAACCATTTGTTTTTCAAACTGATGCATCGCAAGGGTATGCGTCAGGTTGGGAACAGATGCATCTTGCCCTCAGGGCTATAGCAACCGTGCAGCCAAGGTAGAGATGCACTTTCAGACTGCATGCCCATGGACCCAACTTTGTGAAAGTCCTACTTAGAGCGGAAAGGTGAGACAAGTTCCCTTGCAATGGCTATTGGCTATAATTTCTTTTTGCTACTGCTTGTATAAGTTTTGTGTGACTTACTGACTATTAAGATTCTGACATTCTCTTCTTAAGTCTTTAATAATTGACTTTAATTGAAGAGAAAAATTGCTTCTGAGTAATGGGTACATTAAACTATTTTTTTTATCTAAGGGAGTAGCATTTTTCCATTTTTTCTGCAAGACAGAATCTACCAAAATCACCAACAGTGTCTGAGAATCCAAGCGATTTCCATTCTTCACAAAATTACTTTTCTTGCCCATTTAAATTTGCTCAAGAATTTCAAATCTGAAATTATAGAAATATTAGCAAAACACATTAATAATAAATCTTAGGAAGACTCAAATTATCATAAAACCCTTTCTGGGTTCTTTTAGGTTTCTCATTCTGAGCTAAAAATAACAAAAACATAAATGAAATCATCAAGTTTGGACACACTAGAAGTCGCCTTGCCTCTAGGTCATCTTCCACGTAGATTTCTTTGGTATTAGCGACTGTAAAAAATTATTATCATCCAAGAGTGGAAGGGAATGCAAAATACAGAGCTTCTGATGGGACATTTGAATAATCCCTTTTTGCTTCACAACCATTTGTCTTTCAAACTGATGCATCACAAGGGTATGCGTTAGGTTCAAAAGGAAATCTATCAAATGAACAGATAATTGAGAAAGACAATACATATTGGTGCTTATGACAAGTTATTAGATTCATCCTCAATTTCGGAGTCAATCTTGGTATTGCCTAAGCAGAGTGCACAAAGTGAACTAGCTACTCTTCTTATGGCTGTAGAAAGTGCAGAGTCAGAGCAGGCTTGTGAAAGATGACGGTTCAGGTATACGACTTTGCTATTGTGTATATATCAAAGTGGGTTATTGTGCTTTTGCTTTTATTTTTGCTAGCCTTTATGTACAAACATTCTTCTTTCCTTCACTACAGTGAAATGAGATTACATTAGTTGAATATGCTTTATGCTTTCTAGAATATTTGGCAAAATTATGTATACCCTGATCATTCGAACAGGGGGAATCAAGTATATACAGAAGGAGATTTTTCTAAAGCTGAAGAATATTATACTCAAGGGATAAGCTGCATCTTGCCAAGTGAGAAGTCAAAAAGCCATATCAGGGCATCAGTGCTATGTTATAGCAACCATGCAGCCACTCAGATGGTTGTTGGTAGATTCAGAGATGCACTTTCAGACTGCATGCAGGCTATGGACATAGATCCCAACTTTCTAAAAGTCAGACTTAGGGCTAGAAGGTGAGACAATTTCCCTTACAATGGCTATTTGCTCTAATTGCTTTTTGCTACTGATTGTATAAGTTTTGTGACTTACTGACTATTAAAATTTTGACATTCTCTTCTTAAGTCTTTAATAATTGAATTTAATGGAAGAGAAAAATTTCTTCTGAGTATTTCTTGGGAATTTCAGATCTGAAATTATAGAAATATTAGAAAAAAACATTAATAAGAAATCTTAGGAAGACTCAAATTATCATCAAACCCTTTCTAGGTTATTTTAGGTTTCTCATTCTGAGCTGAAAATGACAAAAACATAAATGAAATCGTCAAGTTTGGACATGCTAGAAGTCCCCTTGCCTCTAGGTCATCTTCGATGCAAAGTTCTTCAGTATTAGCAGTTGCAAGAAATTATTATCATCCAAGAGTGGAAGGGAATGCAAAACACAGAGCTTCTGATGGGACATTCGAATCGTCCTGTTTTGCTTCACAACCATTTGTTTTTCAAATTGATGCATCGCAAGGGTATGCGTCAGGTTCAAAAGGAAATCTATCAAATGAACAGATAATTGAGAAAGAGAGAATATATATTGGTGCTTATGACAGATTCTTAGATTCATCCTCAATTCTGCTGTCAATCTCGATATTTCCTAAATAGAGTGCATAAAGTGAACTACCTGCTCTTCCTATGGTTGTAGAAAGTGCAAAGTCAAAGAAGGCTTGTGAAAGTTGACGGTTCAGGTATACGACTTTGCTATTGTGTATATATCAAAGTGGGTTATTGTTTTTTTTTCTTTTAGTTTTGCTAGCCTTTATGTACAAACGTTCTTCTTTCCTTCACTACAGTGAAATGAGATTACATTAGTCGAATATTCTTTACGGTTTCTAGAAGATTTGGAAAGATTATGTATACCCTGATCATTCGAACATGGGGAATCAAGCATATGCAGAAGGATATTTTTCTAAAGCTAAAGAATATTATACTCAAGGGATAAGCTGCATCTTGCCAAGTGAGAAGTCAGAAAGCCATATCAGGGCATCAGTGCTATGCTATAGCAACCATGCAGCCACTCAGATGGTTGTTGGTAGATTCAGAGATGCACTTTCAGACTGCATGTAGGCTATTGACATAGATCCCAACTTTGTGAAAGTCCGACTTAGAGCTGCAAGGTGAGACAATTTCCCTTGCAATGGCTATTGGCTATAATTGCCTTTTGCTATTGATTGTATAAGTTTTTTGTGGCTTACCGACTATTAAAATTCTGATATTCTCTTGTTAAGTCTTTAATAATTTACTTTAATGGAAGAGCAAAATTGCTTCTAAGTAATGGGTATATTAAACTATTTTTTTATCCAAGGGAGTAGCATTTTTCCTGCAAAACAGAATCTACAAAAATCACCAATAGTATATGAGAGTCCAAGTGGTTTCTATTATTCACAAAATTACTTTTCTTGCTCATTTAAATTTGCTCAGGAATTTCAGATATGAAATTATAGAAATATTAGCAAAAAACATTAATACAAAATCGTAGGAAGACTCAAATCATAACCAAACCATTTCTGGGTTATTTTAGGTTTCTCATCCTGAGCTGAAAATAACAAAAACAGAAATGAAATTGTAAAGTTTGGACACACTAGGAGGTCATGAAAAATGTTGGATAATATCAACATTGTTTATGCTAATTATAATGCATTAAAGTCATGTTAAGGTTAGTAACAGGAGGATCATTAGAAAAATCCCATTTGTAATTAGGGTGTCCATGTGTCAAGATCTATGGAGAGTGCAAGGGAACGAAAAATACAGAGCTTCTGATGGTACATTCAAATCATCTCTTTTTGCTTCAGAACCATTTTTTTTTCAAACTGATGCATCGGGACATTTAAATCATCCCTTTTTGCTTCACAACCATTTTTTTTCGAACTCATGCATCGTAAGGGTATGCGTGAGGTTGAAAAGGAAATCTATCAAATGAACAGATATTTGAGAAAGACAGAATACATATTGGTGCTTATGGCAGATTTTTAAATTCATCCTCAGTTCTGCAGTCAATCTCGGTATTGCCTAAGCAGAGTGCACAAAGTGAACTACTTGCTCTTCCTATGGTTGTAGAAAGTGCAAAGTCAGAGTAGGCTTGTGAAAGTTGACAGCTTAGGTATATGATTTTGCTATTATGTATATATGAATGTGGGTTATTGTTCTTTTTGCTTTTATTTTTGCTAGTCTTTATGTACAAACGTTCTTCTTTCCTTCAATACAGTGAAATGAGATTACATTATTCTACTATTTTTATTGAATTCACATATTACATTTAAAAGGAATTTCCTCAACATACTTTGCCTTACCATAATTGAATGGCATTCAAGATTCTAAAAGTGTTTTCATAATGTCATGGATTAAAGAAAATTCTTTCTAGTTTCTAGAAGATTTAGCAAAATTATGTATACCCTGATCATTCGAATTGGGGGGATCAAGCATATTAAGAAGGAGATTTTTTAAAGCTGAAGAATATTATACTCAAGGGATAAGTTGCATCTTTCCAAGTGAGAAGTCAGAAATCCATATCAGGCATCAATGCTATGCTATAACAACTGTGCAACCACTCGGATGGATGTTGGTAGATTCAAAGATGCACTTTTAGACTGCATGCAAGCTATGGACATAGATCCCAAATTTGTGAAAGTCCAACTTCGTGTTGCAAGGTGAGACAATTTCCCTTGTAATGGCTATTGTCTATAATTGATTTTTGCTAATGATTGTATGAGTTTTGCGTGACTTACAGACTATTAAAGTTCTAACATTCTCTTCTTAAGTCTTTAATAATTGACTTTAATGGAAGAGCAAAATTGCTTCTGAGTAATGGGTATATTAAACTATTTTTTTTGCTACTGATTCTATATGTTTTGTGTGACTTATTGACTATTAAAATTCTGGCATTCTCTTTTTAAGTCTTTAATAATTGACTTTAATGGAAGAGAAAAATTGCTTCTAAGTAATGGGTATATTAAACTATTTTTTTATCCAAGGGAGTAGCATTTTTCCTGCAAAACAGAATCTGCCAAAATCACCAGCAGTATCTGAGAATCCAAACGGTTTCCATTCTTCACAAAATCACTTTTCTTTCTCATTTAAATTTGCTCAGGAATTTCAGATCTAAAATTATAGAAATATTAGAAAAAAACATTAATAAGAAATCTTAGGAAGACTAAAATTATAATCAAACCCTTTCTGGGTTATTTTAGGTTTCTCATTCTGACCTAAAAATAACAAAAATAGAAATGAAATCGTCAAGTTTGGACACACTAGGAGGTCATGAAAAAATGTTGGAAAATATCAACATTGTTTATGTTGATCATAATGCATTAAGGTCATGTTAAGGTTAGTAAGAGGAGGATCATTAGAAAAATCCCAATTGTAATTAGGGTGTTCATGTGTCAAGATCCATGGACAAGTGTCCAGTTTAGAGGGTCATGTATCGAGATCTTCAGACAAATGTTGACTTAAGATTCAAGAGGAGCATGTGTCAAGATATACAGAAACATGTCGTCCTAAGAGGAGGATGTGTCAATATCTATGGACAATTGTTCCAGTTAAGAAACATGTGTCATATGAAAAGTGGAGAATCATGTGATTTGAAAGGTCAAGGGTCAATATTATGCAACAAGCAATACGTGATATGTTAATTGTGGAGATTGAGAGAGAGGGATCTATAACTTGTACAGTGTAATGGTGATACCTCCACCAATTGAATTTTGTATACGGGATTATTTTCTTTCCATATCTCAGCATGTAGCAGCATGTAACAAAACTTCTTGTGGTTCCACAACAGGTAAATGGTTGAGTTGTAGTTTCTTCTTTTGTGTTCCTGTTCCGATGGCCTTCCCTGCAAACTTGAGCTCCCCTGTAAGGGTGATACCTCCACGAATTGAATTTTTTATATAGGATTATTTTCTTTCCATATCTCAGCGCGTAGAATCATGTAACAAAAATTCTTGTGGTTCCAAAATAGGTAAATGGTTGAGTTGTAGTTTCTTCTTCTGTGTGCCTGTTCCCATGGCCTTCCTTGCAAAATTGAGCTCCCCTGTGTTTTCCCCTTCGTCTCTTTTGCCCCTTTTCCCTTGTTTCCTCCTCTCTATCCTCTCTTTCCCTGACCTCTTCCGCTGTCACTAGTCCCATCCCCAATATCATTTTTTTGCCTACCAGCTTGCTGCAGACTTTCTCACCAGAAAAGGAGAATGACAGGAAAAGTATGGTGCACAATAGACATCAGACCACCTACTACCCCACAATTACACATCTGGTTGGCAAGTTTTCCTCTGAAAATTTCACCATCAGAGAATGCTACATTTTGCTTTTATACAATTATTCAGTTGAATTCCTATTTAAAGAATAATGATGCATTGAACAAAATTTGTGAGTTTATAGTGTAATTTCCATGGGCCAATGCAGTGGGTATAACTACATTCTGAGGCATCTGCAGCTGAAATGGTAGTTGGCATGAATGATAGGTCGATAACCCCATGGCCCCAGAAGAAATTTCAGCTGTGAAATTCCATGAAATTCCCAATCTTTTACTTCAAAAGAAATTAACGGTTCTTTTTAAATTTGATCCAAGTTGAAGCATAATTCATGTAGTGCCAATGACTAACACATAAATACTCAATCCTCATCAATCACAAATAATTTAAATTTCCCAAAAAAATCAAAGACTCTTTAGCATGAACCAAAGTCAGTTGGAGCAAATTGGACCCGTACCATAATTTGAAACTCATCCATTTTTTGTGATTGCAGTAATTGGCAAAATAAAAACAGAATCAGAGCATTTATTCATTGCTTTTATCTCTTCAAAAAAATATCACTCCTATTACTATAAATAATTGTTAAATGAAACAAGAACACATAACTATTAAATGAATTATTCACTAAATTTAATTATGAAGCATGGTCTAGTTTAAAAGTTATTTAATTGGTTATGCACAATAAAAATGTTAGTAAAATTTTACTACATTCATGCCATAATTTATGGCCATAAATTTTCTAAAAATTGTCATTCACAGATGTTAAAAGATATCTTTCGATTTCCATACAATGTTCCCACATAATTCTTCATAATGTTGAAGATTGTTTGACTAAAACAACAATGATTGTCACCAAAATCTTCACAATATTGTAGATAGTTTGACAAAACAATCATGAATTTCACAAAATTCTCCCCACAATTTTCACAAAACTCTCCACAATGTTGTGGATGATTTGACTAAAATAACCATAAATTTCCCAAAAAAGTATCCACAAGTATAAAAAACATCTTTGAATTCCCCAGAACATCCCCTAGAATTTCTCCAAAGTTTTCTCATCTTTGAATTCCCCAGAACATCCCCTGGAATTTCTCCAAGGTTTTCTCAAAAACTTGGAAAACAAAAACACAATGCATTTACAACAACCAAAATGAATACTCCCACAGATTGATCCTAAAACCAAAAACTAAGGAGAAATATTTGATACACAACAATGAACCTACAGATCCTCCATGGGAGGTGCCGAGAGCAGATCAAAAACATTAATTACAGGATCAGGTGTTGCAATCATTACATAGAACTAGCATCTCGCTATGGCCTTCTTGCCAACCTTGAAACCTGGCATCACTGTAAACCCTACAATTGTAGGGTTTGGCTTCTCAGGAAGCTGCAGGACATTACCTTCACTTGCAACAGTATTGTCAACATCATGATTCATATTCATAGAATTCAAGCTATCCATGTAGGAACCCTCGAAATCCACCCCTCTCTTGACATGAAAGATAGACAAAGGCGGGTCAAAAGAAAATGCAAGCCTGTGAACCAACCACACAGACTTGGCAAATTTGAGGAATAGGCTGTAAAATTGGCTCCTGGGGTGGAGTCCCCTGCCTATCTAGTTCTTGTGCTCCAAATTTCCAAAGAAGGATTCTTCCATCCTGGGATGCACTACATTGAGAAATTTCTTCATACAGAATTTCCCAAACAGGCTGTTTGGTGTGAGAATGGACACCAGCTCTGATGGCTCCATGTTTTTCATGTCCAAAAACTGTCTGAAACAATCATTTCTGTGCTTCTCAGGATCTATAATGGACGACAGGCTCCCAGTCAAATAGAAATTCTCATTCTCAAATCCACTGAACATTCTCATGCAGACATAGGATTGAAATGCCAGCTTTTTGTGGCTTTCCATGGTGTAGTTTATGCCTGGTTCTATGTTGTTAACTGCTACATCTAGATCCCACTCAGCAGATTTCATCAGAGAAATTAGGGATTTGGTGAAACCCTAGCTGATTCTCTCATCTTCTGCACGCTTGTCTCCAACAATTTAATTGTAGGACCATCCCCAACATTCAGAGATGATGAATCTCTAGCACTTTTCCTTCTGTCTGATCTTTTATGCTCACCCTTTCTCAATTAACATTTTCCAATGCCTTTTTTAATCTCAGAATTCTTTTGTGAAATCTAAATCTAGAGAGCCCTTGTTGAAGTCTCCACATAGCTTAATCCAATCTAGTTCTCAGAACCACTAGAGTCTCCATTGGCAATACTTTTCTTATAATATTGCTTCAGTTCTGAGAGCTTTTTCATTTCCCTGATCACCTCCTTATCAACCACCTGTAGCTTCTCTGCATCATAAGGAATATGGGCTTCCTGTAACTTTGCATAAGAGGTTTTCAGATGAGACATAGTCGAGAATGTCTCCTTTAATAGGTCTTCCATGGCCCTTATTCTGTGAACGAAACTTTCATGATCAAAAACTGTACCATCTGCTTGGTTTATCAAAAGTTCTTTCTCATTTTCCTTAAATGACTCTGATGCTACATCCTTGGAAGCCTCTGGGTTAAATCCTTCACAACCCAAATTGTACTGATATAATCTTACGGGCTCAATAACGCTGCCTCTAGCTGGTTTCAGGCAAGACCCTTTTGTCTTCTAGAGAAAGTGGGTAAAATGGGAACCTGCTGTAGAGCAAATTTGATCAGAGGCTAGGCACAAAATTCTCAGCAGAGAGCTCAATATGGGGTGGAGCTTTCAAGAATGTAATTAATATTCCACTTTCTAAATTTAGTTAACGTTTTGCTATTTTGGGCTGTAAGTAATGTAATTAATATTTCTTAACTTCAACGGTTGCATTTACGTAAGAGCTAATAGAGCCATTTGAGCAATGAGATTTTTTTCATAGCGCTTTCCTTCATTGTTCAAGGTGGATTTCACAATCACAATCTCTCCTTGGCAATATGTGATGGTTTCTTTAGGACTCCAACCATTGTTGCACTGTGGATCGGAAACACAAAAAACAACAAAAACTGAATGGTTACAATTTTGACTGACACTTCTGTTTTGTATAATGGTGATCAATTAGTTGAAACAAAGCGTTGAGGGTACATAGTCTTAGAAATACACCTTAACAATGAAGGTTTTGAAGACAATGATGATCTGGCATATGTAAACAGTACTATTGTTTTTTTCTTGACCTGATTTGGTCCAATAACGACGAAGCCTTTTGTAATTCCTTTTGTGACCCCATCAAACCAAAGAATATGCCATATTATAATATTATTATTATTTTAGAACATGCGCAGTGGTGTTACATCCTACTTACGTCTATTATCACTAGAGATTTTTGGAAGTTTCCTTCTGTTTTGTGTGTATCTTAATTATATTTTAAGTTTTTAGAATTGGTGTTTATGGTAATTAGGCTTTTGGAAGTTTATTTTTGTTTTGTGTGTATCTTAATTATATTTGAGGTTTCCATAATTTATGTTTATGGTAATTGGTCTTTTGGTTTATTTTAGTTTTATATATATTGATTTTAGGTAGTTTTGTACATATAAATAAACATTGAGTTCTATGTTTTCTTTGATATTGTTATATAAATTTTATCAGTCAAATTGTTTTCTACATAATTAATTATTTATATTTTATTTTTCAATTTAGATTATTTCTTGGATTACCATTTATATATTGATATTTGAGTTATCATTGTGAAGAAATGTAAAATATTTAGTCTTCTAAATAAAGAGAATAAAATTATATCCAATTTTTATTTTCATTTCATGGGTCAATGTAGTGGGTATAACCACATTCTCTGCATTCTAAGGCATCTGCAGCTGACATGGTAGTTGGCATGAATGATAGGTCGATAACCCCATGGTCGCGAAAGAATTTTCAATTGCAAAATCCCACAAGTGATGTCCAACTTGCAAAAAGGATGTTGGCACATCATATTATTGAGGAGGTGTTTTTCCAACCATTCTGTTACTTATGGATCAGGGTTAGCTTAATTTGATTCCAGATTTTGGAATATGTTAATTGACTTTAATCATAATGTTTCATTTCAAAATATTTAGAATCTGCAACCAGGTAAAGATGGTCTATGTAAATTAAAAACGTGATAAACATACAAATTTTAGAATTTTTTCTATTTTTGAAAGACATTTTGTTTACGCATTTTCAACTTCAATGATTCTTTATATGTCACAATGCTTCTGGAATTTATGCCTTACCACGTTTCCTTTGCAACATCTGGTGCAATTGCTAGTATATTCATCTTGAAACTATTTGTATTCAATTACATGTTTTTTTCTTGTTGCTATATAGTGTGACATATCATTACGCTTAATGTAATATAAACAGTTTAGTTGAGTAAGAAATGTGGTAATATATAAATATTTCGTCAAAATCAAATTATATAAATATAAAATTAAACTAAATCAAATCAAAAATAAAATTATTGATTAAATAAAATAGATAATATATTATTGGTAATTTTTAGATTATATATATATATATATATTCTAGATCTATAAAACATGTAAATTAATTAAATATGTTGAAGTGTAAACCATATAATTATTTATAACTTAATCCCAAGAAAGTTGGCAAATAAATTATTTATGAAACAATTCCAGTGAAAATGTTCTTACTATCTTTTTATCATTTAAAATGTATATTTTATTCTAAAATATAGGATAGTTATGTTCTCTTTCCATTAATTAATGAAAGTAGGGATAAAAATATTGATTTAATTAAAATTATTTAAAAATTATTGTATATAAAATATATTTAATTATGTAAAAAATAATAATGGTAAAAATATTTAATTATTTTATTATATTGATAGTGTTGTCAATTTTGAAATAGTTGGACCATAGCGTTTTAACTTCTATGGAATATGCTAGAATATTTTTAGTAGTATGTACAAATCAAAAGTTGAGATTTATCTTAAAAGTAGTTATGCTCTTTATTATCTTTTAAATAAATTAAGTAATTAAAAAAATGATTATATGAACATATTATTTTTGCTCTTTACCCCACTTTAAATAAATTGATTAATTAAAAAAATGTTATATGAACATGTGCCATATGAGTATGACTAATAGTTTTTTGGGTATATGGTATTAGTAAGGAATGATATTGACTCAAAGTATTGTAACAATGCTTATTAGTACATTAAAAATCTCCATATTAAAGTGAAGTAAAACTCCGTAGTTAAAAACTTTGTCACATGTTTTTTTTTGTTTTTTAAATATATATGTTTAATTCATATATTAACTCTTTTGTAATAATAATAAATAGTTATAATTTAGTTGTCAGGTTTCACTAGCTCAATCAATTTAGGATGGGCCTCATCAGAAAGGCGACCCAGGATCAAACTTCAATGGGGTGGTTGTAGCATGTGCTAGGGGGAGGAGACACGGTAAAAAATCTACTCAGCTAAGGGTTGGTGTGGTCTAGGTCAGGTGTGATCCCCGAGTGACTTTGAGGGCTTAGATGTCCTTTGGTTAAGGCTAGTCAAGCCACAGGTCAAGCCTTAGGATAACAAACAATGAAAAAGAAAGATGTTATAACTTAGTTATTATTATTTTTTTATTTTTTTATTTTTAATTTTGGAAATGTAAAATGTCTCATGAAATAGGTGTTTTGATGCTTATCCACATTTCTCAACCATTTAATTTATACGCTAGTGCTAGTTTGTATTTATATTTTGTTATATACTATTTTCCTTGTAGCTATATAATATGACATATTATGATGCTTAATATATTATATATAGATTAAAATTATATTTTCATATTTAATATAATGTATAGCTTACAATTACATGAGAGTTTTTTTCTTGGGTCATGGATACTTATTGTGCAACGCTAGTTCAATAAGAAAGAGATGTGATGTAAGCATAACAATTTTGACTTTATAAAATAAAAATTAATAAAATAAAATAAAATAAATAATTTATGATTGGCAGTTTTTGGGCTCTACGTTTTGACCAATTATGGTTTTTCCTATATTATTTCTCCATGTTATTTGTTATGATGAAATGAGGAAATCCATTAGGGAATGCAAGGATCAGATTCATTTTTAAATTGGGCTTGATGGCAACCTATAGATTTTCCTATGGTATTTCTCCATATTATTTATTATGGTGAAATGAGGAAATCCACTAGGGAATGCAAGAGTACAAAATTAGATTCATTTTTATGTTGGACTTGAACTTTTTAAGTGCTTGATAAATCTAGCTTAATATTATTTTTCAATTGATAAAAATATTAATTTAATTAAAAATAATTATAATAATAATATATTTTATTTTTATTTATATTTGATTAAAGTGTGAGATATTAACATATTTATTAATTTATAGTTATAAGTAGTGTATTCTTTTTATCATCTGAAAATATCATTTAAAATATATAAGATAGTTATGTTCTCTTTCAATTGTTTAAAGTATTGATTTAGTTAAAAATAATTATAATTTACCTTTTATAATACATATTTAAATATGTAAAATAATAATAATATTAAACTATTTCCTTTTGTGATGGGTGGAAATGTAATTAATAATAAGGGAATGAGGTTTTGGATGAAGTATTTAGGTCACGAGATTAAGCACAATGGAATATAGATTCATGGTATAGGTGATAGAGTTGGTTTGTGAGTTGATTAAACCATATGGTGGTTACTGGAAGGGCCCTTATGGAGATAGAAGACAATTGGGTAAGTAGATGGAGAAGGTTTGTTCTCTACTTTAGATGCACTTAGGTCAAGTCTCATGGAATTTTGATGGGTGTTGGCTTTAGGGTAAGGTTTACAAATTCTTTAATTTTGTTCAAGATTTATGGTTTATAATTGTATTTCTGATATGTTGTTTTTTTTTTCATTATTTTCTTTTTAGTGCCTGAGTTTAGTCTTTGTGACACTATAATTTGTTTGGTGATTAGTAGTTGGGGTTTGTCCTCAAGGTTGAGATTTTTCTTCCATGAATTGCAGTCTCTCTAATGGAAACCAAGGAGGCTAATTTTTAGATTCCCTATCATTGTTGTTACTCTGGCATGGAAATCAAGGAGGCTAATTTTTAGATTCCATATCATTATTATTACTCTGGCTATCTTCTGGAGAGTCAAGCCTCTATTGGGGGTGAAAATTTTCCTATGGTTGGCATCTCTCATTCAACGCTTCACAAGAGTTTCTTAGGTTGACTCTCTCTATAATTGTTATGTATTTGTGTTCTCCGCAATATGGTCTAGAATTGTAAGTTTGTACTCTCAATTCTAGCTCCTTGTATTTGTGTTCTCCGCATGGTGGTCTAGAATTGTAAGTTTGTACTCTCAATTCTAGCTCCTTTTACCCTATTGGGAAAATGTGACAAGGTTTGGACATATACTCTCGCCTTTTAGTTAAGACTACTCATTTCCATTTTAGTTAGTTTTTACGCACATGTCGGGAGTTGATTCATGGTTCTCTTGACGTAAATTTATTTCACCCCGTTCTTTGGTTGTTATTTTCAATATTTTTATCGTTGGGATAGATAAATACTTAGCCTATGAAGTCAAGCCAAGAGAGGAAGTTAGTTGATAGAAAAATAGGTTTCTTTGCTAATAGTAAGCCATATTGATTGACACTTGTTTTAGTTTGCATTGTGAGAAAATTGATAATGCCTCACACAAGAGGAAGAGGTCGAAAGGGAGTAAATGAAATTAGTGAAAGCTACCACATTGAGGGATTATCTAGCTGCTAAGCACTTTGTTGAATACTATTACATGAATACTCCCTATATCAAACTAGAAACTACAATAGCCGAGGAGGATTCTTATCAAAGGAGAAGATATATATTGGATTGATATTATTAAGTTGGATTTTGGGTCCTAGATATAGGTTACACCCCATCACATAAAAATAGATACCTCAAAATAGTGGACATTCATTGACAAATCAAAGCAATCATTGGAAAAATCATGTTGGGAAGGTTAGAAGAGAAATAAGAAATAATTATACAACTAGATGAATAACAAAGGAAAATAACCAAGATGGACAAGAAGATCAACATACTAGCCAAACACCTAGCAAGTGTTGAGTTCATGGACATAGAAAAGTAATTTGACCCACTTGAAACCATTCAGGTGGATTCCCTTATAGCCTAGTACATGAATTTTTTGAGTTTTTGTTATTTTAATTGTTTATTAAGTCATAGACATATCTAGTCATATTATGTGGTACATCCACTGATAAGCTATATGACACGGAGGATCTTTTATGACATACCAAAAAAAAACATGACATATTAAGTTGTTCTATGGTTGATGATATTGTAACAAAGTCTATTTACATATTAAGATTCTCCATGATAAAGTGAGGGTAAATCTCCATGGTTAAGAATCTTGTTCCATGTTTTTTAAACGCATATATACTTAACTTATATATCAATTTTTATGTTTTTAATTTTTAATTTTAGCAAAGTAGCATATATAATGAAGTGATTAGTTTGATACTTATTATGAATCTATGTTTATTGTTGTTTACCAACCATTTATCTTATATAGCTATGGTGATTTATTTTTCATTTACATCATACTAAATATTTTTATATTAATAAATATTATGGATTTAAAGTAAAATGTTATTGCCACAATATTTAATTATTAGTTAAGATATTGATGTATACTAAAATTAACAAGGAATTAATAATAATCTTGCATGTAATAAAGAAAATAGTAAATTTAACAAAAAATTTTATTAATTTGAATTTATTTTGTTTTTTATATTTTATTTTTAAATGAGAGTAGCATTTTAATTTAGAGGAAATGATTTATTTTGGATAGAATTAAGAAACACAATTTTGATCAAAACTGTATTATATATATATATATATATATATAACCATGAAAAATCTGTAAGACACTCAAATTTTATAAATTAAATAACTATACAATTTTTAAAAATATCTATTAAATCTTCAACAAAATTGACAAGAAAAATCTGTGAGACACTCAAACTTTATAAATTAGATGACTTTATATTTTTGAAAATATATACCCAATCTTCACCAAAATTAACAATAAAATATATAAAATATTATTAGAAAAAGATAATTTTATTTATTAATTAAATTAAAATATTTAATATCGAATTAATTTTTGAAAAACAAAAAAAAAGAAAAACAAAAAACCTTTAATTCATTAAATTCCTAAAATCTCCTCTGCTTCAGAAAATTGAATTTCAAATATAAATAGTATTAAATTCATATATATATAAAACCATTGATGGGTGTTCTACCTACAGTGATGCGGAAAAGGAAGATCATTTAAACAAAATTTGCAACTGCATATTCTAATAAATTAAATTTATTTTGAGATATGACATCAGACGTTACTTTTACCAAAACACGCATCCATTTACTGTTAAAATATTATATGTAAAATTGACTAGGTAGACAATAACCGACACTCCATAGCCTTCATAAAATAAACGATTTTCTTCTGCAGACTAATCCCTGATCCTTAAATATAGTACAAATTTAGTACAAGCGATTTGCAGATTTTTAACCTCGGCTCTAATCTGCCCGATGAAGGATCGGCAGCTGCAGAGTGGATATCCTTTGGTGTACTAGACGTTGTTTGTACTGCCTGATGTTTTGTGAGGGACAGGTACGCCCACACTATGCACATCTATGAAAGGGGGGCTTGTGGGCGAAGGAAGCTGTTCTCCCTCACGGGTCAGCAACGACACAACACGAGACATTGAAGGCCGCAACGCTGCAGCTGCCTGAGTGCACAGAAGAAAAATTTTAATGACCCTAATCCCATCCTCCCAATACTAGCTACCCTCCAATGTGGGATCCATAACTTCCAAAGCTCTCTCCGCGTTATACAGTCTCCATGTCTGGTAATTGACCAATATCAACCACGCATACAACTTTAGTTAGCAACGAATCATAATTATTATAACAGCATGTTCGAAAATATCTACAAAGATCAGATCTATAAAGGCTGTACCCGTTCGATGAGAAACTCCGTGTCTTGAGGTGAACTCTGATTCTTTCTTCCGCTGATAATCTCGACTACAAAAAGCTGAATACAACTGCTTTCTCTGTTAGCTGTCCGCGGTATGCGTACTCACGTGCCATGTAACCTCTGCAGAATACTACGTACAATGAAATCTCCATATCTGAACCCTCTCAATATTATATGAACGATATCTAAGAGAAAATACTTACAAAGTTCCTGCAACTCTAGTGCTGACGTGGGTTTTATCGTCTTCAAACAGTTTGGCTAAGCCAAAGTCTGTTATTGTAAAATATTGGTTGCTTTAATATCTCTATGAATGATTCGAATTTCAGATTCTTCGTGAAGATATGCCAGCCCTCTTGCAATTCCAACTATGATTTCATATCTCTGTCTCCAATCTAGTAAATGGCGTTTTCCTATATCTGCAAAACATACACAAAAAAGATTAGCCAGGTACAATACCAACTCAAAACTCGAACAACTTAGGATTGGTGCAGCGATTAAAGAGGGAGAAGCAACCGAATATAATATTGTGGAGGCTACTGTTCGGAAGGTATTCGTAAACTAGTAGCCTTTCGGAGTTTTCCACTGAGCAACCAAGCAATTTCACTAGATCCCTGTGCTGGACACGACTTATGAGATTTGCTTGATTAAAAAATTCCGCATCTCCTTGACTTGAACCTATTTTCAGCCGTTTAACTGCAACCACTCTACCATCTGGTAGATCCCCTGCCAATCAAGAAGCATCATGCTCCGTCAAAAATATGTCTATGGTTTAACCATTAACAATGGTATCTACCTTAAAATAAATTAAACTGGATGTAACACGAAACGGTCACTTTAAAGACCGATCCAAAACCGCCTTCGCCAAACTTTCTTTATGCGTGAAAATTAGACGTGGCCCCTCTCAAACTCTCGTATTTGAAAATAAGTTGCGGATTCGCTATAGTCGTCGACAAGTTAATTGCTTCTTGGGCTTCTGCGAAAACAGTTACAAAGCGTTTTATTATCTTTAGAAAAGAAAATAGGGAAGCGGTTCATAATATCCAAGCTAGTAGGTCATTGAATCATCTACAATTTCATGACCTCTCATTTGAGAAAAAGGTTCACAATTTTTCCCACGAGAGAAAAATATCAGCTTGCAAAGGGTTATCGCTGCAATTAATCCTATCGTAGCGGCTGCTAGTCCCAGAATTAGCGGAACCACGGTCGATCTTTTTGCTTCTGCAAATTTGCACAAGAAATCTCAGACAACTTGCACAAGAAATATCAGATAATTCGCACAAGGAACCTCAGAAATCACGAAAAGGAAATCTTTACAAAACCCGCTCAATATTTCTGATAATTATAAAGTATGTAAAAGAATATACTTAATATTCGAGGGATTTCTGTCGGCGAGGGCGACGACGATGGTAATGGCGACGGCGAAATATTTGGAGAATTGCAAAATGGATAAAGCTCGTAACGCATGTAGGAGTTCATAGATCCGAAATTTGATCCAAGAACTCCAAGAAATTTGGTAGACAGATCTCTCCAACACCGCGCCAAGCTGTAGATAAGAACTGTGGAATTATAAGGCGCAACGTCTTTCTCCGCAGCAAAAAGTTTGGGACTCTTCACAGCTTTATAGCTAATATTTTGGAGCAGTGCCCTAACCGTAATAGCGAATTCTGGTTTACTGTTTGTCAAACCGTTGCACATAATATGCTTTTCTGCGCTCTCGCTAAAATTGTTGGAAAAACTATGATTGTCGTAACGTAATATGCAAGCATCTAGTATAATGAACGCAGAAGTTTTGTTGCATTCTCCAACAATACGAGTGTCGATACCAGTGCCGGATATAATCGCGGCTATTGCAGTGGCTACGCACTCTTTGCAATCGGAGGAGCTTAAATCTCCCCTGCATTGGGCAAACCCATAAACCGTACTGTGGCTGTTTTGCCCGTCATCATGACTAGATGTATTGAATCCACTGGTAGAAACGTTCTCCACCAGTGAATCCAGAACCTGCTTTAGATTGCTCTGAAAAGCGCTACCGTTTCTATATTCGCTATTCTCACAAAATCGTATAACGGCAATATTGAAGGAAGCAGCACCTGAGAGGGGCATAGGCATACACACACTTACGATAAGGAAGACGCTGCTAATTAGTTCTTTCATCTTCATCGCCATTATCCGGGCGTTCGCTCAACGTTTTCCTGTATTCTAATTAGATGAGTGGAGGGGTCCGGCAATGGCGTTGGCAAGTTCAAATTAGACAAGCGGAGGTGGTTCAGCAATGGCTTTGGCAAGTTCAAGTTATTGCATTCATCTGCAAGTTCAAGTTATTCCAGGGCCCTTCAAGGTTGTCGCAAGTGGTTTTCGTCGAAGGGGCCGATTTGTGAGAAATGCCAGTCATCGCGTCATCGTCGCAAATGTCTACTGTAGAATTGAGAACTCCGTAGAAATTAAGAGAATAGGAGGTCGTGATCTGTACTGCTGACACCATTTCACACGCCGCATTGAAACCATAAGCAGCCATGGAATTTGACCGGCAATGTGCTCACAACCAAAAATTCCAGCCTTTCAACATTATGTGATAAAAATTCTAGACTTTTAACTGTAAAATATTATGTGATAAAAATTCTAGGGAAAAAATAAAAGATTGAAAAAGAATTACAAAAACTGTAAAATTTGATACAGCAAAAATATCTAATATTTTATAATAAAATAATGAAAATTAGGTTTGTAGGTCAGTTTGTTTGGTTAAGAATTTATTTTTTAAGAAATAAGTAAATAGGTTAACGGTCCAAGACTAAGAAGTATTTGGTAAGAGTTAAAGTCTATCTCTAAGCACCAGGAGCTAGTTATTTTAGATCTAGTGGTTTTTCTTGAATAAGAGTGAAGAGTCAGACGTTATCAGCTAGAGATAGCTGTTTTCACTGCGGTTTTTTGTTGAATTATAATGATAAGTCAACAGCTAATAGCTAGAGATGACTATCTCAGTGCTGATTTCATTGAGTTCAGATAAATTTTCTCACTTACTAAAAAAATATTCAAATTTTAAAAATTATCCAAAAAAAATAAAATTTTAAAAAATTCCAGCTTAACATTTCTTAAAATAGATATTCAAATTGGAAAAAACAAATATTCAAATTGGAAAAACAGTCAAATTTAAAAAATCAGATTTGAAATTTCTACTTCACAAAGCATCTATTTAATTTGTAAGATAGACCCGCAGAAGAGCTTTGAAATTCCTACCTTGACCCGGAGACTTTAATTTGTGAGATGGGTATCTATTTAATTTGTGAGATAGACCCGCTCATGAGATTTGAAATTCCTACCCTACCCATGGGACTTTAATGTGTGAGATAGATTCGCAGAAGAGATTTGCAATTACGATTTAATTTGTGAGATAGACTCGCAGAAGAGATTTGAAATTCCTACCTCAACCACGAGGTTTTAATCTGTTAGATGGGTATCTATTTAACTTGTGATTGACACCCACCGAAGAGATCAGATCTTCTCTCATCTCCACTCATATGAGAACATGTGCCATTGTTATTGATTTTTTGATAAGGTTCCATTATCGACTGTTGAACATCTCGGCTAATTACCGACATACACGGATCAAATAACCTAGAATCATATACTGAAATAAAAATTATTAGCAATAGTAAATTAGTCTGAATGATGAAAATATTGAAACGATTCAAATTCTCTATATGAGTCAATGACAAATTTAAAAAAAAATCAACTCTTTCAAAAGAAGTCCTTCTCTATATATTTTTATAGAATCAACCATTCTATAAATAGAATATATATCTAAGTAATTTTTTATATTTTAAGTTTTTACTAAAATGTGATCATTGAAGAAATTAACAAATTTTGTAGTTCCTCTATGAACCTGTAGCAAATTCATTGGTTAGCACATCTTAAGAAGAAACTTAGCCAAACCAAGCATGATGTCCTTCCCAATCATGAAATGAAATGAAAAGCCACATATTGTGTTTGGGGTTCATGCAGTATCTAACTCCCAACAAACATCAAGAATGTTTTACAAATCCTATTTTGCAAGCTTCCTTGCAGAAATCTGATGTAAAAACCTAAGAACTCTGTCTTCGGTAGGAGGCATCCAGAAACAAGCTCTAAAATACGGAACAAGAATGGACTCCTTCAAATCCTACAAGTTGATTATGGGCAAGCATGATGTCCTTCCTAGTCATGAAATGAAATGAAAAGCTACATATTTCATCTCAATTAAAGTGCATAGAGTTTTTAAAGAGAATCTCTCGACAATCTTTGAAGAGGACTACAAATTTATTGAAAACCTATGTTAATAACTCTGGTATTCAACTACCATTGTGAACTCTTCCATGTTTGGGAAAAAAACAAAGTATAAAGGGTCAATATATAAGAACGCAAAACAATTTTCATCTCCTTAGTCAACACTGCACACCCACACCATCTGCAATGCTTTATTCAACCATGCGTGTCTAGACTAACTTGTTGAAACATTACCAATTTCTATCTCTTCTTTATAGTATTGAGTTTAAAACTTGTCAAGCATGAGAATTACATTTCAACATCTTTTAAAGAACCTATTCTAATAACTTTTTGTTTTTCAACTTTTGTGTACCAACATAGGCTTCAACCCAATCGGTGAATATGAATATTTCATACCTTTCATTCTACTAAAACTTACTGGAATCTGACAACCATAGTCATAAAGGAGTTCTTAACTTGTTAAGGAACTCACTTTAATAACAAATTAGAACTGGGGAGAATTCATATTGGAAACTGACAACTTGGTTACACCTCGGCCTTCTCCAGAGCAGAGATGGGATTTTATAGCTGAAATTTCTTCAGTGGCCATGGGGTTATTGGCCTATCATTCATGCCAACTATTATCTCAGCTGCAAATGCCTCAGAATGCAGAGAATGTAGCTATACCCATTGCATTGACCCATGAAAATTACACTATAAACTCCCAAATGCAAGTGAGTCCCAACGACAGTGTTCACAACTATTGCAATAGAAACGAAGTTTTGGGGTCTCCAACATCAGATTTCTCCTCCTCGTTTGATGCTCTGCTACACAATTTTTAAGGTTATTTGTTTTGGGAATTCCTAGACCTACAAAACTTATCTTAAAGTTTCACTTATTAATTTTAGGAATTTCCAGACCTGGAAAACTTATCTTGAGGCTTCCCTTACTTTTTTGTTGGTAGGATAGAATTGAAACTCATAAGACTTGTGGTTTTAGGGAATTTCGGATAGAGTTCATGCAAGAACTGAGAATTGAAAAGGGTTATCTGTGATAAACTCCCAACCCACTAGATTACACCCCCAACAGAATTTAAGATTTAGAGTTCAGTTCTGTACTAAAGTGTGCATGAACTATGCAATGTATATAGAAATATATATTACCAAAATAACCCAATCTTTTGTTAAGAATCCTTATCCACATAAAGTTATTCTTGAGTTTATTTTTAAATCCCACTTGAGTAGGTCGATAACAATGGTGCTTTAGAAACCAAAATGCAGAGATAAATGGGATCAAGATAGGTTTATAAGAGGCATAAATTGTAATTGCTTACATATTGTTAATTACAAATCACCAGAATTGGGAAGGATGTTTCAGTGCTATATTGTCTTATATGAGGATAACATAGGTTTTCTGATGGCTACTCTCCATAAATGTAACTCTGTAAATGTAGCAAATTCTTATGAATTTTTTGTTTGAATTGCTCATGGTTTTCACTTGTTTTTACAGAGTTTTCAACTCACTTACAACCGATTGCTAATATTAACACATACTTCAAATAGAATGAATTGTTTGAGTAGTGACTACTTTTGCATGTAGTGAAGGTGGAGCTCTAAATTAGAATTAACTCCCAAAAGGTTGATAGATAAAATAAAAAAAAGGTGCAAAGAAATCTTGAAATTGCAAAATTTGTATGTTTATCATGTTTTTAATTTACATAGAATATCTTTACCTGATTGTAGATTCTAAATCTTTTGAAATGCAACATTATGATTAAAGTCAACTAACATATTCCAAAATATGGAATCAAATTAAACTAACCCTGATCCATAAGTAACAGTATGGTTGGAAAAACACCTCCTCAATAATATGATGTACCAATATATTTTTTGCAAGTTGGACAACACTTATTGGATTTCACAGCTGAAATTTCTTCTATGACCATGGGGTTATCGGCCTATCATTCATGTCAACTACCATCTCAACTACAGATGCCTTGGATTATAACCACCACATTGACCCATGAAATTTAAAGAAAAATTACATATCATTTTATTCTCTTCATTTATAACACATAAAATATTTTACATTTCTTCACAATGATAATTCAGATATCAATATATAAACGAGAATCCAAGAAATAATCTGAATTGAAAAATAAAATATAAATAATTATTTATGTAGAAAACAATTTAACTGATAAAATTTATATAATATCAAATTTAAAAAAAAAACACACAACTCAATGTTTATTTATAAGATACAAAACTATCTCAAATCAATATATATAAAACTAAAATAAACAAAAAGACCAATTACCATAAACATAAATTATGAAAACCTCAAACGTAATTAAGATACACACAAAACACAAAGGAAACTTACACACAAAACACAAAGGAAACTTCCAAAAGCTCAATTACAATAAACATCAATTCCGGAAACTTCAAATATAATTAAGATATACACAAAACACAAGGAAACTTTTGAAAATCTCCCGTGGTTATAGACGTAAGTAGAATGTAACACCACCACACATGTTCTAAAATAATAATAATATTATAATCTTGCATATTCTTTGGTTTGATGTGGTCACAAAAGTAATTACAAAAGGCTTCAACGTTTACATATGCCAGATCGTCATTGTATTCAAAACCTTCATTGTTAAGATGTATTTCAAAGACTATCTACCCGCAATGCTCTGTTTCAACTAATTGATCACCATTATACGGAACGTAAGTGTCAATCAAAATTGTAACCATTCAGCTTGTGTTGTTATTTGTGTTTTTAATCCATAGTCCAACAGTGGCTGGAGTCCTTAATAAACCATCACATATTGCCAAAGAGATATTGTGATTGTCAAATCCACCTTGAAAAATGAAGGAAACCACTATGAAAAGAATTTCATCGCTCGAATTGCTTTATCAACTCTTAATTAAATGCAATCATTGAACTTAAGAAATGTTAATTAAATTCCTTACAGCCCAAAACACCAAAACGTTAGCTAAATTTAGAAAGTGGAATATTAATTACATTCTTGAAAGCTCCACCGCAAAAAAGAAGTTAAGAGTTAAATTAAAAAAAAAAAAAAAAAACCAAAATAATTAACCCTTAAATTAAAAAAAATTAAAAATAAAAAGTAAAAATTAAATTTAAAAGGTATTGTTAATTGCTTTTGAGGTAAAAGATGGGGAATTTCATGAGATTTCAGAGCTGAAATTTCTTCTGGGACCATGTGGTTATCGGCCGATCATTCATGCCAACTACAATATCAGTTTTAGATGCTTAGAATGCGGAGAATGCATTTATACCCAGTGCATTGACCTATGAAAATTACACTATAAACTCGCAAATGCAAGTGAGTCCTAGCTACAGTGTTGGCAGCTGCTATAGTAGAAATGAAGTATTGGGGTCTGCAACATTAGATTTATCCTCCTCGTTTGATGATATGCTAATCAATTTTGAAGGTTTTTTTTTTTTTTTGGAATTCCGAGACCTAGAAAACTTATCTTGAAGTTTCACTTACTTGTTTTAGGAATTTCCAAACCTAGAAAACTTATCTTGAGGCCTCCTTTACTTTTCTTTTGACAGGGTAGAATTGAAACTCACAAGACTTGTGGTTTCAGAGAATCTCAATAGAGTTCATGCAAGAACCGAGAATTGAAAAGGATTAACTATGATAAACTCCCAACCCCCTCGATTACAACCCAACAAACTTTAAGCTTTAGAGTTCAGTTCTGTACTAAAGTGTGCATGAACTATGCAATGTATATAGAAATATATATTACCAAAATAACCCAATCTTTTGTTAAGAATCCTTATCCACATAAAGTTGTTCTTGAGTTTATTTTTAAATCCCACCTGAGTAGGTCAGTAACCTTGGTGCTTTAGAAACCAAAATGCACAGATAAATGGGATCTTACATATTGTTAAGTATAGATCACCAGAATTGGGAATGATGTTTCAGTGCTATATTGTCTTATATGACAATAACATAGGTTGGCTGATGGCTACTATCCATAAATGTAACTCTATAAATGTAACAAATTCTTTTGAATTTTTTTGTTTGAATTGCTCATGGTTTTCAATTGCTTTTACAGAGCTTTCAACACGCTGCAACCAATTGCTAATATTAACACATACTTCAAATAAAATGAATTGTTTGAGTAGTGACTAATTTTGCATGTAGTGAAGATGGAGCTCTAAATCAACATTAAGCAAATCAGCAAATCAACAAAGGTGCAAAGAAATCCTGAAATTGCAAAATTTGTATGTTTATCTCTTCTTGAACTAAATAATTTCTCTACAAAAAAGGTTTTTGGAGTTTTCCCCTAAGTGGGTTTCCTAGGGTAAATCTTGCATTCTCTTTTTTCATTGCGATCTCTATTTTCCTTATGGTTTTATGGTTGAATTTTTGAAGTGTAATTGTTCGATGATAAACTGAAATTGTTAAAAAGGAGATATATATCATTATAAGTAATTATCAGTATTTCATAACTGTGTGCTTGTATCTATTGCACTTGAAAAATCAACGCTTGGTGGCATTGGTCAAAACCTTATTCTTTAATAAATTTTCCTTCTTTTCTCTTACTTAGATATTTAGGCTTATGGTTAGGGTTTATATAAAATATTGGCTAAAAAGTAATTTTGTTCAATGGATAATAGTAATTTTGTTCAATGCATCATTGTTCTTTAAATAGGAATTGCACTAAATAATTGTCTAAAACCAAAATCTAGCATTCTTTGCATGTTAAACCCTATTTTTAGGGTTGGCATCATCATATTTTTTTGTTTTATGCATGTTTCAGCAATAAAAACTACATTGAAAACCATAGATCCTTCATATCTAATTGAAGGTATTGATCCTTTGTTGATCTATCATTATAAAACCTTTTATTTTGGTTGTTATATGACATCACGTGCCCTATTATTGAAAATATGAAAACCCTAATTTATAACAGCCCTATAATTCATTCAAGCGGTCTAAGGATAGAGTGGCTAAACTTTGGTAATGATTACATCATCCCTCTAAGCTCTTCTGGTATTGTATCTCGATCATTAGACCTCACCTATCACCTTAATCCATTCTTGAGCCTCCCTTGTGATTGAATACCACTAAATAGCTAGAGAAATGCTGCTGAGTGATAGCGGCAACCTATCTCTTGTTTCTCTGAGGTCTGGATACGCCTAATGAGACTCTGGATTAGGCTTGCAATATTTTGTGGTAATAGGCCCACTTCTTCAAATTCACTGAGTTGGGGAGTGTTCCTTCTTTTGAACCCCCTCTACCAAAGACTTGGTTTTTTTCTTAATCAAAACATGTTGGAATCTTATTTCCTCCTACATGTTTTCAGGGTCAGAAATTTCCAATTGTAGTAGGGAAGTGCCCCAACTGGGTTTGGAGATAAATGTTTTCTTGCATTTTCATTTTTGTTGCCAGTTTTTTTAGGATATGGTTTTCAAATTCCACTTCAACCACTCTGTTTATAGGACCAGTTCTCTTGAACTTCAAACTGTTTTTTTTAGATTCAGTTTGTTCCAATCTTACCAGGTTGGCCTTACTATGTTATGCCCAAATGGTGAAATCATCAGAGGAGGAAAAGTTTCCAACTAGATGTGTAATTGTGGGGTTGTAGGTGGTTTGATGTCTCTTTTCCACCATACTTTTAATGTCATTCTCCTTTGCTGGTGAGAACATTTGTAGTAAGTTGTTAGGCAACAAAATGATACTGGAGATCAGACTAGTCATAGTGGAAGAGCTCAGGGAAAGAGAGGACAGGGAGGAAGAAACAAGGGAAAAGGGGAAAACGAGACGAAGGATAAAATAGATGGGAGCTCAAGTTTGCGGGGAAGGTCATGGGACGAGGCACACAGAAGAAGAAACTACAACTCAACCATTTACCTGTTGTGGAACCACAAGAATTTTTGTTACATGCTGCTACATGCTAAGATATGGAAATAAAATAATCATGTATACAAAATTTAATTAGTGGGGGTATCACCTTCACACTGTACAAGTTACAGATCCCTCTCTCTCAATCTCCACAATTCACATATCATGTATTGCTTGTTGCATAATCTTGACCCTTGACCTTTGAAATCACATGGTTCTCCACTTTTCATATGACACATGTTTCTTAACCGGAACAATTATCCATAGATATTGACACATCCTCCTCTTAGGATGACATGTTTCCGTATGTCTTGACACATGCTCCTCTTAAGTCTAAATTTGTTTGAAGATCTTGATACATGCCCCTCTTAACTGGACACTTGTCCATAGATCTTGACACATGGACAACCTAATTACAATTGGGATTTTTATAATGATCCTCCTGTTACTAACCTTAACATGACCTTAATGCATTATGATCCACATAAACAATGTTGATATTTTCCAACATTCTTCATGACCTCCTAGTGTGTCCAAACTTGACGATTTCATTTCTATTTTTGTTATTTTCAGATTAGAATGAGAAACCTAAAATAACCTAGAAAGGGTTTGATGATAATTTGAGTCTTTCTAAGATTTCTTATTAATGATTTTTGCTAATATTTCTATAATTTCATATCTAAAATGCATGAGAAAATTTAAATGAGCAAGAAAAGTAATTTTGTGAAGAATGGAAATCGCTTGGATTCTCAGATACTATTGGTGATTTTGGCAGATTCTGTTTTGCAGGAAAAATGCTACTCCCTTGGATAAAAAAATAGTTTAATATACCCATTACTCAGAAGCAATTTTTCTCTTCCATTAAAGTCATTTATTAAAGACTTAAGAAGAGAATGTCAGAATTTTAATAGTCAGTAAGTCACACAAAACTTATACAATCAATACCAAAAAGAAATTATAGTCAATAGCCATTGCAAGGGAAATTGTCTCACCTTGCAGCTTTAAGTTGGACTTTCACAAAGTTGGGATCTATGTCCATAGCTTCCATGCAGTCTGAAAGTGCATCTCTGAATCTACCAACAACCATCTGAGTGGCTGCACGGTTGCTATAGCATAACACTGATGCCCTGATACGGCTTTCTGACTTTTGACTTGGCATGATGCATCTCATCCCTTGAGTATAATATTCTTCAGCTTTAGAAAAATCTCCTTCTGCATATGCTTGATTCCCCCTATTCGAATGATCAGAGTATACACAATTTTTCCAAATATACTAGAAACCAAAAGGAATATTCTTTAATCCATATCATTATGAAAACACATTTAGAGACTTGAATGCCATTCAATTATGGTAAGGCATAGTATGTTGAGGAAATTCCTTTTAAATGTACCAAATATGTGAATTCGATAAAAATAGCAGACTAGTGTAATCTCATTTCACTGTAGTGAAGGAAAGAAGAACGTTTGTACATAAAGGCTAGAAAAACTAAAAGCAAAAAAACAATAACCCACTTTGATATGTACACAATAGAAAAGTTGTATACCTAAACCATCAACTTTCACAAGCCTACTCTGACTCTGCACTTTCTACTGTCATAGGAAGAGCAGGTAGTTCACTTTGTGCACTCTGCTCAGGCAATACCAAGATTGACTGCGGAACTGAGGATGAATCTAAGAATATGTCATAAGCACCAATATGTATTATGTCTTTCTCAATTATCTGTTCATTTGATAGACTTCCTTTTGAACCTAACACATACCCTTGCAATGCATTAGTTTGAAAAACAAATGGTTTTGAAGCAAAAAGGGATGATTTGAATGTCCCATCAAAAGCTCTTTATTTTGCATTCCCTTCCACTCTTGGATGATAATAATTTTTTGCAGTGCCTGATACTAAAGAAATTTTCCTGGAAGATGACCTAGAGGCAAGGCGACTTCTATGATTTCTTCCACTCACTCTAGTAGCGCTACTACTATTAATGCTATTATCACATTTATCAGTCTTCACCTTCTCGGGTGGAAAATTTAACAAATCATTTTCAGAAGTTGGATTAGTCATGTGCTTGATAAAGGATGAGTTTTTCCATATACTTCTTGTAGCAGGAATACCACATTCTCCTTCATCTTTACCAATCCATCTGTGTTGTTGTTCTCCTCCAATGGGAAACTCTGTGTTGTAGAAATTGTCAGCATTTATTAGTTGATCAACATTTGTTTGCAAGTTTTTATCTGTGGTCCATGGCTCTTTGGTCTTTATGTATTTGTCATATGGATGCAAGTTGTATTGTTTTAGATACCCAAGCTGAAAAGGACTATCCCAGAGAACAGAAAAAATTTCTAAGTCTGGCATAATGGAATACGATGGTGGAGGCATTGAATGAGACATTTCCGGGACACGAAACCCTTTATGGCAATGACAAGCAGGAAACTTGCTAGACAGGAAGGCAAATGGGACTGAACATCAAGAGGAGGGTTTCTGCACTTCCTGGGATTTTCATCGATAAGACAAAGAGGAAGATGATATTGTGCAATGCAAGCCATGGCCAAAACCACTTGACAGTAGAAATTCCTTCAATCTATGCTGAAAATGCCTACTACCTGCCTTTTCCTATCATAGGCCAAGCCACAATTTTATTAAAACCACCAAACTTGCAGAATCCCAATAATCCAACAGAAATTGAACACCACAAACCCTAGAATAACCAGCTACAAATATCTGTCAGAAATTTGTAATATGCTTGTCAGTAACTAGGCCAGAGCTCCAAGGCTCTTCCCACAAAATATAAACTCATTACAACGTAAGAAAATATGGAAATGGGTGTTCTCTTCTGTTTTGTATGCGAAAAGGGAAAATGGGGAACCAAGATGAGATGAGGGCACGAAAATTCTAGCCTAACGAATGGAGTACCATGGTGGAGGTGTCGAATGATACATTTCCAGGATAGGAAACCCTCTTTGGCAAGGACAAGCAAGAAACCCTCTCTCACAGGGACAAGCAAGAAACTTGCTAAACATGGACGAAATAGCGAGTGGAGGGTTTCTGTGCTTCCTGTGATTTTCATGGATAAGACAGAGAGGACAACGATATTCTGCAAGGTAAGCCATGGCTACATTCTCTCAATCGAGGGTTTGGTGCTCCAAGAAGAAGATTAAGTTTCAACTGTTATTTTTTTAGTTATAACAATATTTTTTATTAACGGTGACAAATAGTTTAATCGTCTAACATCAGATCGGATGGATTAGAGTAAGACAGGTAAGACAAGAGGGGAGTTGATTTCAGAGGGGAACACCTTACGACGTAATTACATGTATTTTTTCTCGTTACTATATTTTAATGTAATATAAATAGTTTACAATTATACTAGTATTTTTAATATATTTTATAGGTTATAGTTTATTCATTTTGTATTTTATTTATTTATTTTTTATGTTAAGAGGTGCTCTCCAGCTTAGTTGCATAACGCTGGTTGTAATATGCAAATATTTTGTTTCAATTAAAACATATACATATATATATATATATAATTAAGGTAAATTAGTCAAATTATTATTAATAGTTTTTAGAATCATTATATATATATATATATATATATATATATATATATATATATATATAAGAATTCTCGATCTATTTTAACTCTTGATCTACTAAGCATTTAAATGGATTAAATCTCTTGAAGTGCAAAGCATACAATTATTTATAACTTAAACCCAAGGTTGACAAACAAATTGTTTATCAAACTATTGGAGTGAAAATGCTTTTACTATCTTTTTATCATTTAAAATGTAATATTTTATTCTAAAACATATAGGATAGTTATGTTCTCTTTCAATTAATTAATGAAAAAGTATTGATAAAATTATTGATTTAATCAAAATTAATTAAAATTTATTTTATATAAAATATATTTAACTATGTAGAATAATAATAATGTTAAAAATATTTAATTACTTTATTACAATGATAGTGTTGTCAATTTTGAAATAGGTGGATAGTAGTGATTTAAATCAAAGGTTCAGATTTATCTCTAAAGTATATTCCATGGAGATTAAATCACTACTATCCACCTATCTCTAACCTCCATGGATAGTAGTTGTGTTCTTTCTTCCCTTTTAAATAAATGAATTAATTAAAGAGATTGTTATATAAACATGTGGCATATGAATATGACTAATGGTTTTTTTGGGCATGTGGTTTTAGTAACAAATAAATTAATTAAAGAGATTGTTATATAAACATGTGGCATATGAATATGACTAATGGTTTTTTTGGGCATGTTGTTTTAGTAACAAATAGTATTGACTCAAATAATTGTCAGGAAACTTATTTGTAGATTAAAAATCTCCATGGTAAAGTGAAGTAAACCTCCCAGTTTGTGGTATTAGTAATAAATGGTATTGACTCAAATTATTGTAACAAAGCTTATTTATAGATAAAAAATCTCCATGGTAAAGTGAAGTAAATCTTCGGGTTGTCATTTTTTCTTTAATATATCTGTTTAGCTCATATATTAATTCATTTATAATTAATAATAATAATATAAAATAAAGTTATAATGTAATTATAATTTTTTTTTTTTTTTTTTTGGCAATGTAAGATGTCTCATGAAGTAAGCGTTTTGATACTTATCAATGCTTTTCAACCGTTTAATTTATATGGTTGTGCTAATTTGTATTTACAGTTTATTATATGTTTTGAACTTGTAGCTATATAAGGTGACATATTAAGATGGTTAATATACTATATATAGCTTACAATTATATTAGATAGTTTTTTCTTGGGTCATGGATACTTATTGTGTACACACTCTCTAGCTTCGTAAGAAAGAGATGTAAAGTAAGCATAAAAAGTTTGTCTGTGTGGTTCATCATGAGAACCAGATTAAAAAATTAAAAAGATTTAAATACTTACTTTATAAATAAATTAGGAAGTTAAAAACTAAAAGTAGTGAAATAAAAAAAAGAAGAAGAAAGAAGAAAGTCCATCAACGAGGGACCATGAAGGATCAATGCTCCATGAAGAGCCCATTAAGGAAGGAAGGGCCATCCAGGTTTCAATTTTACTAATGGAATGCATAAGAGAACTTCTCTTTTCTGAAAGCCGCCCTAACACACCATGATACTATAAGAGAACCCACTATCTCCATGATGGTTATTATGTGGCATCAAACAAAGACGAAGGGCGCGCTGTCCTCTCTCTTCCCTATAGTAAAATCGAGCAACTTATCTCCCGACCCTCACCCACGTGGAAAATCGAAAATGAGAAGTTATGGATTAAGGTTATCCCGCAGATTGGATAATGATTTCCCTTTAGTATTGATGTATGGCTGGTGAAGAATATGAAAGGATTTAGTTTCGGAATAAATGACGAAGAAATAAGAAACTTGGGATATTTCTATATTGATTTATGGAAGGATCTTACTCGCTCTAGTGGGAGCAGCGATCCCATAGCCCAGAATGGATGGTTAGAATGAGACAATAGGGGTTTGGCCCAGCCATGTTTATTCCTTCTGAGCTGGTGTGGGTAAGGATGGTGTTCCTTTCGTTTGTGACATATATGGCCGATCCACCCTATTGATGTGCAAGCCGGGCAGCGTTTCTCCCAGCGAACAAGAAAGAAAGACAGATGTATGCTAAAATTTCATTGCCGAAGTGCCTATTGATTGATGGAAGGATCTTACTCGCTTTAGTGGGAGCAGCGATCCCATAGCCCAGAATGGATGGTTAGAATGAGACAATAGGGGTTTGGCCCAGCCATGTTGTTATTCCTTCTGAGCTGGTGTGGGTAAGGATGGTGTTCCTTTCGTTTGTGACAGATATGGCCGATCCACCCTATTGATGTGCAAGCGGGGCAGCATTTCTCCCAGCGAACAAGAAAGAAAGACAGATGTATGCTAAAATTTCATTGTCGAAGTGCCTTCCCCTGTGGGTAATTACTAAAGCTAGCGGGGCATTTCATCTCTATTTCGGGGAATTTCTTGTGGGCTTCTCCTGCTATTCCTTTTCCTCTAAGATTTTGGTTGGTCACGAATTTAATCCAATAGTAAAAAAGTACAATAGACACACAAACACCCCAAAAAAAAGAAATGAAAAGCCCCAAACGGCTCTACCGGTAGCTAAAAACTTTCTTAAAATAAGAAAATTAAAAAAATGATATGGAGATAAATTAAAAAAAGAAAAGAAAAAAATATATAAACTTTAAAGAGGGTTTACAGCTAAAAATAAAAAAGTGAAAAATTACTAAGTCTACTAAGGTAAAAAAAAGAAGGGTCTACATATCCAAAAATAGCGTTTAATAGATTTATAAAAAAATAAAAAAATCAAAAAGGTCGATTTATCTAAAAATAATTTATTATGAGTCGTTTTTGGGCTCCACATTGTAACAATCTATGACTTTTCCTTTGGTATTTTTCCAGTCCATGATTTTTCATATCGTATTTTTCCATGTTATTTGTTATGATGAAGTCTATCCATGTTAGTTGTTATGATGAAATTTATTTAAAAATTTGAGAAAATCCATTACATAATTCAAGAATACACTATTGATTTGATCTGATCTTTTACGTATTTGATAAATCAATATTTAAGATAAATCAAATTAATTAATTTAATTCAAAATAATTATAATTTATTTTATATATTAATAATAATATTGTTGTTATATAGTATGACATATTAGCATGTTTATTAGTTTATAGTTATAGATAGTGTATTCCTTTTATCATATAAAAATATCATTTTAAATATATAATATATCTATGTTCTCTTTCAATTGGGGAAGACATTGATTTATTTAAAAATAATTATAATTTACTTTATATAGTACATATTTAAATATGTAAAATAACAATATATTCAAACTATTTGCTTTGGTGATGGGTGGACATATAATTAGTTGTGGAGGGATGTGAAATAATAAGGGAATAAGGCTTTGGATGAAGTATTTAGGTTATGAGAGAGGCACAAACTATAAAAATAATGAGAAGTTAAGAAAAAGGAATATAAAATTGCCATGGGAGAAGGTTGGCTCTTTGCCCTTAATTCACTTAGGTCAAGTCTCATGGAACTTTGATGAGTGTTGGTTTTAGGGTAAGGTTCACAAACTCTCTAATTTTGTTTAGGATGTATGGTCTATAATTGTGTTTTTGATATTTTATTTCTTTTTCATCATTGCCTTCCTTTTAGTGCTTGAGTGTAGTCTTTGTGACACTACAATCTGTTTAATGATTAGTAAAACTTTGGGGCCTTTCCTCAATTCTAGGTTGGGATTTTTCTTCCATGAATTACAATCTCTCTGATGGAAACCAAGGAGGCTAATTTTTAGATTCCCTATCATTGTTGTTACACATGCTATCTTCTAGAGGGTCAAGCCTCTCTTGTGGGTTGAAAATTTCCTATGGTTGGCATCTCTCATTCCATGCTTCACAATTCAAGTTGCTTGGGTTGACTCTCTATATAATTGTTATGTATTTTTGTTCGCCCCATGGTGGTCTAGAGGTGCAAGTTTGTACTCACAATTCTAGCTCCTACTATATTGGGAAGGGGTGATAAGGTTTGGTTTGGTTAATCAAAATATACTCTTGCCTTTCAGTCAATACTACACACTGCAATCTTAGTTTTTATGCACATGTCGGGAGTCTGGTTCATCATTCTGTTGAGATGAATTTATTTCACCCCCTCTTTGGCTGTTATTTTCAATATTTTTATCGTTGGGATAGAGAAATACTTGGGCTACGAAGTCGGGCTAGGAGAGGAAGTTAGTTGATGAAAAAATATGTTTCTTTGCTAATGGTAAGCCACATTGATTGGCACTTATTTTAGTTTTCATTGTGAGAAAATTGATAATGCCTCACAAAAGAGGAAGAGGTGGAAAGGGAGTAGATGAAATTTAGGGAAAGCTACCATTTTGAGGGCTCCACTAGCTACTAAACAATTTGTTGAATCTTGTTACATGACTACTCCCTACATCAAACTAGAAACTACAGTAGTTGAGGAGGATGTTGCTCATCAAACGAGAAGATATGTGTTCGATGTTGATATTATTAAGAAAGATGGATTTTGGTTCCTAGATATAGGTTGCACCTAATCACGTCAAACTAGATACCTCAAAATAGTGGACATTCATTGACAAGTCAAAACAATCATTGGAAAAGTCGTGTTGGAAAGGCTCTAAGAGCAATTATACAACTAGATGAAGAACAAAGGAAAATAACCAAGACAGACAAGAAGATCAACATACTAGCCAAATAGCTAGCAAGTATTGAGTTGAAAGGAAGTTGACCCACCTGAATCCATTCAAGTGGATTCCCTTATAGCCTAGTAAATGTCTTTTCGATTTTTTGTTATTTTAATTGTTTATTATGTGGTACATCTAAGGATAAGTTATATGGCATGGAGGATATTTTATGACATACCCCAAAAGAACTTAACAAATTAAGCCATTGTATTGACTCATGATATTATAACAAAGTCTATTTACATATTAGGATTCTCCATGATAAAGTGAGGGTAAATCTCCATGGTTAAGAATCTTGTTCCATGTTTTCTTAAATGCATATATGCTTAACTTATATATTAATTTTTATGATTTATTTTAATTTTAACCTCACATGTATAATACAATAAGTGTTTTGATGTTTATAATGAAATAAGTGTTTTGATGTTTATGGATTGATATTTATTGTCGTTCACCAACCATTTATATTATATGGCTATAGTAATTTATTTTTATTTTCATCATGCTAAATATTTTTATACTTATAAATATTAT
Source organism: Pinus tabuliformis (assembly GCA_031772625.1). NCBI lineage: Eukaryota > Viridiplantae > Streptophyta > Pinopsida > Pinales > Pinaceae > Pinus > Pinus tabuliformis. Next base: position 1,380,989,179 of record CM062818.1, on the reverse strand, counting down.
GGATTTAAAATACAATAATATTTAGTAATTAGGGTAATTTGATTACCTTTATATTAATTTATTAAGGCATGCTACAATTAACAATAATTTTGGATTAACAAGGAATTAACAATAATTTTGGATGAAAACGATGCAAATAGTAATTTTAATAAAAAAATTATAAATTACAAATTTATTTTGTTTTATTTATTTTATATTTAAATAAAGAAGCAGTTTAATTTAAACTAGATGGTTTTTTGGGCTAAAATCAAATAATACCTTTTTGAGTAACATTATGATTTTTGTTATATATATCTATATATATTAAATAACTTTATACTTGAAAATATCTATCAATTTTCACCAAAAATAACCAAAAAAATATCACTAAAAAAATCATTTTATATGAAAGATCAAAACAGGTTTTCTAAATTTTTACCTGTAAAATAAATCACAAATAAATAGAGCAGCTGAAACAAGCGAGGTAGGCGAGGTAGGAAAACTCCTGAATCTCAAGCATAACTAAAATATTCAATATCAAGCTGAATTCCTTGAAAAATAACTCTCATAGGTAAATATAAATAGTACTGAATTCAAAATATATATATATATATATATATATATATATATATAACATTGGATTCTCTACATACAGTGATGAAAAGGAAAGATTAATTAAACATAATTTGCAACTGCACATTATAATAAATTAATTTATTTTGATATACGACATCAGAAATTACTTTTACCAAAACAGGCATCCATTTCCTATCAAAATATTATATGTAAAATTCACAGTGTAGACAATAACCGACACTCCATAGCCTTCATAAAGTTAACGATTTTCTTCTGCAGACTAATCCCTGATCCTTAAATTTAGTACAAGCCATTTGCAGATGTTTCACCTTGGCTCTAATGTGCCTGATGAAGGATCGGCAGCTGAAGAGTTACTGCCTGATGTTTTGTGAGGGGCAGGTACGCCCACACTATGCACACCTATGAAAGGGGGGCTTGTGGGCGAAGGAAGCTGTTCTCCCTCACGGGTCAGCAACGACACCACACGAGACATTGAAGGCCGCAACGCTGCAGCTGCCTGAGTGCAGAGAAGAGCAATTTTAATGACCCTAATCCCATCCTCCCAAGAATAACTACCCTCCAATGTGGGATCCATAACTTCCAAAGCTCTCTCCAGGTTATACAGTCTCCATGTCTGGTAATTGACCAATATCAAAAACGCATACAACATTAGTTGCAACGAATCATAATTATTATAACATGTTCGAAAATATCTACTTCAAAGATGAGATCTATAAAGGCTGTACCCATTCGATGAGAAACTCCGTGTCTTGAGGTGAACTCTGATTCTTTCTTCCGCTGATAATCTCAACTACAACCACTCCAAAGCTGAATACATCTGCTTTCTCTGTTAGCTGTCCACGGTACGCGTACTCAGGTGCCATGTAACCTCTGCACAATACTAGGTACAATGAAATCTCCATATCTGAACCCTCTCAACATTATATGAACCATAGTGAAGAGAAAATACTTACAAAGTTCCTGCAACTTTAGTGCTGACGTGGGTTTTATCGTCTTCAAACAGTTTGGCTAAGCCAAAGTCTGTTATTTTGGGTTTGTTTTTATGATCGAGTAAAATATTGCTGGCTTTAATATCTCTGTGAATTATTCGAACTTCAGATTCTTCGTGAAGATATGCCAGCCCTCGTGCAGTTCCAACTATGATTTCATACCTCTGTCTCCAATCAAGTAAATGGCGTTTTTCTATATCTGCAAAACATACACCAAAAAGATTAGCAAGGTACAAAACAAACTCAAAACTCGAACAAATCAGGATCGGTGCAGCGATTAAAGAGGGAGAAGCAACCGAATATAATATTGTCGAGGCTACTGTTCTGAAGATATTCGTAAACTAGTAGCCTCTCTGAGTTTTCCACTGAGCAACCAAGCAATTTCACTAAATTCCTGTGCTGAACACGACTGATGAGATTTGCTTCATTAAAAAATTCCGCATCTCCTTGACTTGAACCTATTTTCAGCCGTTTAACTGCAACCTCTCTACCATCTGGTAGATCCCCCTGCCCATCAAGAAGCATCATGCTAGGTCAAAAATATGTTTATGGTTTAACCATTAACAATGGTATCTACGTTAAAATAAATTAAACTGAATGTAACAAGAAACGCTCACTTTAAAGACGGATCCAAAACCGCCTTCGCCAAGCTTTCTTTCTGCGTGAAAATTAGACGTGGCCCCTCTCAAAGTCTCGTATTTGAAAATAAGTTCCGGATTCGCTATAGTCGCTGACAAGCTAATTGCTCCTTGGGCTTCTGCGAAAATAGTTACAAAAAGTTTTATTATCTTAGAAAAGGAAATAGGGGAGCGGTTCATAATATCCAAGCTAGTAAGTCATTGAATCATCTACAATTTCAAGACCTCTCATTTGAGAAACAGGTCCACAATTTTTCCCACGAGAGTAAAATTTCAGCTTGCAAAGGGTTATCGCTGCAATTAATCCAATCGTAGCGGCTGCTACTCCCAGAATTACCCGAAGCACGGTCGATCTTTTCGCTTCTGCAAATTTGCACAAGAAATCATAGATAATTTGCAAAAAAATATCAGATAATTCGCACAAGGAACCTCAGAAATCAGGAAAATGAAATCTTTACAAAACCCGCACGATATTCCTGATAATTATAAACTATGTGAAAGAAGATATATACTTGATACTGGAGGGCTTTCTGTCGGAGAATTGAAAAATGGATAAAGCTCGTAACGCATGTAGCAGTTCATAGACGCGAAATTTGATCCAAGAACTCCACTAGTGCAATTCTTATTTATTATGGACAACGCAAACTGTAGGCACGCCTCGCAGTCTTTGGTAGACAGATCTCTCCAACACTGCGCCAAGGTGTAGATAGGAACTGTGGAATTATAGGGCGCAACGCCTTTCCCCGCAGCAAAAAGTTTGGGACTCTTCGCTGCTTCATAGCTAATATTTTGGAGCGCCAGTGCCCTAACAGTTTTTGCGAACTCTGGGTTACTGTTTGTCTCACCGTTGCACACAACATTTGTTTCTGCGCTCTCGCTAAAATTGTTGGAAAAACTATGATTGTCGTAACGTAATAAGCAGGCATCTAGTATAATGGACGCAGAAGTTTTGTTGCATTCTCCATCAATACGAGTGCCCATACCAGTGCCGGATATAATCGCGGCTTTTGCAGTGGCTCCGCACTGTTTGCAATCGGAGGAGTTTAAATCTCCCCTGCATTGGGCAAACCCATAAACCGTACTGTGGCTGTTTTGCCCGTCATCATGACTAGATGTATTGAATCCACTGATAGAAACGTTTCCCACCAGTGAATCCAGAACCTGGTTTAGATTACTCTGAAAAGCGCTACCGTTGGTATATTCGCTATTCTCACAAAACCGTATAACGGGAATATTGAACGGATCAGCAGCTGAGAGGGGCATAAGCATACACACACTTACGATAAGGAAGAGGCTGCTAATCAACTCTTTCATCTTCATCGCCATTGTCCAGGCGTTCCCGCAACGTTTTCCTCTATTCTAATTAGATGAGGGAGGCGGTCCAGGAATAGCTTTGGCAAGTTCAATTTAGATGAGTGGAGGTGGTTCAGCAATGGCTTTGGCAAGTTCAAGTTATTGCATTAATCTTCAAGTTCAAGTTATTTCGTGGCCGCTTCAAGGTCGTCGCAAGTCGTTTTCGTCTTCGGTCATCGCAACATGGTCGTAAGTGGCTGCTGTAGAATTGACAACTCCGTAGAAATTAAGAGGAGGAGGTCGTGATCTGCACCGCTGACACCATTTTACACCACTTACTGAAACCATAGGCAGCTATGGAATTCGACGGGCAATTTGCTCGTCACATATAGCCAAAAATTCGAGTCTTTCAACATGATGTGATAAAGATTCTAGACTTTCAACATTATCTGAAAAAAGAGGATGAAAACCAATATGAGAATTGCAAAAGGGGAAAATTTAATACGGCCGAAAGAAATTCAGATCTAATATTATGAAAATGGATATTCAAATTGTAAAAGCAGTCAAATTTGAAATTCAAAGAAAGAAACTGTAAAATTAAAAAAAAAATGGATATTCAAATTGTAACAGCAGCCAGATTTGAAATTCTAAAAAAGAAACTGTAAAATTAACATTTCATAACAAAAATATTCAAATCAAATTTAAAAGTTCAGATTTGAAATTCTTACCCAATATAACTTCTTCTGGAAACTAGCCCCTCCCTTTTAAAAACAGCTCCTTTAATTTATAAGATAAACCCACACTTAGACTTTATATGAGACTTTATGTTGTGAGATGGGTATGTCTTTAATTTGTGAGACAGACCCGCAGATGAGATATTAAATTTTTACGTTACCCGCGAGACTTTAATTTGTGAGATGGGTTTCTATTTAATTTGTTACATGGAGTCGCAGAAGATATTTGAAATTCCTACGTTAAACACGAGACTTTAATCTGTTAGATCTGTATCTATTTAATTTGTTAATTTGTGAGAGACACCAGCCTAAGAGATTTGAAATTCCAACTACCAGACTTTAATTTGTGAGATGGGTATCTATTTAATTTGTGAGATAGACCCGCGGAAGGTATTTTAGTCTCTACGAAGTTTTTGATCTATAATTAACAATAGCTTCAACCATTATGCCTTCTACCTTTGCATGACTAGAGTTTCATTGGTTTGTTCTTTTCCACACTAAAAAAATTTAGTTTGACTTTTATGTAAGTTTGAAATTTTATGAATGGATTAATTAATATATTTTTATATGGGTAATTGTATTAGGCTTAGTTTAACGAGGTGGAGGAGTTGCTTCGAAAGTTATGGAAATTCTGGTTATATTTAGAGAAAATCTTGCAAGGATTTTTGTAAATCCAAGTTATAGTTGTTAACTTTAAGTGTTCTAGGCGTTTTTGATGGCGCTAAATCCATTTCCACCATCAAAAACACTATTCAAACACTACCTCCACAAGATTTCTTGAAATCTTTTTACCCAGATTGCCACTTTTAGCTATCCGGGCAACTCCTCCGCCTTGTGAGACAACTCCATTGTATTATATGTTGCAAAAGAAATTTCTTAAGACTGTAAACTATAGTATAGAACATAGAAGTAAAAAACTTATGTAATTTTGTCTTTTTACTAGCTTTTCTTTTTTTATCATGTTATGTTTTAGGGAGATTCCAACCAAGCAAATCTTACAGAATATGTTCAAAATGAAGGTAATGCGCAACACTTAAGTCCAAAGGATTTATGAAAATGCTCTTCATTATTCATTAAGATTGAGGATTTATGAAAATGCTCTTCATTAAGATTGAGGAATTGCCTACAAATACCCATGACTCAACAATTTTGCAACCTAAATTGGGTAAGGGGGCAAGGTATAATAATGGAGAAAATGGGGCTCCAAAAGATTTTACTATATTTATGGTAAATTTGCATTTGGTGGGCCATAACCATACATATAACACCCTCATAATTAAGGGAAAGACAAATATTATAGAAATTTTTTCCCTTCCCCATCACACTCAGTTGTTGTCGGTTTGCTCAAACCATTAACTCACCTAATTGCAAGTGGCTTCTCGAAAGTGGATAGAACATTAAAATCCACAATAGATGGAATGTATCGTAAACAATTTTTACTCCATCTCAAGTCATCACAAATAGCAAATGTCGGATAAAGAGAAAGTGGGGTAGATCCATAAAGTATCACCTCCCAAAGCCTAAAGAAGTCAAAATGTGAGTAGCTCAAGGCAACCAAGAAGAAACAAGGAAACAGAGAAGCTAATTAAGCAATGAAAGAAATTAAAGAACTCCTAAAACAAGCAATAAATGATGGACTTATACGTTGATCTCTTGGACTTGTCCAGTCCTCCATACAAATTGAATAATGCAGAGCATCAACATGACTGGTAAGAAATGAATGATTTCTATCAGTTCTGGTCTCATCTCCACTCATATGAGAATGTGTTCCCTTGTTACTGATTTGTTGATAAGGTTCCTTTGTGAATTGTTGAACATCTGGACTAATTACCTACATACACCGATCAGATTTCAACCTAAAATCATACACTAAAATGCAAATTATTAGCAACAATAAATTAGCAAGAAGGATGAAAACGTTGAAAGGATTCAAATTATGTATATGATGCATGAGGATTTGATTAAATAATTTGAAAGGACTGGAACTTGTTTGTGTAATGCACGAAGATATGATTCATACAACAGTTAATTAGTCTGAAGTGTGAAAGGAGGACCTTGATTGGGAATAGTAGAAGGTGAGGATATACAAATTTTGAAATGAGACTTGGTAATGAATATTGCATTTAATGCACATTAATAACCAAAAATTTGGTAAGTACAAGCCCAAATTGAAAATAAAATACAATATTCAAACATATGGTAAGCTTTAGCTCCTGAAGGTGAAAAAAGATAAGATGCAACAAATTTTCTTAGTTCATAGTGACACAATAACCTAAGTTAGTGTTGTTTCGAAGTGTAGGAGTAGAACAAAGGCTTTTATCAGGTTGGAGTATTTTCCAAATAATATGAATATTGCAACTCACACTAACAACTTGAATTTTTCAATGATCACATTCTCCTCAAGATCAAGTGCTTCTTGTTGCCCTCAATTCTTCTAATGGAGGTCTCCATTCCTCCAACCTTCACATTTTGTTTTATGTGTAAGTATCTGATCCTTGCAATTTCATTCAACATTGGTGTGTGTGTTGGTGAGAATGAGGGGTCAAGGTTTGATGTGATGGGAATTGGAACATCGAAATTGACCCTGACCCATATGAATCGTTTTTTATCCAATTTGAAAATTTCCTACATGTATCTTGCAATATACTTTTCCTGTAGGCTTCACACCATATAAGATAAGATATGTGACTAAAATGTGAACATTTATGAAGGAACCCATTATGCTACTGAGTCATAACCCAAAGGCTCCATTCACTAAGTTCTCTTAGTAACTATGAGGAAAATCAAAGCTGAAATACTGTGATAATTGAAAATTTGTAAGCATCCAATGCAAACCTCCCAAGACACTATAAGAATGTGATTGTCTAGTAATCACAAGGTTACCTTAGCCCCGAGCTTGGCTATTTCAATGTCAATGAAAAAGACTTCATGCCTTGATCAAGGAATTCACACCCAAGCGTAGGCCATTGGAGGCTTGCTGCAATCAAAGGGTAATGTCGATATAGTGGGTTCTTGTAATCCAGTGCTTCAGAGTCAAGTATCAATTAAATTTTGTCAAAAGACATAATACTAAAATACCTAGTATTTAATACGAAATTTCCAATGGGGTCTCATTGAGCATTGAGTTTGTGACTGGGGTTTCATTCTTATTGTGGCATGCCCCACCCAAATATTGTGTGAAAAAAAAATAAGGAAAGAAGTCAGATGAAAGACTTGAGAAAACTTGGCAAAATAGTTACCCTATCAACTAATCTGAATGAACTATGTCACCTTTGGGCATGTTTCTAGAAGCAAATTAAAATAAATAATATAAAATCAACTATTGTTCTCATAAAAATATAAAGCTTTCAACTACGATGGACTCAATGGGAATTGAGCTCAATTCTATTAGGCACCCCCTATGAATGGACCATTCCCACTTAACCCTAATGAATTGGAAGTTGTGGAACCCATAAAACGCAAATGCCAAAACACAAAAAAAAAGCTAAAAAACTTACCAGGTTGGGATGCCCAACCCTGTTCACTACCCTTGATCCTAATGGGTTGAGCATAATTGACAATTAAAACCCTTCCATAGAGCTAAATATTATTCATGTTATCCATGGCAGCAGCCACATCTTCCTTTGTCGAGAACATCACAAAACCAAAGGAGCGGTGCCTTTGCGAGGCTTGATCAAGAGGAGTGGTGATGTCCTTGATGTTGCCAAAGGGTATAAATATCACATGAAGAATTTCCTTGTTCACATTTTCATCTAGCCCTCGTGCCATAAGTCTTTGTGTAAAGTTAGTTCTGCTTAAAAAAAAAACCTAATCAATTATAACACATCTGTTGATTATATTGTGACAAATCTCCAAGTCATGTTAATTAGTATGATCAATAGTGATGACATATGTGATTCGTATAAAGATTTGCAAAAATCTCATGGAGTGAAGACATTCAATCTTCAAATCACATATAGTAGATGAGCTCCAGCATTGTGACATGAAAGTACCCTTACTCTCAATATGAAAGCATGCTAGCATGAGAAAGGGAAGCTTACAATATCCACCTATAAATGTGCATTAGTCATGATATCATTAGATCAGTCTCATGTGTTAAGACTCCATCTCAAGTCATCGCAAGCACCAAATGTTAGATAAAGAGAAAGTGAGGGGCAAGTCCATAAAGTATTGCCTCCCAAAACCTAAAGAAGTCAAAATGTCAGGAGTTCAAGGAAACCAAGAAGAAACAGAGAACCCAAGAAGTTAATTAAGCCATGAAAGAAATTAAAGAACTCCTAAAACAAGAAATAAATGATTCACCTATACAGTGATCTCCTACAGTTGTCCACTCCATACAAATTGAAAAATGCAGAACCTCAGCATCATTGGTAAGAAATAAATGATTTCTATTAGTTTTTCTTTCATCTCCACTCATATGAGAACTTGTTCCCTTCATATTGATTTGTTGATAAGGTTCCATTGTCGACCGTTGAACATCTGAATTAATTAACAACCTACACTGATCATTTTTCAGCCTAAAAACATAGATTCAAATGAAAATTATTAGCAACAACAAATTAGTTTGAAGGATGAAAAAGTTGAAAGGATTCAAATTCCTTGTATGATGCATGAGGAATTGATTAAATTTTTTGAAGGGATAGTACTCAAACTTGACAGAAGTTTATTCGTTCAAACATGACTATTCATATGCAAGGTTAACAACAAATGAATAACATATAAATGTGAAAACAAAGATGCTAACTTGCTTTTGACAAGACATGTTGTACTTTCACATTAGAACTCATGGGAAATACAATTGAAACCATTCTTTGATATAAAGCATGGCCTATGGACAATATGAATTTTCAAATCAAATCCTTAATCTCTTTGGGCATTTTGGTAATGGGTTCTCTTTAAATTCATGTAAACCATTTAATAGGAACTACCCCTTTATGTCAATAGGTGCAACCCTCATAAGTCATAGTGAGAACATGCAAGAGACATGTAATTATGCTTGAACCATTGGCTTTGCTACCTCAAAATCAAAATCACTCTCCCAACTCATGATTTCTATATTTCACATTAACAACACCCACCCAATGTTTTCAGATAAATACAACGAAACAAAGACATTCCTTTCTTGATGTTGTATACATGAAATTGTTTCTTAGTTCAAAAAATATTCCCAGATCACAATGGAGGAGGAGGGGAAATCACCTTTATCAAATCCTCTTCATTCCAAATGTTGATAATTCCTTTGCAAGCCTCATCAATATAGGTCCAAAGAAGAAATGTCAGAATCGGGTCATAGGATAGGAGGGCACCTCCTTTTCTCGCAATTTCCATGGGTGTAAGATCAATTGACCTAGTTGGCTCCGCAATCAGACTTATTGCACTATTCTCATTCCATAAGGAACATATCCTTGTCCATCTATTATGGAATATGAACATTCTATCAATATAATAGAGTTAATCTGTGTAGAATGAGAATCACTGGCTGTAGAATGGTAACCACTGCACCACTTCTTACTGTGGAAGTTTGGACTGACATATTGTTTTCACATCCATTTTTATGGAATGATCACGAGACTCATCACTAGGTTTAATAAATTGAAGAATAACAAAGAATTCTGAAGAAGGCCAACAAAATAAAAATTATAGAGAAGGATCCATAATGAATCATGCGCCAAAAACATGTAGATGTTTGTTTTGAGAGTTGAATGTTTATCACTCCTTAGAACTTACAAAGAAATTATCTGCGTTGAATTGATAGTTAGAAGTCTGATTGGAAATTGGAAAATAAAATTCCTTATGCATGCGATACAAATTTAGGTTAACCCGTACTATTTGTGACTTTAGTGCATATAAAGTGTCCAAGATAAGAACACAATGGAAAAAAACTTGGTTTCTACATCACATTTGAGTCATATATGATTCACAAGAAAACAATATGTGTTTTATGAAGAATCATGACAAAAATTTAGTGTGTTTGCCAAATTTTATTTTTTCTAAAAGCTTAGTTTTCAAAAATACACAACATATAGAGTTAGAGAGTGAGGTGTACCATGATAAACAATTTTGATAAATGAATTGTGCTACAATATTCAACATTTGTCAAATTTAATTTACTATGATGATACGTTGTATTGGCAAGATTCACAAAGAAGCTTATTTTTTAGCATGATTCTCACTGAGAATTTCCATCACGAAGATAACAAACTTGATTCCTAATGCAATCTCGACATCATTTTATCATAATACTATTCAAAAGGATGTTGAAACTAAATACAACAAGGCTTTGGACAAGATTTGATAGCACAACAAATGCAATTACATGATCTTCTTGTCAAGGCAGGGAGAGTTACAAAATAAATCCATGTAGCTAAAGTCTAAAGTTTTTCAGTGTGCAGTCTAGAACATTAGGAGACCCTATCAATGCATAAAGATGATTAGACCAATGAATAAAGAAGATTTATTATTCCTCTGATTAAGATTCTGAATTAGATTTGGTTGAATCTTATTTTTCTGGCTTTGTTATGGGTCATTTAAGGTTCTATGGCATGGCGTATTCTTTTGAATTTAGTTTTTTTTTTTATAAAAGGGCATACTTAGGAAAAGAAGAGGGTTTAAATGTTTACATATAAAATAAATAAAATATATTTTATGTGATGATTCTATTTTATCTTGCAATAGAACCATGTTTGTTACTGATGTACCCTGCAAATATGAAACTAAACTTAAAGGATTTTGTAGGGCCACTGTTCCAAGAATTGTCACACAATTATGGTAACAACATCCCACATGTGGGAAGCTAAATTTTTTATCCAAAAATGAGACTGGCCCCTCCCTAGGCACAACCCAACTTGAAAAAAAATAATTGAAGGTTTCCAAATAAATATTAATAAACTAGCCCTTAATTACCTAGATCAATAATCTCAAGCTTTCTAAACAAATATCCAAGAAGCACCTAGAATTCCATTGGACATGTATGGAGTTGATTTAAATTTTCTGGATAAAAACAAGGCAGTGGAAGAGTAATGTGATTTTCCATTTGCTAATCATCCCAACACCCTTATCTGGTAAGGTACACCCTCTCTTTAGGTCATGTAGATATAAACTAATAGGTTTTTAAAGTTCAATCCATGTTTGCATCACATTGGTGTACCATGCAGATACAAACATCTCATTAGACAAACCCTTAATAATGTAGATCAGTAGGTTTCCTCACAAATATCAAAGAGGGACCTCGAATTAGATTGAATAGGTCAGGTTGCATTTATTGGTCAAGAACAAGGCATTGACAGAGATGGGCTTTTTTCCATTCACCAATGAGCTACCCATCCCCTGGAGCAGTTGCTTTGGATATCTTTATCATGGTGGTCTGCACCCTCTTCTAGCCATGTAAATATGTAATAATGGAATTATACTATTTACTCCTCTACCCACTCTGGAGTTGTTTTCTTGGATCCTTTTGGAGAGGGTCATTTGGAGATCCCAACTCACTTGGACTGTTGTAGGAATGCATAGACCTTCATGACAAAATTGGTAAATGGCCAAGGAAAACATCACAATAAGAACACAGATAGTTAATAAGAATAGATTTGCGTAAAATATTTGAGACTAATCAACCGTAATTTGAAATTATGATCACTGGTTATAATCTCAATCTTAGAGAAGTCATTTGATGGTACAGAGAATATAAAGCCTTAATGTTGTGATGTCGAACATGAACATACCCTGAAATCAAGAGTCTGGGTTCCTATTTCTTGTGAGGATAGGGCATCCTCTGGCATGTGATGATTTGTGATAGGAAATGACATGACACTGATGACATGAAGTGCATGATGATGTGGCAGTACCAAGTTGTCCTTCTTGTTACTTATTTCCTTGTGTCTTCTTGAAAAGGTGGCACATATTCTTCTTCTTCCTCCTCCTTATGACTTGAAGATGAGGAGTCTTCCATCTGATCTTGATCTTCGTCTTCTGTTAGATTTTGGTATTCCTTCATCTTCTCGCTTGATGATACTTGTATTTCTTCAGTTCCAGAAGTGTCTTCTAGCATGTCCTCCTTCTCCATCTCCCTCTTCATCATCTTTCCATGACATGATAAAGTAGTTATTTCCACAATTCACTCATGATGAGACAACATCATTCCGAAAATCCCCTAGTCTAAGATTATGCATATGATCCATTAATTAAGCCGAAACCATATGGATGGTTGGGAAAAGGGCTCAGTGACTATGCAATTACATAGAGGTCAAGGGTAGGTTTGAGCCTTGATACTGCGTAGTGCACAGTCCAGGCTGGGCTGAGGAAGAAAACTATGCATTCTGAGAGCTCAGGGTGATAGGATAAGGGAATGGGCAATGGATCACCCCTTTGTGCTGTTAGGGAGGAAAACAGAGCCCAAGTGATTTCACAATTGCAAATTTTGAGAGCTCAGGCTGAGGCTTAAGCCTTGATACTGCACAATGCACAGTTCAGGCAGGACTAGGGTGACAAACTGTGCAATTTCTTGACTTAGTGAGTTCAGCTATAGGGTTTTTCACTGCTTGGGAGAACTGCGTAGTTCTGGGAGATAGTGGAGGTTGGGACATTGCACAGTTGTGAATTTCAGGATCTCAAGGATGAGCTTGAGGTTAAATATTTTGCCATGCATAGTTAAGGATATGTTGGGAGGATGAATTGTGAAATTTTGGGAGGCAAGGTTGGGCTTAAGCACTGAAGTTGTGAAATGCACAGTTCTGGGTTTGAGCATTAAGGTTGAAAAATGCGTTGTTCTGGGCTTGAGCATTGAGGTTGCAAAATGCACAGTTCTAGGTTTGAGCACTAAGGCTGTGAAATGCATAGTTCTAGAGGGTTGTATGAGGCTAGGCTGCTGGGAATTTTTTGAAATGCTGATAGGTGTGGGACTGAAGAGACTGTTGTGAAAAATGATATGACTTAACTGTGATTGCACACTTGAAACACTTTGATGAAACAACAACATAGATCATATGGAGGATGTTAACAACATATTTCACTCAATGTGACAAATTTTCAACAACTTTATGAAAAGTACAAAACTAAAGGTACATTTTGCAACGATCATGAAGACACTTGTGTGAAAGTGCTTAAAATTTTGGTAATGAGTGAGATTGATGTTTACATGGTTATACCAACTCATTCACACAAATATAACCCCTTGAAACCACTATAACAAGCATACATACATTGTGTGCCATCTAACATGTGAAAAAAGGACAATTGCTAAAGTGTGAAGAACTTTAGCGATATGTGAATCAATAGTGAAAGTAACACATGCCAAAGCAAAGATAACATGAAAAAGACACTAATTAAAATGAAATCAAGTGAAAGAGAAGGTCATAAACATGAAAAAAATACTTTCTAAAGCAAAGGTGCACATAAGCGACAGTTTGCAAAACTCACTGAAATAGAAGTACAAACACAACTAGAATGTGAAAAATTGTTGTTGTCAGTGTGCACTAACTGTCAACATGGATTAGAAAACACACAGGCATGTCTTGACAGGAAAGTGCTATGCTTGTCCAGTATTTCGTAAAATAATGTGCTTATGAACTTGTTACGGACTAAGCATGTGTGAGTAAGTGACTTTAACACTTCCAATCCAAGAAGGGAGCTCAAAAATAATCAACTAACCAAGAAGTGACTATGGAAGGACCGATCAAAAGATCCATAGAATCCTCCAAAATTAAAGTGTACACAAAATTTTGGAGGGTGTTTGTCACAACAACAACACTTGGGGACACCCTGGTAGAACTCCAACTTCTCTACCTTAGTCAACTCTTTTGTGCAGGGTCTAGTTCTTCGGGAAGTATTGATTCATCGTTGAGATTATCGTGGCTCCCCCACTTACCTCGTGCATAAACATAGTCACCTTCATTCCTTTTCTAGGTTGAAAATAAACATAAATCAACGATCACACAATGTTTCTACTTAGGATAGGTTAATGAAGTTCGCGAGATTGAGATTTTTAGAGTATAGTTTTTCATCTATGGTGTTGCTCCACTGCTAGAAGGCCTAGATTGTACCCCGACAGAGTCACTTTAGGGACACAAACATTGCTTTACTGCTAGCGAGCCTGGATATTACCCCGACTGGTTTTTTGGCTTCCCCTCTCTGAATAGGAAGCATTTCTATTCTTTCACCTTTATTTATTTATTTATATAGGACTGTTCATTGACACTTATTTATTTCATGGATGGAAGAGGGATCCTAACTTATTAATAGCAAGAGAGGTTGTCCCTTCAGAGAAGCATATACAAGACCTATGATAGTTGTTTGATCATTTATATTTTCCCCTTGTCCTTCTCTACTTGATTGGATTAGCATGAAAACACCGATACATAAAGACCGAAATGCGGGCCTGAGGTTTCTAGAAGAGACATGGAGGTCATGCTTTCAAACAAGGATTTCTTAATGCAAGGATCATATTTTCTGTTGGAACATCATCGAAAAAAAGATGTAACCCAGACAAGGAAGCAAGAGAGAGCATTAGCCAAATGTTGTGGTGTTACAAAGTGCCTTGTTATTTTTCCACATTCCCTTTGAGCTGACAGAGCATATTCATGCACGGTCTCACAAAATGAAAGGAAACACAACACACAACAAGGAAACAAAACTAGAAGACAAGAAAAAGAAGCTAAACCAAATCATAATGCAAGTGAAAAGTAAGAATAGACAAGAGAGAATAAAGATAACAACACAGGATGATTGCAAGAGAAGGAAAACTAGGATGGAGCTAATCCTACTCCTAACCTAACAACTAGAAGGTCAGGAGCACATATAATGGAATTTCCAATGTAGGCACTGTAATCGTTCCCAACCTGCAATCATGAAGATACGATCAATTAAAAAAAATATAAAGGAATCTTTAAGAGAAAATATGAGAGCTTGAATAGTTTGCACCACAAAAGTAAGGTCTTTCCTGTGGGTAGAAAGGTGTGTCACAACCACTACTTTCATCTAATTCACATTATTAAATTTTCGATGAATACCATATTTAAACAAACCTTAGAAGCTTCTCATAAATGTGTCTCCATCTACACCAAACTCCTTAGCAAGTGCGAGGGAAGATCAAAATTTTTTATTTGTGACAGAGATTTCAATGTGAGATTGTTCCAACCATTCAACAATTGGATTGTAAAAATCATACTGATCCTCTTGAAAACCCCGAAATATTTGAAAAGATGAATTTTCAATTGGAGGCACGAGATTATGAGAAGAATTTTTTGAGGGAAAATAGATCTGATCATATTCAACATTCATGTCGAGACAGTGAGTACCTAACATAACAATCAGTGGAGGTTGAAGAGCCTCAACCGCTCAATAAAAATCTGAATAGTGAGATGTTGAATGATGAAGATCGAGGCATGTAAAACAAATTCCATTGGATATACTAGTGGGAAAATGATAAAATGAATGAAATTCATGAAAGATAATATAATGATCATATGAGATAATAAAAGCATTAGATTCCCAATTTGTAATAAATGAAGATAAATCAATTTGAACAACTCTGCGAATGCTATGAACAATCGAACCAACTTCCTCGCAAGACAAATGTGACAAACCATTTTCCTATAATTGGTGACAAACTTTACAAGCATCATAATCATGAAAATAATTTAAAAAGGATGCCAGCACAATAAAGACATGAGACTAGTTAGGGCATAGAAAATGGCAAAAAACTTGATTTGTGCGATAAACTGTGCATTAATTATCATTCAAGATGATTTTAGGTGTGATGAAGGGAAATATTTTCAATACAACATTCGCAAGGAAAACCAGGATCTGGCTCTTAAGAAATGAATCTGATAAGCATGATCCCTTCAACCAAAGATAGTCTTTGAAATGATCAACTTTGCAATTGCATGGCCCTATGAGAGATACACATCCCAAACCCGAGTTTGATGCAGTAGATTTACATGAATATGAATCGACTAAAGAAGATTCTCAAATACAATGAGAAGTAAAATCTTTAAAGTTTGAAAAATTATATTCGAAATACCAAATATTTTTAGAAAATAAATTTACATCGAGTGAAACCATGCAAAGAGAAGGATTGCATGAAATAAACCTTATCTGACTTAGTTTGGTGGGCTTATCAGAGTTGTGCGATCATGACATAACCATCATCAGAAGTTGAAGGGCCTTGACTTCCTTACAAGTCCCAAAACTTTCAAGGATTCTCAAATCACATTTTGAAGACTGGACCAGATCATGTAGGGTGTGAGGATAGTTGCTACCACTAGTTTCAATAGGAGCACTATTCACTGGATGGTAGCCATCTTTGTCACTGGTTTGACTAGATTCTTCAACTTCAACAACCATATTACTCAAGTTGAAAGATTCTTCTGATCGCAAATTCGAAGGTAAATGAATTAGAGAAATTTCATGAGAAAGTTGATTTAAAGAGTTGTCTTCATGCAAGAGAAGGGATGATGAGGGATCAGAAGAGTACTCAATGATTTGACTGTTTGCATCATGGATAATCTCGCCACCTTGTTCTAATTGTGAAGTTAACTGATCGATTTAAGAACTTGAAGAGCATGGAGTATCTTCATTGGAATTAGGTGAATCGCAACTACTATAGCACAATGTAACAACCCTAGTGAAAATTCCATGTAATAAGAGTTAATAAAGGAAAAATAATAATAAGGGTTGATGGGACACTTATCCCAAGTTGAATGTTGGGCAAGGCATCCTAGTGTGGGTCTTCATTTGGTTTATTATGGCTAAGGAAATTGGAAAATGAAATGGGTAAGGCTTTGGAAAGGAAAAATGACATTTTTGGCACATTTATTTATGAAAATAATGGAAATTAGGAGAAAAGGAAGGTGAAATGTCATAGGTTGCATGTGAGGAGGAAAATGAAGGAAAATAATGGAAAATTAAGAAAATAGAGGCATAATTGATAAAAATGCTTCTAAGGATCAGTTGGTACCTTTTGTCATTGTTAACTTTTGTCAGTTCAGTTTTGGAGCTCTCTCATTATTCTCTCTCTCTCTCTCACACACACTCTTGCACACAGACATTTCTTGGAGCAATTTGGCACTGGATCAAGAAAGGTAAAGAATGAAAGAGGAAGCAAGGAGAAATAATGGAAGAGTAGGATCAAGAAACTACAACAGGATTCTTTGCAGATATCGATTTGCATGTGTGTTTTGCTTGCTAGATTTGGCATGCATGGTATTGCATGTGGTTCTGTGCTATGATGGCATGGCTTTTTCTAGGTGTGACAATGTTCTCAGCCAAGCCTTTCCATTTCTAGATAGCCATGGTGTGATGTTGTTTTCATGTTTTGGTTGAGTTGGATTGCCAGATGGATTTTAAGCTGAGTGAGGTGGATCTCTGAAATAAAGAACACATAGCCTAGTCATCCCTGAACCAGATTGTGGATTGTGGTAAATCCACTGGCCTAGTGACCCCTGAACGAGTCTCTAGGTTGCAGTAATCCCAGGTATTGTGTGCCACAATGGGCCTAAGAATCCTTGACCGGTTAATGGTAGGATGTATGGTAAAGCCTAGAGGTGGTTTCCTTTGATTAGGCCTAGGAATTCTTGCAGGTGACTAGCGGGATATAGGGTAAGGCCTAAAGGGAGGAGTCCCAGTTTAGGGCTTGGTGATCCCTGGATCAGAGTGTGGATTGCAGTGAATCCTGAGAGACTTGGAGATGATAAAATTCCTTATGGTGTAGGCGAAGAAATTTGGTGGCATCCATGCTTGTTTTGGCATGGTGATCTAGTGGAGATCATAGTAAATCCTGTTATTACATGTTTATTGTGTTGGCCTAGTGGTCTTCTACTGACTGTGGTAAAGCCTAGTTCCTATTGATGAGAGTGAGGTGGTTTAGCCTCGGGATGTCCTAGTTGGTTCTTTTGGTTTGAGTCCCACATTCATGCTTGCACTATGGCACGACAGTGATTGGTTGAGGAGGGATTCAGCGTAGCCAATATATGGTCAAGTGGAACCTGGTAGTCATGTCCTAGGTTGGATTTTATATTCATTAATAAGAGTTTCTTTCCTTGGTATGTTATGTGTAATTGTACTGGTTTATATGTTGATTCTATGGCTAATGTATCCTTGATATTTATTTTGTTATTATGTTGGTTATAAGCATGTATTATGACAGTGATGACGAATGGTGCTCCTCATGTTTTGTTTTATAAATTAATGAACAATGCATATATGACCTAATGGACGATAATGCAACTAATGATATATGGGAATAATGCTTCTTAGCTATTTTCAGATAAGTATGAGACCCCTATGCTCAGACATGTTGTTTAAACCTGTCGATTACATACTTGTGACATGTTTGACGAAATTCATGTCATGGCTAGTGGGGGTCCAGTCAAGTCCTTGTTCAAGTAATTACATTTGTATCCTTAGTTTGTTGTTATCTTTCAGTTCTGAAAGCATCATTGAGTTCTAGGCAGAGACTTAAGATCTGGACCTGAAAAAGTGGCACAAATGTCAGATTCACAGGCATAGGTCTGAGGAGAAAAGTCCCCGAAAGCATGTAGACCCATGTTGTGGGAGCATCTGGAGTCTCCTGGACACATACATGTCCATGTCAAGGGAGTATCCAGGGGTGTAATGGTCTAAAACTTCAGTGGGTCTCAGGGGCTAGTTACCTAAGTGGTTGGGATGGCTCCTAGTAGTTCTATTGTAGATCTGGAAGGTCTGTGTGGTGTGTTTCTATTGATTCCACTTCCTTATGGTCACCTAGGAGGTTGAATTCCATTATAGTGGCCTCTTGTCACATATTTACTCTGGTTGGCGGGTTACTTGGGAATACGTGGGATGAGGGTGTTATAGACTAGTATCAAAGCATGGTTCACCCCTTGGACTGGATGGGTGGTGTTTATTGGTCAAGCATTCATGTCAGTTTCCCATGTGTTAATCATCCTTATGGGCTATATGATTTTTTCATATGTCATGGTTGTGGTGATGTCACCATGTGAAAGAGGATGTTTTTGTTATGAAGTGTGTCATCATGACTGTATGATTGGGTACATGTTAGTTATGATTGCGTATTGTCAGTGTACATTGGTATGGTTGTCGTTGTCATGCATGAGGTCATGGTATGTGTAGTTGATATGGTCATGCATTGATGACTGGGCTCTAGCTAGAATGATGTTTATGTGTTGATACACCTATTTTTTATATGTATATATGTTTCCATGATTATGTTATACATGTACTACGCTAATTTTTCGATCTTGCAGATGAGATATCCTCCCTAGATTTTGCTAAGGTACGTTGGTTATTGTGATTTGGTTTAGCTGACATAGTATGCCTTGGATGAAAGAGATCCAAATGACTAGCAAGATGGTAGGCTACATATATTCTCCCTATGAATGAGATGAGAAACGTGGTGTTTGGAACTCTTCTGACTTAGCAGACACATTGAGAAGTTTGAGGGAAGAAATAAGGAGTTGTAAAGTAGACAATGACAAAATCATGTAGGCACAAGAGAAACAAGCAGAGGTTAATCCAATAGTCCTTTAGAGTTTGTCAAAATTACAACAACAGGGGCCACTTCGTATCATCCATGGGCAGGATGAAAAAACTAATTGGGCATATGGCAGTAGATCTTATGGTGGTGACACATTGGATAGAGATGACACAGTGAGAGATGGCAGGTTGTTGGATACTTCAGATAGGACAGGTGATGGACAGAGGTAATATTCTAGTTCTAGTTCTGATGGGCATCATGATCGTCATCGTTATCGCCCTTACATGAAGAGTGATAGGGGATGCTTTCCATATGAGTTTAAGAAAGAAAAAACACCTACTTTTAATGGATACTTGAAGAAACCAGAAGATGGAGAGGTTTGGATACTTGGGATGAACAAGTTCTTTGAGTTGCATGAGTACATAGAAAACATGAAGGCCAAAATTTCTATCTTCAGCCTGAAAGGTAAAGCAGATATCTGGTGTGAAGAGGTGAGGTCGGTTAGAGGCATCAGGAAATAGAACTTGAGTTGTCATGACTTTAAGAGGCTTTTGAGGAAGAAGTACTTGTCAGAGAGGTACTACAATGATAAGGCTAAATAATTCTATGAGCTCAATATGGGATCAATGAAAGATGAAGAGTACATGACTAAATTTATGTAATTATTCAGGTATGTATTGTATCTTAAAGATGAGAAGGCTAAATTTTAGCGATTTGTCAGTGGTTTTCCATTAACATTTAGAGATCGGATTGAGTATGATAAGCCTTTATCACTTGAGGAACTTATTGGTAAATTGAAGCATTTATATAAGCAGTCGAAGCGTAAGAATGAATCTCGGCAAGGATGGAAATGGAAAGATAAAGGTAAAGGTGAATCGAAACCTAAAAGAGCAAGACCTTAGAATGCAGAAGAGAAAGAAAATGTGGCACCACAAAAGAAGTTCAATGCAGCTAGACAAAGACATGGATCACATCGGCAACATAAAGGTGATGGTACTGGACTGCTGGAGTGTTAGACATGCAGTAAGGAACACCTTAAGAGAGATTGTTTCTAGAATTAGGGTCGTAGGACTTAGATCTATATTGCACCAAAAGTGAAAACTATTAGGGATGTTTATCAGAGTGTTCCTCGTATCTATGCAGCACTAGATAATAGGTAGGCAGAGCATTAGGCACCAATTTTTGAGATGGATGGTAAGCTTTGTGATCAAGTTCTTTCTATTTTGATTGAACCTGGATGTAATTATAGTTATGTTAGTCCTGAATTGGTGGATAAGTGTGGTTTCAATAAAGAAGTGCATGCATAATCTTGATTAGTGGAGTTGGCTATAGGTACAAATAAAATAGTTCATCTTTGGGTAAGAGGTTCTGCATTTGAGTTGAATGACATGTCTACAATAGCGCACTTGAACATATTTCCATTGGGATCATATAGTATTTTATTGGGTATGGACTACATATACCTTTAGAGGACCTAGGTGGATTGTTATGACAAAGCCATTGAGTTCTTGGATTACAATAAGGAACCAAGAGTCCTACAGGGATAGAATAAATCCACGTCAGTTAGGATGGTGATAGCTATGTTGGCCAAGCATAGTCACAGGAAAGGGTGTGTGTTATTTTCAGTGCATATTTCTAGTGACAAAGGTAAGGAAGTTGAGAATGTGGATGTTTTGCATAGGTACCTAGTTCTACAATAATTTCACGACGTGTTTCCCACAGAGGTTTAAGAGTTTACACCTCACAGGGAAGTAAATTTTTCTATTGAGTTGGTGCCAGGGGAAACTCCAGCATCAAAAGCACCTTACAAGATGAGCACACTCAAGTTGGTAGAGTTAAAGTTGTAGTTGAAGGAGATGCTTAAAAAGGGATACATTAGGCCAAGTGTATAACCTTGGGGTGCACCAATATTGTTTGTGAAGAAGAAGGATGGTACTCTCATATTATTCATTGACTACAAGAGGTTGAACAAAGTGACACTCAAGACATGTATCCATTGTCGAGGATTGATTACTTGTTTGATTAGATGAAGTGAGCACAATGTTCTCGAATATTTATATGAGATCTGGATATCATCTCGTACACATTAAAGAGGACGACATTTACAAGACAACTTTTGGGACAAGGTATGGGAATTATGAGTTTGTTGTAGTTCCATTCGGTTTGACTAATGCTCTAGCTAACTTTATGTGTTTGATGAATAGTGTGTTGCATCCCTATTTGGACAAGTTTTTTTTATGTTCATCGATGACTTATTGGTATATTATAAAAATTAGGAAGAACATGCCGAACATTTGGCAACAGTGTTGAGGTTGTTGAGAGAGAATCAGTTGTATGTTAAGCTCAACAAGTATAGTTTCTTTCAAACTGAGGTACATTAATTAGGACACATTGTTTCCAAGGATGGCATAACAGTGGATCGAGAAAAGGTAATAGTTATCATGCAGTGGGCAGCTCCTAAGAATGTAGATGAGGTGAGATCCTTCATGGGATTGGAAGGTTATTATAGGAGGTTGATTAGGAACTTCTCGCAGATTTCTTATCTTATTACATCATTGCAGAGGAAAGGTAAGAAGTTTGAATGGACAGAGAACTGTTAGGCTAGTTTTGAGAAGCTTGAGTTTTTGGCACATGCTCCATTATTAAAGATCATAGATCCAGACAAATAAATTTTAGTATGTATAGATGCTTACAAGAGAGTACTTGGTGGAGCCCTTATGTAGGAAGGGCAGCTAGTTTTCTATGAGTCACAAAAACTGAATGAGCACAAGTAGAACTATCTGACACATGATCTTGACTTGGCAGTGATCATTCATTGATTGAAGATGTGGAGGCACCATCTTCTTGGTAGGAAATTTGTATTGAGGAGCGATCACAATAGGGTGAGATACTTCTTTGACTAGCCGAATCTAAATGTGAGGAAAGCTAGATGGTTGGATAACATTAGTTAGTTTGGCTTCGAAATCAGATACATTAAGGGAAAGGAGAATCAGGTTGTAGATTCTCGTAGCAAGAAGGTATAGGTGAATCATATAGCAACTATGAGCTCTAATGGGACAAAATTACAGGATAGGATCTTGTAGGTAGAGAAGAAGGATGACAGGTATATGGATATTTTACATAGGTTGCAGTAGAGTATAGGTAAAAGTATAGGTATTGGTACACATATAGGTACAGGTAGTGGTACAGGTGGAGGTACGGATGTAGGTGCACAGGATGTGGACTATCATATCACAATAGATGGATTGGTTAGATTTAGGGACAAGTTATATGTGTCAAAAAATAGTGAGCTCAAGAAGGTGACCTTGAGGGACTTTCATGCAAAACCATATTCAGTTCACCCAAGGTATCAAAAGACATTGATCGAAGTGAAGATGTTTTATTATTTGTTGAATGTGAAGAAGGATGTAGCATAGATTGTGGCTAGATGTTTGGATTGTCATCAGGTAAAGGTAGAGTGTAAGCATCCAGGTGGACTGCTACATCCAATTCTGATTCCAGAGTTCAAATGGGAGGTCAATTCAATGGAATTTATCAGAGGTTTGCCAAGGGTAGTGAGACAACACGATTCCATCGTGGTTTTGGTGGACAGGTTGATGAAGGTTGTGCACTTCATTCCAGTGAGGTATACATTCTCATCTAGCGATGTAGCACACATGTTTATTAAAGATGTCATCAAATTGCATCTTGTTCCAAAGAATATTTTGTCAGAGAGGGATGCAAAATTCACTTCCCAATTTTGTGTTATCACCAAAAAATGATCAAATAGCCATTCCTAAATAGATGGATCAAAATACACCATGTTGGATTAAATTTACCATAGTAAAATCACTTTCACCATGGGAGATAATTTATAAACCATTTTTATTAAATTATTTTCTGATTAAAATATAAAAAAAAAAAAACCATGAAAATAATTAGATAAACCATTATTTATTTAATTTTATCTAGGAATAATTATTAAATCATTGTTTAAATAATTATTCCTTGTCACATTTGACTAAATCCCCTAGGAATGATTAAATAAATCACTATTTATTTACTATTCCTTATTTATATTATTAGAATAATTGTTAAATCACTATTTAATAATTATTTCAATTTTACACCATTCTTAATCCTTGAGAAATAATTAATAAATCATTTTATTTGTTAATTTTTTCTAAATAAAGATATTTGGCCATTTTCAATATATTTTCCCTCTCTATAAAATATAAGAAAGTATTCTGAATGGTTAGATCTTTATTTGGTCAATATTATTTTATTATTATCCACTTTCGAGATTAACTCAATACTTTGTTATAAATAGGAGGGTTTTCCATTCATTCTTCACCATGATCATTATCATTGTCACCGTTATCATCTCTTTTCTTTTGAGCTCCCATTTAATTTGTCCACACTTTTTGGGTTTTTCACACATTGAGAGAGAAGACCGATTACTGAAGCATCAAGGACATCAAAGGACCCATCCCACAGAAGGGTATTTGCAATCCCTTTTATCAACCTCCTTCATCACGTGTCATCAATAAAAGAATTTGTTCATATTAAAATCTTTCCATTTGGGTTATTTCATTGGATATCTTTATTGTTGTTTTCTATTATGGATCGTATATGTTTTTGTTGCAATTTTTCCACTTTTTATTGCAAATCTGAATCGTAAACAGCCACAAATTTTTTTAGGGTCACTTGTCACCTAGTGACTTAAGTGAAGTATTTTTGGTACACCTTCCAAAAAATTTCACACTAACAAATGGACACTCCAGTGGTGTAATAACAAAGTTCTTGGGTGACTGAAGTTCTAGTAAATTTCAAGGTTTTCTACAACTATTTTTATTGTCTCAATTTCTATTTATAGTATTATTTGCTTTTTTGTCAAATTTTCAAATTCTCGTGGTTTTTTGGTTCTTTTTGTGGGTCACAGGTACCAACCAAGTAGGAGATGACAAAATCTGTGTGAGATCTGACAATCGAGAGCTGTGGGAGAAAAACAAACTTTTAATCCCTAGATATGCGTTCCATAGTGGATTATTTGGCTCAAAAACTGTGTTTTCCACTATTCTGTGTTAGTACATGTGTTTTGGTATTTTTTCGGAAATTTTTTAGAATATTTTCATATTTGCTGAGAGTGTTGTCTGCAAACTGGGTAGGGTAATTTACTTCTATTTTCAATGTCTCCTATGCCTATATTCTCTTATCTTTTCTCTTTAAGGAAGGAAAAATCCCCCTAGGTTTTAGAGCGCACCTCCACATTGTTAGGAAGAGATGGTTGAGTGAGGAGTCTAGGGTTTCAGTATTTTTAGCCAGTAATTTTTAGAGTTTGATCCATTACTTTTCAACACTTTTGGATAGGTTATTTTTACCTTTTATCCCTTTATAGTTTAGTTTTTTCCTTTCCCCCTTAGGATCCCCTTGAGCATCCTATTTTTTCGAGCTTCACACCTATTGTTTGCCGCATTTTTCACCTCCAACTTTGTTGTTTGCCTGCGCCATTTATAGAAGATTAGTCCCTCTAGATATGAATAACTTGACATGAGGCCTTTTAGGAATTTTTATGTTTCTTTAAAGAGCTTCTTTTCCCTTTCTTGCTTAGCTTCGTGATAGACTTTGTGGGTGGGGTTTTGTGTGCATGATTGGTTGTTTAGTTTATGTCATTTTCATATTTATTTACAGTATTTTAGCAATTTTTTTTAGCAACACATTGAATCATAAAACATGTTCAATTAACTGATCCACTTGACACATTATTCTCAAACACTCACACCCTAAGCGAACATGAGATTGGTTAACACTGCGAAGCCAAGACTTGAAACACTGCACCTTAATAACTCAACACACATAGATCAAGCCCACGTGGGCACCAAGATCAAACAATATTTGTAGTGTAGGTGTAGGAGTGGTGGGATAGGATTCCAACAACACCTATTGATCAATTTCATTGATACATAGAAGTTGACATATTAGGGAGCTTAAAATCCTTCACCATCCCACGTTCCAAAGTTGGAGTGTGTTAGAAAGCCAATTCATAGGGGATTAGGCTAGGTAATCATGCGAGTGGTTCTCCTCAAGGTTACCCAACCTGTGGAATGGAATCCTATGCATTGGATGATTGCCAAGAAGCTCAAGACTTGACCACCCCCATGGGATAAAGGTAACGGTAGTGACAAATCTTAGGAAAACACCTTATAGGATTGGTTGTGTGAATTATTTGGTTCTCTACCCTACCTTTCTCTGGACAACTCTGCTTCTAGGGATGAGATTCTGTCAAGTAAGAAGTTATTTGGAAGGCCATCTAAAACAATAGATTTAGGATTGTTTGAGGATTTAGATCACCTATAGGTTAGAGGTCTTTTTATTTTATATGACGTGTTTTTTTGTATTAGAGTAACATCATTAATATAGTTATTTTACACTTGGCACCACTACACTAGGTGTTTGATTATTGTTTGTTACTCTTTTATTCCTATCATCATCCTTTAGTCCTTAGGGTCATTATTGTCTTGACATTATTGCACCCTCTAGGTGTTTGTCTCAAAGACTTCGAGGTCTTCACCCTCAGTTCCCATTAGGACATATTACTCCTCCCCCTCAAGTTAGAGTACATCCTCCTAGTCCTTCATCGAGTCATCATTCGAATTCCAATTCTATTGATGCTTCCCATTCTTCCTTTGATTCCATGTCTTCTCAACCCCGTACTGCCACCATGTTAGGGACCAATGTGGTTAAGAGAAACCGGGGTGGTTACCCACGTACTAACCAGCAGAACCCCCACTGGTGTGGCCACTCCTTTGCCATTGCTTCCTTTTATGGTTGGTTTGAGTCTCCCCGATTTCAATCATCTCATCAACGATCCTCTTCTCCATGATCCCACTTGGCCAACTATGCCTACTAAACTCCCTTCAAACTTCCAAAAATTTAAAGGTAATCTTGGAGAATATCCCACTAATCATGTTCACTCATTCCACATGCGGTGTTCATCAAATTCCTTCACTGAAAACTCCATCTGTCTTCTTTTGTTCCAACACACACTTACTAGAGTTCATGCTAAGTGGTATGTCGATAAACCCAGAGCCACTCATTCCATTTTTGCGACTCTTGCCAAATCTTTTCTTACCTATTTATAGTTACCTCTTTGTTATGAGACGGGTACCGAACTATTGACTTCTTTCCGTCAAACTTCTTCCACCCACCTATCCGACCATGTTTAGGAATGGCGTAGAAGGAGGAGCATCTGTAGAGCTCCTGAATTAGAAGATCTAGTCTATATGGATTGGTTCCTTAGATCACTTTTGGCCCCCATTCTAAATATGTCGTGTCATACTTCCCCAAGTCTAAGGAAGATTCACTC
This sequence comes from Pinus tabuliformis, assembly GCA_031772625.1. Lineage (NCBI taxonomy): Eukaryota > Viridiplantae > Streptophyta > Pinopsida > Pinales > Pinaceae > Pinus > Pinus tabuliformis. Next base: position 1,380,962,138 of record CM062818.1, on the reverse strand, counting down.
CAGGTAGCCTTAAAATTTGATCTAATCTATGCCTAGTTATGTTATGTTTATACTGTCATTCCCGATCTTCCTCGCCCTTGTGCTGCTAATGCACTGCGGGCATCTCATGTCACAGTTGTCATAGTTGGAACCATTTCACACCCTTAACCATATGCTCCACCTCCAATGAGTTGTGGTCCACCTCAGGGAGGGACTAGTTCCTCTTACATCTATCCCTCCCCTAATCGTCTACATCGAAACTCTTATCCAGGTCCTAGCACACCATATGCATATCGCCATCCACATCAACAGATGTCAGGGACAACTTTTGCACCACCTGTTTATACCATTTCCCCTTCTCCTTACTCTTGTTATGCACTGCCTAGCACTCCAGCACCTCCGGCACTAGTGCCCCAGCCCCGCATGTCTGCTCCCTCTTTGCCACAATTGTTATAGACATTTTTGGGCACTACAACCCCAATCATAAATGTCCATAAACCAAGGGCTCCTAAGTCCCTAAAATTGTTATTCCAACCCCTAAAAGAACAAGGTCAACTGATTACATCATCTCCCAGAAATTCTCCATGAAAAACTACTCAGAACTGGTCAAAACTAGACCATCTCACCTGCTCCATGGTCAAAGTGCGCTGCATCCCACCTAAATGCACACAGGAGGTGCGATGCATACTGAAAAGCCCTTCTATGGGGTGCGATGGGCGAGAGTGGAGAAATGGCAGAGTCAATTTGCGAGGTGGAATATCATGGAATCTTCCAGAAACTTCTCTTGTGACACTTGCCTCTCTGCATTCGCCCAGGGATGAGTAAGAGATCATCAATCTCCAAGTGGAATCAAGAACTATAAGAGAGAGGACACTAATCAAATCTCAGAAGCTGACTCACCCCCCTTGCAAACATCTATATATGGATCCCTCATCCCAGAGATCCAGAGGCTGGAATTTTGTATCTTGTAAGGAAGTGCTGCTGGTTTCCTGGTGTAACATCATAGTGTTGGGTGATCTAAGCTTTTCATCAGGTGAAGAAGGGATTTATTGCTGAGAGGATGACGCTGGGTCAGAACAATTGGTTGTAATCCTCTTTACTATTCTTGATGTTAATAAAGCTATTCAAGTTTTCCTCCACATTCTTGTATGATTGATGATATATGCATTTGTGTGGTCAATATATATCTGGTCCTATATTGTTTATGATAGTAGATCTCTGTCCTTGGATAGTGTTATGTTGCTTTGATTCCATAGGTGCTCTTTGAAGCTGAGTAGACGAGGAAGCGAGTGGCAAAGATCTATCAGAAGGGAGAGGAATCAAGCAAGGAACCAAGCGTAAGACAGAGGTTGGTCTCCTTTGTTCCCCTCTTATCTACTTCTCATAAAGGAAAATGAAAGTAGTTTTAGTTTGTTTGTTTCTAAAATAGCTACCAGTCTTAGTGGGACTAGCAACTCTGCATAGACACTAGATTTCTCGATAACAAAATGGCGACTCCACTGGGGAGTGAATAGATTGTTTGTTTGTCTCTATTTGTTTGCTTTATAAACTTACAGACGGAGCCTGAAGTCAAGCCAGCTAGCCTTCGAATTTCATTTGCTATGCAAGTGCAAAGTAGATCAATGCTGCTTCAGTCTATCTTTGGGTTTTGTTTATGAACTGAAAAATCGATTTACAAGCTCTCTAATTGCCCTTGTGGTGGCTCTAGTAACCTCCTTAGATCTACTCCTATGATTTATTTACTGATTACCACTTGCTCGGCCTAAATTCGTGAACTGTGCTGCAAACTGTGATCAAGAACTGGATCAAAAGTCTCGCACTGTACCATCGCACCCTCTCTTCAAGGATATCAATATGCATCACACTTCCCATGTGTTGTAGGTGGGATGCATACTGGAATCCCTGTGTAACAGGTGCGCTGATAAGAAAAGGCTAATTTTGCCTCCAGACTTTGTTTTGTCTTCACTCTTTTCAGCTCTATTCAGGAGTTTTGTTGTCTGTAGTTAGTATACCTCTATTGGAAACCCCCTTCCTTGCCATTATTCCGCCTCCATTGTGCAAAGAACTGTAAATGTTTTTATGTATTGTGAGCCATTTTCAGTTCTTTTTTACAAAGAAGTAGCGTAATTGAACTGTCATTTCTTGATTTGGAAGTGTCGCAAGTGTCGTTTTCAGTCATAGAAGAGAATTCGATTGTTCTTGATAGTCAATTACACTGTTACTCTTGTATTTGATTTGAATTAGTAGTTTTTCAAGTGTCGAAAGCAAGTTTTCCATTCCAAATCGCAAAGTGTCGTCATTGTCTTCATTTTGTCTTGAAAATAAGCTTGTTAGTAATGTCGCTTTGAAAAATAATTCAGATTTGATCTTAGCTTTCTTTTTATCGTTCACGCATTAAGAAGGATGAAAACAAATACATGCATGTGCATTTTCATTTAGACTATTTGTTGGTTTGATTTAGGACAGTGCATATAGTGTGTGCTCTTTGCTCTATGTTGAAAGAATATCATCTCTCTTTCCTTAGTAGCTAGGATTTTCATTGCAAAAAGAAGATTAAACGATTGTTTATCATCTTAGATTTCATTTTAGGAATTGTATATCTACATCACGCGATGAACCTGAAAGGCAAATTTCTGAATCAAGATCAACTGTAAAATAAATTTAATGAATCTAAAAACGCTTTGGAACCTAACGCACAACATTTAGAAGTCTAGGCTAGAGATGTATTCCGGCGTCGTAAAGCTTGGTAACTGTTGTTTACATTGCTGGTTGGATGATTCCTCCACTTTGAGACGACAAGTGCCAGTACGGACTTGTGCTCCCACGTACCATCCAGTATATATTGGGAGACCACAATAGGCTATATCCTTTATCCATAGGAAGCTGTGTATGCCACCCTATCGACCGCAATGCACTAAACATAGCATTCGGGAAGATTGACTACCGTACCGTAAAAAGTATTCTGCATTTCTGCGATTGGTTTGGTAATCCCTCTGTCTAGATTTCCAGAGTAGTCTCTTTCGTTCCTTTTCAGACTCCTTAAAGGAAAAGGTCCATCTGAGCACTTTTCACTTCAAGCTCATTAAAAATCGAAGGTGACTAGTGTCATATTTTGTTTTTTCTCGACTCTTAAAAATTGAAAAAACAAGTTGTGTCAAAGCGTCTAAAATTTATTTTAATCGGAATAAACATCACCTTTCCTACGTCGGTCTTAGGTTGAGAAAAATGCAGTCCACCAACCAAGGATTTCCCCTTGGAGGAAATCCTAGTCCTTTCTCCTCTTGGGGAGATGTTGGTGCACCCCATATGGCCACAATGTCGCTTCCAGGATTGACAATCGGCCTGCCCGTATGACTCTTCTCGACCTCTGTCGTTCAGAACACCGTGATTCCTGAACAATCAAGTAAGCAGCTAGACGATACCAAAGCTACCTCCCAACCTTTTACTTCGTCCGGTTCTCCCTCTCCCCCTTCCTCTTCGCTTGATGTAGCTGGTAAAGCCCAAAGTCAAGTAACTAAGAAGAAGAAGGAAAAGAAGAAGAAAGAGAAGAAGAAGAAGGAGCCAAAGATGGCAGGGGGCAACCAGGCATCATCTAGTGAAAATTCACACACTGCACTGTCAAAGCCTAAATCTCCATGTGTCATTTGCAAAGGATATCACTATCATCGAGATTGTCCCTGTATCCCTCAGATCTTAAGGGACTGGTCTCCTCGTTTACACAATCCGGTGTCAACAACCTCTGATGATCATGTTGAAAGTACATCGTCAACTAGTGAAAGCAAAATGTCGGGACAGAAAAGGAAAAGTAAATTCCCTTGTAAACTATGTGAAGGCGATCACACCGTCCACCATTGTCCCTTCCTAGATGAAGCTAAAAGAGTTTTGGATGATTGTCCGATTTCACCATTACGGCTTCCTCCTGGGTATAAGAAACTCTTGCCAAGTCCATCACTAGTTGAAAATCCGACTGACACGCCATTGTGGTCGGTCGAAGCGTCTATCATTGAAGATAAACCGTCTAAATCCACACCAGACGAAAGTCAAAAGGTTGAGGCGGAAGTTGACCCTTTCTTGCCTTTAGAAGGTCCATCTTCAGATGATACAGTCACCAGAGAGAACAAGAATGACACCGTTCAAATTCTCTTCATAAATACAAACTTCGATAAACATGGGGGAAGTCTACCCGTTCGTTTACCGCAGGAAGGAAGTTCGTCAGAGTCATATCCGGCCGTCTGTTCGGTCCCACCTCCAAGCAACCTAGTTGTTTCCTTTGATTGGAATCTACTAGGCAGACCCCGTTTACTGGCTAGTGTACCATTTCGAATCATTGCTCAAATATATAGAAGGCTCATAGCCGGTACCATCATAGATGAAGGGGCTTCTGTGAGTATCCTTTCCTCAACTGCTTGGAAAGCGCTTGGTTCGCCATCGCTTTTGCCTGAGATGAGAAATATAACAGGCTTTGACAAAGGAACCAGTCGACCGTTAGGGATCCTTCCCAATGTGCCGATAACATTGAGAAGGAAAACCGTTCACATGAACGTAATGGTAGTCCAAGGAACCCTGGATTATAATCTACTCCTTGGACGCGACTATATTTATTGCATGGGAGCCATTGTCTCCTCACTCTTTAGAGTAATGTGTTTTCTACATGAAGGAAGAGTGGTCAAGCTCGTAGACCAACTTTCATTCCCCGAATCACACATAGCAAATAGTCAAGTACCATCCCTGAATGGTATTTTCATGAAAGGAATGTCTCATCAATCTCCAGTCCATCCACCTGATGTGCGCGAGTGATTCGGGAGGACATGACTGAATCCCAGGGGGCATGCACCCTGGTCTGTTTTGGCAGGAAAACCTTGGGCATAGGGTAGGTTTCCACGAACGATATATGACTGGTTTATGAGATTAGACTGGAATAATATTCCTTCGTCAAAGTTATGTGAGTGGAGCCAGTTGCGCCACTCACCTTTGTTTATTTCGGTAGACATTGCCAAGAAAGTGTTTTGTCCGCAGTACGGATAGAACAATCTTTGGTAACCTAGAAATTTTTCACTATACCTGGGGGCATGGAAGTGAAGAGTGACCATTTATTTTTTAAATTTGTAGGTCCTATAACCCTTTAAACTTGTAGGATTGGTTGTTTCCTAACTTGCATAAAGAAAGGATGCGGGGCAAAGCTTTGTGAGGTGCAAGCTCCATAAAAAATGGCATCTTAGATGAGACATCCTTATTATACAACTGGATCGAGTAGTTTTAATGCGGAATTCAAGTTCGTTAAGAAATAAACATAAGCAATGAGCAAACGTTCTCCCAGAGTTTAAGCTTATTAAAAAATGAACCAATTTCACCTCCATTTGGTTGTTTACCCTTTTTGAGGAACAGCTGTGAAGAGTGATCCTGTTAGCCATCCTTGTGACAGTGCCATGATTGGAAAATTCCAAACCTTACCTGGAATTAGCTGCTACCCGAATTTATCACCCGTTCCTCGAAAAACGATTCTCCTTTAAGCTCTTTTCATCTGACTCATAAAATATGAAAAGATTGCCGAGCAATTGGCCTCTCCAGCTCATTAAAGTAACCGGAAGTGTTATCCCTCCTTTAGATTTTAATATTTTTGGACCTGAGGGATTATTACACAAAAAGATCGAGCGCTTGTTTTGTTCGGCTCATTAAAATTACTGAAAATTCATCCTTTTTGTATTATTTTATACTTTTTCGGACTTAAAGGATTATATGACGAAAAAGGATTGTTGGAGTTTTCTTTACGTCCCTTTCAGACTCTCTAAAATTGAAAAGGACCGATTATCTTTGTCATTAAACTCGTTAAAACCGAATAGCGACAAACTTGTCATACAGACAAGAACGAGTTTCACTATCGCTAGGCTTGTTAAAACATAGCGATGGGTTTGCCCAAAGGGCAAATTATAGAACAAGCATATGTTATCCTCCTCAAGCTTCAAAAAAATAAAGAGGTACTGGTCTGCAATGACTGGGGAAAATTGGGAAGAAAACTTGAAGAAACTTTATTGGTAGCAAGTCACTCTTGAACATGACACTTTCACTCCGCATCCGAGTCGGATTGGGTTGTTCCATTCATTGGTCATATCACCGTTGGTCCATAACACCATCCACATTTTGGGTTAACGCTACCAATCCATCATGTCAGTGTCGCCGATATGTTCAAGAGAAGTTTCTCAGAGAATTCACTTGTGTCTCATCCACTGCAATACATTTACGCTCCATTCTTTCATGACCACCACCCTGAACCTTATATCATCAGATTGTTTTCACCTCCATTAAAATCATTTACTCCGTTCTGTGTCGTAGATGTGGGATTCATTAAGGCCCTCCTATGACGGATCTCTTCTTGTCGACATCAACTCATTATCTAGGAAGTTGATCTAAGAACAACCCTTTCAGTACTTTGAAGCTTGCATGCCTCAATGGCAAGTTTCTCACTTCCGGCGACAGGTTTACATCGATGGCCTTCGACTGAAAGATTTTGTGTGGTGTTCGACGCCAAGTCCCTTATTCACACCACGTGAATTGTACTGTAGTACCTTGAGGGTCATCATCATTATCGGTGATTCCTCTCATGCCTGTTAACAGCTTACATCATTGGCTGGTAATCAGGCGATGTATTTCCATGTTCGACTCCAGAACATCTCTCACATGGATCGACTTGTACTTTGAGTGAAGATCGAACGAGAATGAAGACCCCGAATCTAGTTTCATCCATCCGGGCTGCGATATATATTCAGGAAAATAAACACATCAAATGTGCATCATGGCTGCATAGATAATCATCCAACCTAAGGGATGATGGCTCTACCAGAATCATCAGTCTGCACACAGACGATTGTCTGTCTTATGTACATGAAAATGAATTTATAAAGTTGAGCATGGGAATGCCCGCCTCAGCTAGAACATGAAAATATTATGAAGATAATGTATTGTATTGTATCTTATTACAGGTCGCCTTCCAGCTCGAAAAAAAAACTTCGGATCCTCATGATAAAGCATTTCACCCGACATCAAAAAATTAACGACCTCATGCTTTAGGTGGCAACTATTATAGACATTTCTTGGCACTACAACCCCAATCATAAATGTCCATAAACCAAGGGCTCCTAAGTCCCTTAAAGTGTTGTTCCAACCCATAAAAGAACAAGGTCAACTGATTACATCATCTCCCAGAAGTTCTCCATGAAAAACTACTTAGAACTGGTCAAAACTAGACCATCTCACCTGCTCCATGGTCAAAGTGCGCTGCATCCCACCTAAATGCACACGGGAGGTGCGATGCATACTGAAAAGCCCTTCTATGGGGTGCGATTGGCGAGAGTGGACAAATGGTAGAGTCAATTTGCGAGGTGGAAGATCATGGAATCTTCCAGAAAATTCTCCTCTGACACTTACCTCTCTGCATTCGCCCAGGGATGAGTAAGAGATCATCAATATCCAAGTTGAATCAAGAACTATCAAAGAGAGGACACTAATCAAATCTCAGAAGCTAACTCACCCCCCTTGCAAACATCTATATATGGATCCCTCATCCCAGAGATCCAGAGGCTGGAATTTTGTATCTTGTAAGGAAGTGCTGCTGGTTTCCTGGTGTAACATCATAGTGTTGGGTGATCTAAGCTTTTCATGAGGTGAAGAGGGGCTTTCTTGCTGAGAGGATGATGTTGGGTCAGAACAATTGGTTGTAATCCTCTTTGCTATTCTTGATGTTAATAAAGCTATTCAAGTTTTCCTCCACATTCTTGTATGATTGATGATATATGCATTTGTGTGGTCAATATATATCTGGTCCTATATTGTTTATGATAGTAGATCTCTGTTCTTGGATAGTGTTATGCTGCTTTGATTCCACAGGTGCTCTTTGAAGCTGGGTAGACGAGGAAGCGAGTGGCAAAGATCTATCAGAAGGGAGAGGAATCAAGCAAGGAACCAAGCGCCAGACAGAGGTTGGTCTCATTTGTTCCCCTCTTATCTACTTCTCATAAAGGAAAACGAAAGTAGTTTTAGTTTGTTTGTTTTTAAGATAGCTACCAGTCTTAGTGGGACTAGAAGCTCTGCACAGACACTAGATTTCCCGATAACAACAATGGAAACATCCTCCATAAGGTCATGTGTATGCTCAGCAGATAAGACCCAACCCCCCTAACACCAAGAAAAGGAACAAGGGGAAAGGTGACTGGAACCAACAATCTCAAGGTAATCAAGCTAGCCAAGGTCCACCACCCAATTCACCTCAGGGTCCTCAGCCTAATCCCACAACCCAACAACATGGCGAATAACCCAATAAAAACAAGGGTCTTCACATGAACAAACCTTGTGCTTGTCACGGTGTATATGGTCATTATACTCATGAGTGTCCCATTTTACCTCAGTTGTTTCAAGTATGGGAAGCTCAAGCAACTGCTTCTCGAGGAATGCAACCCATAACTCCTCCTCCCTCTCCTTCTTCATCTCAACCAACATTTATTACAAATACTTTTCCTCACTAAGGATATATTATTGCGCAACCTAGAGAAGTTCAAGAAGATCCATTATCAGATTCTTATGATGCGTTCTGATGAGGTCAATACCGAACAACTCAACCTCCAGACTCAATTGCGTCAATAGGACAAGTCATCTGCTAAGTCAATGACTGAGTCCCGACCCCAAATTTCGACTAGGCCTCTATTGCCATCCTATGGTACCTTACATATCTCTCAACCTAAGGTATAGGTTATTCCCAAGATCCCCAAAGGTCCATTACGACAAAACATTTCTTCTAGTAAAGCCACTCATACCTATAACATAGTAGATGACTTTGCACAATCTCATGTTGCCACGTCAATGCTGGAAATCCTCCCAACATTCCCATCCCAACAGAAATATATACTCTTTGGTTTGAGTGTTGTGGATCCCCAAGACGATCATATGATTATCTTTCATGTTGACAAGTCGTAAAATCACCCCCTACCTTCATCCATTGCATTTCAAATACCAGTCTCCATTTGAAATGCCACTGTTCAACGGTGTATTATTGGCAAAGGCGCCTCCACCTATATGATGGTTGCTAGTGTTTAGAAGCGACTTGGTTCCTCAGATCTATCCCTATCCACCATCACTCTCTGTGTGGGGAATGGTCATCCTTCAGAGCCCCTTGTCTTATATCTCAACTATCGAATCACAATTGTTGGAAAGACTGTCTCTATTGACATTGAAGTGATCGATTCTCCCTTAGACTACAACATCCTTTTGGCTCGTAGTTATAACTATTCTATGTCAGCTATCGCATCTATCGTTCACTATAAGATGTTTTTTCCCCACAATGGAAAGATTGTCACTGTCGATCAGTTGACGTACTATGATCCCAAATCCCAGACTTCACCTCAAACTAACATCTGATCTATGACTAATAATAATAATACTACCTCATCCCTCACCAATGTTTGTCCTTGAGTCTACAAAGATTCCAAGTTGCTTGGTGCTTATTATGGTCCATGACCTACTCCTTTTGATCCTAGTTCATCCAGTGTTTCCATGCTCCAAGCATCATGGGCCACCCACAAACATCCTGGTATGCCTTCACAACAGACAACACCTCCGCAACCTAATGTTCCTAATTCAACCCAACCTTCCAGTACTAGTCCTCAAGGATCATTTCCTTCTACTGGTATCTCTCGTAATCCTTTCCCCCCCGGAACCATTCATTGATGTCTCAACCATCTCGAAGCAGTTCCTCCAGGCCATTATTTTTCTGGTCAGATATCATTCTTATTTCCACCCCTAGGAGTTTACTCTACACCTGTCATGGCCACGTTGAGTTTGCCTAACATTACCTTGGGGATCCCATTCCGGTACATCAATCCTCTCGTAAACACTCCCCCTAATCAACTCAAACCTTACATTGCTTTGACCCTGGTCCAACCTGTTATTCCTACCCCTGCCTTTGCTTCAGTTCCACACCAACCTCAACATGAACCTAATCCTTTTGTGAAAGCATCTGGTGAGGGGGGAAAGCCCAAAAAAAGTGAACCAAAGACAAGGCACCCCCTACAACTCCAACTCCTCCTAAGCCACCAAATACTATTCCTCCATGTGCTTTGTGTGATGTTGTTGATCATGCCACCAATAATTGTCCTGAACTCCCTCATGTCAATAATGTGGTCTCTGATACCTTCCCTGATTCTAACATTCCTGAGGTTCATATTACCTTACTTGAGTCACCTAAGAAGAACATATCATTACGCAGAAAACACCCTTGTGCCTCGTGTGATAATTATGGCCATTATTCTCATCGTTGTCCCCATTTCAAATATTTTCATGGTACACTTCAAGTGCTTTGCGAATTAAATGTCGTTCGAAGTGAGTCCACCTCTCCTCTACCTATGGATTCTTGTCCCACCTCTGTGTGAGAACATGATGACTCTCAAACACCCATTGTGATCCCTCCCCATGATGCTGAGATGACAAATAGTACCACTACCATCATCTACCTATCGTCACCCATGAGATCGATGCCTTGGAACTCCCTTGATGTCTCCTATTGTGATTATGTTGAACCTTGTTCAATGAACACCCTGGTATCAACATCGATAGATATTCCATATACTTGTCATATGTATCCCAACCTTGACGATGTGTATGAAAACCTTGTCTCTTATGCAGATGCCTCAGGTATCTCTTCTCCATCATGTGGTCTCTCTTCCTCCCTTCCCCCCATCTTCCATTCTGATGAAGACATCATGTAAGCCATGACCACTTCTTATTATCCTTGGGATGGTATGCACCATCGTGCCTACTTCCTTTCACAACAAACACATGACCAATATGTTGTGGAGTCAAAGACTTCGTTCAAGGTGAAGTTCATTGGTTTATAAATCCCATTCCTTCACGAGATGCTTTTGGCGAAGGAAATATGGCTAACATTTCCCCTACCATTAAAATTAACATTTTGAATAAAGTAGGGATCAAAGAAGATATCACCTTGGGGGTACAATTCTCCCTGGGAGAAATTGATGCTTACACCTAATTTTTCAAATAATTTCGTGATTTTATTGCTTGGTCTTACTATGAAATTCCTGGAATTGATCCTGCCATTGTCGAACATCATATCGACGCTTGGCCTGATGCCATCCTTGTTCACCAAAATCAAAGGCATATCCATCCTTCCAAGCATGAAGCTATCAAATATGAAATCGATAAGCTCAAGCGGTTTGGTTTCATCTATCCCATTGAATAAACCACATGGGTGTCCAATCCTATCCATGTTCTTAAGAAACAAGACACCATTTGTGTCTACACATAGTTCCCCGATCTAAACAAAGCTTTCCCCAAAGATAACTTTCCCACATCCGTCGTAGACCAGGTCATTGATGAGTGTGTGGGGCATGAGGTTCTATCCTTTATGGATGGATTCTCTAGATACAACCAGATATGTATCCATTATGGCAATGAACTTAAAACCACCTTCACTAGTCCACGGGGAACTTTTTCTTACAAGGTCATGCCTTTCGGTTTAAAGAATGTTGGGGCCACTTTTTAGCATCCCATGTTCTACTATTTTCATGACTTGTCTCATATTATCCTTGCATATCTAGACAATCTCACTTCTTGTTCCAAATTTCGGTCACAACACCTTCATGATTTGTGTACCATGTTTCTTCGATGTTGCAAGTATAACATTCACCTCAAACCCCTTAAGTGTGTCTTTGTCGTTCCTACTAGCCAACTTTTGGGCTTCATCATGTCTAAATATAGCATCACTCTTGACCCTCTCAAAGTCAAGCCATTCTTGAACTTCCTCCTCATCGTACCCTTCGCTGGTTACAAAGCCTCCAAGGCAAAGCCAAATTTCTTCGTCGGTTTGTTCCTGACTAAGCCACCATGGAGCATGGACTTATTAGACTCATTTGATCTAACATTCCATTTGTTTGGGATGAACAAGATCAACAATATTTTTATGCCCTTAAAAATGCTCTCACTTTTGCTCCCATACTTAGTACACCTAAGTTTGAGAGGGATTTCACCTTGTACATGTCTGCATCCACCTATTCGGTCATTTGAGTCCTTACAGAGGAGGATTTTGCAGGAAATGAGCATGTCGTCTACTATGTAAGTAAGAACCTTAATTTTCCCCCTGTTTCCTATTCACATGAAGAAAAATTAGCACTAGCTATCGTGTTCTTTGTTCAAAAGCTTCGTCATTATATCCTTACGCATACCACCAAACTTGTGACCAATTCCAACACCATGGATTTCTTGTTGAGTCGACAAATCAATAACAGGAAGTACGCCTACTGGATCATTATCCTTCATGAATTCCATCTCGAATTCATCACACCCAAGAGTAAGAAAGGTTTAGGCCTAGCTTAACTCATTTATGAATTCCCTACTAGTATGCATGATACGTTGGTAAATGATGACCTTCCATATGAAAACTTGTTCGCCATTACTACGGATGATCCTATAGATGTTTTATAAATATGATAGGATTATGAACCTGATAAATGTCATTCAATTGCATGACAAGTAGCAAGGAATCAAGACACATGAAGGTGAAGGATTATCGATTTTATTGCTTGGTCTTACTATGAAATTCCTGGAATTGATCCTGCCATTGTCGAACATCATATCGACGCTTGGCCTGATGCCATCCCTGTTCACCAAAATCAAAGGCATATCCATCCTTCCAAGCATGAAGCTATCAAATATGAAATCGATAAGCTCAAGCGGTTTGGTTTCATCTATCCCATTGAATAAACCACATAGGTGTCCAATCCTATCCCTGTTCTTAAGAAACAAGACACCATTTGTGTCTACACATACTTCCGCGATCTAAACAAAGTTTATTGTCCAACAGATGATCAGGTTGCAGACATCTTCACAAAGGCTCTCACAAAGGCGAAGTTCACTAAACTTCGATATATGCTTGGAGTTTAGGAAGTTGTCACTAAGGGGGGATAGACTCTAGTGCCTCCTTCCTTCTCCTATTGTGTCATATTTGTAAATCCTTCAATCCTATCCCAAGTTTTTCTTAAGGGGGGATGTTAGGATATTCCGACACATAGGATATAGTTAAGTTCAACTTGGTCTAGTATAGAGTTAGGTTAGAGTTAGGTAAAGTGTGTTTCTTTACCGTTGTACATTTTGTAACTTACAATCTGACGGTCACGATATGTAGTGATCCAACGGTTCACTCTCACCTCGGTATTACCGACACTTGATCCGTGGCTTGACACCCGATTGGTCCATGAATTCTATTTAAAGCGCATGGAGGGTCATTGTTCGGGTAATCCGTGCATGAGAGAAGCTTATGCAAATTTTAATTCTTTGATTAATAAATTGCCTGTAGTACCCACGTTGGGACAGGCCGTGGACTGTTTCCCTCCTTGCACTTTGAGGGTTTTAACCACGTCAAAAATACTGGTGTATTGATTTGAGATCTGGTTGTGAGCGGTGTCCTTTTGGTATTCTTTCTGAGGAACTTACCCTGTAAATTCCTACAACATCTACGAGTTAAGCTTTTGGCTCGTGAATTTGAATCGATTACATTTAGTCATGTTCCTAGAGCTTGAAATCACTATGTAGATACTGCTGACACCTAATCTTCATGATTGGGGAATTTGTAAATAAATAAATCAGGAATGTGAACAGTCATCAGAAGATGAACTGAACAAGCACTCCTAATGTATATAACAATAACCTACCTATGGAATAATCAGATGAATCAGTTTTTTCTGCCTTTGGAGAGTTACTGCCTGGCCTGACATGGTATCAGAGCCAACCCTTTTTTTAGCTATTGTAACTCCCTGTCTGCTCTCCATATAGCTGAGCAGCTCCTCCATAAAATTAGCTGCTCCTGACATGGTAGCTGCCCCACTGCCCTCCACTATTCAGCGCTGTCCTGACAAGCACTGTCCTGTGCGTTAAGTTTTTTTTGAAATACCCTGAAATGCCTTGACTTGCACCTACTGCCTCCATTGCATGAATTGATTCCCTATTCTGATACCTGGAGCAGCGTTAACCTTAGGTCCTGCGCTGGAGGTTTGTCAGGCCCATTTTGCTTTGCAATTCAGAGCTGTAAACCTGACGTGACACACATGGGCAGCGAGAAGACTATCTTGTCAGTGTTTGCTAGACGCTGTCACATGAATTGCTTCACCTGATTACTCTGTCCTCCATTACTGGTTCACATCTTGCTTTCGGCGTCCACGCTTTCAGCCTTCTATCCAACCCTGTGTCGATTTTTTTCTTCAGTGTGCTCCAAGGCGACTGGATCTTCCTTTATCTGTTGAGTCGGTTGGATTTCCAGGTTCTGTTGATAGAACCTACAACGAGCGGGACATTTCTTGTTCTTGCAGACCCTAGTGACCGCTTCGAAGCTAAATATCTACATAGTTACAGAAAACACTAGTGAAAATGAAGTCTGAGCAAGCCTGCAGCTTGGGTGATATCGGCCTCCAACGCCTGTTGTAATGTTGTGTTAACTATGGACTCCAAGTATGGGAACGTCGTGTAAAATATCCACGAGATCCCATCCACAGGCGTTGGTAGACCATCTATATCTATAGCATATCCACTAGTAGAGATAACTTTGGCGCCGTTGGATTTAGATAAGGGGCGAAAGTTTTTACGGAGATCTGAAAGCGGCTTGTCCTCGGAGACCATTGGTAGCAGCAAGTTGAAACTCCACTCAAAATGCCCCTAGTTCGAGTCACCGTAAGGCATAGGCACATAGTGATTTAGTCCATCGAAGGTTACAACGATTCGAAGGCTTGAAAGCTCCTGTCAGAGAACTATTGGCACTGCCCGGACGAGTGGTATATGTTTCCATAACGTTTGGTATTAAACCGCTTGTATATGCCTTGTTGATGTTTGACACAACATATGTTTTGAATGCGTTTTGGACGTTGTTTAACGTTGTCCCATTGAACTGTGGCTTGAATGATATATATATTGACCAGCATATATATATATATATATATATATTGACCAGCATATGTTTTGAATGCGTTTTGGACACTGTTTAACGCTGTCCCATTGAACTGTGGCTTGAATGATATATATATATATATTGACCAGCATATATATATTGAATAGTTTGTAGATATTTGAATGTGTTTTTGTAGAATGGAATATGGTGGATATATTATATGAGGATCCTTGGAGAGATTTGAAGAAACAGTACATAAAATTATTTGAAATCTTTTTTCCCTTTTGAGTACAATTTCACTGTATATCAGCAGAAGAATTTTTTCTATCAGCAGAAGTTTTTTTTACAGAATGCATTCAATCATCTCTATGGTAGGAATAGTTCTCACTCACAAGGAGAACTATCCTGAATTGTCCCGGATGATAAAACACACCCTCATGTTCAATGAGTTGTGGAAAGGAGTGTGTGTCGGAGAAGGAGACAATGACCCAGTACAACCTACCTCAGAGAAAGAACTCTTCATTTGGGAAAACAAGAACAACAAAGCTTATGCATTAATCACAACATCTGTAAATGAAGAGGTGAGTCGCCATATTTCATCATATTCAACTGCCTTTGAAGCTTTACAAAAGCTGAAAGAACTCTATGACTCACATTCTGCACTGGAAGTTGTTCAACTCATGATTAAACTCTTCACTCTTGAACTGAAAAATAATGATCCTCTTGCTCTTGCATCTGAATTAAAGTCTATAATGCATGATATCAAATCCACTAAGGTTGAATTGGATATTCCTCTTATTTCTTTTCTCAAGGCACTTTATCCTACCTACTCCAATTATCTTGAGTCTTTACAAGCAAATGGAAATCTTAAAGATATAACCTTTGACTCTCTTGTGAAAACGTTTTCTGAAAGAGAGAAAGCCTTTGGAAAGAAGACAATCCCTGAATCTTCTGAAGAGACTGTGTGCCTTGCTCATAAAGAAACGCATCCTACTCAAGATTCTACAAGAGGAAGAGGTGGATGAAGAGGAAGAGGAAGATACATCAGAGGCAGGGGGGCAGACATTCTCAAGGAGAAAAGGCAGATCTGCATTGCATACGCTGCAAACGAAATGGATCACATGATGCTTCTACATGCAAGCTACCATGGGACAAAATTGAGCAGAAAAGAAACCAGCAGAAAGGTAAAATTGATGATACAAACAAAGGTAAAGCACCTGAAACTGCTCACTATATTGAGGCACAATGTAACATTGGAGTAAATGAAGATTTGTTTAATGCTTCACTTGCTTCTTCGAAAAATGATTGGTTTCTTGATTCAGGAGCAACCTGTCATATGAGCCATAGAAAAGATTCTTTTGAAGATTTCACTGACAATGTTGATGGAGCAGTATACTTTGCAGATCAGTCAAAAATCAAGCCATCAGGGCTTGGCACAATCAGTCTTAAACTGCCTGGTCTTCCAGACTTTCTTCTGGATCATGTTCTATATCTCCCACAACTCAAGAGAAACTTGCTGTCCTTGGTCCACATCCGCCAGCAAGGTCACTCCATTCATATGTTTGATGGCAAGCTTGAGGTAAGAAAAGCATCTGACCACTCACTTGTCATGAGGGGAATAGAAGAAGAAAGGTTTCTCAAACTGCAAGGAACCTCTTCTCATGCACAACATTTCTCATATATTTCTCATTATGAAGAAGGTACACTTCCATCAAGTTTATTATGGCATGCTAGATTTGGAAATTTAAACTATGACAGTCTCCGCTTATTGAAGAAAAATGGTGTTGCTGGTTTGCCTACAATTCCTAGGAAACATAAGCAATGTGATGCTTGCATTCTAGGAAAGCATAGCAAACAGTCTTTTCATGATTCACATTCAAGAGCACATAGGAAGCTTGAACTCATTCATTCAGATTTATGTGGTCCAATGCCTGTTCCTTTTGCAAATGGAAATAAATATATCATGACATTTATTGATGATTACACCAAAATGTGTTGGGTTTATTTATTGAAGAACAAATCTGATGCCTTTCAAACATTCAAGAATTTTCATAAATGGATTGAAAATGATGCACAATCTCATATTGGGTCTATTCGCACTGATAATGGAAAAGAATATACATCAAATGAATTTGAAAACTATCTTCGCCAACATGGGATCAAACATCAAACAATTGTGCCTTATAATCCCCAATAGAATGGTGTAGCTGAAAGAATGAATAGAGCAATATTGAATATGGTACGATCCATGCTTTTCTTCAAAAATGTAAACATAATGTTTTGGGCTGATGCTGTTCTATGTGCTGCATATATAAAGAATAGATGTCCATCTAATGCTATAAGAAACAAGACTCCTTATGAATTGTGGTATGGACATGTTCCTTCGGTAAAACATCTCAGGATCTTTGGTTCCACCTGTTATTCTTTGATACCAAAGGTACATAGAAACAAACTTGGTGCTAGAAGTCGTAAGTGTATCTTCTTGGGGTATTCAAACACCTCTAAAGCATACCGCCTCTATGATGAAGTAAATAAAAAGTTTGTTGTATCTAGAGATGTCATTTTTCTTGAATCATCCAAATTTGACAATGTTGTTGAGCAGCAACTTGATCGCTTGGATAGATTCAAAAAAACGAAATCATTTCAAGAATTTGATAATCAGATTCCACATCTTGAAGGGGCGATTCCTATACTAGATCAACATGTGGAATCTTCTTCTAAAGAACAATCTCCTCTGCATGAAACTCCAACAACGGATGATGCTTTAAGTGATGTAATTGATAGAATTAGGAGACTCAATCTTGATTCAGTCCCAACTCAATCAATAGAGCAGCCTGGACCATCTCAGAAAGGTCCCCCAAAGTGGCTGACAAAGACACTTCAAAGTGTTCATCCTGATGAAATTGGAAAAATAGGGACCAGAAATTCAAACCGACAAAATGGAGGTGATGTAGATGACTCTAATTCACCTGTTGATATGGATGTTACTTATGATTGTGAATTGAACTTGTCTACAAATTTTGAACCAACTTCCTTCAAAGAAGCTTCTTCTCATGATAAGTGGAAAGAAGTGATGCAAAAGGAGTATGATGCCCTCATAAAGAATGGCACTTGGAAGCTGGTTGATCCTCCATTTGGAACAAAACCAATTGGCTGCAAGTGGGTCTACAAGAACAAGTACAAAGCTGATGGCTCACTTGACAAGCACAAAGCCAGGTTTGTGGAAAAAAGTTTTGCACAGAGGGAAGGGGTCGATTATGAGGAAACTTTTGCCCCCACAGCAAAATGGGCCACCATCTAGACACTCTTTGCACTAGCAGTTCAGAACGGTTGGAAAGTCCATCAAATGGATGTAAAAACTGCATTCTTGAATGGAGATCTAAAAGAGAATGTTTTTATGTCCCAGCCTGAAGGATTTGCTGTGAAAGGACATGAACATAAAGTATGCAAACTTGTGAAGTCCTTGTATGGCCTCAAACAAGCACCGCGAGCCTGGTATGAAAAACTAACTAAGCATCTTCTGAAACTCAACTTCAATCATTTTGATCTTGATGATGCAACTTTATTTGTCAAGAAAGTTGGCAAAACAATTGTGTATCTTGTGGTATATGTAGATGATCTTTTAATGACAGGGAACAATGAAAGCTACATTGCATCCATAAAGAAGGAATTGGGGAAAAGTTTTGAAATGACTAATTTGGGCTATGTTCATTACTATCTTGGCATTGAAGTAACCCAACATCCAAAATCCATATTTCTTTCTCAAAAGAAATACATTGGAGATTTGTTAAATAGATTTGGCATGACAGAGTGAAATCCTCTTTCTACTCCAATGGAACAAAACTTAAAACTCATATCTATTGAAGGAAAGGAATTTGAGGATGCAACAAAGTATAGACAACTTGTAGGAAGTCTCATCTACCTCACTACTACCAGACCAGACATTTCATTTACTGTTGGAATCCTCTCCAGGTTCACGCAAAAGCTTTGTGAGGGACATTGGTCTGCTGCAAAATGAGTTCTAAGGTACTTGAAGGGAACTCAAGACCTTGGAATCAAGTATACATAGGTGGATGACTTCAGCTTGATTGGATACTCTGATTCAGACTTCGATGGAGACAAAGAAACTGGGGTATCTACTTCAGGATATGCTATGAGTCTTGGATCAGTAGCTGTCTCCTGGAGATCATGCAAACAATCAATTCCAGCAGATTCCACAACAGAAGCAGAATACATGGCAGCAGCTGAAGCAACGAAAGAAATTGTGTGGCTCAGGAAAATTCTTGAAGATTTGCAGGTAAAACAAGTACAATCAACTCCACTCATGATTGATAACACCTCTGCAATAAAGTTGGCCAAGAATCCAAAGTTCCATGATCGAACAAAGCATATCAATACTAAATATCATCTGATTCGACATCATGTTGAGGCCAAAACAATCCATCTCCGTCATTGTTCCACAAATGAGAAAATTGCAGACATCTTCACCAAAGCACTTGGAAAGGAAAAGCTTGAACGATTCAGAATGATACTTGGACTCACCAACATCCCTTCAGATTAAGGGGGGAATGTTGACACCTAATCTTCATGATTGGGGAATGTGTAAATAAATAAATCATGAATGTGAACAGTCATCGGAAGATGAACTGAACAATCACTCCTAATGTATATAACAATAACCTACCTATGGAATAATCAGACAAATCAGTTTTTTCTGCCTTTGGAGAGTTACTGCCTGGCCTGACAGATACCATTTCAAATAACATTACATTTTGGAATTTATAACCTGCATATATAAGAGGACATCCATAACCAAATGGAGAATCACAATCGTCATAAAAATATGCATAATCATAAATATGTATCTTCATACAATGTTTTGAGTTCACTACTCTAAATACATCTGACATGCTCATTCGCATGTTATCATAAAACAAAAATGAGGACCCACATGTCCCTATGCCTAATCACTGTCATCTGGAGGATCCTAAGCCAATGGCTCCATCCCACCAACTTGTAGATCTCATACTACCTAACTGGCCATAGCAATACGTTGCGTGATTCGTCACCACTCTGAGGGAAGACCCGTGCACTCATATATATACCAATATTCTCGCTCATTCCACCTGCACTCTGTCACCCTAGTCAGTAGCATGTCGAATATACGACAGAGGTTCTCCAATAGAGCATCACTCCTCGATCTCTTTTGTGATGTGGCCCCACCCTGATCTGCATCCCGAGGCACTATGACTCATTCTGTGCATCCTAACAGCCTCACCAGTGCTATATCTACATACCACAAAGTTTAGAAATCAATACCATATACACATATTTCTTAAACTATAAATACATCAAATATATACAAATCTTCACTTAGCATCTGGACCCCATGCTCGTCCCGACAGAAGTGGTAAGTCAGGATCCCCCTAATAGTTCATGCCACTATATGGATAGTCATCTATGTACAATGACATTTAGTCTCAATCAGCAAAAAACTCAAGTTAGAACACTCGTTCGACTCCCCCTCCTCCACCTCATCATAGTAGCTTCCCAAGCAATGCATCCTTGGCTCCTGTGGGCCCCCATCATAGATCTATACATGAGGTTGAATATTGAGGATCTCCTGAAAGAAGAACTTGAGCATAATACGGTCCCAAATGAACAGTTATCATTGATCCTTCTTGTGTAGTTTCATCTATCATTTCAGTGATGACAACATCATCTGGAACTACCTATAGTAGGTACCTGCTAGAACACTCTCTACTAGCATCATATGCCCCCCAGTGATATGGTGGAAGGGATGAATACCCAAGATTGGCAACACTGTTGTAGTTGTAGGTCATGTCTTAGGCCTCTCTAGGTCACTCATTTGGATGGTCGGCACTTTACATGACTCCCCCGTACACAGTTGTGATAAAAAAAACCATCGATATGCCTCCCATGAGCTAACATTGGATGTATCTCCCGTGCCACCCCAAGGGGGGAAATCCTGTCATGAAATATATGTCTTGGATCATGATCTCGATCCTGTTCCCCTATAATACAAAGGCGTCCTCATCTGGGTCCAAGAAACTCACAATCCTTGATAGCAAGGGCTCACCAGACCTCATCAAAGGGCTATCTAAGAACTTCATCACACCACACCATGCCAAAACCTCTCTCACTGCTTGGTTCCCCTGAATCTCATCACAAAGGGGCTCAAAATATCATTCTCATCATCACACTATAGGTTTTAACCTTGTACAGAAATTACCTGCATAGGAATTCTAAAACACAGAAAATAAAAATGCAAGAGCATAACACATAAAACACATATACACAGAGATTTTCCCCTGGATCCAAAAACCAGGTTTACCAACTTGATTTTTCATTATGTTCCTTTCAATGTTACACTACATATTTATACATGCTGAAGCATCCAATACCATGGACCGAAAACCATCGCGTCAAAAACCATGGACCGAAAACCATTGCATCCAAAACCATGTGCGAAAAATCATGCACAAAACCATAGGTAGGTCCGCCAAACCTAATATAGGGTCCAAAAATAAACTTTTCCAGGGTGGTGCCTCAGTCCCCATAGAGTGGGGTTACATGCACCCCTCAAACCCCCTGTGACCCCACCCCCCCCCGCTATGCAATCGACGCAACGAGTGGGAGGCTTCGCTCCCCTTCTAACCCCCCAGTTAACTACGTCGGCTAGTTGTGGAAAGAATATAACACAACCCAATAGACACCTTTAGCTTTGCCATACCCGCAAAATACAATTATGTTTTGTCAGTCCAGAGTTAAAGGAATGCATGTATAGTACTTAGCTTTAGCTTACCACAGAACACCAATCTTGCCTATTCTCTCATCCTAAAACGTAGTTTTTTCCCTCAAGCCTATGATGGACGCACTTGTGGGTGGAGTTTCTGTGTTCCATAATCCAGAACAGGCTGCCAAATGTGTGTTGCCACCATGAGGATGAGTAGGGGTGCCCACAGTGAAATAAATCCATAATATGAAAGTCCAATCCACCAAAAATGATGAGTAACGTTAGACCACCTACCTCCAAGTTGCGTATCCTAATTTTGATTATCAGTTCGTCTGATACGATCTACACAATATTTAGGGCCTTCTCCTCCTCTCCAAATTCTCCACAACTCATTATGTAAATGAATTGGATTTGGAGGAAAAAAACCATTTTATAGGAAAAACCCTGGCTTTTTCTGTCGCCCATTTCAACCAAATCGTAGCTCTGTTTGATGAATAATTAGCACCATTGGAAATATCTCACCGAGTTCTATAATGGGCCTCCTTTTTTCTTTGGTAATTTGGAACTTCACCACGAAGCCATTTCTTCCATGAGGTCTCACTTTGTTGCCTATTAAAATCAAATTTCTTCATTTGAGCCACTCGTACTCTAGTATCACATTACCTTTGTACTGGTTAACTCACATGTCGACGTTAGTCATGATTAACCACCATTTACTTATGCTTTTATAGTCCCCTCTGGGCCTCCCCCACATGGCAGTATCATCGAGTCACCCTTTTTCAGAGAATTCGAGATGGGTTACCCTTGTATCTATGAAGTCTATTCTGAGTCCCCTTGAGTCCAATTACAGTGTTACATACATCGTTGTGTCCCATCAATCCCATTATATTCATATTTGGCCTCCAGCTCTACTACTCCATCTTTGTCAAACCCCCATTTGAGTCATTGACTATCCCCTCCAGAATCGAGCCAGTCACTGCCAGGTCAACCATATATATTATGCTCTTACAAGGGAAGTCATCAGTGTGCCACTCATTTTGTTTCCTTCCATCATCATCCCTAGTGTCAGTCCATCTGTCACTCTCCTATGATTCCTCATTTCCTTAACTTTGGCAAACCCCCTTTTGTCGACCTCAACACATGTATTCCAAAAGAGTGGTCTAGAGGGTTGTGTACCTTAGTTCCAACTCCCATAACTGTTTGGTGCCTCAGATCAAGCAAATGAAATCATCATTTCCCTTTTACTTGGTTGTTTCTCACGTTCTCAACACTAACTCCTTATCACACGATTGATAATCGTACACTTGATGGTTCATTGTTTAGAATGATTGTCCCAATGATTCTTGGGTGTGTGTGAGATGTTCCAGACCTCATGAGGTGGTGGACCTTCAAGTATCGCCCCACATGCCCGTATGTCCGCTGATGTTGACCTAGTCTCAGATGCAATTCTGTAGATGTGATGGGTTTGGTTTCTATCGCTTGCAATGCCCATAACATGAATTTCACCTTCAGATGATCCATTCAGATCTTTAGAACCCTTTCGTATTCAACGGGGATTATTTGGTTGTGATCCCCCCTCACCATGTTAGCTTGAGGGAAATTTTGTATCATGTACTCAGATATTATTGTATTCAGTCCTAACCTATGTTTTTCCAGGCGCATTATGTATATGGGATCCATTGTATTATTTTTTGCCCCATTGACAACAGTATACCATGTACAATGTACTTTGTAGCTTAGTCCAACATTGTTTGGCTCATCATTATTCTTTGTACGTAGTTATCTCGGTGGATACGAATATTCCTCCCCCACCTCACTTGAGATCATGTACTCCCATATAAAAGGATACTTCTATTAGTTTAGAAGGTCTCGCCCCCTCCATTTTTTGTTTGTCTTTGCATTGCTTCAATTATATATCTCTCTCTCTGACTCCCCCTTTGTGTCTCGTGGAAGTGTAACCTACAACGTATTTCGGTCATACGATTTTCTCCTAACACTCATACATTGTGGAGCAATCTGTTATCACAAAAAAATGATCACCTAGTCATTCCTAAATAGGTGGATCAAAATACACCATGTAGGATTAATTTTACCATAGTAAAATTGCTTTCACTATGGGAAATAATTTAGTAAACCATTTTTATTAAATTAGTTTATGATTAAAATATAAAAGAAAAACCCATGAGGATAATTAGATAAATCATTGTTTACATAATTATTCCTTGTCACATTTGACTAAATCCCCTAGGAATAATTAAACAAATCACTATTTATTTATTATTCCTTAATTATATTATTGGAATAATTATTAAATCACTATTTAATAATTATTTCAATTTCACACCATTCTTAATCCTTGCGAAATAATTAATAAATCATTTTATTTGTTAATTATTTCTAAATAAAGATATTTGAGAATTTTAAATATATTTTCCCTCTCCAAAAAATATAATGAAGTATTCCTAATGGTTAGATCTTGATTTTGTCAATATTAATTATTATTCTCCGCTTTCGAGATTAACTCAATACTTTGTTATACATAGGAGGGTTTTCCATCCATTTTTCACCGTGATCACTATCATCGTCACCATTATTATCTCTCTCCTTTTTAGCTCCCATTTGAGTTCTCCACATTGTTTTGGG
Organism: Pinus tabuliformis; assembly: GCA_031772625.1. Classification (NCBI taxonomy): domain Eukaryota; kingdom Viridiplantae; phylum Streptophyta; class Pinopsida; order Pinales; family Pinaceae; genus Pinus; species Pinus tabuliformis. The sequence continues at coordinate 1,380,937,824 of CM062818.1, read as the reverse complement.
TTTTTCACACATTAAGGGAGAAGATCGATTACTGAAGTGTCAAGGACATCAAAGGACCCATCCCATGGAGGGGGATTTACATACCCTTTTGTAGACCACCTTCCATCAATAAAAGAATTTATTCATATTAACGTCTTTCTATTTGGGTTATTGCATTAGATATCCTTACTATCATTTGCTATTTTGGATCGTACATGTTTTTGTTGCACGTTTTCCACTTTTTATTGTAGACCTAAATCTTAAGAAGCCACAAATTATTGTTAGGATCACTTGTTACCTAGTGACTTAAGTGAAGTTATATTGGTACACCTTCCAATAAATTTCACACTAACATTTTGGAAGGAGTTGTTTGCAGGTTTGGGCACAAAGTTGGCCTTTAGTACAACTTATCACCCGCAGACAGATGGATAAACTGAGAGGGTCAATAGGATATTGGAGGACATGTTGAGGATGTACGTGATGCATCAACAATGAATGTGGGAAGAGTATCTTCCACTAGTAAAGTTCGCTTACAACAATGGGTATTACAAATATTTGAAGATGAGTCTATTTGAGGCATTGTATGTGCAGAGTTGTAATACTCCCATTAGTTGGAGTGATCTAGTTTACAAGGTGTTGATTGGACTGGACATGTTGGCAGACATGGAGCGAGAAATACAAGTAATCAAGAAGTATCGGAATAGGTTGTTCAAGGAGTTTTAGGTTGGGGAACAGGTGTACTTGTGAATCAAACCAAAGAAGAGCTCCTTGTGCATTGGATCTTGTGCCAAGTTGGAACCACATTTTTGTGGGCCCTTCGAGATTCTTGAGAGGATCAGATCAGTATCCTATCAACTTGCACTACCTGTGATAGTGAAATTCCATGATGTTTTCCATTTTTCATTTCTTAAGAAGTATGTTAAAGATGCTAATCATGTGTTTTACTAGTTCGTATTGCAGGTGGAGCTAGATTGAGAATTCCAACCAGAGCCTCAGTGTGTATTGCAGTGAAAGGTGCTCATGCTCCGGAATTAAGCAATCGATCAAGTTAAAGTGTAGTGGAAGCACTTTGGGCTCGATGAAGCTACATGGGAGATGGCGGATCAGATGTGGGATATGCATCCTTTGTTGTTTGTCGATTGAGGCAAAGCAGTTTGGTATGATGTTTGGTATATGTTTTTGCATATGTTTGCGTGATGTTTTGATATATGTAGATATGTAAAGTGCGGGCTAAAATCACACACTGCTTCTTCAGAATCAACCAAAAGACAGAGAGATTCAAGGAACTATGGGATCCAGGGAGGTAAAGTAACTACTGAAGATAGCTTAATGGATTTATTATCTACTTAATGATTGATTGAATATCCATAATGATTATTTCTAGATTCCAGATGTTGATTCGGGAGAATTCAATGACCATTCGTTCACCAGAACCAGAAGTAAAGGAAGTAAAGATCGTAGTGGAGAGAGATACTGTAAAAACCTCTTTTGAAAAATTGGCCAAACCTGGTCATTTCTCAAGGACGCTAGCTAAAGGCCCTCATACTACCAGTAAATACCAGCATGAGTTATGTTATAAAGATCCAATAAGCGGTATGGGTATCATGCCATTATATTTTTCATGTTGTTATGTTGTCATGTTGGTTTTCTTTCCAGCAGGGTGATCATTATAAATACTACATCGAGGTATGTTATAAAGCTCCATGGGTAGTATGTTTTATTTTTAGTGGTTTTGCTGAGGTATAGCTATGGTTGAAGACCGAGGACAACGTTCCCAAGGGGGAGAGTTCTGTAACAACCCTCGTGAAAATTCCATGTAATAAAAGTTAATAAAGGAAAAATAATAACCACGGTTGATGGGAAACTTATTCCAAGCCAAATGTTGGGCAAAACATCCTAGTGTGGGTGTTAATTTGGTTTATTATGGCTAATGAAATTGGAAAATGAAATGGATAATGATTTGGAAAGGAAAAATGACTTTTTTGGCACAATTATTTATGAGAATAATGAAAATTAGGAGAAAAGGAAGGTGAAATATCACAGGTTTTATGTGGGAAGGGAAATGAATGAAAATAATGGGAAATGAATAAAATAGAGGCCTAATTGATAAAAAGGCTTCTAAGGATCAATTGGTACATTTTGTCACTCTTACCTTTAGTCAGTTTAGTTTTGGAGCTCTCTCATTATTCTCTTTCTCACACACTCTTGGACATAGAATTTTCTTGCAGCAATTTTGCATTGGATTATGAATGGAAAAGAAGGTAAGACTAAGGAAGGAGCAAGCAAGGAATAGAAGGATCAAGTAGTTATAGTAGAATTCTTTGCATGTATTGATTTGCATGTGCGTTTTCCTTTCTAGATTTGGCATGCATGGCGTTTTAGGTGGTTCGTTTTTGTGATGGCATGGGTTTTTCCAGGTGTGACAGTGTTTTAAGCCTAGCCTTGCCATTTCCAGATAGCCATGGTGTGATTAAGTTCTCATGTTTTAGTTGAGTTGGATTTTCAGATGGATTTGAAGCTAAGTGAGGTGGATGTCTGAAAGAAATAACATATGGCCTAGTGATCCCTAAACCAAAATGTTGATTTCGATAAAGCCACTGGCCGAGTAACCTCTGAACCAAACTATGGATTGCGGTAAGGCCACATATTCTGTGCCTCATTGGGCCTAGGAATCATCAACCGATTAATGGAGGGATATACGGTAAATCCTAGAGGGTGGAGTCTTGGTTTAAGGAATAGTGATCCCTAGATCGGCTGTGGATTGCAGTAAAGCCTAAGAGACTAGGAGACAGGAAAATTCCTCACGGTGTAAGTGGAGAAATCTGGTGGCATCCATGCTTGTTTTGGCCTAGTGATCTGGTGGAGATCATGGTAAAGCCTGTTATTACATGTTTATTGTGTTGGCCTAGTGATCTGGTATGGATTGCTGTAAAGCGCGGTCTCTATTGATGATGATGAGATGGTTTAGCCTCGGGATGCCTTGATTGGTTCTTTTAGTTTGAGTCCCACATTAATGCTTGAAATATGGCACAATAGTGATTGGCTGAAGGGATATTTGGCTCAGCAAATCTATGGTAAGGTGGAACGTGGTAGTCCGATCTTGGGTTGCATTTTTTGTTCATTAATGAGAGGTTCTTTCCTTGGTATATTATGTGTAATTGTACTAGTTTATATGTGGATTCTATGACTGATGTATGCTTGATACTGCTATTGTTTTTATGTTGGTTATAAGCATGTATTATGAAAGTGATGATGAATGGATCTCCTCATGTTTTGATTTGTAAATGAATGAAAAATGTATCTATGACATAACATATGATAATGTACCTACCGATATAAGGGAACAATGATTCTTAGCGATTTTCATTTAAGTATGATATCCCTATGCTCAGATATGTTGTTTAAACATGTAGATTACATATTTGTGACATGTTTGACGAAATGACTACAATGACTAGTGGGGGTCCAGTTAAGTCCTTATTCAAATAATTGCATGTGTATCCTTATTTTGTTTTTATATTTTAGTTATGAAAGTGTTATTGAGTTCTGGGCAGTGACCTGGGCTCTGGGCCTTAAAAGGTGGCACAAATCCTGGAGTCGTAGACATAGGTCTGAGGAGAAAAGGCCCCAGACACATGCATACCCATACTGTGGGAGTGTTTGGAATCTCCTAGATGCATGCATGTCCATATCAAGGAGCCATCCAAGGTTTTAATGGTCTAAAAATTTAGTGTGTCTCAAGGGCTAGTTACCTAAGTGGTTGGGATGGCTCCTTAGAGTTCTTTTTCTGATGTGGAAGGTTTATATGATGTGTTTCCATTGATTCCACTTAATTAAGGTCACCTAGGAGGTTGAATCCCATTATATTGGCTTCTCATAGCATATTTACCCTGGTTTGTCAGTTACTTGGGTATATGTGGGATGAGGATGCTACACACAAAGGTTAGCGAGGTGAAGAGGAAGTTTCGATGAGCACATCTTCTTTGAATGAATCATATTTTAGATTAAAATCATAATGAGAAACCGGAATATCAGTTGTTTCACTTTAGCATTCGTAATTGAATACATCGATAGAGTCATCATTATTATGATGATTGTTTCCCAAGGCTACATATTGAATGAAAGAATTAATTACATTTGATTCACTACCGATATTAGGAGATTGAAAATCATCCAAGAATGGAAACGAATCATCTTTACATGGAGGATTTTGGAAAATAGAAGAAGGATTGAAAGCATCTTCACCTTCCTCCTCCTCTACCTATGTAATGTGACTTCCTTGTATCTTAGCGTAATTTTAATCAACAACGCAAAAATCAAGAGACTATGGAAAAGTAGTTGGTGGAACAGAATTTTCACGTGGATCATGGTACAAAGAGTCATTGCATGTAGATGATAGAGGAAAATAGAAATCCAAATCAGATTCAAGACTAAAATTATGAATAGTAACATCATCTTGTGGAATGGAGGAGTTAGTCACCAATGTAGGCTTCATGAGCCAATCTTGAATTTTCTCCATTGAATCTGAATCATCAAAAGTGGAAGAAAAATGAGAAGATGGATTAGGAATTTGATTTTCATATTTCCCAACTTCACAATCACTGCAAGGAGGCCCCCACATCATGACTAGAAAAGGAGGAGGACAAGGGAAAAAATAAATAATAGGTTCCTCGTCTAAACTTAGAGGTGTCTCATGATTTACAAGAGTTGGGGAAGTGAAAACATCAGGGGGTTTATATTCATACTGATTCAAAGAAATATGAACCAAATTGTTCAAACTTTTTCTTACAAAAATATTGATCTGTATCTATTAGAAAAACCCTTAATTGATTAATCAGGCTCCGTTATGAGTTGATTGGTTCTCTTGTGAACATCTCAGTAATCATACCAATCGAAATCTTGATGAATCTCCTTAGTAAAATGATGAAGATAATGGATGGACGTAGATGGTAATGTATGACACCAATGCTTAACGCGACCTTCACGAATGAGGGTGAATATAATACACATAACATATTCATCATCAATTTGGAAAGTTTTACAAAACCCAATAAAATCATTTATGTGTCTCGATAAAAACATATCACCATTTCCATTAAACTTGAACTAAGACAAGGAATGAACAAGTTCCGATAATATTGAAAATTTTGTAGGAGGAAGGTTAGAAAAACACTCAGGGATTATGATTTGGGAAAGAGACATTTATGATAGGAGATTCAAAATAGAATCAATGGGCTTAGTTTGTCATATGGCCCTCATTCAATCACAATTGTTGACAATGTTGGACATCCGTCAACCGAGAGGTTTTCCCAATGTTAAGTCCCAATTAGACCTCACACCATTTGGAGTAGGAGCCCCATTTTAAATATCAGCCTGGTTTCCATGTATTCTTATATATTTTCCTTGGCTCTAACTGTTAGAAGAACGTGTAGTGCCTTCGAAAAGCAAGGGGGGTGTTCCTGGTGAGTGTTTGATCATATGTGTGTCAAAGTCCTTTCACTACATAGGGGATGAAAAGTGAGCCTCTAAGAGAGAGGTGGTAGTACCACCTTAGTAGAGACACACATGAACAAGAAGGGTTTGTACAACATCAAGAAGAATAGACCACAGAGATGCGGCAGTCATTGAAACCACTATAATTAGGAAGATCTATCTAATATCCAATAGAATAGTCCAAGAGGATGTGACAACAATAATATAATTTACAACACATTCTCAATATGATAAGTACAAAAATAACTGAAATAGTTCAACTACTTTAGCACAGATGAAAATAAATAAGAATTACAAACATTCACATAATAGTCTTACAAATATCCATAATCCTTGCATGAAGAATGTGTTGGCTCATAAGACTTCTCATATTAAGTAAAATTTCCAAGACACATGTATACAATGAACACCAATAACTCCAATAGTGGAGAGTTGGAGCCACTTCTTGCTCCTCAAAAGGACTAGCTTATCTTTGTGATGCCCTGTGGGAGGAGCCAAGGTGAAAAGTCCTTTTCTTATACAATGAGGGTGTATATATAATTAAGAGGCGATGCTTCACCTTCCTTGTGACGCTTTGACTACCCTCATGACTATTTTACTTCCTATGAATTTTTGACCTTACATGACTCTTCATATTCTGAATGTGTCCTTTGGACTTCCACCTTACAACACATTTGAATAGGTAATTACATAATCCACAATAATGATGTGGAATATGATGACTTGTGATAGGATATGATATAGCACTGATGACATGAACTGCATGATGATGTGACAATGCTAAGTTGTCCTTCTTGCTACTTATTTCTTTGTGTCTTCTTGAAAAGGTAGCATATGTTCTTCTTCTTCCTCCTCCTTATCACTTGAAGATGATGAGTCTTCCATGTGATCTTTAAATTTATCTTTTGTTAGATTTATTTGTTCCTTCATCTTCTCTCCTTATGATCATATTATTTCGTGAGCTCCATATCTATCTTCTAGCATGTCCTCGTTCTCCATCTCTCTCTTCATCATTTGGCCATGGAATGATAAGATTCTTGTTTCTACAATTCACTCATGATGAAACAACACCAGTCTAAAAACCCCATTGTCTAATATTGTGCATATTGATCCATTGACTAAGCTAGAACCATATGGGAGGATGGGAAAAGCGCTCAGTGACTGCACAATTGTGCAGTTCATGCAGCGAGGGGTGAGCTCGAGCCTTGATACTACGCAATACATAGTTCAAGCTGGGCTGAGGAAGAAAACTGCACAACCTAAGAGCTTAGGGTTACAGGCTAAGGGAATGGGCACTATAGCATCCTTTTTCGTAGTATAGGAGGATAGAGGAGCCCAAGTGATTATGAAATTCCACAAATCAAGAGCTTGGGCTAAGGCTTGAGCCTTGAGACTGCAAAGTGTGCAACTCAGGTAGGACTGGGGAGACAAACTAAACTGTTTCTTAACTCAATGAGATGAATTATGGGATTTTTCATTGCTTGGGAGAAATGCACAATTCTAGGAGGAAGTGGAGGTTAGGCCATTATGCAGTTACATAGTTCATGAGTTGAAGGATGAGCCTGAGGCTAGAGACTACATAATGTGTAGTTAAGGCCAATCTGGGAGGATGAATTGTGCAATTATAGGAGGCAAGGTAAGGGGTCAGGCTTGAGAACTCATGTTGCGAAATGTGCAGTTCTGGGATTGAGCACTGAGGTTGCAAAATGCAAATTTCTAGAGGGCTAGATGAGACTAGGTTGTCGAGAATTTTTTAAAATTTGGCTAAGTGTGGGACTGAAGAGACTATTGTAAATAGTGATATCACTTGACTATGATCACACAGTCGAAACACTTTGACGAAAAAAATATATATATCATCTGGAGCATGTTAATAACATATTTCCCTCAATGCGGAAATTTTGCGACAACTTTACGAAAAATGTGACAATAAGTTGCACTTTGTGACGACCTTGATGACAATTGTGCAACAATGCTTAAAACTTTGGGAATGAGTGTGATTAATGTTTACATGGTTATAAAAACTCATTCACACACAAATAAACCCTTGAAACCACCAAAACAAGCATACATACATTGTGCGCCAGCTAACATGTGAAAATACGATAATTGCTAAGGTGGAAACAACCCTTGCGATATGTGAATCAACAGTGACAGTAACACATGCCAGAGAAAAGATAACATGAAAATTCCATGAATTAAAGTGAAAGGAAGCGAAAGTGATAGTTGTAAACAGTAAAATATTACTTGTGAAAGAAAAGGTGCACATAAGTGACAGTTTTCAAAGCTCACCGAAATAGAAGTACAAACACACCTAGACTGTGAGAAGCTATCATTGTTAGTGCATACAGACTGTCGATATGTATTGGAAATTGCACAGCCATAGTCTTGATAGGAAATTTTTATTCTTGTCCAATATTGTGTAAAACAATGTGCTCATGCACTTGTTACGGGCTGAGCATGTGTGAGCAAGTGACTTCAACGCTTCCAATCCAAGAAGGGATCTCAAAAAGCATCTGTTACACAAAAATATCGTCATCATGATTATTTGCAGTCAGTGTGAGTCCATCATCACTTATACTGTCCTCCTAAACAAGTCTCAGACCTCAGCTCTTTAAGTCAAGCTTTGAAAATAAGAGAAAGACATTGAAAATAATAAAAGCTCTGGTTCCGCACTTTCTCCTACTGTCACCTGCGGGCCCGCACCCTTTGTTCGTGTCAACTGCGTATCTGCATGCTCTGTCTATAAAGGGGTGGGTGCGTACCCATGTGAAAGTCAAAAGGCGCAAAGTTTATCTTAAAAAACTCACTTTGGGTTAGTTCTAGAGGATTCTAGAAGGAATTTTGACGTGGATTGTTCGCTCTGAGGTGGTTCATGCATCCCAAAAGAGGAAGAGTTAATACCTTGACTAAAGGAGCTATCCCTTTGAAGGAGGGCTTTATCCCTTTGAAGGAGGACCTAGTAACTTCCCTCCATTGCACTATAAATACAGGCATTGGGGTGAGGACTAGGGAAGTTAGAAGCTGAACATTTTGAGGGTAAATGCTGGTGAAATTAAGACTCTTTGGTTGAGCTTGAGGGGAGAGATCACATACCTCTTGGTTCCATTGGAGAGTGAGTGAAACTTGTCAAAGTAGAGGAGACATCTTGTTGGACCCAGGGAGGAGCTTGTACAACGTCAAGGCAAAGGTTGTAAGGTTCTTCTTCTTTTGAATTAATACAATCAAACTCATTTTTGTCAACAAGTATCTTATGTTATTTGTTTCATGGACTCCTTGACTTTCATGTTAAATATGTTTTATGCAATTGGCTTTTCAGGTGCTATTTAATTTGTTTGCCTTGTTTGTGTTTGCAGATTCGCGAAAAGGAGCATTTGGATCAAAGGAGCGAGGGCATCCACAAACTTGTGTTGGACCTAAGGTAGGCCTCAAAAACACTTGTTTGCTATTGTTTAAAAGCATATTTAGAGAAAGATAGTGTCTGGTTGGTTTGCTTGTCATTACGTCTTCTTTAGATTCTAGGAAGGTCTATCTTGTCCGCAAGATCGACTCATTCCGTGTGACAAAATGGCGACTCGACTGGGGACTTGATTGTTTTCCTTGTTTTCACTTTGACCTGAGAAACTGTGTTTTTCGTTTCTGTTTTTGACTTGATTGTGGGATTGGGTAGCTTTAATTAATTTTGAGTTAGTTTTTATTTTTCATAGTTTTGGGAGAGGTACGCACCCTTTGAGTTAAGCAAAGTGCGTGCTTGTACGCACCTTTGCGTTGTGCACAGAGCGTGTACGCACCTGTGTAAACAGGCTGCCTGTGTACCCTGTCAAAATCTTGAAGAATTTTAAATTTTCCTCTTTTTTATCAGTTTAGAATTTGTTTATAGGTTTTAGCCACTGCCCAGACCTGCTTGTTCCCTGTCAAAAACTTTCCTTGGTTTAATTTCATTAGTGTTAGGGTTTTAGGTGAAATTCCTAGGAGTTTTGCTTGTTGGGTTTGTTTTTCATTTTTGGTTGTGTAGTGGCTCTGAGCTTAGAAGCTGTAGGGACCTCAGATCACATTGGTGTCTACCAGCCTTCTTATGAGTCTGACAATTTATGAAATCTCCCCCTGTTGAGGAATCCGCTTTGAGTTTTCTCATTTCAAAATTTCGAAAAGCTTGTATTTAAAAGTTTGGATTTTCATTTTTAAAAAGAAAACGAAAGATCTGGTTGTTTTTTGACTAATTGCGATTCTACATAAATTAGTCCTTAGCTCACATTTAGCTAAGTAAAACATCCTAAAAAAGACACTTCGTAAGCTTTGACTTCAAATATGTTTTTTATAGTTTGTAGAACTCAAGATTAGTCATTTTCATAGTTTTGAGTGTTTTTATGAAAAATATAAAAAATCTCTTTTGGAAAAAGTTTGTTTTTTGTAGTGATTGAGTGCTTTGAAAAGAAAAGGGAAATTTTTGTGAAATAACTAGTTGTCTCGTTTTGAGTGCTTTGGAAAGGAAAAGCTCTTCTTTAAATTTGTTTAATTGAGAAAGACTTGTGTTTACAAAGTATTTGCATTCTCAAACTCTTTCTTAGTTTAGAAGTTCATCGAAGAGAAAAGATTATTTAAATCATCTTAGGTGCATCTTTTTAGTGATTTCGAGTCGAGTCTTTACACCACGAGTTTCATCTCCGCCACCTCTTGACTTAAGCAAAAACCACTAAAATTAACGCTTAAAGTAAAACTAACCTAGTAACATTTTATTTCTAGGGCTCTGATACACCAACTTAGCTTAGGCTAGTGTCTTGGAGTAGGAGAGTAATTAACTCTCCAAGACAGTAAAAACAAACAAGTAGCTAAATCTTGTGGTAGGAAGAAATCCAATTGTTGCATTTATGCTCTGGGAAAGCTCCTCTTAAAGGAGAAGCACGAGATCGTGTCCGAACCAGTGTGGGAATCAATCCTTCCTCATTGGGAACGACGCCAGATATTCACGTATTAAAAACGGTAAACCTTGGATTAACCATTGTCGAGGAGCCTGGGGTCACTTGTTAGTAAACCTTGGATTATGTCAAGGAGCCTTCAAGGGGATTGAGCTTGCTACTCTGCCCTTGCGTGTGTATCGGATCGTAGACTGTTCCCCCAGGTGTATTTGTCTCAGTTGGTAGCCTTAGTGACCATATTCTTTATGATTCTTCCTGAGGTGACAGTGGTGGGAAGATCCCACTGTACCTGGAGCAGCCGTCAGCTAGACTCACTTGGATTTTCTCGGGGTTTCACTTCACTCGAGACGATTAAGTGGAGGAACTTGGTCCAGTCTATTCATTAAGCAGGTTGCCGGGGTAACTGTTCCAACCGCCATTTCTGTACTGAATTCTGCGACGTTGGATTTCATCACCAACTAGCGTTTTCAGTCCGGAAAGTTACTGTTTGTGTGTGTTTGATCTCTAGATTCTTTAGGCGTGTGATTCAAATTTGTTTGGTTCTTTAGAGACTTTAGGTGTTTTTCATTGAGATTTTACTTTGTTTTCATGTGAAGTAGTTAAAGTTTTTAACTGTGGCTGAATTACCAAGACAGTCCCGTAGACTTCGGGGCCAGTATCCTGAGTTTGTAACCATGGTTGATTTATTGAGGAAGTCCCGTAGACTTCGGGGCCAACCTGCTGAAGAAGTCCCGAGCCATCTTGAAGGCTTGAAAGTCCTCGTAACTCCTAGTGGCAGTAAAGTTGGGTCACCTGAAGAAGGAGAGTCTTCATTGGTTGTACATCCTGATTACCAAACTCTAGTAACAGGCTATAATCCTGAGTCTATTTCAGTTTCCGAACTTGCTGGTAGCTTTTCATCTACTAGTGATATAGGTGAAGAACCTGAGATATCTGAACCTTTTACTCCAACATCGGGGTTTGTCTCTCCAACTTCTAGTGGTCCTGATTCACCTAGGGTAGAAAGAGTAATCACCGAAAATCTTCCTTCTGGTTTGATAGCTATTGAAGAACTTGCTCCGGAAGAAGACTTAGGCATCCCTATCCCTGAAAATCAACCTGTTATTGATCTAAGGGAGCGTGAATCAATATTTTACAGTCCACCTAGAAGTACTACTTGGTATCTTTCTTTGACTAATTATTTGGAAAAACCAGGTTTAAGTTTTTCACCACCTCGTACTCCTTATCATCCTAGAGGTTTTTATACTCCTGTAAATATGTCAGGTCAGTCGTCCATGTTCACTCAATCGCCTGAATCTTTTTTGTACGACGGTCCTTCTGTTCCCTCTGGGTATCAGTCACTTTCTGGTACTTTTGCGGGAGCATCTCCTCAACCCATTGAACAAGGGTTATTAATTGGAAACAATGGTAATAAACCGTTGAGCGTAGAAGAGATTCTCATGATGTCAGGTTCAATTCCCAATTCTCAACCTCAAGGTGGCCAGTTGCCGCCTGGGGGGCAGCCTCAATTAACGCCTGGGGGGCAACCTCAAGGTACACAAATTGTGTCTGGGGGGCAACCTCAAGGACAGTACGTACCCATGGTGCAGTACGTTCCTCAAGGTCAACCCCAGCCTCAATATGTACCCCAAGGTCAACCCCAGTATCAATTTATACCTCAAGGTCAACCCCAGTATCAGTACATGCCTCAAGGGTATCAACCCCAAGGTCAGTACTCGAACCAAGGTTTCCAACCACCCCAAGGTCAATCTTATGTTCAAGGAATGGGAAATGTACCTTTCAATTATCAATCCTACCCTCAACCTGGTTATGGTCCCCCATATCCTCAACCTGTAATGGGTCCGTACCCCGAAATGAACTTAGTGTGGGATCCATCGCAAACTCAACAGGTGTTGTAGCCAAATGTACAGTTGTCATCTCAAACTGGACAACCCTTAGTTTCTGGTTCACCCCAGCAACCAGTCCAGTCTAACATTCAAACTTCTGTACCTTCAGTAGTTTCTCAGTCTGGGCCTACTGCGCTTCGTACTCCATCTCAAACGACTGTTGCAACTGCCGCAACATCTGTTCAATCTACCCCACCTACTTCTGGAGTATCGACAGGTCCGGTTTCTACTGTTCCTGTATCTACTCCTCAGACTTCTTTACGACTGTTTGGATCTACGATTCAAACTACGGTTCAGATGCCTGTAGGACAATCTGGTTTAAGTACGGTTGTCACAAGTCAACCACAATTCACTTATCAACCATACCAGGGACAGTACCAATTCGGTCCTGTTGTGCAGCAGCCAGTCTATCAGTATCAACCGTACCCTGGGTACACTTATCAACAACCTCAACAACCCCAATACGGTCCGGTTAATCCTGGTTTTCCGGGAGGATACAATATCCCGAACGCAATTCCTATTCCAAGTTATCCCGGATATCCTCCTCCTGGGGCTGGTCTCATGACCTAGAGTTTTAGGGATCCTAATCGGCAGTTACCATTTATCACAACTTTGGACTTGCCTGACTTGTCGCGCCTAACGAACGATCCTATTAATTATCTTCCATTTTGGCCGCCAATGCCGAATAAGTTGCCCAGTGACATTCCCAAGTTTGAAGGTAAATCAGGAGAGGACCCGTCGAATCATGTGATGACTTGCCACCTCTGGTGTGCGTCGAACTCCATTTCAGATGATTCGATCTGTCTTAGACTTTTCCAGCGCACTCTGATTGGTCTCGCGGCCAAGTGGTACATTGAGTTACCACGAGGCACTTTTTATAATTTTAGTCAGTTAGCTACCTCGTTTTTAACACACTTTCAGTTTCCCATCAGATATGACAATGGCACGGAATTACTAACTTCGTTAAAGCAATCGGCGTCCACTTATATTTCCGATCATATACATGAATGGAGACGTCGACGGCGTTTAGTGAAGGTATTTATTCCGGATCAGATTTTGGCTGAGTGGTTTGTAAAGTCTTTGTTACCAAAGATCACTGAAGATGTTGCTAAAGCCGGAGTTGTTACTGAGGAGCAAGTAATTGCTCAAGCACAGTACCTTGACTTGGTCTATACTCAGTCAGGTACGTTACACGAAAAGATCCCCGATCTTCCCAAGTCAAATCAAATCGCTGCAGCTTCTTCAGGATCTCATGCCGCTGACGGTATGATTGGTATGGTTAACACTAAAAGTAAGAAGAAGTCTTCCAAGAACTCTTCTCCTATAATAACCTTGCCTGATTCCCCAACAGGAGATTTTTCTGCAGAAATTTTCGCCGATATTCACGTTGTAGAGTCATCTACAGCTAAATCAAAATCCAGTGGAAAGAAGAAAGAAAAGAAGAAGAATAAAATGGACAAAAATTCAAAGGAGAAACCTGAAAAGGCGGAATCCAATGACGAAAAGCGCAAACCTCATTATCCTTGTCTCATTTGTGACGAAGATCATTTTACAAGAGACTGCCCTCATCGTGCAGAGGTTGCGAAGATTGTCAAAGGTTCCCAAACTCCTGCTGTCTTGAAGGATCCATTTCCAAGTCAAGACAGTAAGATGATAGGTTCATCCTCGAGTGCCAATGAAGAACCCATATTGATGATGTCCCATGTAAGGATTGCGACTCGATCGCAAGATTATGGTAGTAAAAGTCCTGTTGATGGCAAAGAAGCAGAATCTTCTCATTCTAATCCATCAACCTCAGCTCCCGGTTCCGATCCACTACAGATTGAGAAACCTAACCCGGACTTAGTAATCAAACTGCCTGCCAAGGGTATACTTCGAAAGTCTGCTTTCAATCCACATGCGAGAGCGGCCCAGAATTATAACATTGTTGAGGATTTAGCTGTTTCACCCTTAGCAATGTCGGCTTTGGAAGTGCTGCAATCATGCCCAGCACAACGTAAATAACTTTTGTCGGCTATAGGAGCTGTTGACATTCAGGACCCGAACCTAATAATTTTCGATCTAGAAAATAGTACACCGCGGTTGCCTCATCAAATGGCTTTCCAGATCCCAGTGATAGTCAAAAACAGGCCTATTCATCGGACTGTAATTGATGAGGGAGCCTCAACGTGTATTATGTCGATACAGTGTTGGAGATCACTTGGTTCTCCTTCGCTGAATCAATCCCCGACAATTCTTAAGGTCTTTGATGGCCGTGGGTTTCATCCTTTTGGCATTCTACAGGATTTGCCTATAGGGGTTGAAGGAAAAACCGTTAATCTAGATGTGGAGGTGGTTGATGCCCCTCTAGATTACAACCTTCTATTGGGTCGAAGTTGGTCTTACGCTATGCCAGCGGTCGTTTCATCGGTCTTTCGAGTAATAAAGTTTCCACATAATGGAAAGATCGTAACAATAGACCAGCTGGCTTACTTTTCATCCGACCCAGCCTCTTCTGAGAGTATACAGCATGTCGGTAAAATGACTATCCCATATAAGGATGTTGGAGTAGGACTAGTTAAAGATTCCGGTTTACTGGGAACTTTTCCTTTTCCTCCAATCAACGCACCATCTTCGTTTGCATCCATTCATATGATTACATCAGACACCATTGTTTATGATGATCCTTGGATCATTCCTTCTGAATCTGAGATAGACTCATTTGGTGATGCTATGCCTTTGAGTCCATATGAAATTGCCTATGAAGCCGTGTAGTCTTTTGCCGACCCATCTTCAACCGAAACTGACTTAATGAATGTGGTCCGTGAGGAATCACTTTTCACATCAACCTTGGATTTAATCACGTTTCTTGAACTTGTTCATTCTGACGAGCAAATTCGCGAAATCCTATGTGTAGATGATTTACCATGGGAAGATCTCCATCACAGATCTTCGTTTTTACCCGAGAATGATCGTTTTGAAAATGATTTCTCATCAATTTTTACAACTGAATATGTCAAGGAACCTCAGAGTCCAATGAAACATCTTGATTCAGAGTTAAATTTGGGAAACATCTCCCGAACTGTTCCTATTGACATTTCGGTTAAGCCTGGAATTGTTGAGAACATTCATATAGGTGCCTTGTGTACAGATGACGAAATTCAAATATATAAGGCCCTATTTCAAGAATTCCGCGACGTGTTTGCCTGGTCTTATGAGGAAATGCCAGGAATTGATCCCGCGATTTTTGTTCATGAGATCAAGACTTACCCGGACGCTAAACCCGTCCGGCAACGTTTGCGTCAGATTCACCCAAGAAAAGCTGCTGCAATTAAAGCAGAAGTTGAAAAACTGTTGAAAGCAGGTTTCATTTATCCGATCTCGCTAACGGATTGGGTATCGAATATTGTTCCTGTTAACAAAAAGTAGGGAACAACAAGAATATGCATCGACTATAGGGACATTAATCGAGCCTGTCCAAAGGACAATTACCCAACTCCCTATATCGATCAAATCATTGATGATTGTGCCGGCAGCGAAATATTTTCCTTTATGGACAGTTTTTCCGGTTACAATCAAATCAATATTCTACCTGCCGATCAACCAAAAACAGTTTTCATTTGTCCATGGGGGACATTTTCTTATTGCAAATTACCTTTTGGGCTCAAGAATGCCAGAGCAACTTTTCAAAGGGCGATGTCTTATGCGTTTCATGACATCAAGCACATTATGCAACCGTATCTCGATGATTTTCCTGCTCATTCCTTACATCGAGCTGATCACCTTGTCCATTTACGAGCAATCTTTATGAGGTGTAGGCATTATCGGATTCGGTTGAACCCACAAAAATGTGTCTTCTGTATAGAAATGGGTCGGTTGCTGGGATTTGTAGTTTCGAAAGCCGGCATTCGTGTTGATCCCTCAAAAGTCGAAGCTATCATTAAATTGCCTCCTCCTTCGAGTCTTCGCCAACTCCAAAGTTTGCAGGGGAAAGCAAACTTTTTACGACGATTCATTCCTAACTACGCCGAGGTTACAAAGGGTTTTACCTGGTTGTTGAAATAGAACACTCAATTCTATTGGGATGAGATAGCTCAGAAATCTTTTGATGCACTCAAACACGCGTTGACCCATGCACCGTTGTTGCATCCTCCCAACTACAACCAGGATTACTTCTTGTATCTCACCACCTCTTTCCACCATTGGAATGGTCTTAGTTCAGGAAGATGAATTCGGAACGGAACATGTGATATATTACCTTAGTCGCACGTTGAATCCAACTGAGCTAAAATACTCACATGTGGAGAAATTGGCATTGGCAGCCGTTCAAGCTGTCCAACGTTTTCGTCACTACATTTTACTTCGTAAAACTACAGTAATTTCGGATTGCAACCCTATGATATACATTTTGACCAAGCAATTGCTAGGGGGCAAGTACTCTAAATGGATCGTTATCCTGTAGGAGTTCGATTTGGAATTTGAGAAATCCAAGTCTAAGAAATCTTTAGTTTTTGTGGAGTTAATGTGTGACTTCCCGCGTGCTGACACGGAAACTGTGGAGGAGGAGCCCATTGCGGACGAATCCTTGTTGCTAATCAACACTTTAGATCCGTGGTATGGGGATATCATCATTTATCTCCAGACCCAATCCTTTCGGCCAGAAATTTCAAGGTCGGAACGTCGTAAAATTCGATTCCAGTCCCAACAATACAGAATTATTGGAGATACTCTTTATCGCCGTGGGGCGGACTCTGTTTTTCGACGTTGCTTAACTCACGAGGAAGCTGAAAAGGTTCTAAATGACTGTCACTCTGGGGCATGTGGTAGTCATATGTCTGGGTATGCCACAGCCCAAAAGATATTGCGCGTTAGCTACTTCTGGCCATCCTTGTTTAAACATTGTATTACTGCGGTCCGAAAATGCCACAACTGTCAAGTGTTTGATCGAAAGATGCACGCTCCACCTGCTCCTCTCCACCCTATAATTGCCGTTGGTCCTTTTGCCAAATGGGGTATCGATTTTATTACATTTAACCCTCACTCAGTCGGGGGGCATGCGTATATCATCTTGTCACATGGAATGAGTCGATCTTGCGGACAAGATAGACCTTCCTAGAATCTAAAGAAGACCTAATGACAAGCAAACCAACCAAACACTATCTTTCTCTAAATATGCTTTTAAACAATAGAAAACAAGTGTTTTTGAGGCCTACCTTAGGTCCAACGCAAGTTTGTGGATGCCCTCGCTCCTTTGATCCAAATGCTCCTTTTTGCGAATTTGCAAACACAAACAAGGCAAACAAATTAAATAGCACCTGAAAAGCCATTTGCATAAAACATATTTAACATGAAAGTCAAGGAGTCCATGAAACAAATAACATAAGATACTTGTTGAGAAAAATGAGTTTGATTGTATTAATTCAAAAGAAGAAGAACCTTACAACCTTTGCCTTGACGCTGTACAAGCTCCTCCCAGGGTCCAACAAGATGTCTCGTCTACTTTGGCAAGTTTCACTCACTCTCCAATGGAACCAAGAGGTATGTGATCTCTCCTCTCAAGCTCAACCAAAGAGTCTTAATTTCACCAACATTTACCCTCAAAATGTTCAGCTTCTAACTTCCCTAGTCCTCACCCCAATGCTTGTATTTATAGTGCAATGGAGGGAAGTTACTAGGTCCTCCTTCAAAGGGATAAAGCCCTCCTTCAAAGGGATAGCTCCTTTAGTCAAGGGATTAGCTCCTTCTCTTTTGGGATGCATGAACCACCTCAGAGCGAACAATCCACGTCAAAATTCCTTCTAGAATCCTCTAGAATTAACCCAAAGTGAGTTTTTTAGGATAAAATTTGCGCCTTTTGACTTTCACAGGGGTACGCACCCACCCCTTTACAGACAGAGCGTGCAGATACGCAGTTGACACGAACAAAGGGTGCGGGCTCGCAGGTGACAGTAGGAGAAAGTGCGGAACCAGAGCTTTTATGATTTTCAATGTCTTTCTCTTATTTTCAAAGCTTGAATTAAAGAGCTGAGGTCTAGGACTTGTTTAGGAGGACAGTATAAGTGATGATGGACTCATATTGACTGCAAATAATCATGATGACGATATTTTTGTGTAACAGATTGCCCCCTAAAGTGCGAAGTCTGTAGTAGATGAGGATTTTCAATTATCATATAGAAAGAGTGAAGTACTTTATCATTTCGAGGATTATCTTGTGGAGAGCCCGGTCGGAACCTGTAAAAACATTCAAGTGCAAGATATATATATGAGATCATATCATCGCTGAGGTAGACATTCCCATACTCAGATCAAAACTAACTAGAAAACTATCTACTGCTCTGATATAGGAATGATCTTGTAAGACATCACAAGTATAGACTCATGTGAACACAGTATGGATGCAGCCATCTGTTTATGAATAGTCCACAATATAATGAATACAAAATTCCTCGCAGCCTGGATGGTGGAAACTAGATCCAGGGTCTTCATTTCTACTTCTCGAAATAGTACGATTATATCCATGCGAATAAATGTGTTGAAGTCGAACATGGTAGAAACCACTTGATTACCAGTCAATGATGTAAACCGTTAACAAGTGTGAGAGAAACCACCAATGATGTCAATGACTCTCAAAGTACCCAGTACAATCCATGAGATGTGAATAGATGTGTTGATGTCGAACATGTCACGGAATCCTTTGATCGAAAGTCAATGATGTAAACTATCGTCAAAGGCGAGAAACCTGCCATTGAGGCATGCAGATCCCAAGGTACTGACGATTCCTATATCATCTTTCTAGATAATGAGCTGAAGTTGATAGAAAGTGATCCGTCGTAGGCAAGCCCACAACACGAAATCATAGATCAAGTCGAAGAAATTTAGTTGCAAGGACTGACTCAGGGATGGTCAAGATGGATGATAGATATTTTGTAGATGAATGGCTTATTGGCAGTGACCTCTTGAACACATAACGACACGACAGATGGTTTGGTGACAATTGACCCAAAGTTAATACCCAGACACCGGCTGAAGACTTTCAATGTGTTTTGATCAACTGTTAGGCAAAGGATTTCCCAACCCAGGTGAATGAAAGTGTCGTGTTCAAGAGTGGTTACAAAGTATGACAAACAGGCTCATTTTTCTCTCTTTTCCCCCACCATTTCTGGCAAGTACCTCTTTATTTTTGACAAGCTTGAGGAGGATAACATTTGCTTAATTATAAGCTCATCCTTCGGATGAGTCCAACTTAGTTTAAATTCGAACCCTAAGAAGGAGTGGTTCATTCCTGTTTGTAATTGAACAGGTCCTTTACTGTGAAATTTTAACGAGTCCAGTATAGGAGAAACTCGGCGTTTTTCAATTTTAGAGAGTCTGAAAAAACTAAAGAAGACTCCAGGGTTACCCTTTTTCGTAAATTTGTGTCTCACAAGCCCGAAAAAGTATAAAATAATACCTGAGAGAACCACTTGATCTTTTACAACCAAGGAGTACTTTTCGTCATTAGTGCCACTGATCCGAAAAAGTAAAAAAGTGATCAACGACACGTCGTTTTATAACCAATATCAAATTTGAAACGACAAAAATCTGACAATCTTTTCATGTTTTTACGGTCGGAAAAGAGCTGTAAGTGGACCGTCTTTTAATTCTGTTTTAACGAGTGTAAAAGAAACGCTCGGCAATCTTTTCATGTTTTAGGAGTCAGAAAAGGGCTTAAAGATGACTCTACTTGTTTTTTCGTCGAAAATGATAGATTTCACCTGAATAATCCATTATTCTGCACAAAAACACAAACATTACTCATACCTATTTGAAATGGATAAAAATGTCGCAAAATACCTTTTCAAAGTGAAACATAAACAAATTTGCAATTCATTTACTCAAAAAACTTATACAAAGGGGTTTTGACAATTCATTTTTACCATTTGAGTTTGGGTGAGAAAATAGTGCTTTTGCTCAGAAAACTTCCCGTGAATATTGTGGAAAATCCAATCGTCGTAATCGAACGCCGTCTTCTCCAAGTATTCCACATCAACTTACTCTTCATTTTTAACCATTTCATTTCCTGTTTTAGTCATGCATTTTATTTTTTGGAGGGTTTTTAGGCTAAATTTCCGCGCGCAGCGGCCCGCAGGTGTAACACTGATAACCCGCGGGCCCCGAATTTTTATCCATTGGGAAAAAGCCAGGGGCCCGCACCTTCCATGTAGACGAAGCGCGTACCCACACACTGTGTCTAACCTGGAGGGTGCGTACCCCACCGCAAGGGTTTTTAACCCAAAAATTCTCAAAAATCGACCAAACAAAATGATTCCTAGAAATTTAATTAATCTTTTTACTTGATGCAGAGAGTACATCATGCTAGATTGGCGCGAAAGAGAGCATGAGGACATGGATGCTGCCACATGGAATCATCAGCCTTTACTTGATGCTTTGAGGGCGTGCGGCTTGTACAAATTCTAGACCATTCCTGGCATGAGGGCTCAGGTGGATTTCTTACAGTGGCTGGTTGACAGGTGGAGCGTACAGGAGCAGTGCTTCTTCATTGGTGGTCACCAGCTCGAGATCGAGCCGGCAGACATATACTTCTTGACTGGTTTGCCTAAGAGAGGTGAAGACTTGACTCTATCTGGGACTAGGCCAGGTAGCCAATCTGTTGATAGCCTCAGGCTAGAGTACTGCAACAACCAGGCTAGAGGCAAAGGGATAGACATAAAGACCATATCCCGTCCTGAACTCATGGTGATTGCGTTTACTGTCACCAGACTTTGCGGAGCTGCCGCATTACATATTGCCACCGGATCCCAGATGCGTATGGCAGTTGATTGCTTTCAAGGCACCATCTACAACTGGTGTGATGTTGTGTTGGCCAATCTGAAAGGCCAATTGACCATGGACAAAGAAGGACGACTAAAGACCTTTGGTTATGGGGCTTTAGTCGTGAGTTTTGGCCTGGAGAGGGTTCCCATGTTGATCCCGCAGCACCTTACTGTTGGAGCTGGGCTTCCTCGAGAGCCCAAACTGATGCGATGGGTCACAGTCATGGCCCGTCATCCAGACGAGGGGACAGAAGTTGTTCGATTCAAACCTGAGTATTTCCAATGGCTAGAAAACCAGGTATTTTCTATTCAGGACTTCCCTTATGCTGGGGTAGATTTTCGTGGTGACCCAGACATGGTTCTTCCACTAGGAGAGCAGTGGGATGACTCAGGTAAAATCCTTTTCAACATTTTTCCTATTTTAATTTTTTTTTATTATTTTTCCATCGTCTCAAAACTGATAGTAAATATTTGAAATGCAGATGTGGGTCCACAGCGACCAGCCGCTCTCCGGCCTTTCGAGAGGAAACAACCAGTTGCACCCTTGCCAGCCCCACACGACGAATCAGCAGAGGTTTTGGCCGAGTTGGAGGGTCATTTAGAGCGTTTGACAGGAGATATTCCCGAGACCACTATAGATGACATTCCTCGTCGACTTCAGCGCTATGTGATTGGAGTCCCAGTACCTTTTAGGAGGTTCCTTTGCAAGGTGGCCTGGGCAGTGGTTTCTTATAGAGATCATCACCAGTGATAAGATGATCGCCTATTGCAGGCACATATGACATTTTTGTTTTTTGTACTTATCATTTTTGTCGATCATAAGGTGTTTTTCAACCTATGATCGGGGACGATGTATTTTTTGACACACTTCTATATATATATCACTATTACCGGCTTATCTTGTAAATCATGTTATGGAATGGTTTTAAATTTACATGTATGATTATTGCAAATGTCTACTTAACATTCGAGAAGCAATTTCATCTGCTAATGTATTTAAAGATCTTGGAATATGCTGATATTCAATATAATCAAACTCACGTTCCAAGAGATACACTCTCAAAAACAATCTCAGTAACATTGGATTTCTAATGGCATACACTCTATTAAGTTGTAATACAACGAGTTCAGAATCTAACCTCACTATCAAACTCCGAATCCCAAATGAAATAGATTCAGATAATAACTCAATCACTGCACTATACTCTGCAATGCTGTTTGTTGTTTGACCGAGGCTTACCCCATGCATAGAAACTAACTCGTCAGAGGGTGAATAGATAACCCAAGGTGCGGAAGAAATGTTCCGTGTATTACGATAAGCGCCATCAGAAAATCCAATGTATGTTTGGAGAGGCATCGACATCTGCAATATCAAGAGTAAAACCAAGATAAGCAGGAATAATGACGAAAAAACACTCTCTAAGCTAAGCACACTTTTTAAATTAAAACACACCAGCTAGAAAGAAAAACTAACCTAACTAAAAAATCTCCATACCCATTCTTTTAAGCATAATACCTCTTCAAGTAAAGACCATTTCTAGGTTTACCTAAAGAGTCCCCGTCAAAGTCTACCAAATCATAGGCCCCTTTTGCAAGCTTTCGCTTGACAATATAGGAAC
The DNA here is from genome assembly GCA_031772625.1 of Pinus tabuliformis. Taxonomy (NCBI): domain Eukaryota; kingdom Viridiplantae; phylum Streptophyta; class Pinopsida; order Pinales; family Pinaceae; genus Pinus; species Pinus tabuliformis. The sequence continues at coordinate 1,380,915,139 of CM062818.1, read as the reverse complement.
CATGCCACATAGGAACGAATTTTCCAGCACCTAATTTATCATTAGCTTGATCATACAATAACACTAGGTCTCCTTCCGAAAAATTCCGAGGGGTCACATTTCGATCATACTGAGCTTTCATACGTTTTGCGTGAGTCTCGATCGCCAATGCAGCATCACGTCGATTCTCATCTAATTGAGCCAAGTATAACAAACGCTTTTCCTCTTCGGAAGTAGCTGGAAGTAACTCGATTGCCATTTGTAGTGATGGGATTTCGCATTCAATGGGTAACACATCTTCCAGACCATAAACTAGTTGGAAAGCAGTGAACCCTGTTGATGTTTTCACTGAAGTTCGGTATGCCCAAAGTGCTGAGAATAGCATGTTGTGCCAATTCGACCGATGAATGCCAATGATTCGTCGGATCATGATAACTAAAACTTTGTTGATGGACTCAACCAGACCGTTAGCTTGTGGATAATAAGGAGTTGAGCTATCGTGATGGAAGCCAAGCTGGCTTGTGAGTTCTGTCATCATAACATTTCGAAAATGGCGCCCATGTTCAGTGATCATCGCTTGTGGGACACCAAACCTAGCAATTATTTGATTGAACACGAAAATTGCAGCTGTTTTGTCGTCTGCCTCGAATGTAGGCATCGCCTCGGCCCACTTAGTAAAATAATATACCCCAGCATCAGCTAACCAAGAAGTGACTATGGAACTACTGATCACAAGATCCACACAAGGCTCCAAAATTCGAGTGTATGCAAAATTTTCGAGGGTGTTTGTCGCAGTGACAGCAAGATGATAATGAGAAACTATTACAATGTCTTGCGTCAATCCTGAAGCAGACCCTGCACTGTAAACTTGTTCTCCTACTCACACTGTTGCTCTGACCAATACTTATCTAATTCAAGCCTCCACCTTCCTCTTATTTCCATGCATAATTCAAGAGAAATTAAGGTCCTAAATAATAGGGAAATTCCCTATTTCCTAGCCCAAATCCCAAGGAATTGATCACCTGCATCAATGTCAAGTCCATACACTCAACTAGTATACAATTGATGATTACAATGTGCCTTTTCCTCCACTCCGGCTAGGAAATTTGAATTCCATCCATGTATGGAACATTTTTAGTTGATTGAATAGTATAACTAAGAGATCACAAAGTTAAAAACAGTTCTTCTACTCAACTGACCTTCAAGTGACTCAACTAAGGACTTGAGCTCAGCTAACTGAGTTGAACTAAAAATAACTAAGATAAATTGCTAAATTTTAGCAATCACTACATGCACAACTTTACTCCAAGCCTATAAATCAAATTTACTTAGCTAACTAGTATACAATTCCATGTCACACAAGTTAGCTTCCATCCAAGTCATCCTGCTGATGTGGAAAATTGAATTACTAAATTTAACTAAGGCACAAGTCCAATTAGCCTTTCTTTCTATAAATTCTAAAAATGTGTGAACTCAAGATATATATTCATCCTTGAGAATTGCTACATCTAGGTGCATATCAAATGCTATTTTAGTTTCCTTATCTAATGCACCATGGAAGAGTTATGGATCACCCCATTCCCATGAATGTTGTAGAATGCACCTCGTTTCTCTTGCTGCAAATATCATATTAATTACAGGTGTTTGAGTTTACAAATTTTCTTGCTTGGATATGAGATTACCCTTGGGAATTGGAAAATTTTAAAAGTTTTTTTTTTTTTGTTTGCTGAAGCAAGAGTCATACCTTCATAATCATTAAAACAGAAAAGTATTTACATAGAATACAACCATCTACATGGAAACATGGATTTTAAACAAACACTACTTTCTAGAAATCCTAGGGTCACGAGTTAAGTGTTAAAACTCCGACCCTAATCCACAAAACTACACCACCCAAAATGGTAACAAGTACCAAGGCCACATAGGCAACCTGAAAAAGCTGAAAAAGGGGGAGAAAGCCTGTTAATTTTTTCCTTCAGAACACCTAGCTCCCACAAACTGCAGCAGAGGACCTCACATAACCAAGTCTCCCGCCAAAAAATCGTTTGGAAGCATGAGTGTGCACGACAGATTCTTGACCATCGATCCTCAATTGATCCAATGGTAGAGGTAAATATCGCGCCGCCTAGAAGTCCGCCCTTTAACCTTATGGCCCCACAGACAAGCTCATTAGATCACAACCGTAGATCCACCGGACTTGATCCTACGGCGGAGGATCATATCGCACCGAGCAAAAGAGCTGCTAGTTAATGTGCGATAAGGGTGGAAAGAAAAACCGCCCCACAGCCACATGTCACCCGAGGAGTGTGATCGCTCCCAAATTTTGAAAGCCACTTCCCACCCGAGAGGCCCCCGATATACCAAAAACCACTCCGCTAGCGGATTCGCAACCTTTGACAACGTATTAGGAATATTCATGTCACCTTTGGAATCCAGATTCCGACAGCTACCACTTTCACTTTTTCCACCGTATGTGAGCCTGAGCAACATACTACCCCTTCCCTCTAAACGACTACTGTGGTAGTAGACTCCTCCTAGCAACATAAGAATAAACGAGAAAAGGTAAAACTTGCACCTCATAAATCAACCAAATTATTAGATAGAGCTTCCATTGTTTTGGTACGGTACACCATCATATCCTCGACTACTTGGGTGTCGCACTGATCCATGAAACTATCCTAAGGCAACCTATTCCCACCCATCGTAACCCTATACATGGTACATTTCACACCTTGATTAGCCAGTAGATCAGCAAGTTTATTGGCCTGCCTTCACACATGGTTAAAATTGACCGTGCGTAGGCCTCTGAGGTGGAGCTGAATCCTTTGGAAGACTTGGATCAACCTCTAGTGTTTTGAAACCTTCTCCGGCTTCGAGCCCCAACTAATTTTTTTGTCTGTGTTGATAATTATCTCAGAGTTAGCTTCTATAATTACATTCTGTTGGTTATCCTGCACCAGGAGATCTAAGCACTACTCCAGAGCCATGGCTTCTGCTATATTGTTTGTAGCTCTGCCTAAATGTCCATGGAAGATGGAAAGGATATTACCCGTATCATCCCTTAACACCCCTCCAAAGCCCGCACTGCCTGGGTTGCCTTTAGAAGCGCCATCTATGTTATATTTTAGAAAGCCCAAAGGGGGAGGATGCCAGAATTCCTGCTTGGAAACCATAGCCAAAACCCTTCTGTTCAGGCCCTGCGACATAAGCCCCTCCATTCCCAACAGTCCCAGAATCATCAAGTCAACATCAGAGGGTGGATTTTTAGGGATGTTTCGCACTATGGTACCCACCGTCTCTTTAAGTTGAGTCAAAGTCTGCTTCAAAAGACAATAAAGGGATCTTTTTTCATTTTTGAAAATTCTATTATTCCTTTCTTTCCAGATATTCCAAATAATGAAGCTAGGTGTAAGAGCCCAAGCAGCACCAAGAATTTCATTATCTGAGTAATTACTTCTCCACCTAGTAATTGTGTTGAAGATACACCCTCTGTCCCTGTCACTCCTTTGGAAGATGTTAGCAAAATATTCCCACAAACTAGAGGTAAAGATACAATTATTGAGGAGGTGTTCCATAGTTTCTTCTTGGGCTTCACAGAGCTGGCATCTGGAAGGCCCCAGCACACCCCTTTTCCTTATGTTATCCCAAGTCAGAATTCTCTTATGATAAACAAGCCACATGAAGAGTTTAATCTTCATCCAGCCTTGATGCCTCCATAGATTTTTCGATATTCTATCCGGAGCAAGAGGGTCCATCTCGTGTAGTTTGCGTTTAGCCTCCTTAAGATTAAAGGTACCCTCATTATTGTTGCCCCACCTCAATTGGTCATGCCCCCCTGTCACTAAGATCTTCCTTTGTTCCAGTATCCGCATGAGAGCCTCAGATTTAGTTTTCAAGGGGTTATCTTCCCCGTAAATCATATTCCTCCACTTTCTCCATTTACTTGCATTATTATTTTGCTCCCAAAAATCTTTGACCCATGATAACCCTTTGATGTCTGTCTCTCTTTTGAGGTCTAGAAAGGGCTCATTTAGTAGTATTAGTTCTTTTTTCCATTTATCTTCCCAAAAAAGTGCCAAATCCCCCTCTTTGATTTCCCAGAAGCTATTCTTTTGAACTAAGCCTCTGTTCTCCTAGGCCTTATTCCAGATGTATGAGCCCTTTATGTTGCCAGACATCCTTATATGATTGTTATTGTCGCAAATGTTGGCATATTTTTCTGTCCAGATACTAGCTCCTTGGGCCTTTGGTTCTTTGACCCATCTCCACCATAACTTAGCTCCTAAATCCCTGCTTAGAACCTCTGGATCATCCATACCCAAACCTCCTTGAATTTTGGGTTTGCAAATCTTTTCCCAAGCAACTAAGGCGCATTTCCTTTTTTCCTCCCTTTTTCCCCAGAGAAAGTCTCTTTGAATAGTTTTGAATTGTTGTAAGACTCCTTTTGGTACCGGGAGTGCTGAAAGCATAAAAACTGGGATAGATTGTAGAACAGCCTTTGTAAGCACCAGCCTGCCAGCCAAGTTTAAAGATTTGATGGTCCAATTCCTGATTTTAACCTGCATATTATTAATCACCAGTTCCCAGATACTGTTATGAAGAGGTTTAGAAGTAAGGGGGACTCCCAAATATTTTGAAGGAAGAGAATCTCTTTGAAAGCCTAGAATTCTGGAGATATTCCTTTGTATAGCAATATCAGTATTAAAGAAAAACATTTTAGATTTAGAAAGATCAACCTACATACCTGTGGCCAAACCAAATTCATTTAGAAGTTGTTTGTATGCCAAATATTCTTTGACTATAGGAAGTCCCTGCAACATGGTATCATCCACAAATTGTTGATGAGTCAAAGTCTGTCCATTCCCAAAAAGTTGAAGACCCTTGATTTTGCCTTCTGCTTTTGCTTGCTTAATCGATCTACCAAGTCCTTCCATCATGAGTATAAAGAGAAAGGGAGAGAGTGGATCTCACTGCCTAAGGCCTCTTGAGGGAATACAAATCTCGGAGGGAGAGCCATTTACCAAAATTGAAAAGCTAGAAGAAGTTACCAAAGCCATGACCTATCTAACCCAATTATGATCAAACCGAAAAGAAATAAGAACCCTCTTGATATAGGTCCAATTCAGCTTATCATAGGCTTTAGCTAGGTCCAGCTGCATGATCATTCTAGCCTTCCCGTTGCTAGTCAGTGAGTGCACCACCTCCTGTGCTTGAATGATGTTATTGAGAATTTGTCTACCTTCCACATAGCTAGATTGCTCCCCAAAAACTAGGGTGGGGAGAAGAGGTTTGAGTCTATTAGCTACAACCTTGGATATAATCTTGTAAACCACATTGCACAATGCTATGGGTCGAAACTTATCAGGAGTAAGAGCATTATCTTGTTTAGGGATCAGTGAAATGAAGGAGGTGTTGAGGGCCTTTAGGATAGTTCTATTCCCCCTGGAATCTTCTACCACATTCAGAATATCTTGTTTAACAATATTCCAGCATGCTTTAAAGAAGTCCACATTAAAACCATCAGGACCCGGTGCTTTACCATTTTGCATTTCCTTGATGACTTCACTGATTTCCTCTTCAGTTACTGGCTTGTTGAGGTTGAGATTATCCTCTCTGGACACTAGTCTTGGTATATGTCTTGCGATATCCTTAATGAAAGGCTCTCTGTTTGGAATGATTTCCTGTGCAATCCCCCTAAAGTGTTGAACTAAAACCATCTCAACTTCTTCATGGGCACTGACTAGTTTCCCTTCCTCATCCTTAATCGGGGAGATTCTATTATGAGCCTGGTTTGCCAAGGTTGACCTGTGGAAAAATCTGGTATTTCTTTCCCCTTCCTTTAACCATTGCACTCTAAATTTTTTTCTCCAGAATATTTCCTCTTGTTTGCATAAGTTCTCCCACTCGTGCTGAAGATTGGTGGCTCTATCATTGCTGATTTTTATCAAAGCCAACGCTGATATGGGATTGGTTGAGTATCTGTAGTTTTCTTTCAACATATTTTTTTTCCTTCAAAAATATTGCCAAACTCTTTCTTTTTCCACTCTTTAAGCCTTAGCTTTATATGTTTTAGTCTTTTATGAAGAAGGAACATATTTGTACCCTGAATATGAAGATCTTCAGACCACCAACTTGAAATGTTGTTAATAAAATCTGGATGGGTGAGCTAGATATTCTCAAATCTGAAAGGTCTATTCCTGGGAGTACCAATGCCCCTGATCTCTAGTTGAATTGGCCAGTGATCAGAACCTCCAAAGGGCAGAATCCTTGCCTCCATTCCAGTGTCATTGAGGATAAGGTCCTCTGATATGATGAATCTATCTAACTTTGAGGCCACCAGAGACTCTCCTCCTCTCCTATTGTTCCAAGTAAAGAGACCATTACTTGTATCAATGTCAACTAGTTCCATAGTGTCCAAAAAAGATTGAAAAGCAAAGACATCTTTGGTGAGAGCTTTGGTGCCCCCTTTTTTCTCTGATAGTGATTTGATCATGTTGAAGTCCCCACCCAAAATCCATGGAATCCCAACATATCTCTCTCTGAGATCCATAAGAGAATCAAGGAGTCTCAATTTGTCATCCATTCTCTAAGGGCCATAAACATTCGTTACCAGATAGATCTCCCTATCCCCCACAGGTTGCATTACCAATGATAGATAATTTCTGGAAGCTTCAACATCTATTATACCAATCTTTAGGGGATTCCAAAGAGTAAGAATGCCACCTGCTGTATTTTCTGCCTTGACTTCTAGAAACTCAAAATTACTGAGCCATTTACTATGAAGTTCTTTAATTTTTTGTATAGAACATTTAGTTTCCTGGATAAATATAATATCCGGAGCTTCTTGTTTCATTCTGTTACTAAGTGATCTTTGCTTCCTTTTACTACCTAGACCCCTGATGTTCCAAGAAGTAAGCTTCGTCATTAAAGATTAGTGAAAGAGTAACTAGTTAGGTCTTTCATCTTACCTGAATCTATCATTAGCTTTCCACACTCCATCAGCAGCTCATTCTGCTTTTTTCTGCCTCTTTTCTTTCTTGGGCCTCGAGGTGCTAATCCTGGTGTGTTTTTTATAGATTTCACACCTTCGTTGCCATGTTGCCTAGCCTTTTCACCCCACTAGCCTGGGTTTTCCATAAGTACAGTTGTTGTACTCTAGAGAACTCTTCTTGAGGTAACAAATCTAACCCTCCCATGGTTCCCTGTTTCAAGAACCCTTCCAAATCTAGGTGCTCTCTATCTAAAATCTCCTGCAACTCCTGATCCTCCATTTCCATCTCACTCTGGGTCATTTCCTGGTCCATATCCCGTTCTACATCGCTCATCATAGCCTATTTCTGTATGTTATTGACCTTTGGTTGGTATTTTTCATCCTCTGTCTCCTTGTCCTCTGGATTTACCTCTATTCCATGATCTACTTTTATTTCCTCTTCTTCCTCCCCAACATGAATACAATGTTAATCCCTAGAGAATAGGACTATTTGATTCTATCTCTTGAAATTGATTTCTAAAATTAGATCTGATCTGACAACTTTTCATTAAATTGATGGGAATATTAACAAGGAAATATATATATATATATATATATATATATATATATATATATATATATATATATATATATATATATAAGTAGACGTAGAGATAAATTTCTTGGTGACATTCATATCGGAAGATCACCAACATTAATTCTATTGTAGGTCGCTATATTGCTTTTTGTTAACATTTGGGTTCACAATATTCTCCATATTTTTACTACATGTTATCATCTCGTGTTTTCTTATAACATTTGGCCTCAAAGTATTTGTTTCTCTATCTATGAATTGGTAGTGCATTTAGGTCTTCTGGTCTAGATTTGGGGGACATATCCTTCAACAAACTCTGGAAATATCAATTGAGGTAGTTGCTTGTCTTTTGAGTGTATCTATTTGGCATGTTTAGAAATTAATGACATCAACATAATCCTTTTGGTACTAGTTGTTTTTTTTGCAATAATCCTGATATATACTCTTTTTCACTCCTAACAGAGTAGTGGATAGGTTTTCATATGTTTACACCAAATATATTTCTCAATTTTAAAATGTATGGGGCCACATATAAACTAGGGTTAAAAAGATCAGTTTTTTTTCAATTAATTATTCCTATTGAGAGCAAAGATTGGCTTTCTTTTGATGACTAATTATTTAATACCATATAAATTTATTGTTAAATTCATATTGAAATAGATAGATCTAGAAGAAGTATAAGAGCAATGTGGAAGATAGAAGTTTCTTAGAAAATAGTTGAATACAACAGAGGGTAAAAAAATGCACAAATCTAGTTGGATAACTGACATCAATATTAATATTTTTAGCCTATAGGCATTTTTTCATGGTTTAGATCATCAAAATTGGATTAAGCTCTTAGTTTTATATTTTTGCTAGTAATTATCTTGTTTGTCAATCCGGTAGCCTTTGAAATTTGTGAGGCCCTACCATGTGGCATTAGATCTAGCTGTGATCCTCCCTCTGCCCTATATTTATCTATTTCAAAAGATATTTACTCATCCTTTTCTTGTGACTGTACTACACCTTTTATGACCTTTATGTGCCCATATGCATTCCCTTTGACTTTCCTCCTTGAATGCATTTTGTTGTTGAAGTTAGTTCTTCTCTTTGAGCTCCCTCATCTTGCCTTAAAGAAAACTGTGTATTGCCTTGAATCTTCCATGCGAGTATCAACTTGTGTATTTCCTTGAAGCTCTATGCTAGTGGTGATCTCTATATCACGCTCCCAGTTTGAATCTGAGGTGTTTTTAGCTTTACAAATAACCAATTAATTGTTTGGATGGTCCAAGCCATGTCAAACATGTGTATTAACCCAAATAGTAATATTTTTAGACTATAAATGTATGTCTTTCATTCAAGGTTTGCCTCATCAAAATTGAATGAATTCCTAAGTTTCAATTTTTTTTAAGTAATTATCTTGTTTCTTAATTTAGCACTGATCTAGAGTTTTTAGGCCATACATGAGGTATCATAGATGTTTTTTATCTTCCCCTTGTCCTTTATTTTTCCATTATCGAAGATCTTTCATCTCCCTTTATTTTGTGACTTTACTGTTGAAAATGCAACAAGAAATTCCTAATTTAATTTTTCCCAAATTAATTAGGAGAAATTTCAATTTCAATTTCAGTGAAATACTTGGAGGTAGTTAACTGTGGTAACATGGCCTTGTCACTCAGTTAACTAATTTAATTTTAGTTCGAGACCCTAGATAAAATTATGAGTATGTGTGTTGAAAATTTTCTCATGTTTATGTTTTGATTTCGTGACTAATTAATTTCTTTCTATTGATGAGTATAGTAGATTGAAGTCTTTTTGTTTAGTAAATTACATAAGTAGTTTGAATCTACAAGGAATTTCTACATGGTAGTAGAGCAGGAATCCCAGTAGAGAAGAGATTTCAAACTGTCTTTGTAGGTGGATCTAATTTAGAGGCTCAATTGTTCAGAGCTAGTAAGATGGCTTTCTATGGACTAAGACTCGAGTATGCTCTTGACGGTAGCTTGCATTAAGTTTCTTGGAAGGAAAATATGGAGGTAGTGTTGTAAGATAATGGGTTGAAGGAATTCATAGATAATCATATCCTCGAGCCTCCAACATATGATGCTCAAGATATAGAAAAATGGAAGAAGTGTGTAGCAAAGGCAAGGAGGGTCATATTGGAGGGATTGTGAGACCATATTGTCTCGAATATCCATAGGAAAGAGACTCCATATACAATGTGACAATCATTGACATATCTATTCTAGAGCAGTAGTGACCAGAAGAAGTTGGCACTCAAGGACAAGCTTAGAAATATCAAGATGTAGAATGGTGACAAAATTCCACAATACCTCAATAGGTTCACACAATATCATGATGAACTTGGTCGAGTTGGAGTTACTATAGAAGAAGACGATCTAGTAATCCTAGCACTTCTAGTCCTTCCCAAGAGCTGAGAAAACTACCAAGATTCAGTAAATGGGAGAGAGAAGTTAACAAATTGGGAACAACTGTGGTCAAATTTGGTACAGGGTGAATGCATGAATATGGGTTACACTTTCGAGCCAAATGTGGGGATGAAATTTCGAAATTTTACTCTTTTATTGAATTGAAGCCCTCAAAATTCATATAAGCATTGTCAATTTTTTATTAAGAGTAAAAGTACATATTGTGGAGGATTATGTTACGGTTCTCATGATATTTTTTTCAAAAAAAATTAGTGTCGTATAATATGTCAATTTTCCATTAAATGAAATTCTCATCCTTGCACTTTTCTACAAGAAAAGATAAGCTGGAGTGCCAGAGATGGAACCTCATCCAAGTGTGATGATGAGGAGAATTGTGCCTTGGATGGAAAGGACAATAAGGGGAAAGGGAATAAATCCCAATCCAAATGGGATTCTAGTCAGGGTGGCAAGAAGAAAGACTTGTTGAAGATAAAGTTCTTTCACTGTCACGAGTTGGGGCGTTATGCCACAAAGTGTCCACATAAGAAGGTTAGAAAGAAGCCCTCAGGAGGAGTGGTAGGAGAATATTTGGATTACAAATTAGAATTGAACTTAACCCTCATTTCAAAGATGGAAAGAACAATGATGGGTAGTGTTTGGTATCTGTATAGTGAAGCTTCATTCCATATGATGAGAAACAAAGAATTTTTCAGTGACTTGGAGGAGAAGGATCTCCAGATACACATCAAGATGGGAGATGATGGAAGGTATAACACAACTTATATTAGTACGAATACTTTTTAGAGGGATTCTAGCTCCCCTCTCAGGTTCAAGGATGTGACGTACATACCAAGTCTGAATAATAATTTGGTTTCTGTAGAGGTATTGGAAGATCATGGCTATGATGTGATATTTAGCAAAGGGAAGGATTTCCTATGACAAATCACCACAGGACAAGTTAATAAGATTAGGGTTCAAGTGAAGAACCTCTAAAAATTAGATGTTGGATATTGTGCAACATTGCGCACAAAATAAGAGAAGGTGCAAAGCCGATACATTGGTTAATTATGGCATATGATACTTGGCCATTTTCACCATGCCTATTTAAATATCATGTAGTAGATTTCTACATGCCTTCTCAAAGGTGCACTAGAGCATCGAGATACATGCAAAAGGTGTACATTAAGGAAGTAAAAAAAAAAAAAAAATTAATGATCGAGATAGTAAGGTGCAAGAATTCCTTGAAGGGTTCACTCAGATGTGTGTGGACCTCTCTCAATAGCCTCCACGGCTAAGCACAAGTATTATGTGATATTTGTAGATGATTTCTCATGGATGTGCTAGATATTCTTCATGCAAAAGAATGACCACACATTCTCCAAGTTTTTTGAGTTTACAACACTTCTCGATAAGGAGATTGGGAGGAAAGTGGATGCTCTCAGGAGTGATAACAATGGAGAATATGTGTCGAATGAGTTTAGTAGCTTCTATGAAAAATAAGGCATTTGACGGGAGTTGAAAATACCCTATAACCCATAAAATAATGGGGTGGATGAGAGGAAGAAGAAAAGTATTATGGGAGTTGCAGAGTTGATGTTGCATGACCAGAGCCTACCACTACATTTGTGGGCTAAAGCATGCAAAACAATTGTTTATTTGCAAAACAAGAGTCCTCACAGGATTCTTGGCACGAGTACCTGAGAGGAATATTTTTTAGGGGAGGAACCAGATGCGTCACACTTCAGGATCCTTGGATCATCATTTTACTGTCATGTTTCCAAGGATGTAAGGAAAAATCTAGAGCCTACAACTGAGTTTGGCATATTTGTGGGGTACATAGAAACACCTCAAAACTATTGTGTGTACTTTCCATATATTAGGATGATAGTGGTTAGAAGAGATGTAAAATTTTATAAGGAGAAGGAAATGAGGTGTCGTCTTGAGAGGGAAATTCAATTGCAACCTCGTCATAAGCTTTATGATCCAAAGGAAGAACCTAAAGAAGTTTTGAAGGACCCACAAACAGAGGAGTAGAGAGTAGATACAACCACACAAGTAGAGACATCCAGAGAAGGAATGAAGTGAACCAGGGAAGCTGACAGATTGTTGGATGATGCAAGAGAGAATGCAGGAGCATTGACATCTTAACACAGGAAGAGGAGGTCACCATATCGGTATACTGGCTACATGGGTCTCATGAGTGAGCTTGTAGAGACTGAACCATCCTAATTCGAGTAAGAAGTGTAGAAACCAGTAGGGGTTAATGCTATGGTAGAGGAATATGATTCCATCGTTAGAAACAATGTTTGGGAAGTGGTCCCAAGACTCGTAGACAAGTTAGTGGTGAGTTCTAGATGGCTTTACAAGGTAAAGCATCCAACATATGGTAGCATCGAGAAATACAAGGCCATATTTATGGCTAAGTGGTTCTCTCAGATAGAAGGAATTGACTATGAGGAGACATTTTCTCTAGTAGTAAGGTACTCATCCATACCATCAATTCTAGCATTGTCAGTGTAGATGGGGTGGAATATCCACCAGATGGATGTAAAGACAACATTCCTCAATGGATTGATTGAGGAAGAGGTGTAAATTAAATATTCAAAAGGATTTGAGATCTTTGTTAGAGAGTCACATGTGTACATACACAAGAAGGCATTGTATGGATTGAAACAAGCACCTCGTGCTTGGTACACCTGGTTCGATAGCTATCTCACTAGGTTGGGCTTCACCAAAAGTGAAGCAGAGGAAAAAAAATTACCATATTGTTGTTGAAGGTAAATTATTTATTATAGTATTATATGTCGATGATTTAATTTTGACCAGAGATGAGAAGTTGATCATTTCTTGCAAAGAGGATATTGCAAGAGAATTTGAGATGAAGGTCATGGGGCTCATGCATTACTTTCTTGGTTTGCAAGTATGGCAAGGAGATTAGGAATTGTTTTTCTCTCACAACAAGTATTCCAATGAGATACTAAAGACGTTAAAAACGGAGAATATCAAACCCAAGGAGACTCCTCTAGCGGGGAATTGGAGGAAATAAAATGCTACTTCAGGTGAAGTAGTAGAGGCTACCATTTACATGAAGCTTGTGGGTTCACTTATGTATTTGGTGAAAACATGACCATGCATGTGTTATGTTGTTAACCAACTTAGTCAAGCAATGGTTAAGCCAAAAAAGTTGTATTGGAAGGAAGAAAATCATGTGTTGAGATACCTTAGAGGAACCACTTAGCTTTGTCTTTGGTACACACAAATAGAGGGAATGAAGCTGCAAGGCTTCACAAATGAAAATTGGGTGTGGAGTCCATATGACAGAAAGAGAACATTAGGAGGAATGTTCAGTGTTGGGTCAACAATGTTTTTTTGGTACAACAGGAAGCAGATATTTGTTGCACTCAGCTCAGCAAAAGTAGAGTACATGGTTGCAAGTCAAGCAGAATGCGGGGCTATTTAGATGAGAAGAAATGGTGTTGGGTTGTTTGGTCAGAAGATGAGTCCTACAATGATTTACTATGACAATTAGAATTGTATCAAACTCTATAAGAATCCAATTCCTCATGATCAATGCAAGTATATAAGAATTCAATGTCATCAACTATGAGATTATGTGAAAAGGTAGATCATATTGTTGGAATACATTCCTATAGAGGAATGGGATGCATAAATTTTGACAAAGGCATTGTCGAGAGGAAAATTCGAGTTTCATAGAGGCAGGATCAGAGTATCCAATAATCCATTTCTTGCTGAGAGGGAGTGTTGAAAATGCAGTGTTAAAGGGAGTGTTAAAGGGAGTGTTAATAATCCATTTTTTCCCAAATTAATTAGGAGAAATTCGAATTTCATTTTTAGTAAAATACTTGGAGGTAGTTAACTAAGGTGAAATGTCCTTGTCACTCAGTTAACTTAGTTAGCTCAAGTATGAGACACTTGATTTATGTTTATTTATGACTGATTGCTAATTTCTAGCAATCAGGTTCAATTAATTTGAGTTGTTATGAGTTTAACTAGTTCTAACTGACTAAGAACTAATGGAGGGTCCAATAGTGGGGTGTAACTTCATCTAATATTTCAATTAACTCATCAATCAATCCAAAATAATTGATGCATGCAGATAACTCAAGTTACCTAGTTGATATTGGAGTTCAAAGGCAATGTACTATTAGTTGTATAATATTCCAAGTTTCACAGGTGATGCATGTAATTAGATAAAATCCTAAAGGAATTTCACAATTCCCAATAAGAAATTTCCCTAATTAATAGGGGTTTAATTCATTATTGAACAGTGCAAGGAAATAGGAGCTTTGGTAGGAAGAAAATTGGTGAAGTATTGGCTAGGGTCAGTTTATGAAGTAGTGAGATAGATTATACTAGTGCAGAGGTTACTTAGGATTGAGAAACTAGTGTATTTCTTCTCTATTTTCTGACTAATGAAATACATATAGGAAGGGGTTTTGAGATATTTATTTCCCCTAGATAAAATTATGAATATGTGTGTTTAATCTTGTCTCATGTTTATGTTTTTATTTCACAATCGATTAATTTCTTTTCGCTTATGAGTAGAGTAACTTCAAGTCTTTTCTTTTAGTAAATTATTTAGGGAGTTTGAATCTAAAAAGAATTTATACATTTACTTCTCTTTTTCTGATCTTTCTATGCTGACATACATTTCCTTGGAATTGACTACTTTGATGCATTTAGTTGAAGTTGGTTTTCCTAGTAGAGATCCCTCTTCTTGCCTTAAAAAGAGGTTTGTGCATTTCCCTTGTAGATTGGATTTGTTGTATTCTAAACTTTCCAAATAACCTGTTAATTGTTTGAATGATCTAAACCATGACAATCATGCCTATATTTATAACTAACTTTTACATTTTGATGCGAGCCTAAGATGACAATACCCACATAATGCAAGTAAAATTGCATCTCATATACATGTCCCAAGAATTCTAAAATTCCATACTTAGGGAAACCTTCACAAATCAAGGTTAGCCAGCGGAAATATAATATCTAATAAAAACCCATTTTATAAAATTTTAATTCCTTAAGTAGAAATATTTCATTTAACTCTTCAAAGTCTAACCCCTTGGTAATCTCTAAGCGGAACTTTATATGACTCTTCATCACCTTTAGTTAATTCTTATTCCTTATAGCTTACCCTTCGGTAATCACCCACACATATTAACCATACCCTTCTTTAGTCTTTGGTTAAACTTGACTTAAACCATAATACATATATTCCGCTTTATTTCTATTATAAATCCATATAATAGAAATTACACATAAACCACGCTTAACCCTTACCTTTCCTCCATTCCACAACCTTGGCACATATATCGATGCTCAACCTTTTGCTTCAAATATGCACCGTTGATTTCTTCCTTCAGATCAACGGTTATCGCATGATCCCCAAATTTAACCCGTTCAGCCGCTGGAACACAAAGAAGTTAAAATTCTTTGAATAACTCACTAGGTCTGCTCAATGTGTTAACCTATGTGCACATTCGAGTGTGATTACCGTCTGATCAATAAACCATTGAACGGTCACGATTATCGGAACTCAACGAGGTTTTAATCCCATTGTATAAAACCTCATCGGGTCTGAATTCCAAATTAACAAGCGCAAACTTTCAGAAGCGATATGCATCCAATCAATCACCCAACAGACGGTCCTGATGACCGGAATTCAACAAGGGTTTAATTTTGTTGCATAAAACCTTATCGCATCCAATTTTTGGAATACCGCTTACAACTTCGAGGGTGCGCGAGAAACAACTTCTTGCTTACAAAAAGTTGTCCATCCTTCTGCTAACACGTGGCTTAATCTTCGCCGCTCAACTTCTTAACTTTATTCTACTCGACTTAATCCTAGCTGTCTATCTCCATCACTCCCATTCGTTGATCTGTCTGATCCAACGACTATGCTCTACTACTACACATTTCTGTTTCTTACTGTGTATTAGTCCATTTGTTCGGGCTTTTGCCTGTGTCTTTGTTCTCGCCTTCCGGTCTTCAATTACTCTGATCTGATCTTCAGCTTTGTTCTTTATTCCTTCGCTCTTTTACGCTTCCACTGCGTAACTCCTTAGGTTTTAAGAGCCTTACAGTATACCTTCACTGTAATATTAAAGAGTTCCTCCAACATTGTCTGCGTGTAAACCCGATACACTCTTCCCTGCTCTTCGTATCTGCGTTTTGATTAATTTCACCTGCTATACATTCTATGCAGAATTACTCTAATTCACACACAACTATAATTCCATTAATTATACACATCACACAACTCAGGAATCAAAATCTCTATGTATATATAAACAAATAATTACATCAAGAGTCTCTGTCTCTCTCTGGCCTGATTTTCTTACTAGTGGCCTTTTTCCTTTCTTGCTTGTAGGCTTACAGTCAAACCTATCTAACTCTTGAACTAATTCCTAGCTAGCTAACCTTCTTCTATGCCTTTTAGGCTTACATTTATACAAAAGGATTCTATAACCAATTCCTAGTTTAGATCCATAATCTTCTCAACAAAATCCTAAAATCTCTTCTTTATCTCTAAGGATCCTATCTAATCCACAAAATCATGAAATAATTCCTAATCTAAGCCTTACAATTGATTTCCCAAATCTCTCAATCTCTCAACTATCCTAATTATCTCATGTTCTCGTACATTCGAGAACATTTACAAATATGTCTCACAATACTTAATTAAATCCTATTCTTAACATCTCTCATTAAAATTACTCAAAACCTTAATAATTACATTAATTTAATACTCAGGAAAACAACTTCCTTAAAACACAAGACCCCCTATGTCTACTAAAATACAATGATATTTTTGCGCTGAATGCTCCTGCATCACATTTTCTTACAACATTGTTTTATGTACTTTCTATCTTCCACATAGTCTCTATTATTTTTCTAGATATATCGATTGTAATACAAATTGGAAAAGGAAGTTCTTATGGCACTACATATGTTCATCAACTGTATAAATGAATTCCTTTGTTTTATACATGATTTGGGTTTTGCTTCTGTGTTATGTCTTGAAGTGGGTGCACAGAGTCCATGTGTGTGTGTGTGTGTGTGTGTATAAGGCTCACACCCTAGATTTATTTTTGGTCAATAACAGCTTCAATACATTTGTAATTCATTCAGGGTGCAACAAGGCACTATGCAAGGAAACAGAACATTTACATATTAGTATAAGTCAATAATCACTCTACAAAACCTACTAGATTTTGAGGCAATAGATACCATCTAAAATTCTCACATCCAAGTTAAAACAATATTTATAGTTGCAGAGAGATGTAGTTTCTAACTATTGAATATGTGAGAAGTTTTACAAAAGTAATGTTGTTAGGGATATATATGTAACTAAAAATTAAATGGTGAACTGAATTCATAAGTCACCTTATTTTAACACTAACTCAAAATTACTAGAAATTATATAATAAAGTACATGATAATTATGATCATCAGACTAATTACACTATAAGGTGATCCCAGGTAAATTCACCCATACAGGGGTATAAGGATGGAGTGCCTTGAGAAGTCTTAGATACCATTACCCAAGTTTCATAGAAAAATTGTTCTTAACATCATACAAGGGTCTCATAGAAAGATAAGGAAGTAGCCTATTGCTAATAGTATGGTGGAAATAACATTTGTAACCTCTCGTTTTGATTGGCCCCATTTTGTTTGGTTATATAGATAAGATCCCTCCACCATTATTCTTGAGAAGGGAAACTAGCTATTCTATTGAACTAGATAGGGAGTCCACCATCCCTATCCTCATATTCATTAGAAAGCACCATTTATTTGAGTTGAAGAGTATTTCTCTAAATCCTATCACAACTAGAAATAATATGTCACAGAGAATTCAAGGAAAACATAAGATAAAGACAAGAAATAGACACAGGGAGAATTTGACATGGTTTGGTAGAGTTGTAGTATCCTCCATTGCAATTCAGTTGATTCTCATTTCTTTCCCTTCCTAACTCTGTATTCAATAGTCAAGGTGAAGCTATGTAGCTTGTCTTGCAGATGACACCTTGAAATTTGAATGGCTTCTGCCAATCATCATTTTCTTCTATCTCTTCATGTTTAAAGTGACTAGTGAATATTTATTGAATTTTTTCTTTGTCTGTATAGTTTTGGAATAAAATTTCCCTTTTTTTTCTCACTTTCTTTTATGTTTTTACAATTGTCCTCCTTATGTGTTCATTGTTTCACACTAGTCCAAATTATTAGACAAAGCTTCAATACAATATTAAAGAATGTTTTGATGTTATTTTATTGAAATAAGTTAAACATTTGTTGTTTGGTTTTAATCACTATATGCTCAAAACTTTTATATAATTAGTTCTCTATGATTTGATATCTAGAATTTTTTTAATGTATACATTTAACTCCAATATAGGCTTGACACTTGGCACTTCCGTGGAACATTACAGAATGAATGATCCACACTATTTTTTAATACATTCTAAAGATGTGTATGGGGCTTAATGATATTATCCAAGACGTGACAACCTTGTCTCTTTGTTTAATCAAGTGTTCTGTCTCGGTGATTATAATGCTAAATAAAATGTTTTAATGGAATATGACATTGCTCCACTCCAATTGAGTATTCAATTATATGATAGGTAACTTTGAAAGGCACACTTTCAAGTTCTACCGAGGAGATAGATTATTCATATTTTACATCCAAACCTCCAATGTGTGCATTTTATTTATGAATATATGGTAAAGGCATGTTTGCTATATATTTGTAGGATTTGTTCAAATATGATTTTCTTATATATATGTAGTAGCATTTAAAATCTACTATGTTGTATAATATGTAGAGGTTATCTACTAGATTACTTACTACACTCACTACAACTAGCGCATGGATGCGAGACAAGTGATCTACTGCAATTTCCGGTGCTACGCAGGTTCCTTGAAGAAGTTGTAGGCTCTTTATTACATGAATGTTGGGTGCCAATAAAGACAATGGTTCGGTAGCTTATTTAAATGGAGATGTGAATAAGATACAAACGTTTCTTAACATTGCATTGTTGAAATATTATCCCTTTATTTTAATGTCTTTTGTGCTTAACTTGCTATTTCGTGTTTTGACAACAAAAACTTGTATTTGAGTTGTGCTTTATAGATGGACATCATCAACACTTCACATATTTTCACATATTTCATTTATTGGTAGCTTGATTATTAGTAGCTTCCATAGTCTCCACTCAAAGTTAGTTTCATGATTTCCTTTCGGAACGAAGATAATCTCATCCTGCGCTTTCCACCCTTGCATTTTTGTGGCATATTTCATCCCACTAAAGCTGATTTTGGTTCTACATATATCATGAAACCTAAATTCTTGTTTATGACTTTTCTAAGTGTATTAGTAGCCACCTCATAAACTTGGCATGATGTCTTCAGGACATAAAAAATTTGGACCTTCGGTGCCAATGCAAGTACAATATGTGGCTTGTTGATGTTTTCTTATCTTTATATATGTGCCATACTAATTAGTGTTTATTTGGACATTTGCATGGAATTTCTATTTAATGAGGCATTTGACATTGAAGTTGATGAGTGAATTCACTTTCGATATAGCACCACCACAAACAAGTGAACAATTTATGCCCTCATGTAGCTAAGAGTTTTGGCCTATGGCTTAAGATATACCACCACCAAACATTGAAACTCCTCCATTTGTTCAACCACATACTGTGCATCATCCTCCATAAATGCAACATTTGCCTCCACGTCCAATGAAACAAAAAGTAGCTCCACCATCATTTTAGTCTCCTTCTATGACTTATGTTCAATAGGAAAATCCAGTGACAAGTGATTCTCCTCCATATTAGTACCCTCAACAATCTTAGTAGCCCCTTAGAATTCTACCTCCACCTAGTCTAGGTGGCATGGCATTGCCATTGTCATTATCCTATAAGTTATTGTTTATTTGTATAATATTTTTTATAGCATTTCAATGCATTTTATTTTTAAAAAGGCTTGTGGGAAGTATGCTTTTTAATATTTTCTTGATCTTTTATTTTATGTCTTGCAAGTTGCTCCATCTACCTATGGTCAGTCACAAAATTCATACAATGTTAATCCACAATATCGAGTTGTTTCATATCCTTGACTATAATTAATATATTTGTAGGATTTCACACTTGCAAGTTTCATTTCATTCTTGACCATTTTAGTCGCTTGGAAGTATATGTGTTTTTGTAAAATCCACTAACACCACGTCCAAGAGACATATTTAATAGATGGACAAGGTAGGCTACTATAAAAGACAAGCTACTATGACAGAAAAAATATTCACAAGGATTTAATCTAGAAAAGATCTATATTAACATAGAGATACTATATGTAATAAGGTCCAGCCTATATATCTTTATAAATATGAGTTCCTACCATAGGAACTAGTCCCCCATTCTTATTTTTGTACCCACTTGCAGGTAATACCTTACTTAAGTGGGCATTTCGGTAGGAAAGCTATCATTGATTACATAACTAACAACACACATGAAACCATTAATATAAATCATAAAACCTTTCATATCCAAGTCTACCCAAACCATTGAAAATGAGGAGTTGTAATCTTTTCCCTCACCCCCTTATTTACTTTTGGTAAAACTAAATGTGCAATGGAGGTTAGATGAAAAAAAATGTATATATAAACTAGGTAGGAAGGAAACCAAAATCTATTTTTGGTCTCAAAATTTGACAGTTATTCCTTTGTTGTCCTAGAGATAGACTATGTATACATGAAACTCAAGGCTCTATTTCTTGGGCCATAGAATAGGTCCTAGATGGCCAGCATAGGGATATCCACAATTTATAATCTTTGTATCCTAAATGATAAATGATAAGTTTATGCTAGAATCCTAGACCCACATGGGAAATTATTTATGTCTATAGGGAGGAGGTATGGTGGGTAAAGGAAGGTTAGTATGTCATATATTTAGAAGTAAAGTGCTTATATAGGTTTCTTCTAGGGATAAATCTTGATTCCTTTTCATTTTCTAGCATAAGGGATAGGAACTAGTATATATCCCTAACATGGTTGCTATCAAATTGGAATTGACAATGAAGATGATTTTGGACCCATCCATAGACATGAAAGAGGACTTGTTAGGATAATAGTTTTGTGAATAAATGGACACAAATTCAGGAAATGGGAAGAAATCAGGGATGAAAAGTTGGGATAGACATGAAAACCAATAAGAGGTTACCTCATAACTATTCATGAAATGTCCCTTTGTAGAGCCGCATTTACCGACCAATAATTTGAATTTGGGGCTTGATATCTTAGCATAATTTTCCAAGAAATGAACCATCTTGGATGAGGAGGTAATGATTTAAATCAAAACATCGGTTGGATAATTGTGCAAAATATATTTTATACCTAGAACTTACTTTCTTTTCTCTTAGCACGGTTGAGCATTTTCTCTGAGAAATTAAATTAAAGCACATAAGACAATAATAATCTTATCCAACATAAGAAGTGGGACACGATTGTTGGATTCAGAAGAGGATTCTAATGGTATGGGTTTGTGATAATTTAGATGGTCATATGGTATCCTTTTTCAAGCCTTCTCCTTTTCAGTGCTATTACACCACTCAAAATCCTTACCATGTCGGGAGATGAAGGTGTCCTCTGGCCCGTGGTTATGGGTCAAGGTTTCACAACCACTATAATTAATGGAGGTTGTAGAGGAGTTGAGGCAGGTTTGAATTACAGTGATGCCAAATTTGTATATGAACTTCTAAAATCAATAGCATGCTATGTTTATATTTTTCTCTTCAAACATGGGAGTAATCTTCAAAATACAGATCTATGTTTAGATTTTTGTGTTCAAACATGGAATCTTAAAAAATCTAGATCTCCAAGTTTAAATCTTAATATAGACCCAATGTGATGATAATATAATTATGAGAATATTTTTAGTAACTAATATTCATTAAAAAAGACAAATAAAAATGTACTTTCTATATATTAAAGAATGCATGTAATTATAAACTCAAAAAACTACCAAATTCACAGTAAATTCCTAAAAGTCCTCATGGACAATATTAAAAAAATAACTAATAAACATGATTACAAGGGGATATTGGTTGCACTTTAACCTTTACAGATTGATATATCATTTTGATACAAGAAGGTTTAGCCTAAATGATGATATTTTTCACTAACCTATCAAAAAATATGAACATGAAATTATGATATGTATGAATAAAGTTGAAAAATAGTCCACATTACCTTCAATGGAAGAGAAGAGTAGGTTACTACCAACTGCTATCAACTTGAAATAGAGAAAATCAAAAGAATAATTTATCCACAAACATCTGGAAGACCCATTTACTAGAAAATTGCTAGCAAGCCAAAGTTCACCTAGACTTGGAATGACTTCCTTTGCTTCTTAAGGATGAAGGGAAAAGAAAGGGTGGGGATATTTTAGCATGGTGCTTCTAGCTAAGTGATCTTATCGTAGCATGAAATTTGCAGGAGTAGTTGTAATGGAACTTTGAATTAATTGACTTAGGTCGTGGTCCAAGAAACTCTCAAATCCTATATTCTCACATAAACATTGAAAATCAAAAGTCAATTCCCTTGGTAAAAAGTTCTTTGTTTGCACTCTAATCTTTCTCAGAAGATCATCAGCAAAAATTCTAGCCAAATCCATTCGTTCTTCATGGTCATCATCACCTTCAAATGTTCTAGATGAAAAAACACAGTATGTTTTCACAACTTCAAAACTGTTGGGTTGTGTTATATTCTTTCCATGACAACCCCACGCGCACCCACAAAGGTATAGTCCATCTGCTTTCTGTTCAAATTTTTCTTTATCTATTACTGATGATGATCCTGGAACTGTGAGGGAAGCAGTTGATTCAGAGCATGGAAAACTCTAGAAAGAGGCCATGGTTGATGAAATGACATATTTGCACAAAAATGAGGCTTGGGATTTGGTGGAATTGTCGGCTAGAAGGAAACCCATTGCGAGAAAATGGGTGTTTAAGAAGAAGACAAATGTATAAGGCAAGGTGGAGAAATACAAAGCTTAGTTGGTAGCGAAAGGTTATTCCTAGGTGTCGGGAATTGATTTTGGTGATATTTTTTCTCCTATTTCCAAGGTAGTTTCTATTAGATTACTTTTATCTTTTTTTGTTGCTTTTGATTTTGAGGTAGAATAAATGGATGTGAAGACAAAATTTCTTCACTGGGATCTGGAAGAAGAGATCTACATGAAGCAACCTAAAGGCTTTGCGGTGAAGGGTAAGAAATAACTGGTATTCAAGTTAAAAAATTATTTGTATGGGTTAAAACAATCACTAAGGATGTGGTATCAGGAATTTGATACATTTATATAGGGACATGGCTTCACCAGAAGAAAAGCATATCATTGTGTGTATTTTAAATTAATTGGTGACAATTTTATTCATCTGGTCTTGTATGTTGATGATATGTTGCTGGTAGGAAATGACAAGGAAATTATCTAGGATTTGAAGACCTAATTGTCCTCCAGATTCGGCATCAAATATCTTGGTGCTGCGAACTATATTTTGGGCATGGAAATTAAACACGATCAGGAAAAGAGGAATCTCTGGTTAAACCAGAGGAAGTTTGTTGAAGCCTTTTATTTAGAGGTTTAATATGCAGGATAGTAAACTGGTGAAGGTTCCTATTCCTGTAGGTATAAATTTATTTGCTGAACAGTGTCCCAACACATAAGAAGAGGAAAAGAACATGTCCTCTGTTCCATATGCAAGTGTAGTCAGTAGCCTAATGTATTCAATGGTCTATACTATACCAGACATTGCACATGTAGTGGGAGTATTGAGCAGGTTTATGTCAAAACCAGGGAAGGAACATTGGACAACACTGAAGTGGGTTTTCAAGTATTTGTGTGGCATTAATGATTATGGTCCGCGCTACTAAGGAAGACCAGGACTAGACAACGTTTTGGACATACATGGCTTTGTTGATGCAAATTAGGCTGGAGATCTGGATCAAAGAAGATCTACAAGTGGGTATGTGTTTAACCTATTTGGATGTGCAACTAGTTTGATGAGTAAGAGAGAATCTGTAGTGGAACTTTCAACTACAGAGGTGGAATACATGGCAACCATTCATGTAAGAAAGGAAGCATTTTGGTTGCAGAGATTGTGTTCGAATATGGGGTTAACAAAATGAGTTATAAGGATAGACTGTGATAGTCATAGTACACTTTTATTGGCAAATAACCCTGCTTATCATTCAAAGGCAAAGCAAATTGATGTTCAGTATCACTTTGTGAGGGATATGGTTGAGGACAAAAAGGTGTTGTTGGTAAAGGTGGACACTTTGAAGAATACTATAGATGATTTGACAAAGTCTATGAGCACTAAGAAGTTCCCTTGGTGTTGAGAAACAATAAGCGTTATAGCGCTCGATCAATGACTAAGCTCTCCTGTGGCCGCCTGTGGAAAGAAAACAATAAGTGGGAGAATGTTGGGTTGTGTTATATTCTTTCCACGACCACCCCTTACACGGGGGGGTCACAAGGGGGGTGGAAGCCCCCCTTTATGTTGCGTCAGGCGCTGCGAGTGGGGCAGTAGCCCCCCTACATAGGGTCCAGGGCAACGCCCAAGGAATTTTTTTTTGGACCCTATATTAGGTGGGAAGACTTACCTATGGTTTTGTGCATGGATTTCTCACATGGTTTTGGGCATGATAGTTTACTTTCCATGATATTTTGTCATGGAAAATTTTAGGGGCGAATTTTCGCCCTTAGGCGAAATCAAGGGGTTTTAAATTTTTAGTGGGCGAATATTTTGTATCATACTACATTTTCACAAATCGCCTCAAATTTATTTTATAAAAATATTAGATATGGAGGTTAGCCCACCTTATTTTAAGGGAGAGGGTAAAAAAGGTAAATTTAGCCCTTGAAATTAGGAGTTACAACCTTCCATTCGCCCTAATTTTCAAGAATAGGTTTTATTTAAGTGAATCGTATGGGCCAAATACCATATTTATAAAAGAGGTATGGCAAATTAATAAAAATATAAATAAATGAGAGGTATGGTCAATAAATAAAACTTTTTTTATATTTACTCCATAAGTCACCTTATATACATGCAAGGGTGTAAACAAATAAAAATATAAATAAAGTGGAGATATGGTAAATAAATAAAACTTCTTTTTATACTTACTCAAAAGGTATGGTAAATAAATAAAAATATAAATAAACGAGAGGTATGGTAAATAAATAAAACCGCTTTTTATATTTAGTCCATAACCCTCTTTCTATTTATGAAGGCTCAAAAAAAGGTTTTATTTAAGTGAATCCTATGGGCCAAATACCATATTTGTAAAATAGGTATGGTAAATTAATAAAAATATAAATAAACGAGAGGTATGGTAAATAAATAAAGCATTTGTTTTATATTTACTCCATAAATCACCTTATATTTCTGAACGCTCAAAAAGTGCGTTATATTTAGTTGAAACCTATGGGAAAAATACTATGGGCCAAATACCATGGGCTAGATTATTATTAATACCATGCAAAAAAACGTTATTAACCCTAATATTAGTATTAATAAAAATAAAAATGACACATGGTATTGGCCCATGGTATTTACGTGGAATGTAGCCTATTTAAAGGGGGAAATTAAACCAGCATAGATCCATCTTTACTCTAGATCTACTAAGCCCCTAGAGGGATCAAATATCGTCATATGCAAACTAACATAGAGTAAAAAAATATTTGATCCCTCTCGGGGCTTGGTAGATAAGAGTAAAAATGGATGTTGTAATTTAATGTATGTTAAACATTTTAACTTGGTTAAAATAAAAAATAAAATAAAAACCAATTATTAATTTTATTAATTTTTATAATTTACTAATAGTAATTTTTAAGCTCCAGGTTTATGATAACCCATGGTATTGACCCATGGCAATATCATGGTATTCATGTGAGCATAGACTATTTAAAGAGGAAATTCTATCATCTTAGATCCATCTTAATTCTGGGTCTACCAAGTGCTCAGAGGGATAAATAGATTTCATCCCTCTAAGAGTGGTAGATGTGGAGTTAAGATGGATATAGGTTGGTTTTTATGATAATGAAGATATTAAATAGACTTAGGAAATTATATTGTAAAAACATCTTAAGGTGAATGGTTAAAGCTACTTTTAGTCACTTCACAAAGTTTAGTAAAAAATACCAATATCTCCATTAATATTGGTTTTTCTGATTTAACAAAAAAAAATTCAAAACAGTGAAACCTTATCACTCTTTCTGCATCACCCTCGCAGAAGATTTCCCACTATTTTTCAAACATTCTCAATATGATATCTTCATGAAAAAGTTTAGGTACTGATGTTGGATTAGTTTTTTGAAAAATAAGCTGGTTTGTACAACCTTTCATCTTTTGTGCTACTCTTAGTTTGTCCTAATGATCTGTAGGGGTTGGAGCCACTACACCATATTTTCCTAAAAGGTGGAGATTATTCACCAAAAAGGAAATTAATCTACATGTTACAAGGCCGTTAAAAAATGTGAGAGGTATGAGGGTAGTAAATTATGCTAATAATCTATTTAGATTGGGAGAGATGTAATTAAATTTTATTATTTAATTGAAGATTTCCAATTAGAATAATAGTAATCCTACATTTATATATTCATATATTGATTGGAAGGCTTCTCACAATGGTCACTTATTTCAATTAGATCCCCTTCAAGCCTTTGGGATACCTAATACTTTCTTATATAATATAGTTGAGACTTGCTACTTGTTGGCGTGTTGGGGTAAACAAACTTGATGTGTTTTCTTTTATCTCGCAGTTGGAGTCTATGGAATAAGAAAGAAAATTGATAACTTGAAAAAAGTGGTAGCTTGACAAAGTTGTAGAGAAAAGATTAATCTCTCCTACCTTGATAGAACTCGTGGTCAATATCAACACCTACAAGAACTTAGTTGTGGAATATTATCAAAACTAATAGAAGGATATGAAAGAGTGTATTTTAAGAACCTTGAAAAACGTGGCCATTGAAACTTGGAACATTGTTTATAGGAAGAGAAAATTATGTTTCTTTTTTCCAAACATGTATGTTAGTATATTACAGCTTAATGAATTTTTTCTTATTATCATATATGGTTTCATCCTTTAACAAAATATTCGCCAAGACTTCACAATGTTTTATTATTCAGTAAGTGATTTGCCAAGATCTTACAAGATTTTATAATTCAGTGAAAGATTCTCCATCACTGTACAAGATAATATAATTTGGTGAGAGATTCGCCAAAAAAATTATATATACATATTATATTATTGATAAAATTGTCTCCTGTTTTCCCTATGTATCATGGGGATTAGCCCATTTATTATACATATAAATATAGGGTGGTTCTTAAAATTTTCCCTATATTTTGTAGATTCGGTCAAGGGAACAATGGTTATGTTCTAATCTAGGGTTAATGGGTTGGGGTTTATAGATTCTTTGACATGTATACATATATGTATTGTAATATTGAAAAGAACATATTGAAAAAACAGTTTGGTATTCCTGGTTTTGGGACCCGGGGGAATCCTTGTGTATATTTGTTTTATGTTTTATGCTCTCACCATTGTTTATCTTTGTGTACATAATAATAGTATATGTTATTTTCCTTATGGTTTCTTCACTAATGCATTTTTTCTCTTCTTTACTATTGACAATTTGTGCAATAGAAACAAACCCAACAATGATAGTGCTTAGAAAAGGTTCCCTTCCACCAACATTTTTCATGTTGTTTTTTACCCCCCTTGAGACTTAGGGCCTTTACCAAGAACTGATGCATTTGAGGTGCCTCTACCAAGTGAGGGCTTTATATTCTCTTTCCTAAGATCCATAAATTTGGTATCTAATTGAGCCAAAAGGATTTTCTAGATGGTTCCTACACCTTCATGAAGATGTATTAGTGGATTTTAAAAATTTACTAGTTAAGACGATCCTTGTTGATGAAGATAGAAAGGATAGAGAAATACTTGTAGGCATGGTTTTTCATGAGAAATTTCTTAATCCATTTAGATTTGGTAGGTTCTTTGGTATGTCCTTTGAATAGCCAAGAGGATAATTTTTAGTTGCACTTGTTGTTGCCATTTTATCTTGTATTTTCTCCAATAATTCTTTCATAGCCTTTAATTTATCTTCTCTCTACTTGTTTTTTACTTTTATCCTCTCTTAACTTTGCATCTCCTTTCTAATTATACTAATCATAGAATTTTCCTCTAAAATATTGATCATTAACAAAGAAAAAAATCCTCTTGACAACCATTTTTGACATGAGTGACATCAACCATGTCCATCAAGGTTTACATATCATAATCCACTCCATTGGTCCACGAGCTATGAAGTGATTTTCCCCCTATATTTCATGCAAGTATAGTGACTAGATTGTCAGGTTCAACTCCTTTACTTATTTCTTTTGTATCCATATGCATTTCTCTTGGTTACTTGCTCTTGATGACTAGATTCTGAGCTTGTGAGTAGTAAATAAATCCTCCAAATGGTTAGGTTTCTCCCCAAGCTCCTCCCTATACTTATTGTTGCTCTTTCTCTATGTGGTTTTAAGAGAAAATGTAACATCTCTGGTTAAAAATCCGTGTAAAAATATATAAGACCACGTTGATGGGACACATATTCCAAACTGAATGGTGGGAAAGACATCCTAGTGGGTGTTCATTTCAATTATTATGGCTAAACGAAATTGGAAAACACAATGGCTAAGGATTTGGAAAGGAAAAATGGCATTTTTGGAAAATTTATTTATGAAAATAATGGACATTAGGAGAAGAGGAAGGTGAAAGGTCACAGGTTGCATGCGACAAGAAAATTTAAGGAAAATAATGGAAATTGAAGAAAATAGAGGCCTAACTGATAAAAGGCTTCTGAGGATTAGTGTGTAAGCTTTTGCTCAGTTTTGGAGCTCTCTCATCTCTCTCTCATACTCTTGGACACTTAGAGTTTTTTTGGAGAACTCTTAGAGGAGTGTGGCATACTTGGAAGGAGTAAGAAAGGAAGAGTAGGATCAAGAAACTATAGCAGGGTTCTTTGCAAGTATTGACTTACATATGTATTTTCTTTGCTAGATTTTTCATGCATGGTATAGCATGTGGTTCTTTTGTTGTTATGGCATGGGTGTTTCCAAGTGTAACATTGTTTTCAGCCTAGTCTTTCCATTTTTGGATAGGCATGGTTTGATGGGGTTCTCATGTTTTGGTTGAGCTGGATTTTCAGATGGATTCGAAGATGAGTGAGGTGGATCTTCGAATGATAGAACACATGGCCTAGTGGTCGTTGAACCAGACTGTGGATCATGGTAAAGCCACTGGCCTAGTGACCCCTCAGCCATACTGTTGGTTGCAGTAAAGATAGGATTATGATGCCTCAGTGGGCATAGGAATCCTTGCCGATGAATGACAAGATAAATGATAAAGCCAAGATGTGGGTTTCTCTCTGTTGGGACTAGTAATCCCATGTTTTGGATATGTAGTAAATATTCTTGAGTGGGTTTTGGTTTAGGGCCTAGTGATCCGGGTTTCAATTGCGGTAAAGCTCGAGAGACTTAGAGACAGGAAAATTCCTCACAGTGTAGTCGGAGAAATCCGGTGGCATCCATGCTTGTTTGGCCTAGTGATCGGGTGGAGACAATGGTAAATCTTGTTATGACATGTTTATTGTGTCAGCCTAGTGATCTAGGATGGATTATTGTAAAGTCTCATTTCTGTTGATGAGGGTGAGGTGGTTTAGCCTTGGGATTCCCTAGTTGGTTCTTTGGTTTGAGTCCCACATTCATGCTAGGAATATGGCAAAGGGGTGAATGGCTGAAGAGAGATTTGGCTTCGCCATTCTATGGTCGGTTGGAACGCGGTAGTCCCATCCCGGTTTTGGATTTTGCATCATCAATATGAGGTTATTTCTCCTTTTATTTCTATGAGTATTATATTGGTTTATGTGTGGATCATATGGTTGTGATTTCATTGGTATTTATATTGCTATTATGTGTGTTATGTATGTGTCTTATGACAGTGGCTATGTATGGATCTTAACTTGTTTTTACTTGTAAATGATTGGAAAATGTATCTATGACCTAATAGATGATAATGCATCAAATTATATGAAGGAAATGTTATCATTCTGTAATTTAATAAGGTTGAGAAATAATTGCAGAGGTAACCACAAAACTACTTTGGGAGTTGGGTATCTAGCACTTCCAACCCCAGAGAGGGATCTCTCTATCTGATTTAGCTACGTTCTTCTGAATAATATTAGGCTAGCTATTAAGTTCGGGTTTGGTTTTTTAGAATTGGTTTGGGCTAAAACAAGGAAGATAAGCCATTTGGGCAATGGATTCACAGGTTGAGTTCAATCAAGACAGGTTCTACAAGCAACCTTACAGGGTAGGGTAGGAACCTTTGTTGGATTCTTAAGGTTGAGGTGTGATTTAGAAGGAAAGACGAGGGAATTAGATTATACCAGAGAAAATAAGAATTATGATACTAATCATCAAGTAGAAAACATTAAGATTATTACTAAGTGAGAAGCAGAGCGTATTTTGCAACAAATTATGTTCATTTAATTCATTATAAAAATCCATAAATCAATGAATAACATATGAAAATAGTGAAGACAAAGATACAAAAGTAAATGTACTTCACTAGCATAAATGACACAAATATCCTATAATTATTGCAACTGTATTACTGAATTTTTATCAAATGAGGTCATATGAGCTGCTTTACATCAAAGAGTCTTTATTCTAGAAAAAAGTTCCAACCCATACTACTTCAAAGTTTGAAGTATTTTTTTTCTAAGTAAGACTAAATCTATTAATGGAAACATAATTTACAGTGAGGCCCCGGTCTCTGCGGGACTAGAACAGCCATATGACTAGTTTGAACTTCAAAACTAAAACGAGATTGCCCTGGAAGGGGAAACCAATCCGAAGATGAAAGAAAGAAAAAGCCAATTGCCCGCGCAGGGGCTACATCTCCAAAACTCAAAATTAACTGTCATGGTGAATTTCAAAATTAACTGTCAAAATTAACAGCAGTAAAAGACAAACTACTAAAAAGACCGAGCTGGACACGTGACCTGTCTGCATGCAAGTGTTAGGTGTCTTAAGACGGTGGCTTCTCCTCCACAATCGGACACCCATACTCGCCTGAATCAGTATCCTCTGCCTGCTTGCCACCCATATTGTCGTGTGTCTCTCTGGCTTCATCTAGACCTCCTTTGGCAGTGCTGGTGGCCTTGCTACTCGAAGCTTTCGATCTGTTGGTGGTCGGATGATCCTTGACCTCCTTCTGTTTGCTGGCACTCGACATCTTCTGCACATGGTCAGGGGGCAGATGAACCAGGTTCTTCACTGGGCTGTGTTTTTTATCATTGTGCATCCCAGCTTCCTCCCTAAAATCCACCGAAACAGTGGCTATAACGACAGGTTTATCCATGGAGCAGAGGAAACGAAATTGAGCGGACTAGGTGGCAGCGCTTAGAATGGGCGTCTGGGTGGCCCCTTCAACACGACGAGTCACACCAGGACAAGCTCATCCTCCTCCACTACGGGTTGCCGGATGAATGCCATGGAAGTGGGAAGTGGATGGGCTAGGGGCCGAGAAGGGCAATGGGGAAGTCAATGCAGAGGGAAGTGGTGAAGGGGGGCGAATGGCTCTTCCATGGCTACCTCTGCGCCCATGGAAAATCTTAGGGGCGAATGTTCACCCTTTGGCGAAATTAAGGGGTTTTAAATTTTTTGTGGGCGAATATTTTGTATCATAGTACAATTTTACAAATAACCTCAAATAGCCCACCTTATTTTAAGGGAGAGGGTAAAAAAGGTAAATTTAGCCCTTGAAAGTAGGAGTTACAACCTTCCATTCACCCTAATTTTCAAGAATAGGTTTTATTTAAGTGAATCCTCTGGGCCGAATACCATATTTATAAAATAGGTATGGTAAATTAATAAAAATATAAATAAATGAGAGGTATGGTAAATAAATAAAACCTCTTTTTATACTTACTCAAAAAGTATGGTAAATAAATAAAAATATAAATAAACTAGACGAATGGTAAATAAATAAAACCTCTTTTTATATTTAGTCCATAACCCTCTTTCTATTTATGAAGGATCAAAAAAGAGGTTTTATTTAAGTGAATCCAATGGGCCAAATAACATATTTGTAAAAGAGGTATGGTAAATTAATAAAAATATAAATAAACGAGAGGTATGGTAAAAAAATAGCACATTTTTTTATATTTACTCCATAAGTCACCTTATAGTTACGAACACTCAAAAAATGCATTATATTTAGGTGAAACCTATGGGCAAAATACTATGGACCAAATACCATGGGCTAGATTATTATTAATATCATGCAAAAAAAAATTATTAACCCTAATATTAGTATTAATAAAAAAAAAATGGCATATGGTATTGACCCATGGTATTCACGTGGAATGTAGCCTATTTAAATGGGGGAATTAAACCAACATAGATCCATCTTTACTCTGCATCTACTAAGCCCCGAGAGGTATCAAATATCCTGATATGCAAACTAGCATAGAGTGAAAAAATATTTGATCCCTCTCGGGGCTTGTTGGATCAAGAGTAAAAATGGATGTTGTAATTTAATGTATGTTAAACATTTTAACTTGGTTAAAATAAAAAATAAAATAAAAACCAATTATTAATTTTATTAATTTTTATAAATTACTAATAGTAATTTTTAAGCTCCAGGTTTATGATAACCCATGGTATTGACCCATGGTAATACCATGGTATTCATGTGACATAGACTATTTAAAGGGGAAATTCTATCATCTTAGATCCATCTTAATTCTGGGTCTACCAAGTGCTCAGAGGGATAAATAGATTTCATCCCCCTAAGAGTGGTAGATGTGGAGTTAAGATGGACATAAGTTGGTTTTTTATGATAATGAAGATATTAAATAAACTTAGGAAATTATATTGTAAAAACATCTTAAGGTGAATGGTTAAAGCTACATTTAGTCACTTCACAAAATTTAGTAAAAAATACCAATATCTCCATTAATATTCTTTTTAACTTTTTCTGATTTAACAAAAAAAATTCAAAACAATGAAACCTTTTCACTCTTTCCACATTGCCCTCGCAGAAGATTTCTCACCATTTTTCAAACATTCTCAATATGATATCTTCATGAAAAAGTTTAGGTATTGACGTTGGATTAGTTGTTTGAAAAATAAGTTGGTTTGTACAACCTTTCATCTTTTGTGCTATTCTTAGTTTGTCCTAATGATCTGTAGGGGTTCGAGCCACTGCACCATATTTTCCTAAAAGGTGGAGATTGTTCACCAAAAAGGAAATTAATCTACATGTTACAACGTTGTTAAAAAAATGGGGGACCTATGATGGTAGTGAATTATGCTAATAAGCAATTTAGATTGGGAGAGACATAATTAAATTTTATTATTTAATTGAAGATTTCCAATTAAAATAATAATAAATCTACATTTATATATTCATATATTGATTGGAAGGATTCTCACAATGGTCACTTCTTTCAATTAGATCCCCTTCAAGCCCTTGGGATACCTAATAATTTCTTATATAATATAGTTGGGGCTTGCTACTTGTTGGCGTGTTGGGGTAAACAAACTTGATGTGTTTTTTTTATCTCGCAGTTGGAGTCTATGGAATAAAAAAGAAATTTGATAACTTGAAAATTGTGGCAGCTTGACAAAATTTGTAGAGAAAAGATTAATCTCTCCTACCTTGACAGAACTCGTTGTGAATAACAACACCTACAAGAACTTTGTTGTGGAATATTATCAAAACTAATAGAAGGATATGAAAGAGTGTATTGTAAGAACCTTGACAAACACGACCACTGAAACTTGGAACATTATTTGTAGGAAGAGAGAATTATGTTTCTTTTTCCAAACATGTATGTTAGTATATTACAGTTTAATGAATATGTTTTCTTATTATCATATATGGTTTCATACTTTAACAAAACATTTGCCAAGACTTCACAATGTTTTATTATTCAGTAAAAGATTTACCAAGATCTTACAAGATTTTATAATTCAGTGAAAAATTATCCATCAGTATACAAGATAATATAATCTGGTGAGAGATTCGCCAAAAAATTATATATACATATTATATTATTGATAAAATCACCTCCCATTTTTCTTATGTATCATGGGGATTAGACCATTTATTGTACATATAAATTTAGGGTGGTTCTTAAAATTTTCCCTTTCCGCGCCTGCTTCACATGCGGTGACTATGTCGCGGCATATTGCTTTGAGTGGGGTGCAACGAGGAGTGAGCCGAAATAGTCAAGTTATAGACTGGGAGCTGGATGAGGGCAACATAGTTAACACTGTGAATGACAGGGGGATTCAAATCAGGGACAGAGGCAGGGGACGAGGCATAAAAATGCAAGGTGCAGTAAATAGAGTGGGAGAAGTGAATACCATTTCCCAGGTCGACACAACTAAGAAGCTTGCAATGTCACCCTATTGCAGTGCGAGAGCTTGGCTCTCCTACATCAGGGTGGCAAGAGAAATTTAGAGGCAGAATGGAGGTCTGTTGAGGGCTCGGAGCCATGGTATTAAACTTACAGGGAAGGTCTCAATCCGCACAGTAGATTAAAGGTGTCGGCTGAGAGGCAGAGGCCTGCCTTAAATTCCTGCAGGTGAGAGCGCGGAAGGCCATGTGGCTTGGCCACCTGCCAGACCGACATCATATCTGCATTAACTCACCTTCAACCACCCGCATCCATGGGTGCTGCACCATTTTGCACCAGTGCAATATAGCCCTGTTGGTGAATGTCATCTTTTATATGTCAAGCAAACCAGAGTATAGTGTTCGATCACTGGCCACCCCTAAATTTTCCAAGAGGTTGGCCACTTTGTTTCCATATCTCTTGAGGTGTTTGAAGGTGATTTCTCTATTGGTGGAAATCCATTGTTCAGTATGTTGTAAACATGTTGCTAATCTCCAACTGCATGACAACTTGTGTATCGGAGTCCCCTATATAATTTGATTGGCCATATTGATGAGAATTTGAGAGTCTCCTTCAATTATTAAGGGAAAGAAGCCATGCTGCTGAGCTAGATGAAGACCTTGCCACAATCCTTCTAGTTCTGTGGAATTGTTCGTGTCCCATCCTGTTGTGCCTAGGAAAATCAACAAAGGTTTACCATTGTGATCCTTGAAAATTCCTCCATGTCCAGCCTTGCCTGGATTGCCTTTAGAAGCGCCATTGAATTTTAATTGGGTGATTCCTGGTGGTGGAGGGAGCCAGAGGGAGACATTTACTGGAAGTTTTGTGGAGTGGAAAGGATCTACTGGGATGCTTTTGAGTCTGGATGATCCTAAGATTCCAATTCTACCAAATGATCCACTCTTGTGGAGAGGTGGGAAAATCATCATCACTCCAAGTTTGGAGCGCTAGTGTTTCCTAAAGGTTGATGCAGAAATTGCTCCAAATGATCTCTATGGGAGTGGTTTGATTCTTGAAGATACGCCGATTCCTTTCCTTCCATATAGTCTAGATGAGGAGGCCTAGAACGATTCTCCATAAGGAGTTTAGTAGGTGGATCTTGTATGGATTTTTAGCCCAGTTGCGGATGGTTTTCGTAATGTCTTCTTTGAATCTGCCATCTTTTTGACATCTGAAACTTGTTTTTTTCCAAAGTTTGTTTTTCAAGTAACAGGAGTCCATGAGATGTTGTATGGTTTCCTCCTGTTGCTTGCAGTTGGGGCACCTTGAGGGTCCGTGGAAATTTTTTTTCTTAGGTTGTCCCATGTGAGAATTCTTTTGTGACATAACAACCATAGGAATGTGGAAATATTGGGTCATATTTTAGGAGACAAAACTTTGTCCCAGAGAGGGTCCTTGTTATTCTGAGTATCAATTAGAAGTTTGTATGCCTCTTGTGTGGTGAAAGTCCCACAAGGTTTGTATCCCCATCGTAAGATGTCCTTTTTTCCAGAGAACCTGATTTTCCTGTTGGTAAGTATTGTGTCCAACTCCTTGTACATTAACTCTATTCCTTGCCTAATTATGTGCTCTGCTTTTTTCCATTGTCTATAACCCTGATTGAGGGTAGGAGTCCAATACTGGTTAACCATTTTCCATTTATGAGCAACCCCGTCCTCTGTTTGTGGAAGTGTGATTATGTTGTTGAGCTTGGGTCTTTGCTTCCAAGAATCCATCTAGAAGCGTGCATTGTTGCCATTTCTTATTTCCCAGAAACTGTGCTGATGGATCATGTTTCTGTGCTATCTAGATGCATTCCAGATAAGGGAGCCCTTTTCCGTTTCTGTGAGTCTGATCAAGTCATCTGTTGGTCTGTTGTTAGCATATTTGGTAGTCCATAGTATCGCCCAAGGCGTGTGCGGAGTTGAAAGCCACTTCCACCAGATTCTTGCTCCCATGACTGCATTACTATGTTGAGGGTCCCGAAGACCAATACCCCCAAGGTATTTTGGGAGGCAAACTGTTGCCCACTTGACCAGTGCCCATTTGCGATTATGTCCAGAAGATCCCCATAAAAAGTTCCTTTGAAGATCTTTGATTTTTTTTAGCACCCATTTAGGCGCTGCCAGAACAGAGAAGAGATAAAGAGGCATAGACTACAGGACAACCTTGATTAGAATTAGCTGACTTGCCATGTTGAGGGCTCTAAAAGTCCATGATGTGAGGCGGGCTTCAAGTTTGTCTAGGAGCAATTGCCAAGAGGTGTGCTTAAGAGCAAAGTTAGTTAAGGGGGCACCAAGGTACTTGGAGGGGAGAGAGGCGACAGAGAATCCTAGAATGCAAGCTATAGAGTTTTGTGTTATAGCGGGAGTATGAAAAAAGAAGATTTTGGATTTAACGGTGTTGATGCTAGCTCCTGAGGCAGTTGAGAAATAATCAAGAAGGGACTTGAATTTTTGAGCTTCTTGGACTGAAGGATGCCTAAATAGCATGTTATCGTCGACAAATTGTTGGTGGGTGATGGCAAGGGAATTATGAAGGGATATTCCTTTGAGCTGATGCTCATGGAGAGCATGCTTGATGATACGACCCAACCCTTCAGCCATGAGAACAAAGAGAAAGGGGGAGAGGGGATCTCCTTGACGAATACCTCTAGAGGGTTGAAAGGGGGTTGAAGGAATTCCGTTAACAAGAATGGAGAAGAAAGTAGAGGAGATTAAGCTCATAACCCATCGAACCCAGGCAGGTATGAAACCAAAGGCTGTCAGCATTTTTTTAATGTGCATCCAACTCAATTTATCAAAAGCTTTTGAGAGGTCGATTTTAAGAAGCACAGTCGTTTTTTTGTGGTGCTTGAGGGAGTGGATGATCTCATGGGTGAGGATGATGCCGTCTATGATTTGCCTTCCTTCCACATAGCCCGATTGTTCTGACGAGATGAGCAGGGGAAGCAATGGATTCAATCAGGAAGCAATAACTTTAGATATGATTTTGTAGATGACGTTGCAAAGGGCTATAGGTCTGAATTTGTCCGGAGTATTAGAATGTTCCTCTTTGGGGATGAGAGTAATGAATGTTGCATTTAATGAGGGGAGCATCCAGTGGAGGGTTCTTGATTCTTCCACTACCTGCCAGACTTCATCTTTGATAACATCCCAGAATCTATGAAAGAAGTTGGAGGTAAAACCATCTGGACCAGGTGCTTTTCCTTCCTTGAGTTGTTGCATAGCTGATTCAACTTCCTGTAATGAGACCAGATGAAGGAGCAATTGATTGTGTTCATCTGTTATCACTTTCAGGATGTGTGGGAGAATCTTTTCAATTGCTGGCTATCTGTTGATATGAGGTTCTTGATGGATTGTTTTGAAGTGCTTGAGGAGTTCTTTTTCAATATCCTCATGATCTTCCAATCGATCTCCCTGCTGATTTTGAATTTGGGTGATGTTGTTATGCATTCGCCTCTATATGGCAATGCGATGAAAGAATTTTGTATTCCTCTCACCCTCCTTTAACCATCTTATTCAGGATTTTTGTTTCCAGAGGATTTCCTCTTGCTTTTCTCTTTCCGCAAGTTGTGTTTGAAGGTTCTTTTCCTGTTCTAAGAGATCTTCAGTCCTTTCGTCAGTTATGATGGATTGCTGGATTTTTCCATTTCCTGCGCTAAGGCTCTTTGAGCATTAAAAATGTTCCCAAAGGTGGTGTGGTTCCACTACTTGATGTGTGCTTTGAGGAATTTAAGCTTTTGCTGGAATTGAAACATTTTGGTGCCTGCTGGGGGACGAAAACTTTTCCACGCAGTCTGAACTAGATTGTCGAAATTTGGATGTGTCAAATAGAATTATTCAAATAAGAAGGGTCTTCAATTGGAATTTCCAAGTCTTTGCCATCGAATCGTAATGGGCCAATGGTCTGATCCTGAAAGTGGAAAAATTGAGGATGAAAGGTCTCCTCCCAAGTGGATAGAATTATCAGAAATGAGGAATCTATCTAGCTGAGAAGCAATCTATTGGGGACCAGACCATTTGTTATTCGAAGTATAGATTCCATTGTTGAAAGGTAGGTCAATTAGCCAGTTTCTTTGAATGAACTCCTTGAAGTGCTCACTTTAATTATCCAGCCTGCTTCTGCCTCCTCTTTTTTCCTCTAATTTGGTGATGATATTGAAGTTGGCCCCCATTATCTAGAGTGGATGAGTCCTAGTGGAGTTGAGCAGCGTGAGCGTGTCCAGAATTGTTGACTTGTTCATAGCTTCCTGTGGAAAATAAACATTGGTGAGGTGACCATGCACATTGGTCCCTATGATATGGAAGGTAGCTTGTATGAAGTGATGGGTTGCATGGAAGTCTGTGAGTGCAGTGGTTTGAGGATTCCATGCTATTGCAATTCCTCCATAGGCTCCTATAGTGTCCACTGCTATTGTGTGGCTACCTGGCCATGCTTTTGAGAGAATGGTGCCGAGAAAAGTACTGTTACATTTTGTTTCTTGCATGAAGAAAATATGAGGTTTCTCCTACTGTATCATGTTTTTTATCATTATGTATTTCCCAGGATTGTGTAACCCTCTTAAATTCCAGGATGTGAGCTCCATGGTTCAGGATTGGGGAGCGGCCTGTAGTACCTTGTTAATTTAGAATATCTACCAGATTCCACCAACATTTCCCCGATGAGGATGGTTCTTTGTAGATCTATCTTTCTCCCCCTTTTCCTGGTATCCTTGGACAAATTCTTTCCATCCCACTGACTTCCTAGTTGAATTCCTAAAGATCATTGCTGATGTGCTCTAGATAGGATCACCTCTAGACTTTCTAGCTGTCTTGCTGGGATTTTATCAAATTCTTCCTTCTTGCATGCTTACTCCAGGCCAAATATTTCAAGATATCCTAAGTCGATACTTCCAGGCTCTTCTTCCATCTTCCTAGGTTCAATGCTCTACAACAGGATGTCAACTGCATGCTTGGGATCAATCAGAAAGGTATCGATGTCCATACCATTAGGTTCCTAGCCTGAATCTTTAATGGAAGAGGAGATGGGGAGAACTTGGGTTTGCTCAAGGATTTGGGCAGGAATTGACTCAGTATGAAGGGTGGCTGAGAGCGTTTTGGGAAGCTCATCAGAGTGCATGGTGGGTTCAGAGACCATTGAGGTAGGTTGAGCTAGGATATCGAAGCTGTTGCTAGTAGTGGGAATAGAGTTGCTGGCAGGGGGATTTTTGGGTTGTGAAGCAGGTTTTTTATGGTTCCTTTTTCGAGAGTTCACTTTTGTAAAGCCATCTGGATCAGGTTGTCCTGAGGAGGCATTGGAAGAGGGCTTTGCATTAAGCGGGAAGTCACGGAATACATGTCCATGGGCGTGACATTTCCTACACCTAAAGGGGACGTGTTCATAATTAATGGTCTGAATGCATTCAAAATCATCATGAAATAGACTTACCGAGTCTGGAAGAGCATTGTTCAGATGCATGTAGACACAGATGCGGGAATAGGAGGTATACCTTCTGAGTTTTGTTTCTTCAGCAATTTTAATGAATTCTCCTAGGTCATTTCCAATGTCTCTTAGTGATTATTCATCCCAATATTCCAACGGTAGGGAATAAAACCGGATCTAGATTGGTGTCGATCTCTGATCTTCTTTGTCCGGACTGAATCTTTCTATACAATCATGCAGATACAGACCTACAACATTGAAGAAATAAGGGCCGCGATCGATGACCCTGTTTCAGTCTTCGATACAGTTGAATATCGCTGTAAAAAACCCCTTTGGTCCCAACTGCAGATTGATGTGCCCTTTTGGTTTCCATTTGGATTTAATCCATCCCTGTAAGGCTTTCTCTGTTGGCCAGAACCCAATAAATTTCCCAATGAGTGCATGATCTTTCATGAACTAGATTTGGGTGTTGATTCATTGACTGGGCAGTTCAATCTTTGGTCATTCTGCTGCTACAGGTTTGCAGGTTGCAGAGGTTACTTTGGGCACCTCATCATCTCCTGTAGTGTTATGCTGCTTGTCCTGGGGTGTAGCTTCTGTTTCTTGTGGTCCATCCTCTATATCATGATTGTTCTGATTTGCCTGCATCTTCGAGGCTGAGGCCTTGTTAGATCTAATCTTGGCCTGTAGCTCAGTGTTCACCATGGGGGGAGGCTCAGAGTCCTCCCCCGACAGGGTCGCCATTGAGGTTGTACTAATGATTGGTGTGTGTAGTCATCAGAGGTTTCAGAGTTGATGATTCGGGGGAACTGTGCTTAGAGTAGGGCTCTGTTGCAGAGATACAGTAAACCCTAGGTCCCCGTGTTGAAATCTCCTAGCTACCTTCGCATGTTGTCCATGTTCTCCCCGTTTCCTTCTCAAAGTTTGAAGTATTAATAGGTGAATGTTTACATAATGTCTTGAGAAATAGAATCATCTAATAACTAACCTCATTTGTTTATCATATTTATACATAATAGGGATTCGAATTCCTCACTAAGTGATGGAATTCCTCTTTAATAAGTCAAAAGAACAAATTCAATGCACCTAGAAACTAAATGCAGAAAAACAGGGGTTGCATTTACTAAACCAAAATTGATTTGAAAAAAAAAGATAGATGCTAATTAATTATAATCCATTCTTATAATTCATCTTATTACATTTCTCCATCTCTCAAATACTTCATATCTGATTACATCTTACAAAAATTCGAAATGTTGACAAGGATTAGGTTGACTGTCATGTCAATTTTTTTCTGTAAACAATGTAAAAATGGGTCTCCAAGTTACCCTCATAAATTTAAAACTGTATGACATGTGTAAAAAGTGAAAGAGGTTATTTTATATGAAGGTTATTTTGAAATAAACCCCTCTCAGCTCCCACAAATTCTGCTCCAGTTGTTCACAAACAGCTATTAAAAACGATGATTAAAACAGGACATTGCGTAGTCAGAAAAATAGGCTATAAAGATGTGAATGGATATCTCATGCTGTAATGCCTGTGTAAATATGAATTAGGTTATTTTACTTTAGAATATTAGGAACAAAAATGTCCTCCATTTTCCAAATATTCAGCTCTGGCTGTCCACAAAACAATTTTCAAAATGATGGCCCAAACAGGAAAAACTTTGATATTTTTCCACATTCAAAGCGCATTTAGGTGCAAATTTTGTTTTTGAAGGAGTCTATTGATCATTTTTGTATATGAATTAATAAATAGGAGTATAAAACATGTTTATGTAGCCTTGATACTCTTTCTCAAAATGATACCCTTTGTCAAAACACCCTTTTAGACTTTGCGCAGTCAAAGGGCAGTCATGGTCAAAATGTCCCTAATCTCCCTTTAGTTGTCAAATGATTGCTGTAGCTGGTGGTTTTTCTTCCCTAACCTCCTTATAACATCAGTTCAAAAATAAAACTACCACACCTTATCATACTTCATGAAAAATTTCACAAAAGACAAAATTACAGATGTGGCTGCAACATTAACTAATGGCTACTTCAACCAAAGTGTCAAGGTTGCTCCTGTTCTCTCTGGTGTTTCCTTGCTTGATCTCTTTCAGTTGATTTCTGGTATTATGTAGCTTCTTCTCCATAACCCTTATCCTTTCTCTACGACTCATATTTATAGCATAGTAATGCCTTATTAGGTTTCTTTGGAGGTTAATGTCTTTGTTGGCCTTGTGCAGTAGCCTCTCTAAATAGTCATTCACTCTTTCCACCCAGTATTCTTTATTCTCTTCAAGGTCTAACCACATCTTATTTTCAATGGAAGGTTTTTCTTGAGGCAGAGGCATGTCCTTAGTGTTTGGTTCTTTCCTGTTCATTTGTTTGGTCCATGGTCTCTGAGGCTCTGTTTCAGGGACATCAGCATCTTCTAGATCAATCACATATTTCCCCTTATCTTTGGGAGCAAGTCATGGTAATTTGGGCACTATTTCATGTTCTTTTTGTCTTTGTGCCTCCCTAACTGTGTGTTGTAATTTGTTGTTTTCCTGTTGTAGAAAGGCAATGGTGTAATGAACCTTGCCTAGTCTTTCTTGTAATTCAGCGACCATAAGGTCATTTCATCTTGTTTTCTGGACCGTGGCTGGACAATCCTTCTTCAAAATGAAATTATTGACCTTTACCTCCATTATCTTGGTCTTAAAACCATTGTGTCAAAGTTTTTTCAGAATAACTGATGTCTTTCTTGGGAATGTCTTCTTCTGCCACTTTCTTGATGGTACCTCTTCTTCTAGATCTTTATGGAATTTTGATTTTCTCAAAAGCATCAATTTTCTTTGCCTTTTGGAGTTCACTTGCCTTTCTCTTCTTTGCATGTGATTTAGTAGTTATCCTTTGCCTTGTTGGCTCTTCAACTGAATCCTCTTTCTCCAGTGTGCCTTGAGATTCTTCAAGTGTTAGATTTTTCTCTTGAATCTTAGACATATCAGACTGATTTATGAAATTTCAAGTTGCCATGAAATCCACCCAAGTGGTACCTCTCTTATCTAGCTCCTTCAAAAATAGCAGCTTGATGAGGAAAAAATGAAATAAGCTGGCATCATGCTTTCCTCCTCTTGTTTTGATTTTTTCTGCCATCTTACCCAAATATTTAAACAAATAGAAAGGCAGGTTAAGGCTCTTTCTCCCAGTGAAATGCATGTGCAACCTAATATAGTATTGATAGATTCTATTAAATCTACCCTCACATGTAAATTACCTTTGGATTGCTTTTAAAATCCTATCATATATGTTCAAGAGATAGTACCTTGGGAAAAACTCTCCATAATTACTCCTACGCTGAGGTTTGAGAAAGGTCTTGTACAAAGCAGGGTCCAACTCCATGTTTTTATACCAACAATCTCCTATCATTGGGATATCAGTGGCCAAAGCAATAGTGTCTTTTGACACTTCAAATTCTATGGTTCCTACCTTTACCAAATTTCCTTTGAGTTTATGAGAAAACTGTTCTACTAGTTGGGAATGAAAACCATGAATCTGGCATTTCTTACAAAATTCTGTACATCTTACCTTTTCAAATGTTGTCCAAATGGCTGGGT
Organism: Pinus tabuliformis; assembly: GCA_031772625.1. Classification (NCBI taxonomy): domain Eukaryota; kingdom Viridiplantae; phylum Streptophyta; class Pinopsida; order Pinales; family Pinaceae; genus Pinus; species Pinus tabuliformis. The sequence continues at coordinate 1,380,871,659 of CM062818.1, read as the reverse complement.
CATTTGTCAACATTCCTATGATTATAGGTTCCACTTTAATGGGCTTTCTTGTGATCCTTCTCTTTCTTTCTGATGTAGACATCTTATTTGGTGAATTTAAACATTTTTTTATGCTTGAGGATGATAGATGTGAGCAATACTAATTAATCTACTAGGAGTTGTAAACCTAGCAAAATGAAAAAAGATGAAGGCAACCAAGTGAAATCAGGGGAAGACTTGGTGTGAGTTGTCTTAAAACAAGGTGATGGGATGACGTTGCACGGAATGTGAGAATGATTTCTCGGTCAATAGATGAAAATCTTTGGACAAAGGTAACTATGCAAATAGGGTTTAGGTAAAGGTAAGGGAAATTGACTTTTCTTAGGTTTAAACAAGAAATATATGGGAAACAATGGTTATAGCAGGTACCTAGAAGGAATTTAAGTCGATTTGATCAATCCAGGGAGGAATCAAACAGGAAATGGGCATGAAAATCAAATTTATAAATACTGTGTCTTTGCCGAGTCACCTAGGGATTTTTGATGGTTTTCATATAAGGAGGGTGCTCTAGAAAATAGTAAAACATGGGTTTTGAAGGACAAGCCAGTGGATGGTGAGGTGTTCAAAAAACTTGAGAAAATTTCATCAAGGCAGCATTGAGATGAGGGGGAATATTTGTGCAGTCACTCTGCGTAGTCAATCTTTGTGCAGTCAGCAATGATGAAGGCACAAATTCGTGGAAATCCTCCTTTCTTTGTTGTGATGTGTTGCTCGGCCTTTGCTTTGGTAAATGAAGAATGAGGAATTATTTTGAGTATGAAAAATAGGGGAAAGGTATGTAAGGGGAGTGATTGATGGGCATTTAATGAGGTGAGATGGAATAAGTGGATGGGATGAGTGAAGTAAGAGGGGCAGGAAAACTTTGATGAGGGGAGAGTAGAGGTAATTAGGTGTCAATTTCAATACTTGTACTTTGATATGACCACTTTGATGATGACTTTCCAAGATATTTAGGATCCAAATACCACAATTAACCCTTTCATGATGAATTTATTCATTCTTTTGAAAAATACTTTAAATCATTTTCCGGTGACATATAGACTTAGGAAAGTATCAAATTTTGAGTTTTAAGGCTCATTTATCACTCCTATCTTTACAAACTTTTCATAAAAAAAAAACCTCTTTATGACTAACATAGACCTAATTAGTTGGTCCTTTTATCTATTTTCTAAACTAGTAAATCACGAATAAAGAGTATGATCAACTACTAATTTAATCTAACGTTTCTTTTCAGGATTAATTATGATTAAACACTGTAACTAGGATAATTTATTTCTATTGGTCTTATTTCAAAGTGGCATTTAAAACAAGTTGCACACTTATTATTCCAAAACTTTCAAAGACTACTTTAATGCTACTTTCTATTGTTTTGGTGGTGCTTAGACTTGCTCACCTAGGGGGAAAAATTTAATACATCTCTTATCTTTTTCTTTCTTTTTCCATTTTTTATGCCTTTTTATTTATCATTTTTTCTTATTTTGTACACTTGTTTTTATGTCCACTACAATATTTTTCTTTTCTTTATGAATTTCTATCTATTCTCTTTATATATATATATATATATATATATATATATATATATATATATATATATATATATATATATATATATATATATATATTTGTTTTTTTTTTTTAGAAATATATTTCAAACTTGAAACATTATTTACGTTGTCAAATCTAGAAATCATCAGGTGAAGATACACTTCCTCATATGAAATATGGGACCCTAACAGGAACAATGGTTCTTAGTGATTCTTGGATAAGTATGACATCCCTATGCTTAAATATGTTGTTTACACTTGTAGATTTCATATTTGTAATATGTTTGACATAATTTTAGTTTTGGTTGGGGATGGTTAGGCCTAGTCCTAGAGTTGTTTCTTTTTTATTAGCCTTGTCATCATGTGTTTAATGGATTCTAAAAGTTATAACAAGTTTTGGGCAGTGACCACAATTCCAGGCTTGAAAAGTGCCTTAAATTCTCCAGACTCTGGCATATGTCTGTTGGAAATAATCCTTGGATGCATGCGTGTAGCCTTATGGGAGCGTTTAGAGATCTTTGGATGATGGCATGCCCATAGCATGGGAGCGTCCAGAGGTTTAATAACTTAAAAAATTAGTGGGACCCAAGGGCTGATTAGTAGAAAGGTTGTGATGGTTCCTAGGGGTCCTATTGTTGATGTTGAAGGTTTGTATTGTGTGTTTCCATCTGTTCCACTTCCTTAACATGACTTAGGAAGTGGAACCATATCATAGTAACTTATCATCACATGTTTAACCTGGTTGGTCATTTACTTGGGTAGATGTGGGAGAAGAGTGTTACAGAGTGGTCTCAAATCATGGTTCACCCCTTGGACTGGATGGGCAGTGTGTTGCTCGTGCATTCATGTCAGTTAAATATGTGTTGCTTATGATTGTAGTCCATGTTCTTGTTGCATTTTTATGGTGTTGATCATGGTTGTAGTGATGTCACCATGTGAAGGTTGAGGGTTTTGTTGTTAGATGTGTCATCATGAGTGTACGGTTTTATATGCGTTGTTATGCATGTCAGTGTCTATATGCATGCATCTTCATGGTTATGGTTATGCATGTATGGTAGGTTAGACATGCATTGTGAGGTCACTATATGCAATTAGGTGATCATGATGATAATTGTATGTTATGATATTATGTGATGGCTGGGCTAGAGAAGGAGATGCAGATCATCAAATTGAAGTTGCAGCATTGGACCTCGAGGGAAGAGCATGTCATCATACATTTTTGTATGTTGGGAATGTAGGTATGTTAGTTAATGGATTGTTATATGCATTAGTTTTATGTACATGTCTATTGATGTTATGGTTACATATATGATAGGTGTTAGTTGATTAGTATAGTCATATGCACATGTGTCGAATAGTCATGAATGATAATAGCCTGTGGTTGTATGCATTTATATTATTGTTTTAGGTTAGATAACTTGGTGATTATGTTATATGTTGTTGATGAGTATGTTATAGGTTAACTTGTTTTTTTATATGAAAGTTAGCTTGATGATTAGGTTATAAGTTTTTGATGAGCATGATATGTATCTTGTTGTTGTTATATGATAGTAACTTGATGATTAGGGTTATTACATTTAGATCTTGATGTTATATGTATCATACTAATTTGGATTGGTCTATGCAAATGGTTAGGGTTATGGAATTCAAGTATGAGCTAACATGTTGTTATATTATGTATTACTAATCTAGACTGACTATGAAAATGTGATTATTATGTATGAATGATAATTATTTATGATTTTACGATGTGAACATGTTAGCTAGTGACTGTTATGGATATCATGATATTAGTTGTGTTTGAGTTGATGTGTTTTGAATTTATATCATGCTAACTATATTTATTATTCCAGATATTTTCTTCTGAATCCATCGCATAATGTTTGTTAGACAATCAATGTTTCAAAACCTCAACTGTGATTCATCATCAGGATAATATGAAATGTGGAAAATTGATCAAACTAGGGTAGATGATAAATAGGAATGATTTGGTGGAAAAATGACCGACACTAAAAAAGCCTAATAAAAAAAAGGAATTTTATTAATATATAGAATGTATATAGTATTATTAATGAATTTAATAAAGATTATATAATTATGAATATAAAAATGTATAAAGTATTATTAATTATATTAATAAATATTATATAATTATAAATATTAGAAATTCATAATAATGCTTGATGGATATATTTGAAATAAAGATATAGTGTTTGTAATAGCAATAATCATGTATTTGTTATAAGTTAATGATTAACTGATTTTTGGAGATTAAAGATAATGGTATTAAATAATAAATTTTGGTTGAGATGATTTAATTATTGAGAAAATTAAGGTTAGGGGCTTGGGTAGTTTTAGATGACAATGTAGGAATCCATTTTTTACTAATACTCCAACCTTCATCCCCATTGAGGTTATTCGAGTGTTTACTGATTTCTATGGTCTCTCTAAGTTTTCTATGGAAATAGTGGTCAATTTTGGCAAGGATGCTAGTTTTTTCAATACAAATTTGATGTTTCATTTTATTGGAATGCTCTGCAAGAGAAAAGTTTTTTGAATGGTTATTTGTAATATCAACGGAATTTTCTTGGATTCTAGTTTTGATAGATCGACCAGTTTCTCCAACATTAGGAACTCCGTAAGAACAAGGTATGAAATAAACACCTTTCTGACATTTAGGGTCAATGGGATCTTTAATAGATTTGAGACAAATCTTGATGGTATTTAAAGGTTTGAAGGTGCTTAAGATGTTGATTTTCTTTAGAATGTGGGCAATATTATCTGTGTTTCCATGGATGCAAGGACAGTTTACTTTGCCAACAAAATCATTCTTATTTTTATTTATATGACCAGTTTCTTTGTTTTCATTTTTAATAACCTTGATAGCTTGATGCCTTTTATATCCATTTTTTAGGAATACATATATTAGATGCGACATTTATATTTCCAAATGTTCCTTATTAGAGATTCATACAACTCTTGTTGCTAGAGTGCTTAAATTCCTAATTTTTACTTAGGATGATGGTGAGAGGTGGAATGAAGATATTGTTCAGTATGGGTATTTTTTCAATAAACTTGGTGGGATAAGGAGCCATCTTGGTTTTTGGTGATGAGGATGTCAAGAAAAGGGAGGCTATTATTAACTTCTACTTCCATGGTTAATTTTATGGATGAAGAGAGGCTGTTTAAATGTTGCTTAAAAGTCTCTAATTTGTCACACCCATGGGACCATATGATAAAGGTGCCATCTGCAAACATTTTCCATAATTTAGGTTTTAAGGGAGTTGATTCTAAGGCTCTATATTCAAAATCTTCCATAAATAAATTAGCAATAATGGGTGATAAAGGAGATCCCATTGCTACCCCACAAGTCTATTCATAAATGTCACCCATGAAAATAAAGAAAGCAGATCTAAGACATAATTCAATTAGTTTAGATATGTCAAGGTCAGTTAATTTATGGACCACCTCCATGGCTCCATCAATGGGAATGTTGGTGTATAGAGATGTGACATCAAAACTAACAAAAATTCCATTTTCATTAAGATTGATGTTCTTAATCTCATTGATGAAATGGGTGGAGTCTTTGAAAAATGATTCAGTGTTTCCAACCAAGGGTTTCATTTTTTTGGCTAGGTATTTGGAAAGATGATAAGTGGGTCCAAAAATAGTATTCACTATGGGTCTAATTGGAATCCATTCTTTGTGAGACTTAGGAGCCCCATAAATCCTAGGGATATAGGGACAACTATCTATTAAGTATTTGTTGTCATGGAGATTATAGGCTTTGATAGAGTTGTAAACTTCCTTAGTAATTTTCTTTAAAGGATTCTTGTTTAATTTTTTGTAGGAACCAATATTGTTCAAATGGTCTATCATTTTGTCATTATAGTCTTTTCTATTTGTTATAAGGGTAGCCCCTCCCTTGTCTGCTTTTAAAACAATAATGTTAGGGTTAGATTTTAATTATTTTAAGGCTACGTATTCTTCCTTACTAATGTTACTTTTAGGAGGAGGTTTATATTTTCTAAGGATGATGGAGAAATCTTGCCTAATTGGTTCTTTGGTGTTATCAGACATATCTTTAATGCCATATTCAATATTACATACAATGTCTTCTATAGGAATTTCTTGGGAGTCATAGAAAAATTTAGACCCTTGTTTAAAAGATTTATGATGGCTACATCTAATTGTATATTCTATAGATTTATCACAAGGTTATTGGGAGTATGGTTTTTCATTGAATGGTTAAATGGGAGGACTGGTTTCTCATACCAGGAGCTTGTATTTCCAAAAAAATTGAAATTTTAAAAATTTAATGATAGAGACATATTTAATGGATTTTATTGATCATTTCCTTTATCAAAATAATGTGAAGTAAGAATTACATTAGGATTGAGTGGTGAGTGAATAACCTGGAGATGTGAAACCACTCCATTATGAATCAGATTACTGGATGGCATAGTAGATGGAACGATGTTGGGATTAATTTAAGTGTGTTGTGATGTGAGAGCTTGTGGGAGAGTGTTAAACTGAGCATTGCTGGGAGGATGAATGACTTGGATATGCGCAAATGTTCCATTATGAATTACCTTGTTGGAAATCAAATTTAATGGGGCATCTTTCAAATTGATCTCTAAGGTTTGAGCGGTGACTGCACATGGAAGAATATCGAGTCGCATGTTGATGGGATGAATAACCTGGGGAGATGAACTTGTTTCATTATGTGTCAATGGAACAACATTGAGACCGATCATGGGAGTATGTGAAAGAAAGTTCGATTCAATGTATTTTGTGGGAGCATGAGGAATAATGTCACGTTGTGTATTGATTGTGAATACAAGATAGCATCCCCTGAGACACACTAAGGTATGAGTTTTCTTATGTCGTATACTTGGTGCTTCATTGTTTGATTATGTTGCGTAATTTGTGTTTCAGTGTTTGGTGTCAATTATGTCATCTAGTTGATTTATTTAACAAGATATGTTTGCAAGTTGGTGGAATTTTTGATGAATTGCATAATACGAGTATGTGTTCAAATGATCTTGTTTTAAGATGATTGTACTAACACATATGTGTTGAGATAATTGATATGTATTTTAGTATAGTAGGTGAGAACTGTAGAATTATGTCTAATGACGATGAGTTGACTATGGATTATGACATGATTTTTAGTCTTTGTAAAGGTTGATTTTAAAATTGAAAGATATGATTGTCTTGATATTTGGAACATGTGGTTGACATACGTAAACAGGTGCAGGGAAAGATGCTTGGTATTAGCATGACCAAGTAACAATTGATTTTCTTATATATACTTAACAGATAGATGAAGTGATAGCATATAGTAAGACTAAATTGTAGAAAGATAAATGGTAAAAGAAAAGGAATTAGGCAAGAATTCCTTTGGCTATGTTTGGAAACCCTAATTCAAAATGAATGAATGATTTGCATTAAAAGTCCTTTTAACCTTAATCTTGTCTGACATTTTGTGGACATGTGCTAGATTCATGAACATGTAATTGACAAGTATATTAGCTAGTCTCTAGCTATAGGTGGATCTGTCAAGGGAATTGGAGTCCCTCGAGGGATGATGTGGATGTGTTATGTTACAAGTAACGTGCTTGGCACATCAAGGTAAGGTAACCTGTGTATTGTTATATTTATTTATATAATGACAGTTATGTGTTGATGGTAGTATGATGCAAGGCATTGCATGGAAAAGAAATTACCATGGAGTCTTGAAGAAGGTTCAGATTGAGATTTCCCTTGGAAGCACTAGGAACAATGGGGATTGAGTCATGGTGTTTGTTGTTAGCCTTGTGATTTAGGTATTTTGGTGATTTGTTGTTCTTGATTTTGGTTTTTTTTACGTCTCATGCATGGCCATGCCACTTTGTTTGTAGTGTCATATTGTTATTGATTTTCATGGTTTTCTTCTTGTATGTTTCTTGTCTTGCTTTTTATGGTTTGAGTCTTGGGAATTGGTTGGGAAAGAGAAAATTTAATGGAGCTCAGACAGAACTATATGGTACCAAACACGTAATCTAAGTCATGGATGAAGCTCAATGCATGATTAAGAGTAGTGGAAGGTAAGACTATAACAGTGGGTTGGATTGGATGGGTCCATTGTGGTAAATGGACGGTGGTAGTACAAACATGAGAAAGGTAACCAGAAAATGTAAAGTAAATGGATTTAAGGTCTAGGATGCCTTGGCTAAGTTGGGGACCGTGGTTCTTAATGTTGTTCATGCTATGCACAGACAAGGAAGTTCTCTTAAACTAGACCTTATGTTATTTGGTAATTATGTTGCGATCATGGCTATGTTGATGTTTATATATGTATACATGTATGTACGTATGTATGTAGATATGTCATTGTCTGACAGGATGATGATTGCTTTATGCTAATGATTATATATGTATCTATGTCACTATCTGATGGGCTTGTGAGGTATCATTATGTGGAGGAATTATTTCTTATTTAGGTGAAGTGCATGAAAGAGGTCCCTGGTCTTATGGGAATCAAGTGTGAAGAGTAGCCTCGATGGATATATGAGGTTAGTAACATGTGGTTATGACTTGATATTATGTGATTATACTCCATCTATATTTATGCTTTGATAGGTAACACTAAGGGATACATCAGTGGAATAAAAGCAGTGTGATCTGCGGCATGTTGGGACAAGCATGGATAAGACACTGGAAGCAAGGTTGCTTAGTAGAGATAGTGTGGTACTATTGTTGTGCATATATTATATATGTTGTACATGTTGCATCGTGATGTTGTGCGCATGTGGTGTTGTTTATATATAGTGTGTGTACATGTTTTTATGCAATGTTATGTACAAGGTGATACAAATAGTGTTGTGTGAATATTGCATATATAGCGTTGGGCATAGATGGTGCTATGTACATGTTGGATATGCAATGTTGTGTATAGATGATGCTATGTACATATGGTGTTGTGTGCATGGTCGTATAAGGGGTGAAGTGAGCATGTGGTGCTGTGTACATGTTGTACATATGGTGTTGTGTGTAGGTGGTGTTGTGTAAATGTCATGCATATGGTACCATGTACATGTGGTGTCGTGTACATGTCATGCATGTGGTGTTGTGTATGTATAGCATTGTGTACACATTGTACATGTGGTACAATGTACATGTGGCATTGTGCGCGCGTTGTACAGGTGGTGTCATTTACATGTGATGTTGTGTACACGTTATGTAAGTGGTGATGTATCTAGGTGGTACTATGTACATGTTGTACATGCAGTATTATGTGCATGTCGTACATGTTGTGTTGTGTACATGCAGTATTATGTATGTGCATGGTGTAGTCGTGGTATCATGACATGTGTATTCATTGTGTTGTACTCAATGTACGTATATGTATTGCGTTGTACATCGGGTGTAGGTGTATATATTCTGTTATGGTGTGCACTGGATGTAGGTGTATGTATTTTGTTTTTTTTTACACTGAATGTAGGTGTATGTGTGGTATGTCATGTGTAGGTGCATTTATTGCATGGTGTTGTATTTTGTATGTGGTTTTATGTGTGTGATGCACACTATGTATATGTGCAAATGCTTGAGGAGAAGGCATTGTGTGTTTGTCAAGTGTGGCATCCAATTTAGAGTGCCTACAAAATAAGGGCCAAGGTAGAAGCTAAGGATTGATAAAAGGATAAGTATCAATATTTTATTTCAGTTTTATTATGCATGTGATCTATGGTTATAACTTATGATGATTACATGTGATCAAAGATTTTGGTTTATGATGGTTACATGTGATTCATGATTTTAATTTATGATGGTTGAGTTTTAGCTAACCTGATGTGATATTTTTATACATGTTGATTTGGTCAAAGATGTAGTTTGACTTGTTGTGACAGGAATTAAATAGGATTGTAAGTGTACCTTATTAGCGAGCTACCAATGAGGTATGATGGTAATCACTAGAGGAAATTTTAGCATAAACGCTCCCATGAAATTTGCATGTAATTTCCATGTCATAATATGTAAACCAATCAAATTACTTTAAATTTAAACCGAGGTACTTGCAAAAATTTTGGAGGGAAAATAACAAATTTTATTTTTATTTATTTTTTTATTTTTTAATTCTATTTTTTGCTTATATCCTTATAGGTTTACTAAAATTTCAAGTGTAGACACTCATTGGATGCAAAATTAAATTATGCATCCAACGAGTACCCATCATGCATATTTTTGCGAACACCCAAATTTATGAAAAATGAAGATACAGTAAGAAAAAACGTGTTCAACACACTTTTTTAATGTATCTTCCTTTTTGTCAATGTAGGTCTTCTCAAAAGTATTCATGATGGGTAACCTTTGCATGTGAAATTTAAGTCCACATTCAATGAGTTTCTACACTAGAAATTTGAGTAAACCTATAAGGAGATAAGTCAAAAATACAATTAAAAAAAAATACAATTTAAAAAAAAAAAAAAAAGTTTTCATCTTTTCCCTCCAAAATTCTTAACTCTTATTTTATTATTTTAACTATTATTTTATTATTTTTCTTAAGGAAGTCACTTTTAGGCTGAAATTTCCTTTAATGTTTATTTCAATTTATTTTAAATCTAATGGAAATTATGTGCTTGGTATAGGAATGCACGAACATGCTCGGTTGGGTGGTTGAAACTGATTACACGAATTAACAACAGCAGTGAAAGGAATTTGAACAAGCAGTAGTATGTCGGTAAAGTACTTTAGGAGCAGAGCCATTGTGGGACGCTGGTACCCAATAGTGTCCATTTATTTCCATGAATATGCTATGACTAGTATGATGGTTTGATGCAGGTATATGCTTTGGTTGTTAACCTTCCAATGCAAGGAAGCCTTGCCAGGGGATGGATCACTGAGGATAGGGTATGCTGGGGAATTTGGAAGGTGAGTGACTACATGGAAAGGGGTGACTAGATTGCCCGAGGGACTATGTGGTAGAGAAGGGAAGGTTGGGGATATATTTTTTTTGGTCATTAGCATTAGTAGATGGGATCAAATGCACATTGGGAGTGTGGCCTGGAACAATGAGTCAATAACTGTTCACTGAGAGAACAAGTGGCATAGGATTACATCGTTGGACATTGGATGCAGATTTGACCTTGTAGTGGATTCTAGACTTCCTGGGAAGGATGTGGATCTTGGTATTACTTGAGGTTGGAGGTGTGAGCCTCTAGATTCCGTTGTTGCAGATGTAGACATCATATCCTTTTATTTGTTGGATGAGAAAATGTGCATAAGTGTATATGTGTATATCATTGTAAATATTGTATCAAGTTGGATTTATAAAGCTCCATATACAATATGATTATTTGTTGGGTGAAGAAAATGTGTATGTGAGTATATGTGGTTATTATTGTAAATAACATAATGAGCTGTGTTATAAAGCTCCAGTAAATGGTATGTTTGCCATGTTTTAGCAAATGGTCACTGTAAAGACTGCAACAAGTTGTGTTATAAAGTTCCATGGGCAGTATCTCTTGTTTTCAACAATATTATTGGTTATAGGTGTCATTGAACATCGAGGAGGGTGTTCCCCAACGTTGGCAAGGCATCCTAGTGGGTGTTCATTTCAGTTATTATGGGTAAAGGAAATTGGAAAAGGAAATGGATAAGGCTTTGGAAAGGAAAAATAGCATTTTTGGCACAGTTATTTATGAAAATAATGGAAATTAGGAGAAAAGGAAGGTGAAAGGTCACAAGTTGCATGTGAGGATGAAATTGAAGGAAAATAATGGAAATTGAAGAAAATAGAGGCCTAATTGATAAAAAGGCTTTTGAGGATCAGTGTGCAAGATTTTTCTTAGTTTTGGAGCTCTCTTATTATTCTATCTCTCTCTCTCATACTCTTGGACACTTAGAGTTTTTTGGAGCACTCTTGGAGGAGTGTGGCATACTTAGAAGGAGCAAGCAAGGAAGAGGATGATCAAGGAGCTACAATATTATTCTTTATAGGTATCGACTTTCATGTGTATTTTCCTTGCTAGATTTAGCATGCATGGTGTTGCATGTGGTCCTTTTGTTGTTATCACATGGTTTTTTCCAAGTGTAACGATGTTTTCAGCCTAGCCTTTCCATTTCGAGAGAACCATGGTGTGATGGGGTTCTCATGTTTTGATTGAGCTAGATTTCTAGATGGATTCAAAGCTGAGTGAGGTGGATCTCCGAATGATAGAACACATGGCCTAGTGGTCCTTGAACCGAACTGTGGATCATGGTAAATCCACTGGCCTAGTGACACTTGAGCCAGACTATGGGTTGTGGTAAAGCCAAGATTGTGTTGCCTCAGTGGGCCTAAGAATCCTTGCCAGTGAATTCTAAGATATATGGTAAATCCAAGAGGTTGTTTTCTCTCCATTGGGCCTAGTAATCCTAGGTTTGGGATATGTGGTAAATCCTGGAGAGTGTGTCTCAGTTTAGGGCCTGGTGATATGGGTTTGGATTGCGGTAAAGCCTAAGGTACTAGGAGAGGAAAATTCCTCACGGTGTAGGTGGAGAAATATGGTGGCATCTATGCTTTTTTGGCCTATTGATCGAGTGGAGATCATTGTAAAACCTGATATGACATGTTTATTGTGTTGGCCTAGTAATCCGGTATGGATTAAGGTAAAGCCTGGTTTCTATTTATGAGGGCGAGGTGGTTTAGGCTCGGGATGCTCTGGTTGCTTCTTTGGTTTGAGTCCCACATTCATGCTTGGAATATGGCATGGGGGTGAGTGGATGAAGAGAGATTTGGCTAAGCCATTATATGGTCGGGTGGAACGTGGTAGTTCCATCCCGAGTTTGGATTTTGCATCATCAATATGACGTTATTTTTCCTTGTATTTCTATGAGTATTACACTGGTTTATGTGTGTATCATATGGTTGTGATTTCATTGGTATTTTTGTTGCTATTATGTTGGTTAGGTATGTGTCTTATGACATTGGATATGTATGGCTCTCATCATGTTTTTACTTGTAAATGAATGAAAAATGTATTTATGACCTAATAGATGATAATACAGCAAATGATATGAGGGAACAATGGTTCCTAGAGATTCTCAGATAAGTATGATATCCCTATGCTTAAATATGTTGTTGAGACCTATAGATTACATATTTGTGATATGTTTGACAAAATGTCGGTCCCGGTTGGGGATGGCCAGGCCTGGTATTTGAGTTAGCTTTTGGTTTATTAGTCTTGCCATCACGTTTTTAATGGATTCTGAAGTTAGAACAAGTTTTTGGTAGTGGATAGAATTCTAGGCTTGAAAAGTACCATAAATTCCCCAAACTCTGGCACAAGTCTGCTCGAAATAATCCTTGGACACAAGCATGTAGGCTTGTGGGAGCATCCATATCTATCTAGACACTAACATGCCCATATCATGGGAGTGTCAAAAGGTTTTTAATAGCTTAAAAACTCAATGGGACGCAGGTACTAGTTAGAAAAAAGGTTGGGATGGTTCCTAAGGGTCCTATTGTTGATGTTGAATGTTGGTATGGTGTGTTTCCATCGGTTCCACTTCCTTAACATGACTTAGGAGGTCTAATCATATCATAGCAACTTCTCGTCACATGTTTAACCCGTTTGGTTGGTTACTTCGGTAGATGTGGGAGGAGTTTGTTACAGAAAATGTCACCATGGGTTCACAACTACTAGACCTACTTCTCATGTGTGAAGAAACATTAGAAGTTTAATACTTTCCTGACAATAAAAGATATTATTTGTAATTTTTGAGGAGAGGTTTGCATTAATTAATTCTTGTTTTCTATGAATGTATTATTCATATGCATAGCTACTAGCATCAATTCTTGATCTGCATTTAACATTTTCACATTGCAAGATGAGACCACGTGGGCTTTACTGGGGGAGAAATACCATACCACATGCATTCATATTAGGGAATATATATTAAGGAAAAAATGGCATAATATATTGGCGATATATAGGGGTTAAAGGGTTCTTATATTGGTATATATAGAAGGGAGCTAAAATTTAATGAAAAATATGAAGGGGTATAAAAAACGTTAATTAAAGATGGATACCTACAACATCTAGTGAAAGTAGGGGTCCTTTAAATTAGGAAGGTGTAGGGTTCATATTGGTAGGGGGTTAAATAATATGATATTTATAGGTATTTTCTAATATGTAGTCAAATTAAGGGTATTTCTTAATATTCCATGAACACACGTGATATGTTAGAGGTTCATTAAATGAAGCCCTTATGGATGAGACACATAGGCCATCAAATTTATCAATGTGGTCAGCAAGGGGTATAAAACCTGTACATATTTCTTTTCGTCAATTCCTTAAATGCTATTAGATAGCGGTCTTAATTCACTTTGAGGAGTCTCCTCATTTGAAATTTGATTTCCCACTACAATGTATGATGGTTTCCCTATGCTTTGAGATGAAGACATTTCCTCATCAAACTTTCTCCCGGTTGATGGAAAAAAGTTGTTTGATTTTGATTGTCATCCTTCACTTGCATCAATGTTGAGACCTTCACACTTGTGTCACAAGTTCCACTCCATCTCCTAGAATACACCTTTTCATTATAATTCCCAGCCTTAGATGAGAACCTTCAATTTTCGACCTTTCCAAACCTTTTCATTCCCTTACCTCTAGGTTATCTCATCTCATTTTCCATTTCTTTCAGATAGATGTATATGAAATCTTGGACACTCAGTCTTCGAGTGCACTCATGATTATGAGAAAACTCTAATATATGGTTTTCAATGTCATCGTTCTTTGCATCATCATAGTCACTCCTTCTCAATTCCCTATTTGAACATGTGCCTTTGTTAGGCCAATCTTGAAAATAGTTTATACTTTTAATCACTTCAAAGTTAGATTGATGTGATCATGTTCTTTTTAATTGAACTTGTCGTGTTGGAAAATATGACATTCTCCTGTGAGGAGACCTAACTAAATTCCTATTTCTATCATCTTGAGATTCATTACCATTATGAGAGCTAAGTTATTCAAATTTAATCGGCGCAATGTTGGTGGACTTTGGACTTGCCTCAATAGTCAGATCATCAAATACAGAAAATGCATCAAGCTTAATAAGGGAATTTTCAATCACTAATAACTTCTCTAAGGTGTTGGTAAAATTTTCTTTCTCATTCGAAATTCCAACTAAGTAAGAGGAATCACTTTTGCATTGATGAGTAGAAAGAATTGAGCAAAAATCAAATAATTTGTCTAATGCTTGATCTTGCTTTGAAGGAAAGGGAGGGGCACAAGCATGATATACCTTCAACAATTTATTAACGTGCTTTGAATCTAAACATGATAATTCAAATCCTCAAACTTTACAACTTGTTTCCACTGCAAATTCTAGTAGATTTGACTCTAGAGATTCTTAACTCAACATATTTTTTCCTCATAAAATTGCATTTTATTCATTTAAAGCTGCTTTTTAAAATTATTTAAAATAGGATATTATTACTTAATTTATTTTATTATTAGTAGCAATTAATTTCTATTTTTAATGTGTACAAACTTTATTTTTAATATTTAAAAAAATAATATCAAATAATAATATTATTATATATATCAATTTATTAATAAAGAGTTAGAACATGTCGTAAAATTGTTTGGAAACAAATTAACAACCCAAAACCTAGAGGCATCCTTCAAGGGTGAAAGTGTACCTCTTGAAATCTTACCCTATCTTGCAGCTATAACTATTGTATTTGTAGTCATATGAGTGGTATATTTTTGAACTCACTTGACATTTCTTCTGTATTTTAAAGGGAGCTATTGTACAACCTGTAACTCTAACTTACAAAGTTCTTCAGATTGGAAAGAAAATACTATGATGGATAGAAGAAGGTATAAGAAATGGTAATTCAAAGGTCTATTATTTATTTTTATATGTCACTATCTATTTAGAAGTGATAGAACAAGGTTGACCTCATGAGTAGAAAGATGACGGATACATATAGTTGTGATCTTGCAATGTTACCCATTGCTTACTTGTTCAATTTCTATTTAGTTAATAACTTCAACATAAATACTACAAGTATTAAAATCATTTATATTATGTAACAAAGAATTTATGTATATAATACTTTGGAAGATTTGTGATCTTTCTTGCGCTAGGAAGAAATTTAATTTGTACATTCCAGTACCTACTAATTCTAGGTTTCACAATATATGAGTTGAAATGGCACTTTTGAGTTGCAATATTTTGATCTTGTGTAGATAATATTTGAACAATAGGAAGAGGTGCTCAAATTGGAAGAAGCCTTTAGAATTGATACACTAATTGAGGTGAGATAACATTGGATTTCTCTCATTGTATGCATGGGATAGTTATTTTAATATATGATGTCATTCTTTAGAGATTTAGTATATATAAATATTCTTTACATTCATAGAAGAAATATCCTCTCTCCATGATAAATTTTATGGAGAATAGTTGACTAACTATGTTTCAAGTGGATTTTGGATTTTGTTTGCCCCAAATTTGGTGCTAATGACATAAAACTGGGAGAATTTTTGTTGTTTTTTCTTGCTAATTATGATGTTGAAATTTACATAGTTGCTTCTTGAAGTACATGGTTCACTGTACACATAATTCTTAATTATTTTAAATAAATTCACAAGGTTAAAAGGAAATATAAATTCCTCTCATTGATTGTTTCATGGATGAAATTTTTGTACTATGGAACTCTTTCAAGTTTCAATGCTCAAGTAGTGCTTTAGTTGTTATGAATTAGCTATGATAATTTACTTGTGGGCCTTGTAATCCTAGTTTCGCATCATGTCATCGGTGAAGATTTTTTTACATGGTGAAAAAGTAGAAATATTATGCTTGGGAAAAACAAATGTTCTTTTATTGGGTGAGAAAGTAGAAGTATTCTTCTTTGGATCAATTCCATTGTTCTCTTGTTAATCAAATAAGTATATTCTTATGTAGATGTATCGCTTTGATAAATAGAAGATATTTATTGCAACAAAGATATTATTAGATAGGAAAATCCCTATTGTGCGATTTTGTTCCACATCAATATTTATTCCATTCTACCCTGATTCTTTTAGGTTTCTGACACTTAACTATTGCTTAGCATTCCTAATGCAACATTCACAATTCCAAAGGAGAGAAAGTGAGTAAATACTATTTTTTAATTAGATCATTGTGAATCTAATGTATAGGTTAAATTGGTAGTTTTGTTATATTTATCTAAAATTACAAACTTCCTAAATCTTTAGTTTACATAGGGATTCACAAAATAATCCAAATGGATTATTCTTGACGAAATGAAAGTTTGTATTGTTTCTTATTTTTCTTTAATAAAGTTGATGGATTTTTGTTCTCAAAAATTTTAGTAACATGTTTTAGTAAGTTCTTTTGTGGGATTTCTTTAGATTGCTCAAGAGCAAGCAAAAAATGTTGTAGCTTCAACTGGAAACTCTAAAGGATCATTGTCCACAATTGCATCACATGTTTCAATTTCTCTCACATAATTTCCATACAAAGCATTGCCAAATCTATCTTCTCCCAACATATTTGTATCTACTACAATCATAGCATAAACAGGCCCTCAAACATATGTTGCACCAGTTAAGCATCTTTTTCGCATAAACCCACTTAATGTTATGGCTTCTTCGACACCAACTATTTATGCATCTATTGGAGTGGTCTCATCTGCCATGACCACATATTTTCTCACTTCTTTCATAATAGATGTTGTGCCATCAATTATTACAAGTACAAGACTTCTTGTTACTACTATGTCATTAACATCAACTGTGGTTCCCACAACTAATTTAGTGACTACCTGTTTAGTGGAAACTGAAATTGCTACAAAAATGTAAGGAGTCAACTATATTCTATCAAAGAGATGGCAAGTTTAGTTGATTTCCTCTTACTCTACTTCTACCATTTTATGTCATTCACAGGTCAAATACTAATAAAACAAATGGTGGAGATTTAAAGGAAGGAGGAAATTATGAAGATTTTTCATAGGATTTGGAGGTAAAACTTACATCTGTAAATGTTAATTAGATTGTTGTTTAGTAACATCTTTGCCAAAATTGTTCTCTTACCCTTTTCTATAAATTCATTCTTAAGAGGGCTATTTGCTTGTTAGAAAAACATGATGTTCCCCCCTCACCTCACATCATAATTTTATGATGTGTGTATTTCTTATTTACATTTGATACAAGGCCATCCTTGCTGGCCTTGTATAGGAATGTACTTGTTGTTTCGTGTGGGATGGTTGTGGCGTCTTCTTGCATTTCAACCAATAATGTGTGAGAGTGTCTATCCATCTCTATAGTGCTTCCATTGAGTGGTCTTGTAGTTTGACTAGATAGTACATTTTAAGAGTAACATATATTTTCATCAAAGAGTCATCATTTTTGTTCCATGATTCATTCTTAAACAGTTAATTGAGAAATTTTATTCAACAAATAGACAAACAACATACCTGAAAAATAAATCTTGAAGCATCACAATGCCTAAATTCTTTTCTATTTAAACTTTCATATGTTAACATCACAAAACCTTTGTTTAGCAAATTGTCATAGTCATAACACCAAAAAGTAATTTATTTAAATTCAAGTTAATATTTAAATATTTGTGTTATGTTGAGTTGTAAGAACCATCCTTATCTCTACTACTTGTTCCAAAATTTTCGAAATCAAAATGAAAAAAAAGAGAGGGGTAAACTACAAATCAGCATCCAAATGCCATAACGCCATAATGTGCAATTAATCGAATAAATAAATCATAGTGACGTTCAAAGTGTTATGTCAAGCATAGTCTGAGTAGGTTTAGTTGAATATGTAAATATGTGTTTCTTTCAAGAAGGGTATCAGTTTTAACTATGAATAAAAGATGAAGTGTTATACACTTTCCTGCTATTAAATTTTAAATAAAAGTTACCATTTCGTACTATTAAATTTTAAATAAAAGTTGCCCTTCCCAAATCGGATTAGTGGATGAAGAAATTCCTTCCTTAAACCAGTGAAAAATCACAGTACAAAGTGAAAGTGTTATGTCAATCATAGTTTGAGTAGGTTTAGTTGAATAGGTTGAGTAGGTTTTGTTCAATTCTGAGAATGCCCCCTTGCTTTACTCATTGAATCTAACAGGAAAATCCCCTTTGTTCTACTCATCCGTTCATGGGTTCTGAAGTTAGGTCTAGCGCTACTCATCCCTTCATCCCTTTTCTCATGAAAAGGAACCGTAGCTCTATTAATTGATTTCACTGGAAGCTCTATATTCCGAATTTAGGTAAGATGATTTCATCGCACTACTCACCCCTTCAAGGCAAAAGGAACCGTATCTCTCTTAATTGATTTCACTGGAAGCTCTATATTTCAAATTCAGGTAAGATGATTTCATAGCACTACTCATCCTTACATGAGAAAAGCCCTGTTTTACTCATCCCTTTTCACGGGGAAATGATATGTAGCTCTCCTAATTACTCATCCCTTTTCAGGAGAAAATGATATGTAGCTCTCCTAATTGATTTCACTAGAACTCTATATTCCCAATTCTAGGTAAGATTATTTCATACTGGTCAAAGCACTAATTACTTGAAATTCTCAAATCCCAGGGAATTATGTATCTTGAGTTTCAACTATACGATAGCTTTGAAGCCATATGTTCCACGAAGACCAATGTCTCCATATGTTGGACAAAGACCAACCTATATCCCCATGATTATTCTTATTTTTTTAACTTGATTATATGATGGATTTTATTTTTCCTGATAGAGATAATATATTGCGCTAACTCAATGCAAGAGTACTGGTTTTGCAAGTTGGAGGTAGGTGGTCCATAACATGAATTAAACGCTAAAGAAACAAAAAAAAAAAAAAGATACATGGTATATTTTATTTCTAAAGATAGTTTTTTATTCTTTCTACAAAAGCAATAAATGAAATTAAAGACATATTACCTCTTAAATAAAATTAAATACATATTACCTCTTAAAAAACAATATGTATTTAATTATCTTAAAAGAGAAAAATAAATTATCTAAACAATATTGTCTTTATACAAACAAATTTTAATAAAAATAATTTTAAAAACTTACTTAACAACTATATTTAAAATAATTAACAATATTTTTTTTATAAAACAATGTCTTAAAACCTCCAATATTTAGTAATGATGGATTTCATCTTTGAAGTAGATATTTTCTAACATTTTCATACCATTATGATTCATTGCTAACTAAAACTGTATGTTTTGTTGATATTGGTCAATTACTAGACATGGAGATTGTATAACGTACGCAAAAGGAGTTTTAGAAGTTATGCGTCCCACATTGGAGTGCAGTTCCTCTTGAGAGGAAGAGATTCGAGTTATCAAAATTGTTCTCATGTGCGCTAGGGAGCTGCAACATTGTGGACTTCACCCTCATGTGGTTTCGATGCTGATATGAGAAAGAACATAGCGTTAGTTTCACTCTCTTAAAAATTAATAATAAATTTAAATATTAAATTAAATAAATAAAATTATGAGAATTTCTATTAAATAAATTAAATTAAATAAATAAAATTATGAGAATTTCTTAAATTTTTTTAAATCAATTAGTTTTTCTAGATTAGTGTTTTGTTGAGAAAATATCTCAATATTTGTTTAATATAGATTCACTATCTTGAGACAACTTCCTTGTATATTTATAGATATCATAAATATTATTTTAATAATGAAAATTCATGAAAATAAGAGATTACAAAAAAGTCTGTCATGCCTTTCCACCATGTCTAGTTTTTCTATATTGCTATATTTATTTTATGAGTGTGTATTATTTTGTTTTAGTTTCTTCTTCCCATATTCTTTTGCCCACAAGCTCCCTTTCATGGATCTGCATAGTGTGGGCGCAGCTGCCCCTCACAAAACTTCACGCAGTACATCAACTTCTTCTACACCTTCCGCTATCTACTCTGCAGCTGTCGATGCTTCATTAGTAACTCTAGAGCCGAGCTGCAAATCAGCGAGCGCCTCTCAGCATTATATTGTCTTAGCTTATTTTGGGCTTCTCTCTATTCATTACACTACTCGATGGGAGATATTGATTTGATGCTAAATTTGAAGATCAGTAAATAGTCAACAACGAGAAAATTGTACCACTGGAGGAAGATTGCCCCGCGTTTAAATATCTTGTTTTCTTAATCAATTTATTTAATATTCATTTGATAGATTTTGTTCAATGATGTTAGTGTAATATCCGACCTCGTATATGAAAATAAAAAATTATAGGTTTATTATTAAATAAAGACTGTTTATAATGTGACATCCCCAATGAATAATTCAACTTTCTGACTATATGTACAAAATTCAAGGATGAAGGCCATTCTTTCTTATACACGATGAAAGGCCGTGTCGACGATAAAGGTTTTAAATTGATTCTTAGTCATTGTTTTTAATATTATGTTATAGCAAAATATTTAAAATAATTATTATTAACTTATGATCAGTTACTATTGGTTTGTGTTGTTGTCACTTGTTTCTAAATAAAAATGAAATTAATCAAAACAAAATATATCTAAACCAATCAACTTTTTAAAGTTACTATTTGTTTCTTCATCGTAATTCATTGTCAATTTTTTTATTCATCAATGGAGATATTATAAAGGTCAACAAATTACCCTACATATGATAATATCTTTAGATTTTGAATGTATAATTTTCGTGGATGAACAATATTTATAATAAGGGAATGGAAGATAAGTTAAAATTATAGTTAATTAGTTTATGAAGTTTTAAGTAAAAACTTATAAGGTATTTTATTAAGGTATTTGTTCAATTTTTTATTTTTATAAAAATGATATATTAGATATTATAAATGATATATTAGACATTATAAAGATGTAGTTTTATTAGTCCCTGCCTTTAGCAGGACTATAGCGATCGATTGATCGTTGACCCTGCATTAATTTTTCTTTTGACCGATTTTTTTTTCCGCCTATATTTATTTTAACCAAAGTTTAACACTGACAATGTCATTCACTGAAATTTTAACCAAAGTTTTCCTTTGAAAAATATTCTACCTCTTATTGCGGCCTTCACGTGGCCCGAGATGAAAATATTGTGGTACTTCATTTTATATCCAAAGTTCGGGCAGCAGTGATTTTTTCGTGCCTTCGTTTTATCCAAAGTTCATTTTATCCAAAGTCCAGTTGGGGCAAAGTTTTGTATCTGCCACATGTCTATCTGCATGCATGCAACTCTAGTGCTATCTACAAGTCAGCAAGCCAGTTTATTATCCATCCCAACCTTGGGTTGATTCTTTCTTTCGACTAGGGGTTGGATTCTATCGTCCAGAACAGGCGGTCGATTATCGTGTAATCTCAGTCACCGGGGGAAATTAGCTAACGCAAGTTATGGTAAGGTTCATCTTACAGATTTGTAATTCTCTACATCTTGCAGTTTTGTAATTGTCTGGTTTCTCTACTTTCTTTGTTGATTCATGCACTCCCATTCTGGACTCTTCTACTTTCTTTGTTGATTCATGCACTCCCATTCTGGACTCTTCATACATTAATCATTAGAAGACTAGCTCCAAGTCCTGATGAATGGAAAAAATGAAGTAACATAAAAATGGTTAGAAATAGCAGGATTATTTCATCAACTTTTTGACTGTCATTATTTAAGTTTGTTACGGGCACAAATTTTCCACACTATTCATTGTTTCCATTGAAATATTAGTTTTAAAACACATGCTTTCTTGGGAATCTAATTAGTTATACCTATATATTTCATGCAATTTTGGTCAATTTCTATACTGGAAATATATAGCTCTGGCCTTTTAGAACTTTGTATATGTTCTGTTATGTCTTGGCTTTTTGAGATTTGATATTTTCTAATTGGAGATGGCCTGCTACTTTACTATTGGTTATGGGATTCTAATGGCATTCAGTCAACCTGCATAAGCGTTCCACTCTCATCTTTCTAAGGCACCTTCTACAATCTTGAAACACTACTAAACTTTGGTTATGGGATTCTCTTGGAATGTAGTCCAAAACTGCATAAGCGTTCCACTCTTACGTGTTATAGGAGATTGATGGAATTTTCCGGAATAGTTAACCATGGGGAAGCACGTTTTTCTGAGATTAACCACCTTTCTTGTTTAACTATAAATAACAACTTCTTCATAAGAACTTGTTTTTCAACTATATACCTAACAACTTCTTTAATAGTGATAGAAATATGACAAAGGATTTATAAATAATTAAGAGCGTAGAATTATTCCCAAATATTTTAAAATAGAAATATTATAAAATATTTATAAAAGAATATATTTTGCACCAATGTTTTAGTATTTTTCATATATTAACTTTTATTTTATTTTATTATTTTTTTGATAAAATTTAAATATTTTGATTATATTTGAATATATAATTTGAGTAAGTTTAGTGATAAAGAATGTTTTTTTAAGAGGATACTCATTCAAATTTAAATTTTGATTTGTTATTTCATAGATAATAAGATTTAATACATTAATTTCATATCAATTTGGTGTTTAGTTTGGTTGTAATTGTAAATTTTTGTTTAGTTTGGTTGTAATTGTAAATTTTCTTTTTAATTTTACTGAGAATATATTTATTTGTACATATTATCATCATTTCACTAAATAATATACCTTTTTTATAAATGATAAAAACATTAATTTATAACTAGTCTATTTAGTTGGGACACGAAATATGTGCCATACAACTAGAACTAATTTAAACATAATTATAAATTAAAGTATTATTATTAAATTTATTTATTTTTCTATTAAATTAAAAATATTTTTTTAACAATTTCTATTTTTTTATTTTTAAATTTATATTACGATAAATTAAACAATGATTTATTTACCTTTTTTCTCTTTTCAATTTCCAAATCTTTAATAGAATAGAAACTTAACTACCTAGTACATATATAACTTTCAAGTACTATCTTAATAATATTCATTCAATCTTAATATGCTTGTTTATTTTCACAACAATTTACACGACCTCAACTGCGCTGCAAAAAACTGTGTAATCATTAATATGACCACTGCAATTGCCATGGAATTCATGGAGTTGATTCTTGTATTCTAAAGCTTCAGTATTCAGGCCTCGCTATTAGCTATAAACAAGTTTTCACAGGTTTAGAATGAATTGATGGATATTAGGATTTCCATGGGTTTAAAGAGAAGAATTGATAGATGGATATCTGGAAGAGGTTTGGCAATAATTAATTAGTTACATGTTATTAGTTAGTTACATTTTGTTACATGTTATTAGTTAGTTACATTTTGTTGTTAGTTACATTTTCTTATGAATATTATGATTCTCTGTTTGTTTATAGGTTTTTCCTGATAATACCCCTTTAAAATTAACACGAGAAGATCAACATACCTGGAGTGTGGTAGCAGAATTAAGACGAGAAGATTTGCATACTTGGACTGTGGTGACTGCAGCAGCGATAGGTACCTCAGGACAACCTGGGGCTAATAAATAACTACAATTCTAAGAAGTGTCTCATACACTTATGTATGTTGCGTTGCACCTCAACATCATCCCTGTGACCAGAAGACGAGACAATGAGGAAGTGGTCAATCACGAAATTACAACACAGTTAAAGGAATAAAATCAATTATGGTTGATTTTCATGACATTATAGGCACCTTTAAATCTTGCAATATAGAACCACAAAACCACTTGCAAGAACCACAAAACCACAATTGGAATGCGTGCATCCCCACATCTAAATATTACAACACAAAAACACAGAATACTTAGTTACCAAGCCCATTCCCTGGGCAGGATATGATTATTCAGCCTTGGGTTGAAATAAAATTTAGCAACTCTTCACGCTAGATAGAGTTCCTGGCAAGACAAAACTCTATCTGAAATTGAGTTCTTTTAAAAATTTCTGCAAATAGTACATGCACCCTATGAAAAAGCATCATTGTGAAAAAAAAACACCAAAATAAAATTATTAACCATGAAAATATTTCTAGATTCATTAATGTTATCGCTACATCAAACACAATCCTACGCAGTTTTGAGTAAGAGATTCCTGGAAGTTTTCAGCTTAATGGAAATCAGGGCGGAGAAAGGGATTTAAGAATGTAATTATTTTCTTTCTTTTAATCCTGCAATTGCAATTGGTGGAAATAGAAACTGGTCGAAATAAGATGTAGCATACGCAGGTTTCACTGGATTTCTACAGATTCTCCTTGCCTTGCATGCCCACTTTGCTTACAGTTACCAAGGTGAAATAGGTGAAGTGATAGTAAACCCTCGTTCTGGCTTAAACAAAATTCATCTGAGTGATAAGACTTTTGTCAAACATTAAACAATAGAATTGAGATTTAGATACTCACATGTGGGTTAATGCATGTTTTGATGATTGCCACCTTCAACGTAATGCATGTTTTGATTAGTGCCACCTTCCTGTCGCCTCTAATTCAGCTGGTGTGGACGCTTTCCATAAATGGCGGTTGTCACCTTCTTATTATAATACCTGTAGGATACAGTGTGTATTATTGATTCGTTGTAGATGGTTAATGAGCGTTAAACATAAATTTCTTGTTGACGTGTCTTACACGTAAAATTCATACACATATAACGAGGGTTGCATTACACGTAAAATTCGTAACTTATCGAACGTTTCTTGGTGTCTGTTATTATTCTCTTCCCTAGAGTCTTGTTTTCTTCGTGTGTTAAGATAAATAGGTGGTGTAACATTTTGAGATTATTATTGAGTTTTTAAAGTGCTGTTATTTTCCATATTTTTAGTTTGAATTTATGGATACTTTCTAATTAATTTTTATATATTGTTAATATAATATTTGCAACATTAATATATATATTTTATATATATGTGTCAGGTTGAAGTTAATAGATATGTCGGAACGTGCAAAGGAGAGAAATGCTAATGTTCCGAAATTTAATCTCCGGAAATGTCGTATAACTGCAAGATTCGTGCAAGCTTTATCACAGTGTTATCGCTGGAGGGAGGAACCGTCTTTATCGTTTTCTTTTTTACGTTCACAGTGTTATCGCTGGAGGGAGGAACCGTCTTTATCGTTTTCTTTTTTACTGCACACGTCCTTCTTGCTCACCTTCTCACAGGAGGAACCGTCTATCACTTTGTGGCTTAATATATGAATCCTCTTCCTTTCACTTGCCTTAACGAGACCTGGTGGAGCCAGCAAATACCAGGAATCACTTTTCAGTTAGTCCAGAATCTAACATTCTAGGCATTAAAAGGTTTTTAATCCTTGGGTTTTAGGGCATTTACTTTACCCAAATTAAACCATCTCCCCCAGTACATATGGCATGACATCAACCTTAAAACTATGTTGAGGCGTGTGAATAAATCAAGTAATGCCTCAGAGTATGGCATGGCACCCACCTTAAAACTATGTTGGGGCGTGTGAATAAATCACGTAGTGTCTCATATTGTGACACTTTTGGTTTGGAACAGGTTCTCAATACTATAATACAAGAAAGATTATTCACCTGGAATTTTCTTTGGAGTCCTCCGACTTAAGGCAGGTGGCAGCTTTCAGTGGTGCACAACAACCAACTGTTGGTGTCAGAATGCCATATGCTAGCAAGCGGCAGCTTTCCTGTATAACTGTGATGCCCATGATAAAAGACATACCTGTGCTTGCAGAAGAGAGATGGCATGGTAAGAGACATTATTATATTTAGGCATTTTCCAAATTGTCGTGTTGAGGGCAACTGTATTCCTTTCTCTGCCCAGGAGAACGCAGGCCCTGTGAAGCCCGACGTAGATATAGCGGAGCAAACCGTGAAGACCATGGTTGGCTCTTCTTTCGAATCGGCAGGGACTGCCATTGATTGCAATTCTTGTTAAATTTAAAAAAAATATAATTAAGAAATATATTTTAAATATTACATTGTTTTTATACTATAAATTTAATAATATAAATTAAATAAATATAAAATTTAATAACATTGATGATTATATTGTTAATTTATATATATATATATATATATATATATATATATATATATAAATTATCGGAATTATGATAATATTTTTAGATTATAAATGTATAATTTTTTGATAAGCCATACTTATAACAATGAAACAAAAGATACTTATAACAATGAAACAAAAGATAATTCAAAATGATAGTTAGAGTGTAGGTTTTTAATATTGTATTTTTTAATATCATAAAATTTAATAATATAAATTAATTAAATATAAAATTCAATAATATTAAGTTGATTATATTATAAGGTTTTCATGTGTAAATGAAATTATTGTAAAGGTGACCAAATTATTTTAAATATGATAATATTTTTATATTTTAAATGTATAATTTTTATTGATAAACAATCTATAATGAAAGGAAAGATAGCTCAAAATGATAGTGTAATATTGTAATAAAATTTTAATAATATAAATTAAATAAATATAAAATTTAGTAATATAGTATTTAGTAATATTAATTTAAACATTTGTCTTGACGATGAATCACACTAGTTGGTTCAAAACGAGTCGATAAATGATATTCTATATGACTTACGCTGAAGAATCTCTCGTAAATTGATATAGATCATAGAATCCTCAATTAAACATTTGTGTTTTACATTATTTTTTTCATAAATATTAATAATTTAAAAGCAACTATTTGGATATTAAATATTAATAATATAAAAGTAATTTTTTAGATATTAAATTTTAGATTTTCAGTGTAACATACATTAATATCAAAATAAATAGGTTTGTTGTAAATTAATTTTAGTAGTATAAAAGAATATATTTAGATTTTTTTTGACAATAAATTATTTTTACCATATAAATACTAATAATATAAACAAAA
Source organism: Pinus tabuliformis (assembly GCA_031772625.1). NCBI lineage: Eukaryota > Viridiplantae > Streptophyta > Pinopsida > Pinales > Pinaceae > Pinus > Pinus tabuliformis. The sequence continues at coordinate 1,380,844,254 of CM062818.1, read as the reverse complement.
AAATATTTATAGTATTTCACATTTTTTTTATTATAATTATTAATATCATTTACTTTACAAAATTAAATTGTTTTTTAAAATTATAAAATTACTTTTTCAGACCATAGAATTTGAATCTAGGTTTTTTATTTTTACAAAAAGCTTTCATATTCTTCAAATCTTTTATACTCATGAAATAAATTCTAATATTACTTCATACAATAGTAAATAGTCCCAAAAAAAAAATTCAAAATTCAAAATAAGAAAACTAGGGTAATGTGCATAGAAATTCTTTAGGTCTAGAAATCACTCTATAATGATTTAGAAGAATCGTACAAGACCTTACACATGAATTCCTAACTTTAACTACTTAATAGATTTTTACAAGATCATTATCTTTGGTCCCACTCTTACACATGAGTACTTAAACTTGTTTTAATAAAGTTTTATATGACCACTATCGTTCAACTCTTATACATGAGTGCATAATTAAGAGCTTAGTTTATATTAATATCCATGTCATTACTTCCATCCCTTTCCCTTTAATTATTCTCTTCTAACTATGGGCAATACATCAATATAAATAATTTATTAAATGTATGTTGAAATGAATGAATGTTACATACAAAATATGTAATTTTAATAATAACTCCCATAATCAATATCATGATCATTACGTATAAAAAAAGCCAAAGTGTTAACAATCTACTTGGATAATGATTTTGCACGAACTATGTTGTTATATAAAATTGATGAATTGTGATCTTTGATTTTATCATGGTCCAATTGAGAAATTGGTATTCCACCCTCTAAGCTACCATAGCATGCATTTTATATATAGGCAAGCCTATGTTGAATTTCTAAGTAGGTGAATGTATTTACTTTATTTTATGGTTTTTGTATTAATTTTTAGAGTTTACTTAGGATATTGATTATTTAATTTATTTTATTTATTTATTTTTGCTAAGTTGTGTAATTTTTGAGATGAATATATGTAATTATTGGTTTCATAAATTTGACTCAAGGGCATTTAAACCATCAAAATCATTTAGGGATTGTACCTAATCTAGGCCATACTAATCTTTAACATGGTTAGAATTTCCCCACAAAATTTTAAACAAATGAAATTCACATAAAAAAATACCTTAATGCTACATGGAATCTCTAACTATTCTACACCTTATGGGTTGATTTATGTTTACCTATTATTTCATATGAATAATTCAAAAAAGTTTATATTTCCCTATCTATCTTCAGTTTTCATATATATATATATTTTGGTTGGTATGAATGAGTTAAGAGAATGTAGGCATTTTTTTAATATTGAATGAGATAATATCGTATTAACATTAATATTTATAATAACCATTTTGAAAAGAAGAGTTATTGTAAGTTAATGATGGTCATTTTTGAGAGATGTAATAAAATTTAAAAAATAGATAAATATTTCATTTGCAAGGATATTTTCATATACTTACATAAAGAATATTGATTTCCAATAAGAATATGAAATGTCTCAATTTGAATAAATTTCTTAAGATATAATTTCTATTTATTAAATTATTTTACAATTATATCAATTTTGATTTTTTTAACATTGATATATTTTTAAGCTAAATTATAAGCTATATTCATGTTGGTGTTGTGTTTGAGTATTTAGATGATGGAACCAATATATAAATTGGTATCCACCCAGAGGACAAATTTCACTAATGCAATCTTATGTTTCAAAAAATAATTTAACTTTGTCATTCATATTTATATATAATCTGGTATATGGACCCTAGAGATTGATGACTGATATTTTCATGTAATATTTGTACTGGGAAAACCTACTGAAAGAGATTTCTTCAAGTCGACTCAACTATAGATCCTCACTAGAAGAGTGTCAAGAGAATTGAACCTTGGATCTCTTAATAGAAAAAATGCTTTAACAATGATTACTCGATCAATTAAGTTTACTCTCAAGGCTATATATATATATATATATATATATATATAATAAAGTCAAAAAATATTGAATTTAAAATGTTAGTGTAAAGTTTAAAGGTTTTAACATAATGAAATTGATATTTTAAAAAATGTGAAATAATTCAAAACATATATTTCATGTATATTATTCATATAGAGAGTTATAGGAGAACAATTGGTAATGTATTTTTGGAGCCAATATGTTAGATGACAAAAAATAGTAAGAAAACATACGAATTTATGGTAATTTAAAAAATTATGTATTTGTAATTTATAGAAACAATTCTTTATATTTGTACATTTTCATTATTTATAATTATGTATAGCATATTAAAGAGCTTCATAAAACACAAAGATGTTTAAAAGGGGAAAAATGTTAAATATGCTATAGCTTATCCATCACATGTCATCTACTTTCTTACTTCGAAACTAGGTCTTAATAAGACACATAAGATAATAGATGGCACATACCATGTTCATTCATAAACAAAGATTTAAAATTGTGAAAAATAGAGTGAATATATTGTAGGTATTTGAGGGTGAGATGTGGGGTAAGGGGGTTTATAGGTATTGTGGTGTTATAAAATGGGGTATTCAATAAAAAATGAAATATCTATTAAAAATAGGGGTTATTTTTATTAAAAATATTTATTGGGAGGGGAATTCAAGAAAATGATTTTGGGAGGGTTTTATCAAAATATTGTAAGCTTAGAGGTATTTTATAATATTCCATGATAGCAAGTGCTATGTCACAATTTGATTAAGTGGAAATATTATGCACCATACATCAAGACCATAGTATCTTATGGCATAAACACAATAAAAGGTTCCTAGAATAACAAAAGAAAATAAAATTTCATTATTGATTACTAAGGAGGAGGAATCTGAACCTACTTCGTTTTACCAATAAGTTCAAATGGAGAAACAACATTCAAATCGAAAATAGAAAATGACAAATTAAAGAGAGAATTGTTAGAGAATGAAGAAGATTGGTTACCAAGGGCCCTAAGAAATTGCAATTCCTCATTCTAACTCTTTAGACTATCAACTACATCCTCTACATGTTAAAGTTTTTCTCTATGATCTATAAGTATATCCATCACTAGATATGATTACATGGTGAACTTATGACTGTTGAGTTGGATATGGAATATGTTATCTTAGAGATCATTAACATTGTTGGTTGAGAGAGTGGTAGTTTTCCTCTATTGGGCCTCCATTCTTGCCATGAACTAGATAAAATTACTCTTGAACCATACAAATCATTAACCAAATTCTATAGCTTTTGAACTATGACCCATGGTGGGAATGCATTGTGTATACAATCAGCAAACATGAGTTAATGGATACATCTATGAACCAACATCTTACTAGACATACATTGCCTTAAATTCCAGGAAAGGAAGGGAGGACAAACCATTTGAAATAGTTATGGACATACTTTGAGGAACCTCAGTAAATCATGGTATCATAAACCTCAACATCATCCTACAATGGCCCAAGTGATGCGCAAATTAGGTGACAAGTGTCAACTAATTCATGGAATAGTTCAAGTCCTTTGATATTTATTATTATGAAGAGTTCCCTCCTCCTCATGAGTAGCAGACTTAGGTAATACATATGTCATTGTATTCTTTATGTATTAATACATGGATTGATGAGACTCGTAGAATGGAACCTAGTCCATGCACAATGTGTACGAAAATGGAGTTCAATTTGGTATTTGAAGGAGAGGTTCCAAGTATCAAATATATAGTTATAATTTTCTAGTCGCTCACCACCCACAATTTATGAAGAGAGGAAGATAAGGAAATAGTTATACCTAGAAGAAGAGCATAATTTTCCATATATAGAGTATCTATTCTTATCGCCTAGGGAAAAATATCACCCCCTTTCACTTGCCACCCCATATTTTTCTTATTGGTGTTGTTGGAAATACCCTATAAATGTTTTCTTCTTCTCTAGATCCTTTGGTACTATTATATTTCTTGTAGATTAAGGGTATTCAACCATGTATTATACTCATCATTTAAGATTATCTTGATTTCTTTATGTTGGTCTATTTATTTGTCTTCCAACAACACCAAGGACTCTTTCATGTTAGATAACTAAGAGATAATTAAGGATCCCCTTATGGTTTTTCTTAGGTAGATGCATGCTTTACATATAGTTTATTGGTACTCTTATTGTAAATTATACAATATACTTAATGCATTTATCCACCTCCTTTTTCATATAAATACCTTATCCTTTTATTACTTTTTGAATATGATACAACATTTTGAACCGTGACTTTTGTGATACACCAACCCTTAAACCCTTTTCCTTTTTCTCTAGTGTGTTGAATTGATGGAAGGTTAAATTGCATCATTTGAACTAGTTCCATATGCTTGTTGGCATGAGGCAATGCAATTTATTTTTGATGTAGGATAGAATGGATGATAAGAACCATGTCAAGATATTATATACCCTTCTCTTCGAGTTTCTTCCTACGAACTAGGAAGAAATTTTTTTCTTCTTCAGTTCACTTTTTTCCCCAACTAGCAATGAATCTCCATGTTGACATCTTCATTAGTTAAGATGAAGGAATAAGATATTTGAATCAATTATATCATATACTTTCGTTATTGGATTAACATCATTATTGTATCTAATCACCTTAAACATGAACCAATATTGGTAATGACTTATGATACATTTTGGAAATCGTATGTAATATTGGGTGATCTAGATAATTATATTATACCGTGCATTAAAATCTCTATCATTTCTTTTCATTTTTTCAAATAGTTTCTTCAACTACATTACTTGAACACTATGGACATGAGTCCTTATTTTGATTAAAATACATTGTTTCCTTATGGAGACTCTATAAAAACAAAGCAAAGGAAATATAAAGTTTTCATGGTTAAGATGATTACATTACTATGAATGTTGTCAATCCCTTTAAAAAATTTGTTGATGACTAACTATTAGTATTTAACCCGATTTCCTCATGCCTAATTGTTGGAAATCAAGGTAGTCTATAGAGTGCATTCTACCTATTTTATTTCATTGTGACCACCTATCAATATTTGGATATTTGTCCTAAAACAACACTGTAAGTGATTTTATAGTACTGAATGAGTCTTGTCAAGCTTGATGGCGACTAGCGTTGGTGGGCCTACCTTCAATGCTCTAAACTCGAGTGGGTAGAAATTCTAGAATACAAAGCCTTAACACTTTTTCAAAAAGCTTGAGGATATTCCAAAGGTAGTAATCAATGATTCTTAGTCTAGAATAAGGACCCTTCATATTAAATAATGGGGCTTAGTGGGATAGTTCATGGTAATCTAGCCTCCAATATGCTCCTTGAAGTAGTTGGTAAATAAAACTTGGTAGACACTAATAAAGGAAGAAGTTTCCTCTGATTTCAACATGAAAGGGTTTTATATCTTCTTTTTTGAAAATACGACCAATATTTAGAAGTTTCCCTTATTTAAATGTTTCCCAAGATCCTTATTTAGATTGATGGAGTATGGATTTTAACCCAGAATGTGATGTTACTTCAGTAGTTCTAATCTACGTTAAACCCCCATTAATTTCTCTACATTGCTTGAACGATTTCTGTTTTACAAGTATTGGAAACATTGTACATAAGTATATTGATGATGTCGAGCCACAAGAGGGTTTATTTTCCTATGCCAAGATCTATGTGAAAGTAGATATGGACAAACAACTTCCAACCACAATAAATTTCAACCTAGATAATTGATCCAAGAGGTGGATTATGACAGACTTCCTTTTAATTGCAAGTTTTGTCAAGAGTAAAAAGAATTTGATAGAAGTTGCAAAAACAAGATCAAGGAGCATTATAATTAGGTGGAAGAACAATATCAATGGGAATATCTCAAAAGGTGAAGAGGACCATCCAAGCAGGCTAACATCTAGTGATAATAGAGCGAGCCAATACTAAAGAAAAGTAAGGACCTGTCATCTCCATACCAAGTGAAATTAGGTCTATGAGAGGGTACCAACAATTAGGTTGTAGTGAAGGCTAATAGTGATATTTTCAAACCACTCAATCTGGTTGAAGTGGAAGGTGATATATCTCAAGAAAATTTCCTCCCTCTCCTCGAAAGGACTCCAAAGCCTCCCTTGGTCTTCATGTGGATAACATTCTTCCCCTTGAGGATGTTGTTTCCCATGTGGTAGGCGACATCGACTCTTCCTAAATGAGGGAAAGTTCCACTCTCTTAGGATAGCTCAAATTAGTCCCTCCATTAGTACCTAGTTTAGCTAACGAAAAATCAAAGATAGAGGAAGAGAACGAACAATACCACATTTATAATAAGGTGGGAAGAAAAGCTAACAAAGAGGATAGAATAAAAAATTCTAAAAAGTAAAAATAATTGGGAAGACAAGGTATGCTAGATGAACACAACATAGGGAGGACAAATACAAGGAAATGAGTAAGTTTAGACCCTAATCAAGGGGCCATAAAATATAATAGAAAATGATGTAACTAATCTCTTAGAATTATGGGGATTTTGGTAGAATAAAAGAATGTCAAATGTTAAATCATTAGTTAAGAAAGGAAAACCCCATATTTTCCTACTCTCGGAGACTAAATTGAGATCTTTGGTTAAAAGTTTGATCTTAAATAAATATTTTTTTGGTTATAGCAACTATAATGTTAAGTTTCCAAACCTGAATGATATACTAGTTCCACAAAAATATATTGATATCAAGGATTATATTTTGAACTATGTTATGTCTATCGCAAATTTTGTTTAATTTTTGGGCTATATTGGATTCACCCCCAAATACCCATATATGCTTCGTATTGGTTTTATTCCTCTTTAAAAGATAATTTTGGTTCAAAAATCTATAGATAAAACTGAAGTGGAAGAAAATCATAATATATGTTTCAATATACAACTGTGATCTAGACACAATTTTTGCAATCAATACAAATATTTTCATTATTATTATATATATGTATATATGGATATAGATATTTTTCTTAATCATATTTATTGTAATAACTATGATGAAGTCACCCTTATTAAGTTTATGTATATGATGTTTCATGTATATTTTATCATTATTGACCTTTGTATTACCTATAAGCATTAATACTTGTTAATAAAATAATAGTACAAATTCAATAAATCTATAAATTTCATTAATTAATTAATAAAAATTATTATACAATAATATGATTGCGATAGGATATTTAGATTTCAAACTAAAATGCTGCAATTATTTAGAATTAAAATAATTTACGTTGTTTCATGTAAACTTTAAATAATTATTGAATAGCTAAAATATATAAGATTGTTGTGTTGCATGTATAGAATTTTATAAGTTTACGTTGAAAATAAAGTTAATAATAATAACCTTGTGGTGTTACGTTTTAATAAAGCTTGGCAATGTTACGACCAGCAATGTTGATATGTAGAGATATATGTATTTCATATCAGAAAAGGTCATTTTATATGTTTTTTTATATTATGTTAGTTATAAACATCATCATCTTTTTATGAAATCATTAACGAAGTTTAATCGCGTTATAGGGTTAAGTATTTAATAGAGATTAATGAATTATACAAGTTGGAATGTTAAATAATTATAAATGAAGTTTTTTAATTATTTAGAGATAATTAAAAATGTAGATACTTAAACAAAAAGATAAAATTTAAAATTTGACATCATAATGTGACAAACAAATATTTATGTTGTAATGTAACAATAAAAACATTGGCATTATAATGTGAAATATAAAATTTGATGTTGTTGTGTCGAATATAAATTATTTTTATATTAATGAAAGTAAATTGAAAATGTTGATAAACATATTTACTAATATAACAAAAATGAGATCAACTTTATAATGTGACAAATAAACGTTGACATTATCCTGTGACAAAAATAAATCAATGTTGCAAAGTGACAAGAACAAATTAATGTTGTATTCTGAACGACAAAATAAATCACATTACATTATGTCAAATAAATATGTTTATTGCAATATGACAATAAAAACATTGAGGCCATAATGTCAGAAACCAATGTGGACTATACAATTGAAATGTAGATAAAATAGAGAAGAATATAAATTAATAAAATTAAAAATACAAAATTTATTTTAGCGACAAATAATATTGATGTGAGTGTGTGTCAAATATAAATCAATGTTGCAATGTGATGAATACAAATTGAGTATTTATCATGTTCAACCCTAGCCAATAATAATTTAGTAATGTCAACCATATTTTTCCATCTTCAAACTTGGTTAGATATGGTAAAAAATCATTAACCATAGTCAACATGGTTAGGCATAGTCATCTATAGTTAAATGATTCACCAAATCACATACAATAATTAAAAAATATTAATAACTTAAAAAAGTTTGATGTTGAAAGAAAGGAAAGTTATAAATATAATTTCAATTTTGAATTTTTTTATAAAAACATAGATATGTAAATACTTAAACACTAATGATAAAAACTAAAATTTGACATCTCAACGTGACAAATAAAAAGATATGTTCCAATTTAAAAATAAAAACATTCACATTATAAGTGAAAAACAAATGTTGATATCACTATGTGTTGAATATAAATCGGTGAGACGATGTGGTGAACACAAATTAATGTTGTATTTGCGCAACTGAAAAAAATGACATTGTGTTGCATGAAACAAATATCTTTATTGAAATATGATGATAAAAACATTGACATCATAATGTCACAATTTTTTTTGATGTTTCTATGTGTGAAATATAAACTAATATCGAACTATGAAAAACACAAATTGATGTTCTATTTTGAGCAACCAAAAAGGTGACATCAAAATGCATTGAAAATCCATGTCATAATTTTGACAATAAAATCCAATGTCAGTGCTCGTGAACTATAGTTATCTTGGTCAACCATATTTATGTAAGCCAATCATATTCTCCCATCATAAAAATTGTTCAACATGTTAATCCATGATTAACCATAGTAAACCATAAATAACAAAGTAAACAATGGTATACTTGGTGAACCCTCTTCAATAATGGCAAAACTCATCAACCCTCTTCAACCATTAGTGGAACTATTTTTGTAACATTAATGTACCATTAACATTGATCTAAATTTAAACTGTAACACAACAAATTACAGATATAACCATAAACACAGAGATGCAACATAAATAATACTTCATTTCATTAATATCGAAGAACTGAAATATTCTTACATACAGAATGGAAATAAACTAGCTCGAGTGATGGTACCTTATCTCTGAGAAGAGATGTGGTGGCTACATGCCTCTGAATTGTGTTACAATGAGGCTTGAAGGCCTATTTATTACTTAGAAAAAATGGAAAACCCCAAAACATCAAAAAAACTAACCCTAAGAGATGAAACGCCAAACTATGGGCCCCGTTGGGGTAAATTGGTACATAAACTTCCTAGGGTCATAACTTTGGTATATGATCTCTGTTTGATCCACATGATACCTCGTTACAAAGATCTATCCAAGGAATACAACTACTAGCAATGAATATCATGTTAAAAACTCATATTTTCCATTGGTTATTTAAAAAAAAAAAAAACACATCGTTTATGGCCTCAAAATGACTCCAGAAGTTGAGGACCTGAAAAATGCCAAAAATAGTAAACTCTGCTAGAATTAAGGAAACTGAAAAACTGAAAGAAACAATGGTAGGGGTCCAAGTGGAAGATTCGGGTGGCCACCAATATCTACCTGGATCATTCCTCCCCCCTTAGGAAGCAATGGTCCCCATTGCATTGAGTTCCTCCATGAGATGAGGAAACTTCTGCTAAACTTGGTCCCTAGTGAGCCACTTGCCCCGATGAAGGAGTTGGTCGGTTTTGACAACTCGATATAGATGGATCCTTTTTTCTCGTGTGTTCTTGATCTGTGTGTCCATAATTCGATTAGTGGTGGCTTGTTCCATGCAATCTAGATTTAACTTTGTTGGTGTGAGTTGTTCTATAATGTCGTACGTGTCCAACAATGGTGGAAAGTAGGGATGAAGGCACTTCACATTGAACACTAAGTGAAAATCATGGAATGGTGGAATATTTAGCTCAAAGGCATTGTCCCCTATGGCCTTGGTGATGGTGTATGACCCATATCGAAGTGGGCGAAGCTTGTGGTGTGGCCTAGTGAGGTACCCCTTTTGCAAATGTAGCCAATTTTTTTTGCCCGCTGGGAACTTCTGTGGCACCCGATATTGATCATGTCATTGCTTGCACTTAACATTAGATTTATCCAATATGTCATGGAATTCTTGGCATATGTGCTAAATGTGCTCAATGAATTTGTTTGCCTTATCAGCTTCGAATTGAACATGAGTCGAATCTTCCTAAGTAGTTGCAAATGATATTGCCACATCAATGGGACATAGTGGCTAGAATCCCAAGCCCACCTGAAAAGGGTTGTGGCTGGTCAAACTGTGGATAGTCAGATTATAGCTGTGTTTGACATAGGGGAGGCTCCCATCTGATGTTCATGGATGCTTTGAGTTGTACATGCATAGAATGTGTATGGTCACCCTGTTGACGACCTCTATCTGGCCATCAATTTGGGGATGGAAAGTTGTGGACTTAGTGAGCTTGGTGTCCAACCTAGACTAGAGACTGGACCAAAATGTATTGAGGAACCTGTTGTCCCAATCTGAGATGATAGACTATGGGATCCAAAAGTGTACCCACACTCATTCAAAGAAGAGTTTAGTAACGACTTCTATTTTGATATTCTTCATGGAGGCCGCCATAATGGTCATCTTCAAGGATCTATTGACGACCACAAAAACATAGTCGTTTCCATGCTTAGTAGAAGGAAGGCCCAACATGTAATCCATGGAGATGGATTCCCAAGGTCGACTAGGGGTAGGAAACGGAGTATAGAGGCCTTGCTTCTTGATGGCTGGTATATCAATGGCACGGGTAGTGTAGGATCTGATGTACTTCTCGACATCATGTCAAAGCTTCAGCCAATAGAAATACTTATGTAGTATTGCCAATGTTTTCTTGACCCCGAAATTCCCAGTGAACCAATTGTAGTGCGCTTCAAAAATCATCTTAACACGCTCGCTTGAAGGAACACAAAGGTGTCCCAAGGGGCATAACAATGCATCCTGGAGGTGAAAATCTGGAACATGTTGACCATCCAAGAGCGTCTGGCACGTGTGGTCAAATTTTGGGTCGCCTTGGTAGAGAAGTGGTCAATTAGAAGTCTCGTTCCCATAAGAGTTGAGCACAGTGGTTAACACCATGATCGATAGTCAACTTAGGCAGTTTGCAACATTATTGGTGATGCCCTTCTTGTACTTGATATTCAAATGGAATTGTTGCAGTTATGTGGACCACTTCTCATGCTGATCATTATGAAATTTCCCTTGTGTTTGTATGAACTACAGGGGTCAGTGGTATGTTTGGATGACTGATTTCTTCCCCAAAAAGTAATGCTTCCATTGTCGGCAGGCCTACATAATGGAATACATCTCTTTGTCATAAGTGGGATACTTCCAGACTATCTATGAAAGTGTCTCACTATGATATGCCACTAGATTCCCTTGTTGAGTAAGGACTGCCCCAATAGCATAGTTAGAGGCATCTGCCTCTATAGATAATGGTTGTTGCAAGTCTGGTAATGTGAGCATTAGTGCAGAGCAAAGGCGATGTTTCAACTCTATGAATGACTTCTGTTGAGATTTAGACCAAAAGATTTTTTCTTTCACTCCTTCCTTGGTGACTTGACTCAAGGGACATGTGATATGAGAGAAACCCAACACGAACCTGCATAGAAATTGGCAAGATCCAGAAAGTTGTAGAGCTCTATCAGAGTGGTTGGGGCTAGCCAATCTCGAATGACTTGGATCATGGCTGGATCCACATGCACCCCCGATTCATCAATAATGTATCGCAGATATTGAACCTTGGTCATGCCAAAAGTGCATTTCTCCAAAGTGGCACTGAGATTATGTTGTCGTAGTGTTTGGAGAACCTGTCAGATGTGGTGGAGGTGCTCTTCTGAAGTCTGACTGAAGATCAGGATGTCATCCAAGTATACCAATAAAAATGAGTTGGTGAATGGTTGTAAGATGTCATCCATCAACCTCATGAAGGTTGCAGGAGCATTCATCAACCTGAAAGGCATAACCAACCATTCAAAAAGGCCCTCCTTGGCTTTCAAGGCAATATTCCACACATCAGAGGATTCGATTGGTACATGCCAATATTCGGACTTCAAGTCGATTTTGCTAAAATATTTGGCCCTATTAAGTTGGTCCAGAAGGTCATCAATCCATGGGATTAGGTACGTATTTCGAACAATGATATTATTCAACGCCCGATAGTCAATACAAAGTCTCCAAGTCCCATCCTTCTTCTATACCAACACAATCAGGCTCGCATAGGGTGATGAACTTGACCGGAGGTGACCTTTCTAAGATAGCTCCAGAATTTGCCTCTCGATTCCTTCGTTCTCCAGACTAGAGCGTCGATAGATTGGTCCATTAGATAATGATTCACCTAATGTTAGATCGATGGAGTGCTTGACCTAACAGTGTAGAGGCATCCCTGCAGGGGAGGTGAAGATGTCCTCGTACTCCTCCACGACATTGTCCATATGTTTTTATTGTGTGGAGGGGCCTTGTATGGAGGTTGTGGCCACCGTCTTCTTCGTTCCCTAAGGGTGTATTATCAGGAAAACAAATTTCTCAATTTTGGAAATGAGCTTACTGAATTGTTTTACAGTAACCAAAGAGATGTCGATAGGCGGTGCTACCTCTGGTATCTTGTACAACTTATTTTCCAAGGTAACAATAATAGTATGAGGCCTTGAATCATACACATCATGTTTCTTTAACAAGTATGGTTGGCCAAATAATACATCACAAACATCAAGAGGAGAAATATCACATAATACCTCATATTTGAAGGGCTTGATGTTGTATGGAAGGTGGCACTACTGGATGATGCAAAGATCTCGTCCTTCATGAAGCCATCCGATCGTGTATGGATGTGGGTGTGATGTGGTCGGTAAGCCTAGCCACTTCATGACCTCTACTGAAATGAGGTTCTTTTGGCTCCTGCTGTCGACAATGAATTTTAGTGGGGATCCACATCTGGGAGTGGAAGTGGTGCCTCCTCCTTTGGACCTTCGAGTTCCTCCTTGTGGATCTTCATGGTGGCAATGGTGGCATTAGGCTCTGCATCAATAATCTGCTTCCCTTTGTCATTCCCCTTGTTGGGTTCTGACTCAGAGTTGAAACATGCATTTAATTCAAAAGACTTGATCTTAGCCACCAGTGACTGCTTGGCCCAACACTCACCTGTGTTGTGAGTGGAACTCTTATGGAACTCGTGCCACTTTCCCATGTCTTTCTTCAGATTCACGGTGTTTTTCTTTACTTGTGGCTTTGGCAGGTTGTCCTGGGATGCCTTGCCTTGGCTTTGTCTTGTTTTGTGTAGTTTGGGACCACCCTTCCCTTGCTTTGGATTCACAGATCCAAAGTCTTGCTTTTTTTGTTTAAGCTTCTGCTCGATATTAACAGTGTATCGGTATGTCGTGCCAAGTGAGGAGATGTCCAAGAACTCCATCTCATACTGGATGTACCTGTGTAGGTAGCCACGGTACTTAAGTACCAAATGTTTCTCAGAATCCTTGATACCCAACTTCATGTGGAGGGGATGAAAAACATTGGTAAACTTTGGCACGTCTTGGTCCCTTCCCTGCCACAACATGGTCCACTTTATGTATTTATCCTCATAGCTCTCGACATGGTAGTACTGCTCCTTGATGGTATCGTGGAACGATTTCCAAGTGGGTGCCATTGAAAAAAATAATAGCGTACTTTCATTCTTCTGCTTACAGTAGGTTTCCCACCAGTCCTTGACATGGGGGGCAACTTTGAGAAAAGAAAAAGTAATCTTTTCCGCACTAGAAAAATCATGAAGAGAAAAATATCCTTCTAGCAGATTTGACCATTTCTCTACAACGTCTACATCTATTGGCCACTCAAATATGGGAATGTCAAAGTTTACATGTACCTTAAAAGCGGTGGTGCCTCCAGAGTGGTTGCTGGATGTGGATGCACCACAGGTGGGCAACCGTTGAAGGATCTGGGAAAAGTTATCCATCATCGCATTCCTTTGTTTCTTGAGGACCTCCTCGAGCAATATTTTGATAGGATCTCCTACTCCCTCATCTTTATTTTCTTCCCCCATGGGCGGTCATCAGGGTTTGTGAGGCTGCTCTTGCAACAGTTCAACCAGACTGAGCCCTAACTCCTTATACCCCAACCTCGTTGGGGACATGCAAAAAAGGATCGAGAAAGAGTAGACCGCCCTGATACCACTAATCCAAATTTAAACCAGAATGCAACAAATTACAGATATAACCATAAACAAAAATATGTAGCAAAAATAAAACTTCATTTCATTAATATCAAAGAATTGAAATATGCTAACATACATAATGGAAATAAACTAGCTCAGGCAATGGTAGCTTATCTTTGAGAAGATATGTGGCCGCTACACTCCTATGAATTGTGTTACAATGAGGCCTGAAGGCTTATTTGTTATTGGGAAACAATGGAAAACCCAAAAACATCCAAAAACTTAACTCTAGGAGATGAAACACAAACTAGGGGACCCGTTGGGGTAAATTGGTACATCAACTTCCCGAGGTCGTAACTTTGGCATACGATCTTTGTTTGACGCACACGATACCTTGTTAGAAATATCTATTTGAGTACAACTACTAATGAGAAATATCACATTGGAAATTCATATTCACCACTGGTGATTTTCCAAAAAATGGTCGTTTAGGGCCTAAAAACGGCTACGAAAGTTCAAGACTCGAACAACTGCCAAAAATAGTCAATTGTGCTAGAATTAAGGAAACTAAAAAACTGAAAGAAACAATGGTGGGTGTCCAAGTGGAATAGGCAGGTGGCCACCAATATCCACTTGGATTAACCATCAACATTAATGGAACACCAACCATGGTCAAAATTAATGTAACAATGTAATAATTAACAACATTAATGTTACATTGTTAGATTAATATATCATAAATACATTATTATATTCATGGATGACCATGTTCAAACTTACTCAACCATTTTCATCCATAGTCAACACTTTCTAACCTTTGTCAACCATGGTAAACCAAATTCAACCATAATCTTCCCTCTAATCCTTCATTAACCATGGTAATCATTCCTAATCATGCTCAATTAAGGTCAACCCTAATAACCCACTTCAACCATTCATGTAATATCAACATTAACACTAGTATTAATGCAATATCAATGATTGTCAACCATGGTCAATATTAACATAACATTATTATAACCATGTAACAATGGTCAACCATGGTCAATAATGGTAAATCGTATCAACCAATGTAACATTAAGATTAATGTTAATGTAACATCAACCTTTTTCAACCATGATTAATAATGGTAAACCATGGTAAATATCAATGTAATACATTGTTACATTAATGATTGACCATGGTCAACTCTTAGTCTACCCTTTCCAAATTAGTCAGCCTTATCAACCATGATCAGAGTTACCCTCTTCAAACATGGTCAACAAATCAACCTTACATGCATCAATTATCAACTAGTACAACCACATTAGTAAATGTGGTTGATATATGCCAATCAATGACATTTTCCATGCTTTATATGTCAATCAACATAGAAAAAGATGTCAATCATCATATATCAACTACATCTACAATGTGGTTGTGTTAGTATAGTTACGGGTATCACTAGCAATGAGGAAAATCGAGAGAACATAGTGGCTCTGAATGTGCAAAATAAGAGTCTCCAAAGCTTAATCGCACTTGAATTGGGAAATCTCCCCCACTTGGCAGCATTCAACCTTTCTGATGATAGGTTTTGGTATTCCATTCATTCTTCGCTTTTTGACTCGCATAACCCCTCATTATCCATTCTCTCACTTGCCACAACCAAATAAGTGGCGCCTTTAATGAAAAAAACCCATTGTTTGAAATGAAATTGTTCCTAATAAAGTTTTGTTAAATTGTTTAAGCTCCATCTTCAACAATGAAGGGAAAAAAATAAAAAATTCTAGTAACTCATAAATATCAATAGTCCTTAGGGTTAGCTTAGTTTGTCAAGCTCTCGACGTTAAAGCACCTATGTTATTGAGAAACCTTGTGTTTAATTCTCTCGACGCTCTTGGGTCTAGGCTCCGTGGCTGAGATGGTAGGAAGTGATCCTTTTGGGTAGATTTGTTTGGTACAATTATTCCGTGGACATAGCGGTCACCTATCTTCAAGGATCGTTAAGCGATATATATATATATATATATATATATATATATATATATATATATATATATATATATATTATGGTCAATAAATGCATATAGACATCAAAATGTCTACTTTACGACACATTCAAGTTGTTAAAATTAAAAATAATTATAAAAATTAAGTAATTTATAACTATTATTATTAATTATAAAAATAATTAATATATAAGTAAAACATATATACATTTAAAAGTGTGTGTAATGAGATTCTTATCCATTGATATTCATCTCTATTATGTTATGGAAATTCTTAATTTGCAAAGAGGCTTTGTTACAATACTATGGGCCAATATGATAGCTTATCACTACCTAATGTCTAAAAAGCCATAATCATTTCATATGAAACTCATAATAAAATTATCCTTTTAATTAAATTTCGAGCTTATATTTATAAATACTACTAAAATATTATATTTAATAAAAATTAAATCCCTATAATCTATTTAATATTTATTAATAATTAAATTAATATTTTGAAAAATTTAATAATTATTAATATTTTGAAAGTTTTATTTGAAAATAGGTAAACTTATTAATATAAGCATTAATTTCAAACCAATTGAATATATATATATATTCAAATAAATATAACTCCCAAATGTTTAAAGCCTTGGGATGGCAATACCATACCACAGGTATCAGGATGACCGCGGGTAAGTTCGTATTCATGGGAGTTCGTTTGGGCTCGAGTTTATATTGATTATAAATTCCTATATCCAATGGTATGGAGCAAAGCCCATCCAAATTGAGGCTTGCCAAACAAAAACTGCTAATTAAACTTTTGCCCACCAAATTCTGCAAATTAAACTCTGGCTTTCTTCAAACATAACCTACGTAGAAAAAATCCTACATACACCCATGAAGAATCTAGAACCATTGACTTTAACTCGACTTATCATCTCATGCTCAAACGAAAGCGTTAATTAAAATTTGTTTTAATAAGTATTTTTGTGATGTAAGTTTTAATTAGGACTTATCATCTCATGCTCAAACGCAAGGGTTGATTACAATTTGTTTTAATCCACTGTTTTTGTGATGTAAGTTTTAATTAGGATTGGTTTGACTGGACTTTTTTGGTATTTATTTGATTCTAAACTTAAGCGTTAACCAATATTGGTCTAAGTTATTATTTTTGTATTTTTTTTACGAAATATTTCTGTAAGTACGTTAGTTTAATTAGTCGAGTTCTCCGGGCAATTTTTTTTAATTGAGAAGTGACAGATTCATAAACTTCTTTAAAATAAATCATTAATTTTTTTACTGAAAAGAAAAATATAGATATATGTGTTACTAAATTATAGTTTAATTTTTAATATTAAAATATATATTATATTTAAAATATTTTTTTTAATAAATGTAAGTTAATAAAATTTTATTATAAAATTAATATTATTTAATAAAATTATTTGAAATGGATTAGCATTCTATAATCTTAGTATCAAGTTCTTTGGGGTAGCTCAATTGGTAATGGTTGTGAAAATGAAGTTTGACTGAATTAGAAGGTTTGGGTTCAAATCTTGTGCTATCCCCCAATCGGGTTGAGAAGTTGGACATGATGAAGATACAGTCCTACCAAGCTTACAAAAAAAAAAAATCTTGCTACCAAATTTTTTATTAGTAGAAGACTCTCTATTTCAATTTCAAGTGGATGAGAGTTTATTGACTTTTTTTTATTTTTTTAATTAACGATCTAGATCAATGCTCATATAAATGCTTATCAAGCACTGTAGTGTGTTAGAGAGCATGAAACCTGGCGTTAAATTTTAATAAATTTAAAAAAAATTGATGTTAAGGGTCCTTTGGTTCAACGTAGATCCAGGCACTCCATCCCTGTCCCACGAAACGAATCTTTTTTTAGAGAAAAAAACACTTCATCTTTCCATTAAAAAAAGAGATAGTACAAATTTTATATTTTTCAGTTCTGCCTATAAATATTCAATTTTTTCTATGATAATCGAGGACTTTCCTACTTCTATTATAACTTTTCACAACTATTCAAAAGTTGTCACATCTAATTGTTCCTTTTTAGTTCATCATACAACAAAACAAATGGTTGTACATATAGATTTGTCTACATATTTAGACTCCTTCCAGTGTTGGTCTTTGGATAGTCTCCTACGAATAGTTAATGCTACCGCCATTAACCATCATTCCCTGTTCAAATTCGTTGAAAAGGAACTTACCTGAATCCTTTGTTATCCGTCACTTGGATAATAGATTTTGTTCTCGATAGATATGTTGGAATTGTATGCTCTAAAAGGTGGTTACCAGCATTCTGATTCTCTTCATCTAGTAGTTTAATATCGGAGGACAAAAGTTTGTGTAGTCTTTCACCCAGTCAATGATACCTTTCACATCTCCAAATATCTTTATGTTTTCTCCTCTCAGCCACTTTTTCGTAATTAAGGCACCCCACAATGCTAATATCTCTGCCTTATTATTTGACCCTTGTCCTCTCTCCCACAAAAAATAGTAGAATCTACCTGGTTCCTTGATGATTACTACCCCACATCCGCATTGTCTCCTTTTACTCGCTCCATTGAAGAATCCGATTGGATATGAATTCCATAGGTCTATGTATTTATAGGTTCGGAGTATGTTTATCTTCGTAGTTGATCCCATTTCATTGTAGAATGTGATAGCCTTGATTATGTCTTCTTGAACCTTCACTGGGTTCTGATCAAAGATATGGGCGTTTCGGCTTCGCCAAATAGTCCACATGATGAAATAGGGAAGGTATCTGAAACTTTTGTTATATCTATTCCATGCCTGTATATAAGAAATCAGAGTAGTGTGATTCCCCACCAGTTTGAGTTTCAGTAGCCCCATGATACCTTCCCATACCGCCTTCGCATGAATACAGGTAAGAAGTAAGTGTTCAGTATATTCAGGGCCCCTCATACACACCAGGAATATGCTTGGTCTGTTGAAACCTCGTTTTTGTAAATTATTCCACGTCAAAATTCTATCATTCACAACAAGCCAACATAAACTTCTAATTTTCTAAGGGAGATTCCCTTTCCATATAGTCTGAGACCATTCATGACTATTGAATTTCTTCTCGACTCTAGGAGCATATTGATAAATTTATTTTACCCTCAGAAGGCTCTTCTTAAGACTGCCTCCCCATTTCATTTGATCTTATTCTCCCATCTCCTCTAAACTAATACTAGAATTTCGAAGTTGAGATATATATTTCTCCCATTCCACTGCATATATCTCTATTAGCCTGAGATCTGAAGCCCTGTTCCAATGTTGTTGATCAATGCTCTGTCCACCTCGGTGATAGATCTGTTGTAAAAAGAAAATACCATTCTTGTGTATAAGATTGAGAAGTTGTTTCGATAGGGTATGATTACCTATCATCCATATAATAGCATTTAGACCTATTTTTATCCTTGATCCGTCTCATGCCTCCCATCGGATGAATGCTAACATCCATTGCAAGTTATGCATCATACTCCTCCATGTGAATGATACACATGATTTTTTCCTCGCCCCACTACCTATCCATGTGGAAAAATCTTGTCCATACATGTATTTATCTTTTATGATGAGAGCCCAAAGACTATTACCTAAAACCGCTCTCCACATGTTTTTTATGATCAGTGCCTTATTAAACATTGAGGTGTCTATTATCCCCCATCCACCTTCTTCAACAAGTCAAGCAACATCTGTCCAACAAAGAAAATGTATTTTAATTTTTTGTTGTCCCTACCCACAAGAAACGACCCATGATCGCATCAATCCTATGAATGATCTCCCTAGGAAATAAGAACAAATGCATCCAGTATACAAACAAGTTTTGTAGTACTCATTTCAACATGACAATTCTTCCTCCCATCGTTAACCATCTGTGTTTCTAAATCGATAGTTTCTTCTGGAATCTGTTGATCAACCAATCCCAATCCATATTACTGTATCCTATAGGTTTCAAGTTGAAACAAAGATATGAAAACCCATCATCAAGGCTCGCATATTCAACACCAAACAATACCAAAATATCCTTAGTCCTTTCTTCCTCTCCTTCCACACCGACTAGCATATATTTCCCTTCGTTCATAAATAGTCTGGACGCTAGACCAAATGATTTTATGATTCTATGAATAATACCCCATTCCTTGGTAGAGGATTGACCCCCGAAAACAAGGTCATATACAAACATTAAGTGTGTAATATGATGTTGTTTGGAGATCCTCACACTAGTAATTTGTCCATTTTCTCGAGCTTCTCTCATTTTTCTGCCCAGACAATCAATAACAAGAAAAAAGAGGAGCAGGGAAAGGACGCATCCCTATCGTGGACCTTTATTTGCCTGAAAGAAATGAGTTGGAAAAGAATTAATAATGATCGTGGAGTTTGTAATTTTAACACACCCCATATCCAATTGATATTTCGAATGGACATACCAATTTTAATCAATACCAACTTGAGAAACTCCTAGTCAATACATTCATACGCCTTGATGAGGTCAACCTTAAGGAGGCATGCTTTTTGTTTCCTTGTTTTTATGGAATGTATCATTTCTTGGGCAATCCCAGTAGTGTCCTGAATCTGTCTTCCTTCTAAAACCCAAATTGTTCCTCTGTAATGTTCTTAGACAATATTGGTTTTATCCTACAGGAAATCAACTTTGATATTATCTTATAGACTTAATTGCGAAGGAAAATTATCCTATAGTCCGGAAACAACTCAGGCCAGTTGGAAATATTAATGCCAACTACCGCCTTAAACACACTGACAACCAACATGCTTGCGCAGTCAACCACTACACGGTTGCGATTTTGTTTGCAGGCAGAAGGACAGAAGTCAAAATAGATGTTTAGAGCAGACCATTCTGCAACACATCACAGAAGTCGAGGCATTTAATTAATTTTATTAAATAGATATGGGCAAACATTAATTCCGCGACTATTGCCCACACTCCACAACACCTGCAAGTTCAGAAAATCATTTACTATGTAAATTCGCCCATGTTGTGTATTAAATATTTTCTCTGTCATGTAATTAATGTAAAATTTGTATGTTATGATAAATATGCAAGTAAAAGTCATTTGTAATGTTGGGCATGTTGGCCAAGTTAGAGATCTAGAGTCTCTGAGGTAGTGAGGAGAAAATCGTGGAAGAAATATTTGTGCGCGTGTGAAAACTAGTTTTACAAAGTTTTACAGAAGTTTACTTTGCAATCTAGTGATGCGTAAATCACAGTAAGTTTGTTGTATTTTCACTTGGAACAACAGCCTCCATTTATCACGCTAATGTAATTTCTTTATGATTTTCCATATAATATAAAGTATGGTCAGTTACGTTATGGTTTTAATCTTACACAAGTAAATTTCTGCAGCCTGTTTTATTTTACTTTGTTTTGCCGTGAGTGAACTCTGTGTTTTAATTAAGTCCTTGTGTGGTTACGATATCCTCACCGCAACCTAAGATTTACCTTTCCGCAACTGAAGTTGACCTTTCCTACTTTGCTGGCAACCTAAGATTTACCTTTCCGCAACTGAAGTTGACCTTTCCTACTTTGCTTCAACCGAGAGTTCCTCTGCCCGCTAAATTTATTTTATAACATGGTATCATAGCAGGTTAAATATTGTTAGTGTAAAAATAAGTGTTTTTACTAGCAATTGAAAATTCTTTTAAGGGCAGATTGTTTTTTCCTTTGGAGTGAATTTACCAGTAGGTAGAAATTTTTTTACACTCAGAAATGGAAACATCAAGCACAAGCTTGACTAATTCTCAAATGCCTCAGTTTAATGGAAAAAAATATGATTATTGGGCTATTATAATGAAGGCCCTGTTTTCTTCTCAAGATATTTGGGATTTGGTGGAGAATGGTTTTCCAGAACCAGCAGATGCAACAACATACAATGCCTTATCTCAAGCAAGAAGAGATTTGTTAAGGGACAAAAGGAAGAAGGATTCAAAAGCCCACTTCTGCATTTTTCAAGCAGTTCATAAGTGTCTTCCCCAAGGGTTGCAACAACAATGAAGTCCAAGCAAGCATGGGACACCCTCCAGACAACCTACCAAGGCATGGCAAAAGTCAAGACAGAAAAAACAGCAAATGTTAAGAAGAGATTTTGAAACACTTTTTATGAAAGAGTCTGAGAATGTAGACTTGATTTTTACACATGTAATTGGGCTGGTTACTCAAATCAGGTCTCATGGTGAGACACTTCAGGAAAGGAGAATAGTTGAGAAAATTTTGAGAAGTTTTCCAGCAAGGTTTGATGCCATTGTTGTGGCCATAGAAGAGACAAAGGATCTCTCACAGTTCTTAGTGGATGAGCTTCATGCATCACTGATTTCTCATGAACATAGACTGAATAGAGCAATAATCTCCTCATTGGAGCATGCCTTCAAGACACAAGTTTCCTTTAGTCAAGGTCGAGGCAGAGGAACATCATATGATAGAGGAAGAGGAAGAAGCCCACACGGAGGTGGAAGAAGCAACCCTTCAAGCTCAAGTGGAAGATGCGGCAATCAAAATCCAAGTCAAGGCCCAAGCCAAAATCAAGCACAAGGTCATAGGTATGATAAATCTCAAGTTCAATGTCATCACTGTAAGAAGTATGGTCATTATGAAAATGAATGTAGAAAGAAGCAATATGACATTAGTAACAAACCAAGTGTAAATTTCACAAAAGGAAATCAGAACCATGACAACATGTTTTTAGCTTGTAAAGTAGCACAATAAAAACAAAATGATATATGGTATCTAGATTCAGGGTGTAGCAACCACATGTGAGGGAACATAGAAATGTTTTCCAATCTAGATGAAAGTGTGAAATCTGAAGTGACATTAGGGACTAATAGCAAAGTCTCTGTCATGGGAAAAGGAAGAGTTAACATTCTAACAAAGAAGGGGGAGAAGAAGTACATCTCAGATGTTTACTTTGTCCCCGGTCTGAAGCATAACCTCATAAGCATTGAAAAACTCATGCAAAAGGGATACAATGTCTTCTTCAAAAATGATGTATGCACAATTTTTGATAGGCCTCCAAGCAGGCAGTTGATTGCAAAGGTTTAGATGAAAATCAATAGAATGTTTCCCCTAAAGGTAAGATCAGAATTGAAGGGAGAAGGTGCACAAGCACAACTATCAATGAACTCACAAGAATATGGAAGAAAAGATGTAGCTGTCATACAAGTAAACTTTCAAGCACAGGTCAAAGATGAAAATTGGTTGTGGCATTTGAGATTTTGTCATCTCAACTTTGCAGGTTTGAATTTGTTGCATAGGAAAGGCATGGTGAAGGGATTACCACTCATAGAAAAACCGTACAGCCTATGTGAAGGATGCATCCTGGGAAAGCAACATAGAGAGACATTTCCAGCAAGAAATTTAGTAAGGGCAAAGGCACCTTTGGAGATTGTCCACTCAGATTTATGTGGACCAATGCAATCACCATCAATTGGTGGCCGCGACTATGTATTGACCTTCATAGATGAATACATAAGGAAGACATGGGTCTATCTCCTAAAACAGAAAATTGAAGTGTTTGAGCGCTTTCGCCAATACAAGGCTCTTGTTGAGAAGCAAAGTGGACACTACATCAAAGTCCTCAGGACTGACAAAGGTGGCAAATATATCTCAAATGATTTCCTTCGATTTTGCAGGGAGCATGGAATTCACAAGCAATTTACAACAAGATATACACCTCAGCAAAATGGTGCAGCGGAAAGGAATAATAGGACCATTATGGAAAAGGCAAGGAGTATGTTGAAGGAAAAGCATTTGCCAAATGATTATTGGGCTGAAGATGTCACTTGTGCGGCATATATCTTGAATAGATTTCCAACCAAAAACATCCAAAACGTGGTTCCTAAAGAGGCATGGAGTGGAACGAAGCATAGTGTCACTCACATGAGAGTTTTTGGATGTGTGGCTTATGTACATGTCCCGAATGAGTTGAGGAAGAAGTTGGACAACAAGGGGGAGAAATGTATATTTGTTGGATACAGTGATGAATCCAAGGCATAAAAACTCTAGAATCCATTAACCAAGAAGGTCATAATCAATACAGATGTGCATTTCGTAGAAGAGGAAGCATGGGATGGAAGTTTAGAGAAGACAGTCAATGTCAAATCATGTATACCGCATGAGGACAAAGAGAAATTGACAGCAACAAGTAATTCATCAACAGTGACTTCGTATACACCTATTCAAGCGCAACAAAGCAGGCAACAAGGAACACCATCAACAAATATTAGGACAACATCGCGTAGTCAAGCAAGTGCTTCTCCAAGCACACCGCAAAGCACAACATGAAGTGACATATCAAGCCCATCTTCAGCAAGCATAAGAAGACCAAATTCAGAAATTTGAATGAAATATATGAGTAAGATGAAGTTGATAGCAGCGCTAATCTGAATTCATTATTTTCTTTGTTTTGTCATGTAGATGACCTAATCCACTTTGAAGATGCAGTCAAAGATGAAAAATGGGTTGCAACAATGGAGGAAGAAATGGAAGCAATAGAAAAGAATGACACATGAGAGTTAGTGGACTTTCCGTAAGGAAAACAAGTCATTGGAGTGAAGTGGGTCTATAAGACCAAGAGCAATGTTGATGGGAAGATTGAAAGGTACAAAGCAAGGCTAGTTGTCAAAGGATACAAATAGCAGCATGGAAGAGATTATGCAAAGACATTCACATCAGTTGCAAGGATGGAGACAATGCGTACAGTTGTGGTGATTGTCGTGCAACATAAATGGAAAGTGTACAAATGGACGTAAAATCAACATCCTGAATAGAGTGCTGAAAGAGGAAGTATATGTTGCGCAATTGCCTGGTTATGAGGTAGAAGGCCAAGAAGACAGAGTGTATCAGTTGAGGAAATCTCTTTATGGCCTGAAGTAAGCACCGCAAGCATGGTACATAAGGATAGATGCCTACTTGTTGGACAATCGCTTCAACAAGTGTGACGGTGAGCCTACTCTCTACATCAAAGAGAATGATGGTAAGATTCTCACTGTTTTCTTATATGTAGATGATTTAATTTTTACAGGAAGTGATGATTTTATCATCGCTGATTTCAAACAAGTCATGAAGAATGAATTTGAAATGACTGACTTGAGGTTGTTAAGATATTTTTTGGGCATAGAAGTGAAGCAAATAGAAAATAGAATTTTTACTTCTAAAGCAAAGTATGTAGCAGAGATTTTGGAGAGGTTCAAAATGCATAACAGCAAGCCCGCACCAACTCCGACTGTCATGGGGTTGAAGTTGAACAAATAAGATTGCAGTAGCAATGTTAATTCGATATTATACAAGAGCATGATAGGCAGCTTGATGTATTTGACCGCCACTATGCCGTATATAATTTATGCATTGAGTTTTGTGTCAAGGTTCATGGAGACACCCAAGGAGACACATTGGTAAGCAGCGAAAAGAATTCTAAGGTATGTCAATGGGATAAAGTAGTATGGCATTTTGTACACCGCAATAGATGATTTCAGGCTAGTTGGTTATACCGACAGTGATTGGGCAAGAAGTGTCGATGACAAAAAGAGCACGTTGGGTTATGTTTTTCATTTGGGTTTCGGAGTCATTTCATGGGCCTCCAAGAAGAAGCCAATAGTGTCATTGTCAATAGCAGAAGCTGAATATGTCACCGCAACAACAGCAGTGTGTCAGGCAGTTTGGATGAGAAGGATGTTGAGGGATCTTTGCCGCGACCAAGATGGAACGACAACTATTTTCTACAACAACACATCTGCAATTTCATTGTCAAAGAATTCGGTCTTTCACAGAGGACCAAGCATATTATATCTAAATATAATTTTATTAGAGAAATGATTAACAATGATGAAATTATGTTGCAGCACTGCAGGTCACATGAACAATTAGCTAATATTTTCACAAAGCCATTAGCAAGTGAAAGTTTTGTTTATCTCAGAGATTGTTTGGGAATTGTCAATGGTGGAAGTTGTTATTAAGGGGGAGTGTTGGAAATATAAATGCCAACCACCGCCTTAAACACACTGACAACCAGCATGCTTGCCCAATCAACCATTGCACAGTTGTGATTTTGTTTGCAGGCAAAAGGACAGAAGTCAGAACAAAAGTTCAGAGCAGACCATTCTGCAACACATCACAAAATTTAAGGCATTTAATGAAGTTTATTAAATAGATATGGGCAAACATTCATTCCGCCACTGTTGCCCACACTCCACAAGTTCATAGAATCATTTACTATGTAAATTCGCCAATGTTGTGTATTCAATATTTTCTCTATCATGTAATTAATGTCAAATTTGTATGTTAAGATAAATATGCAAGTAAAAGTCATTTGTAATGTTGGTCATGTTGGGAAAGTTAGAGAGCGAGAGTCCCTCAGGTAGTGACGAGAAAATCAAGGAGGAAATATTGGTGGGGGTGTGAAAACCAGCTTTACGGAGTTTTACAGAATTTTACTCCATTGCAGTAAGTTTGTTGTATTTTCACTTGGAGCTGCAACTTCCATTTTTCACGCCAATGTAATTTCTTTATGGTTTGACATATAATATAAAGTGTGGTCAGTTGCGTTATGGTTTTAATCTTACACGAGTAAATTTCGGCAACCTCTTTTATTTTACTCTATTTTGTCGTGAATGAACTCTGTGTTTTAATTAAGTCTCTTTGTGGTTGCAATATCCTCACCACAACCTAAGATTTACCTTTCCGCAACTGAAGTTGACCTTGCCTACTTTTCCGCACACGATTTTTGAGTTACTCTACCCCCTAAATTTATTTTCTAACATGGTATCCGAGTAGGTTAAATATTGTTAGTGTAAAAACAAGTGTTTTTACTAGCAATTGAAAACTGTTTTGAGGGCAGATTGTTTTTTCCTTTGGAGCAAATTTACTAGCAAGTAGAATTTTTTTTTAGAACTCAGAAATGGCAACATCAATCACAAGCTTGACTAATCCTCAAATACCTCAGTTTAATGGCAAAAATTATGGTTATTGGGCTATTACAATGAAGGTCTGGTTTTCCTCTCAAGACATTTGGGAGTTGGTGGAGAATGGTTTTACAGAACCAGCAGATGCAGCAGCATACGATGCCTTATCTCAAGCAGAAAGAGATTTTTTAAGGGACAACAGGAAGAAGGATTCAAAAGCCCTCTTCTACATTTTCAAGTAGTTCATGAAAGTGTTTTCCCAAGGGTTGCAGTAGAAACAAAGTCTAAGCAAGCACGAGACACCCTCGAGACAGCCTACCAAGGCATGGAAAAAGTCAAGACATCAAAACTGCAAATGTTAAGAAGAGATTTTGAAACACTTTGTATGAAAGAGTCTGAGAATGTAGACTCGTTTTTTGCACATGTGCCTCTACTTCTTGGGGATCAACGCAATGAAAGTGGCATTAATGGCATCCGAAATATACCCTTGTGTCCTAGATTCTTCTATAATTGCCAATAAATCTGGAAGCATCAGCTCTTTAAAATGTAGACATAATTCTACACCCCACTCGTCCGAACCCAAATTCTTCTCTTTGGCGCATACCTTCAATACCTCAGTCAACTTTGTGCGTGAAATTAGAAGCCCCATTTTTGCATTATCCTCAGAAAACATTAGGGCAGTGATGTGATATATTCCATTTGAGACATAAATGAAGGTAATTGTTCTGTAAATTTCCTATAATGTGTAACTTCCGCCTCATCTATATCCTCTTGGGTACTGTATATATTCCTTGAAGCATCCTTAATTTTTCGAATAGAATTATATACATTTCTGTTGTTGAATTGTGAGTGGAAGAATATCGTGTTTTTGTCTCCAACTTTAATCTAGGTACCCCTGCTTTTCATCCTTATTTCTTCTCCTTGTGATCTGAGGATATCACTTCTCCTACCTTCCAATTGAATGACCCGGGATCTATATGCCTACGAAAACTTCTCCTACCTTCCAATTGAATGACCCGGGATCTATATGCCTACGAAAAAAAGGGGATCTGAGGGATCATTGTAATATTGTAGAATGACCTCTATCTCTTTGATGTCATTTATCTCAACCTCCTTTTCCTTTATCCATCGCCTTGTTTCCTCTTTCAATGTTTTAAGATTCTGACATATAAATGTGATCTGATTTTTGTGTGGCGAAATCTCCACCCAGTTCCATACTCTGTGTACCAAAGTCCCAAATTCCTCCGACTCTAGCCATTTCGGATGAAACTTGAATGGGAAAGTTCTCCTCCTTATCTCTCGTCTCATGTAAGCATGATAGGGAGATGATCTGAAATGAAGGAAGGAATAATGAAGAATCTGAATCCTATGTAAATATTGTGCACGGACATACTCACAAGAAATTTCTTGAGTCTCTTTGATATCCAGCTACATCTATGCACCTATTCCTCCATGTAGGGCCCATGGGTACAAGCTCTTTGTCAACCAAGGCATGTTCCTCCATCATTTCCTTAAAGAATGTAGATAAATAATCTGCCTTTGCATTTGTACCCCAAACTTCCCCATTTCGCATTGTCAAATTAAGATCACCAACAATAATAAAAAAGCTCAACCTTAATAATCCCGAGCCTGTCACGAGCCTGTCACTTTTTCCCAAAATTGCCTGCGACCTACATATGGAGCATATGTGCTTATAATATGTATCTTGTGTCCATATCCAACCAAGTGTCCAGTGAAGATAATACCTGCACAAGACAAGAAATCTTGCGTCTCAAAAACTCGTGGGTTCCAAATGATCCCAAGCCCAACAGAAAGCCCAATCGCATTTGAAGCACATATGTGCCAACCAGGACATATATACAACACTATCTCCCATGATTTTTCTCTACACATCATGGTTTCTTGGATTAGAATCATAGACGGTCTATGAATCCTTATAATACCCCAGAGGGAGCGAATTTTGTGGGTTGCTCCCAAACTCCGAATATTCAAAGAGATGATATTCATGGGGGCACCTCTGTCACAAGCGTTTCCCCTCTAAGGGCCTGGGTTCCATAGAAATCCGAAATAGTAACTTGTCCAGTTGTATATGCAGGATCTATGTCTCCAACCCATATTCCTCACCTGATGCGAGATCCTGTATGTGACATGCCGACACCTTCTTGTATTTAGGAGGTCTCTTCTTCCGATGTGTAACATTTTTATAGGGATTTGAGGGCTCCTCGCCATGCCCAAAAAAGATGTTTTCACTGTAAGCGGTTCCAGGGTCTCTGAGGAGGAATTCAACACCTCCAACTCCTTACCAGGAGACAGAGAAGAAGGATATATCACATCTACAGAAAGAGCAAGATGTTTATGCAGATCAGGTGGCTTATCTGAATGGTTAATGGATATACCAGGTGAATGGCCTATCCGAGTTCCTTTACCCTTATTTTTTGATACCACAGTCGAATTTCGTCTATGATTTGGTTTCGCAGAAGACCCTTCCGGGGGAGCCGAAAATGCCACTTCCGGCTCAAGACAGGGGATTTTGTCTAACCTCTCTGCACTAACCTATCGCTCTGATTATAACCATATTGTCTGAAATAATCCCCCATTCCTCGACCATATGGGTTCTCGGAATCATGGGCCACGGACTGAATAGGAGGATCGATAGGGTCATGAAGACATAGTTTAGAGTGTAACCCATGTAAGTGCCCATCTAGAACAGCAAAGGAGACAAAATCGGAAACAAGACAAGGATTTACATTCCTATCTGTGCTAAATAAATCTTTTGAATTATGAGAGCATGGATCTGAATTACCTCTATCTTCGTGGCAAACTCAAGGGGAGCCGCTTGATGGAGCGAGTTGGTATTCTACAATTCGAGTCTCAGGTAGTTTGTGACATAAAAAATCCTTTCTCTACACATTTCCTCGGCAATGTCGACAGCAGGTGCCCAGTGTTGTGGTAGTTCAGGCACCTATATGACACATTCCAGTAGTCTATAGATATCTTGAATGCAAAACTACTCCATCACCGTTCTAACTGAGCTATCAAACCCCTGTGAATCTCCACCTATACTAACACCCACGCCATTCGCTTATCCAATGGACCATAACCACCTTCGTCGCATGAAACAAATCTTGTTGACGGTATTAACGTTTTTTTGTTGTTATTATCTGCTGTCAGCGGTGGCCTCGTTTAATAGCTTAATTTGCGCACCATAGCCACTCTGCTCTGACGTGGGAAGATCAGTTAAGGTGTAAATGGACAACAGATTTGACGCTGAGTAGCTAGGTGTTGATAAGTACGATTTCCACGATATGCTTAAAAGAACGTTGATTTGCAGTCATCCAACGGTTGGGCACTAGATTATGATGAAGGGTCAATGGCACTTGTTAAAAGTTTTGTCGACCTTTTGTTAAAGCGACTTGTTATAATTCACGGATTCCGCTTGCATGTTGGTTAAATTAATCCCAGAGTTCCATTGACGCTCGGTTTTATAAGGCACGGTGTTATTTGTGAGTGGTAAACGGTGAATAAAGCATGTTTCCCATGTTTTTCATTAATACGAAGAAACATCAGTGAAACTAGCCACGGTTATCGGAGCGGTGCATATGTAGCCAAAAGAGGATACGTTGGATCTGCCTGGATATTTTTGTTTGCACAATTTGAATTATTATAAAAAATGACACTTTTAGTTATATATAAATTATATTTACTAATATGATTGTACTAATTTTTATTTTTAAATATTTTTTATTTTAAAATTAATAATATACCAATCAACTTAAACTTAATATGCAAAGAAACCACCCTACACGGGGCAACCAAATTTAATATGCAACAAAATTTAAAGACAACAACCTAGGGCATTTATGCCTTAAAAGGATTGAAATGAATGTAAGATGCAATGATATATATATCTTTAATTTTTAAATGAGGAAACAATATTTCATCTTATGCATATTAAGATGAAATATAGGCAAACATTCCATAGTCGTGCTCCAACTAAACAATTGTCACTAATCTTTCAATTCCGCTATCATGCTAAATGAGGTGAAGTCAAATCATAAACTAGGATAATGCAATGCGAAATGCGATCGGCAGATTTTCACATTGGCTCTTAAGAAATTGCTGTACTGCTTGATGTTTCGTGAGAGGCTGTACTGCACCCGCACTATCCAGATCAATGTAAGCAGGCGTTGTGGGCAAAGGAAGATATTCTCTCTCAGTTGTCAGCGTCGACACCACCCGTGACATCGAAGGCCTCAACGACGCAGCTGCTTGAGTGCACAGAAGACCAATCTTAATCACTCTAATCCCTTCCTCCCGCGAATAGCTATCCTCAAACGTGGAATCCATAACTTCTAAAACTCTGTCTGAGTTATACAGTCTCCATGTCTGGTAATCGACCAATTCCAACAAAACTTAGAGGTTTAGTAAGCAAGGCTTCATATTTCTACGGACATTAGACTTACTCATTCGATGAGAAACTCCGTGTCTTCAGCCAAACTCTGACTCTTTCTTCCGCCGAGAATTTCAAGTACAACCAAAGCTGAATCCATCTGCTTTTTCAGGTAGTTGTCAGCGGCAGGCGTACTCAGGGGCCATGTAACCGCTGCACAACAGTCTGTACAATGAATTGTCCATGTCTTAAACCTTCGAAAATTATATGAACGATATTGAACATAGAATACAAACTCTAGTGCTGACATAGGTTTTATCGTCCTCCAAATGTTTGCCTAACCCAAAGCCAAAGTCTGTTATTTTGGGTTTGTGTTTATGATCTCGTAAAATATTGCTTGCTTTAATATCTCTAGGAATGATTCGAATTTCAGATTCTTCATGAAGATAAGCCAGTCCATGTGCAGTTCCAACTACGATTTCATACTTCTTTTTCGAATCGAGTAAATGGCGTTTCTCTACATCTAAAGACATTAGGGAAGTACAAACACAATCAAAACACTCCAACGAACCATAATCCGGGCAGCCATTAAAGAGGGAGAAGTTACCAACACTACAACATAAGGTTTTAACACAATATTTAAGACAATTTTTGGATAAATTGTCTTAACTTGAAACAAAAAAAAATTGTTTATAAAGAATGTCTTTAACCTGGTGTCTCAAATTGAATTGTCTTAAAATATAGTCTTTATAAAAACAATATATAACACAAGCATTTTTGTTGCCCTAGAGACAATAGTTGGGATTAAAGACATATTGCCTTTAAAAAGATAATATCTTTGATCCTAACTATTGTCTCTTTAGAGACAATAAAAAATTACATTAAAAAATAATACAACATCACTTTTGTTTTATTGGAGACAATATAAAATAATGAATTTAGAAGATATCTCACCATTGAAATAAACTGATATTAAAAATATTTAATTAAAAATAAACTACAATATTATGATTAATTCATATTATAACACAGTGGAATCGAACCACCAACCTCCTGATTATAAAGAAGGCGCTCTTCCATTGAGCTAGCATCCTCCAAATAATTATGTGAGAGTTATGCTAGTCCTTGAAATTCCATATATAGACATTGATTCTAAAACTAGCAATGGCACCCAGTGTTCAAATTTGAACACATCACAGCCCTTCTGAAGCCCTCTAGCACGTCAGAGAAGTGCTCAACAAAATTTACCAGTCAAAAGAAATTTAAATTTTGATTTTTACAAGTTTAAAAAAAAATTAAAATAATATTATAAAATGCCCAATGAAGGGCTGCCTGTCCGTAGGACATTTCAAAAAATTCCAGTTCTCTATCTGATGTAACACTCTAAAGTCTACAGGAGGTTCTGACAACACTCAAGAAAGTGCAATGGGACGTAATGGAGGTTGTTCATCCATTCTCAGGCCATAGTCATAATGGCAACACTGATAGAGTTAGCAGTGATGATATGAGGTTTATGTTCGCATTCATTGATAACAGAGGTTTCTTTTCACATTCATTGATAGCATAGGAGAAGTAGCTATGTATTGGTATCTGTGAACATGCATATTTTGAAGGTATCAAAGATTTAAAAGAAACAAATGAAAAAAGACAGAATTAACGATGACTGAGGTAGATTATTCTGAGCCTGTGAATCTTGCCTGCATTGATTTTTCCAATCCCAACCTTACGGCGAGTGCATCACAAGTTCGCAAGGTATTTTAACTCTTAGTTATAATTTTCAACTTTCATTTCCCTCCCTTTCATTCAGTTCATTGATTTAGGCAGAACCGATTAAAATTATTATGTATTGAATGGTTGATTGATATTTATATAGTCA
The DNA here is from genome assembly GCA_031772625.1 of Pinus tabuliformis. Taxonomy (NCBI): domain Eukaryota; kingdom Viridiplantae; phylum Streptophyta; class Pinopsida; order Pinales; family Pinaceae; genus Pinus; species Pinus tabuliformis. The sequence goes on along the minus strand of CM062818.1, from coordinate 1,380,810,794 downwards.
TGTGTAGAACAAGTTCGCAAGGTATTTTAACTCTCAGTTTTAATTTTCAACTTTCATATTGATTTAGGCGGAACCAATTAAAATTATTATGTATGGAATGGTTGATTTATCTTTATATAGTCATGTGTAGACTCTGTATTTTTTTTATATCGTCCATCATGTCATCGATGAAGATTTTTTGGACTAAGTCTTTGAGCAAAGTTGACGGTTTTTCTCCCTTCGTGAGGAGGAAAAGATGAAATTGTTGCGAAATGAGAACCATCAAGGTTATACTCGGTATCAAGCAGAATCTCTTAATCTTTCGATTCAACTCGAAGGTTTGATGTGGATTTCTGTCTCCTTATATTTACTTCTACTTGTAATTACATCTTGCTCTGCTCAACTCTGAAAAATCAATCCATTGAAGTATTTCACTTCATATTTTTTCCTATATTCGTTTTTCCAGGGATTGGAAGGGGAGTTATGAAGCTTCTGAAGCTTCAATAAAGGAAAGCGATTTCACGGTCCCAATCAATGGCCTTCAACAAGTATGCAGTGAAATATTTGAAACGATATTTTTCATACTTTTCAAGTGATTAAAAATAGATTAAAGTGATAGTATTGACATTTTTACATCATAACCACATACTACATTTTCTGTGGTATCTCCATTTTCTTTAATTTGTAAAATTTTATTCTTTCTTGTCAACTCACCATTCACACAAGATTGTTCAATTATGAGATTACCTCATTAAACTTACTGATTCACAATTTTTTTTTTCATCTTGTAAATAACTACTACCATCTACTACATCTTCGAGGATGTTGAGTATATTTGAGTATTGATCATCCTACCACTATGAAAACAACTTCCATCCTACCTTTATGAGGACATATTCATGACATTACTTTGATGTTCCACATAGATATCTTGACATAGTATAATAAGGCCGATAGGGTTCCTTACATTTTCCATGAAGACATCATTACTTTGAAACTCTGATGTTCGACATGGAAATCTTGAGATAGCATAATAAGACCGATAGGGTTCTTTATTTAGGGTTTTTTTTTACCGAAAATCAGTATATAGACAAAGTAATCTGTTTATTAATTTGAGTTCTTATTTTATAGTAATAAATGAATAATTTTTCATTTTATAGTAATAAATGACATAAATTAGTTAAAGATGTAATTTTAGCGTGTTTAAAAATAGATTAAAGTGATAATATTGAGATTTTTACATCATAACCACATTTTCTGTTGTATCTTCATCTTCTTTCCTAATTTGCAACATTTTCTTTCTTTCTTGTCAAGCAACCATTAAGACAAGATTGTTCAATTTTGACAACCATTAAGACAAGATTGTTCAATTATGAAATTACCCCATTAGATGGTGGTAACTACACTAAGCGATTCAAACAATTTTTTTATTTTCTTGTAAATAACTACTACCATCTCTTTTCTTTTTTTAGATGATTCCGTGACTGACAACCATAATGCTTACAAAAGCCTAGCATTTCTTCCATTTGAACTTACTGCAATAAAGCTTACTATTAAGCCTAGCATTTGTAAAATCAAACTTCATTTAAAACAGTGTATTTCTTCTCTTATCTTAAAAATCCTTTTTCTTTACTAACTCTCTAGTTTTTGAAAACATAGAAATTAATGCTATAAAAAAATTTGAGAAATAATAAATGTGCTTCCCATAAAATTATGTAGAGTTTTGAACTAGGGAGAAGTGTTAAAAAGAAACTCCATGGCTATTTAATAACCACACAACATAAGATTGGTGTGCCTACACGGCTACAACTTAATTTTCTTTTTCCGGTTGGTCTTCCCAAAAGATATAGAATGCCAATAGTTATCCATAAAACTACTATTGTGTCTCTTGCTTCATTTTCTCCATTCGACATCTAGGAAATAAGTTGTGTGTGTGGTTGTCCATGTAGCTACTGCTATGAAGGGTTTTTAAGTTGATGTTGAAATCATAGAAAATTTTTAATGAAAAGAAACAATATTATTAGAAAAAGACATCAACGAAAAGAAACTACATTATTAGATAAAGATATCAACAAAACTTGAATTCATTGTAAGGACCAAATTTGAAAACCATTCTTAAATAACAACAAAAATGACCAACCAAGCCATACAACAACAACACTGCATATGTGTATTACATATTATAATATTCCCCAATTAGATGTGGAAAACTTTCCTTATAATTACATAATTTTTTGAATCTATAAAGCTTGAAGTTTTTAATGGAGATGAAAGTCTATTGATAGTGTTCTTTGATTGAGCAATGTTAAGAGAAAAGTTCAATTCCCTTGGTTGTTGAAGGTATATATTTATTTTTTTGGTATTAAGATTTTATAATATTTTAATGTAGCCACTTTTTAAATTTTAAAGATTCACGACAACATTTCATTTTGACATTTTTTTTTATAAAGAGTTTATTTAATATACACTTGTTAATAGAAGTATAACTTTTTTTATAACTTTTCATCTTTGAAGGGTTAGATAAATATATGCCCTTCTAAATAAAATTAAAACAAGCCCTTCAAATTTGATCACTGATGGCACCGAGAGTGAAATATATGAAAAATTGAAGCAATGGAGATGTCTGTTTTGAAAAACCATTAGAAGACCATGTACTAACACGATCAATAGCTTTACTTACCTGCAAATTTATCAGTAAATACATAACCACTATCAGTAACTAACTATTAACAGTAACCAACTACTGATTTCATCTTAGTGTTCCGTTTTTTTTTTTTTACCTCTCATTCCCCGTGATAGCGATATATAATATAAACAAGTATGATAGATTGCAGTGTTGTCCTGCATATCATCCCTGACCATATTCCATGCCGTAGTAAATTCCATTTGTTATTGACAATATTGTACTAATGCAGTAAGTCCTCACTATGTTGAACATTTCCTCCAAAATTGAGAGACAAATGAAAGGAAAGTGTCCTCACCAAACTCACGATATTGTAATGACGTAGTAACAACCAATGTTGATCCAAGAAACAGAATCTTGCCATCCTAATCCAACGCCTATTCCTGAAAATCATGTCAAATCAGAAATGCACGTTTAGCTATAAAAATAAAGACGAAGATAAACCTAAGAAAAGTTTGATGACATTGAAGGACGATTAACCATAATGTGGTGGGTTAATGGATCATTAACGAAGATAAACCTAAGAAAAGTTTGATGACATTGAAGGACGATTAACCATAATGTGGTGGGTTAATGGATCATTAACTTATAGGTGGTGATTATTAGTGGATTTATATGGACTTAAATACTCATTAAGTTATTCATTCAAATTTCATGAAGAGATTGAGAATCAAAATGACTAGGTGTTGATTATTAGTGAATTTATATGGACTTAAATACTCATTAATTTACTCATTCAAATTTCACGAAGAGATTGAGAATGAAAATCACTGAAAAGATAAGTATTCATACAAATTTCATCAAGAGATTGAGAATGAAAATAACTTAAAAAATAAATATTGTGCAAAACGGGCTCAAACCTCACACGATCTTGATTACAAATAATAAAATCTTAAACACAAGATATTATGTAAGCTGGAAAACATACCCTAATTATTTTTACATGGACAAATATTTATCAAATGCTACATTGAAATATATATAATGTCTATTTAAAAAAAAATTATTGAGAAATTTGGTGGTTGATAATAATAGAAATTAAATGATCCATGTCTGGATCATATATTGTCATTAATAACCCGTATATTAAATTTAAGTCAATTTTTATTTTTTATTTTTAATTTAATTTAATTTTATTAATTAATTTTATTTTATTTTATTTTATTTTTTTCCGGGCTTAAGATCATGGGACATTAAAAATACAAAGTGACACGTTCTTTTTTTAAATTTTATAACTATATTAAGTTTTGAAATAGGGAATATGTAACTTTCACATTTCAATATTTTTTATAAGCACGGAGAACTTGCCATTTTAATGCTCGCAACAAAATACCTAAGTGATGCATAATATTCTGTAATTATAAAAAGACAACGAATTGTCCCAAATGAATGATGAATGTTTTTTTTTCCTATTCATACAAACTATGTATTGCAGTGTGCAATAGAGTCTAAACATACTAGATATGGTTTTTCTCGAAAATAATAACAGGAACACTCACACTGCTCAAAAAACAAACACATACTTGAGAGTATAGGATGAAAACTGTTAAGAAGGATAGTAAATGCCAACAAAATTGCCAATTTAGAAACCACGTTTATGATGATTGTACTGCTTGTAAACACCTGAGCGAAATCCTTACGCAACACAACGATGAGAACCCAAACGACAATTCCCATCACACTTGAAGTACTTGGAGAAAGAATCACTGCAAATTTAGCTACTTTTCCATTTCGAGCTCCTATAGCTCATTGGAAACCCTTATGCTGAATTGAAAAACTAGAAATTTACCAGGGCACAATGCAACACTTTGAAAATTAATCAAGGCATAACACAATCCTTAAAAATTCGAAATACTAGCATGGTGAACATCAACATACCTTGTTGCTGCTAAAAATCCAATTGGTATAATCTCCCAATTGTTGACGTTCATGTTGTAAGAAATGACATGAATACTCAAATATCTTAAAATATATAAGTTTTACAGTATTTTTCTTTATAATATAAAAAAACTGAAAACATGTTTTACCAGATTGAAAGGGAATCGACTGCAACTTTTGCATCTATTAGATGCCTTCTCAAGATGATCAATACTTTGTAATACCAATTTTATAAACTGTTTGATAGGAAAATGAACGTCAACTCCTTATTCTAAACTAAATTATATAAGACTAAAAATTACATTGATTGAGAATAGTTTGAATATCAAAATGTGTGCAACTAACTATAACATCACACCAAATGCAGAAGATAATTTAAACAGATCCTGGAATGCTTCTCTAATTAGTCCAGTCCATGTCTAGGGACAACCTCCACAGATAATATAAAAAAACTGGCAAATTGGAGGCAGCCACATTGCTATGTTCAATGTCATAGCTACTCCAATAAATCCCATATGCAATTTAGCGATAAAGAGCTAGGTTAGAAAAATATGAAGCACCAATATGGCTCCATTTATCCATGCATTGACCTTGTTTTTCAACTGAGTATACAAGAATCTCTCAGTTGGAAACATGAAAACATAAGCGAAATGCTGAGGAATTAACCAGATGGAAACTGATTCGGATAATTCAACAATATCATTTGTGTGTCCTAACAACATCAAAATGGGGGTAGAAAAAACATAAATTGGTAGGAGGAGGACTACAAAAACAAAGAGCACAATCCGAGAGTGTTGCATATATTCTCCCAGCATGTGGTATTTCTTAGCACCATAAGCTTGGCCGCACAGGGTTGCCAAGGCGCTTGCCATCCCTAGTTGTCATGTCAAAATACAATCACAGCTAGATCAGAAATATGATATATGAAATCCTTTCATTATGGCATGCAAAGTTTCTTGAAGCAGTAGGCTTCTTCACATTAGTAGAGTCTGGTTCATATTAAGTTATAAATTTTGGTATATATGGATTAGGGCTTGTTATCTATACTCTTCTGTTATAGTTTGTTGTATATATTTTTGGTGTTATAGTTGCAGTTATTAGATTTGATTCTCAGCCAGGCCCGTATTACTCTAACTAGTTACCCATTCTGCGATTAAAAAAAAATAAAATAACCATTAAGGGACAAAAGAATTGTTTAAGATTACTAGGAATCCATAATTGAATCCAACGATGACGATAGAAGAAATGGATATGTCTATTTTTCAATCAGAAAAAACATCCCTCAATGAAGAGGCTACAATCAAATCTCGGCACTTAGAAAATATGCAAAAGGAGATCCCCATTTTATAGGGGGTTGCTCAAGGGCTGGGAGTAGAATTACAAGCCAATGAAGAGAGAGGCAACTCAACAAGCCACCTCAAGTATCAGCTTCTTTGATAAAAAGATTAATTGAACATGCCACTTAACTAAGGAAAGTACATGACATTGCAACAAGTAATATATTGTCACAGGAACTTTGGCACCCCCTAGTCACATAAATAAATTTTGTATTCTGATTTATCAATGAAATGGTAAATGGTATGTCTATGGCCCATTCGCCCGGCCAACATGGATTTGGAATGTGGAACTAAATTTTAATGTCTCAACAATTCATGAACAAGCTGAGATCACGCTTCTTGTCCTCTGTTCAGATTTGGTTCAATATCTGATTGTTGGGGTTGTTTGATTATGGTGCCAAGATCACAGTATAGCAGAGGATTGAAGTCCAATTCTATCCTTACAATTCTATTCAACCAATTTTGATATGCCAACATCGATAGCAACACTCTATACCTATCATTATGCATACACAACATTCAGTGAACAAACCTCTTTCCCTCATGCAATAGATTTACATTTGTGCAAGAAATATGCAAGTACTTTTCACTGTCAAAGAAATGACTTCCACATTGAGACAATTAACATGTATATACTATATATTCACATATGGATGTCTATACTCGTTATCGAACTAAATCAGTGTGTAGATTTTAATGCAATTATAGATAATTATTCTGGAAATTAGTTACGGAACTACGATAGTTTTAAACAAAAAAATATAATCACATATTATGCTCTATCTGATAACAAGCAACTTAAACTAGATATTGAATCCTAGGACATGCATTACACTACATGCAAAGGCAGTTAACCAAGAAGCAATATTAGCAATGATGCTAGAGCAAGACGCGCAAATATACACAAAAATGTATAGCTAAACATGGAAATAAGAGTGCAATATATTTGAGCATTAATATAAGCATGAATACACACATCCATTAGATAATAGGAAAAAATCAAATAGGAAAGTGAAACAGGTAACTTTCAAATTGTAAGTAAAGTACAGTTAAGGCTTAAGAAGATAATTAATTATAATTGTAATAGCCGTTAGGTGATTAATGTATAAAAATATCATAGTATTCAGGAAAAGAACTATGTTGCTGCTGAGGGGTATAGAATACCCATAAAGCTAGCTATGAGTAGAAAAAAAAAATATGGGTCTTAGGATGCAAAAAAAAAACAATTATATTTCCTCAAATTGGAGTTGTAATACTGGAAATGAATGAAGACAGAACTTGCAAAAAGGAGTTGTTATACGTAAACAGTTTATACAGTAATTAAATTTAAACTATACAGGAATTAAATTAACAGAAACTGCTTGTTAACTTAGATAATTGAGCTTACTTATGCACAGCAGTTAGACACCAAATGGGTGGTTGCGTACAGGTTAAACACGAGGGTGAGAGATGATGCAACTGCTTCCATGCAAGTTCACATTTTGGATAGAAGGTAATATTTAACCATATGGTCTTCCGGAAATCTATAACCCTCGTTTGTAACAAGAAAAACCTTCGAACCACTATTACATGCAAACAATAGTAAGAGTTCAATAATCAACAAAATTATCAGCAATGGAAAACAAAATAATGGAGTTATGAGTGATAGAAGTAACACTCATGTGGGATAACGAACAACAATTACATCTGTACATATCCAAAAAATATATGCATAGTTAAACGACACACAAATCAGAAAATAGCCGAGAACTCCATTTATATCATATAATTAGCCATGATGCCACCAAACCATAGATGGAAATAATATCTTACAGCATTATTATTAGCTATTTAATAAAAATTATTAAGAGAAAATCGAAAATGGGATATCTTAAGCAGAACAATGCAAATCATATATCAATCAATTACATCCATCAATTAGACCACAAAAATTCCAGAAGGAAAGACCCATCTTTCTTCACACCAATAAAAGCCACGTTCATGCATTAGCAAACTGAAATGAAAAGTACTAAAGGACTGACACAATATGTATACATAATAAAACTGAAGAATCATTATAAGGGCATAACAGTTTAGTCATAATACTGGCAGGCTAACGTGGCAAGCCATCCAAAATGTAACATCGAACTTCCACAGGAAAATTAATTAGCTTACAAATGTACATTCGGTCTTATGCCAAAGATGATATAGAAACACAAATATTTTGTGAACAGACTACAGGGAGAGCAACTCTCTATTCAGAGAGATGAAATGAAATCAATGAACAATGAAGGTGTAGGGTTACACAGTTGGTATAACCCCTGCATTAGAATATATTGAATATGGGCCTGCGTTGAAGAGACCAAATGCCAAAAATAAAATGAATTTCAAGCCACCAGGTTCAACCTATAAGACCAGGAAGGAATATGAGAAATAACTATGCCATTCGGCTGCAGAAAACCAACATTCCTAGCAATTATTGAATAGATAGAACTCAGTAAACCTTAACAGAGAACGTCACTGATGGGATCCTCAAATATCTGAGGATAAATCTAGTGAACCTTGTGCATCCCTAAAATCCCCAACCATCTAATATGTTCCCCCTATCTATGGATATCTTATTGTAATCAGGCAGGGAAGAGTTCGCTTTCTTCAACTAGGGTTTCTCTGACCATACTTGGGAATCAATGGCACTTTTGAGAATGAGAGGGTGCTCCTGCTCATTGAAAAATCTGATCAAATTCTCTTTTCATCGTAAGTATTCTTGCATTAACCCAACAAATGTGACAAAATACCATTTTAGTAAACACCCCAGATTATCAAACTAGAACAACATTAACAAGGGATCATAAAATGGACCGCAATTACCTAAAGATTTTGCCGGGGAAATAAGGGTTTCCTTGGTGTGCCACATGTAGGCAGATTGGCAGCAATGCTAATATGCCTAAAGCCTCCCCGAAAAACACGGGAAGCTGAAAGAGGTTAACCCCAATTCAAGTTAACCCCGGTGGAAATGAAATCACGGTAATACAAGAACAAATTCGTTATACCTGTGGAATAATTACAAGAGATTCCATGGCAACATCTATGGTAGCATGGGCGGCTTGGAGGAACTCGTAGGGGAGATGGAGCACCACATGAGAATGAAAAACAAAATGAAGAAATGGGAGGTGAAAGATAGGGTTAGAGCAACTAAATAGGAGGAAACACAATCTGAACTGTCGATGAAAACGAGACAATCTCAGGCATCCATGAATCCCAATGAGGAGAGGCCACCCATGTGGGCAAGAGAGGTTGGCAACAAGGTATTGGTCCCCGTGTATTTGGGGGAGGAAGCGGTATCAAGTGGAGGACAACGTTCATAAATAAAACTTTAAACGGAAAAGCATATATGTTTTACAATAGTTCATAATGACATAATATTTAAACCATGAAGTAAACCCCCTCTACTTTTTTCCCTATAGTGTTAATTTAATTAAGAGTAGGGACAACTTTGAAAATTGTTAATAGTATTATTACATAAAACATTATTACAAGACTTGTGACATTTCTAGCATAAAGTATTATTAGGATACAATATATTCTGAGGAGGTCATGGTTTTTGAATTCATCATTGAGACATGGGGGATACATGAGGTTGATAACATGGAAACTTGATGATTGGTACCATTAATATATGGAAGAAAAAATCAACGAACCTGTAAGGTATCTAGTAATAATGTTTATACCAATGAAGATTTTTTATTTATTTTTTGTCGGAGGCTAGGTATATTACAATAATCTACTTTATTCCCATATCAACATGAATATTATGAAACTCCTTTATCAACACAACAACAACAATTAGAGATGCACACATATAATGATTTTGCATCAACGATTCCTCCACGTTACCTAACAATATAAAAATATGCCTTATCTCCTAGGCTCTTAGTTCGACTCAAAAAACACTCAACATTGCAATTACATCATACGATGTCAGCAACCTCGCGCTGGCTTCCCTACCTTGAAGGAACTCTACTATGACTGAGTAGGTGTAATCAAGGAACGTATATAGTTTCTATTCCATAAAACCGTGATGCTCTCCAAACAATACAAACCATAATTATTATCATCATATATACCAGAAATTTTGAGAAAGGCTAACAACACCGCATATGACATTCATCGATGAAATATTAATTTCGAAAATGACAAGTTTGCTGAACATGGTAAGTGAGTTGGTTGGTTCATGTGAAATCTCAAATACACGAAGAATCCATGTGGAGGAAATATAGGCGGCACTGCACGCAAAGGCACAACGTCTAAATACCAATTGAAGGATCAAAGAGCACAACGCTTTGATATGATTGGCTCTCCCGACAAACAATAGTAAAAATAAACACACATAAGGCCCTTCAATGATTCTCTGCTCATCTGGCCTTGATACCGATTCAAAGAAACAATACAAACCAAAACGTACCTGCACCTGCTAAATTAGACAAATAAATCTCCAACAGAGAGTGAGATGTCCAACTCTTGCTGAGCATCCATATTTATTTTATTTATAAATAATTTAAGGCAGTGTGTTAAGTCGAGGAGTAATTATTTCCAACAGTTTATGTCTGCTGAATGGCGTGAATAATCTGCCTCTAGACATAATCTCATAAATGGTGATACTAGATATCTATATGCTTGGATCGGTCGTGAAATAAAGGATTCTTAGAGAGATTGATGAAACTATGATTATCACAATTGGATCTATCATCTGACCAAATTGTCCAAAAAGTATCTTTCTCATCCATATCACCTCACATGTTGCTTGACTTGCAGCCATGTATTATGCTTATGTCTAGCTAAGAACCATAGATCTTTTCTTCCTGTCGTAACAAGAAAAAACTCCAGACCCAACACTGAAAATTCCACTTTATTTACTCTTTCGATCTGATGGACTTCGTGCCTCTGCATTTGTGAAGCCGCACAACTTCACTCCCTCTGCTCATCTGTACCATAGTCCAAACTGGGTAGTGCGTCTAAGGTGCCGAAAAACATGCTTAGTTTCCTTCTCGAATATTTTGGTTGACCTAACCATAGCTTGACTTACCTGGCTGATTACACAACACATATCCAGTCATGTGTTCACAAGATACGTGAGTGGACCCACTAGCTGCCGATAAACAGTAGCATCCATGTCTTCACATGAAGTGGCATCCTCCTTCCTCTAGTTGTTCATTAGAGGTTTCTCCATGGGTTTACAACTCTCCATGTAGAATCTCTGCAATATCTCATTTGTATACCTACCTTGAGAGACAAACAATTTCCCATCACCTTGTCATATTTCCAATCTGAGAAATTCGTGCATGAGAACCATGTCCTTCATTTCAAATTCCTTTGTAAGGTCCTCCTTACAAGATATGATCAACTCCTCATCACTGCTTAAAATAAAATTATCGACATATAAAACAATAATAAGCAATTTACCTTCTATCCATATGTGATGAGGTTTACATCTGCTTCACTTATGGTGAAGCCCAGACCAGTGAGATAACTATCGATCTTGGTGTGCCAAGCACAAGGTGCTTGTTTGAGATCGTACAATGCTCACTTGAGTCTTCACACATGAGACTCTTGACAAAATGTCTCAAAACCTTTTTGTTACTCTATGTACACCTCCTCCTTAATAACCCCATTGATAAATTTGGTTTTGACACCCATATGGTGGATATTCCACCCCATTTGTGTAGCCAGACCAAGAATTGATCTAATGGATAAGTACCTTGCTACAAGAGAGAAAGTCCCCTCACAGTCAATTCCCTCAACTTGACAATACCCCTTGGCCACAAATCTGGCCTTACACTTCTCTATGCTTATGTTTGTTTCCTCCTTCACCTTGAAGATCCATCTAAAACCCACTATTGATTTATATGATGGTCTTGGGACCTTTTCCCAAACACTGTTCTTTCCAATGGATTTGTATTCCTCCACCATTACATCAACCCATACAGGTTTCTCTATTTCTTCCTCAAAATAGGATGGATCAATCTCTATAAGTTTAGTCATAAGAGCCATGTAGCCAATGTACCTCTCAAGTGACCTCCTTTTCTTATGCAAATTTGAAGGATATCCCACATTCTCCCGCACATCCTGCACAAGTCTATCAACTTCCTTAGTTATTTTTCTACCTTCTCTGGAGGTTTTTCTTTAGTGAATGTCTCCACTCTCTACTCCACAATTTTTGGTTTCTCTACAACTGCCTGAGGTTCCTCTTTTGGAGCTAAAATCTCATTTTTTGGTGGGATATAAAGCCCCCTCTTAAGAGAGCACCACATAGCTTTCTCCTTATCAAAATTTACATCCCTTCCCATAACTATCATTATGAGTGATGGAAAGTACACATGTTATTTGTGGGGAGTTTCTGTGTAACCCACAAATACCCCCAATTTTGTGGTCAACTAAATCTTATTCCTTGATTCTTTAGAGATATGGCAGTAAACATAGGCTCCAAAAATTTTGAAGTGCGACACATCCGGCTTTCTTCCCGAGAAAGCCTCCTTCGTTGTAATGATGCCAAGACTCTGATCAGGACTTCTGTTCTGCAAATAGACTTTTGTATTGCATGCCTCAACCCACAAATGTAGAGGTAGGCCTTGGTTGTGCAACATCACCCTTGTTGCTCCCAAAATGCTACATTCCTTTCTATCAACCACCCCATTCTGATGTTGGCTGTGGGGTGTTATCAACTCCACCGAATACCTTATTTCGCACATAAATTTTTAAATTCATTCAACACATACTCACCTCCATTATTTCTCCTGAGAGCCTTCACCTTCTTGTTGGTTTCTTTCTCAACCAATGCCTTGAATTCTACGAACTTGGAGAATGTCTCATCTTTCTTCCACATGAAGAGATCCAACACTTATGTGAGAAGTCATCAATAAAAAGGACAAAATATTTGTGTCTGAAATTGGAGGCTATTGAGAAAGTTCCACATAGATTGGAGTGGATCCTTTCTTAGACTTCATGCACTTTGTTGTCCTGATCATGGAATGCGGATTTTATGTACTTCCCCAAGGTACATCCTTTACATACATCATGTTGGTCAAGTTATCCTTTAGGGAGGCTAGTGGCTATTTTTTGTATAATATTCAAGGTGCCATGATGCAAATGGTTAAGTCTTATGTGCTAAAGTTGACCTACATTGCGACCTTGCACTTTCTCTTCCTTAGTGCTTAATGCAACACAATCTTCCACATCTAACTTATATATATTCTTCACACAAACCTCAATATTCTTCACCTGTCATGTGGCTATGTGTTTGAGGAATGCTTTTCCTTTGTTGAAGATCACATCATAACCACGGTCTTCCAAAACTGCAATAGAGATGAGAATTTTCTTTAGGCCTAGAACAAACATGACATCCGTGAGCCTAATAGGAGAGCCTGATTCCCTTTCAAAGGTGAATGTACCAATACCGATCATGTTGTACCTTCCATCATCCCCTAGCTCGATGTGCATATGGAGATCTTTCTCCTCTAAGTCACTGAAAAAATCTCTACACCATATCATATGGAACAACGCGCCTAATTCCAAGTACCACACACTCCCCATCACTGTGTTGGACATAAATGCGATAAGGGTAAAGTCAAGGTCGAACTGTGAAGCCAAGGCTTCCCCCGCTGCTCCTCCTAAGGTCTTCTTGCTTGTGTTTTTATGTGGGAACTTCGTGGCATAGTTCCTGTATTCATGACAATGGAAGCATTTAATTTTTGACAAATGTTTCTTCCTTCCCCCTTAGCTGGATTCTAGTTTGGTTTGATATTTCTTCCCATTTCCCTTCTTTCTCTTTCCAACCAATGCAATGTTTTCTTCATCCTTGCCCTTCGATGACGTCCCATCTCTGGTATTCTACCTTATTTCCTCCTGTACCAAATTTTACCATAAGTGTTCCCAATTTGGTAGTTTCTCCCTCCCATTCACTTAATATTGATAGCTATGCCAACTCTTGGGAAGACCCACAAGGGCTATTCTTACCAAGTCATCCTTTGAAACAATAACACCAACTCTTGCAAGCTCATCACGAACTTGTGTGAACCTCCTCAAATATTGCAAGATAAATTCATTCTTCTACATCTTGATGTTTCAAAGTTTATCCTTGAGCACCAATCTTTTGTGGTCACTACTAGTTTAGAACAGATTTGTCAGTGTCTACCACATTGCATAGGAATTTTATTTCCCATTGAGATTGTTGAAAATTTGGTCTTGTACTCCCTCCAATATTAGTCTCTACACATTGGCTACAACTTTCTTCCACTAAGCAAGGTTTTGGGCATCGATTATGCTGGTTTTGTAACATCTCTCTTGATGTATTCTAGCAATCAATTGTCATTGAATACCTCCTCAATGCGATCCTTCCAGTCAATGAAATTAGAGTTTCCTTCCAAGGCATACTCTAGCCTTAGCCCGTTGGAGTTACCATATGACTACCACAGTGGGGTTTGTGGAGGTCATTTATGTGGGCTTTCTACAACTAAAAAAATGTTGCGTGCAGGGTATTTTTGGCCTTCAATTTTCAAATATTGTATAGAGACGGTCAAAAAATGTCATTCTTTTCAAGTTTATACTCGAAAAATGTGCACTCATCCAACTCTGTTTTTTCATGTCATCATTTCCGGTCCATTTACTAAGTGGGGAATTGATTTTACTACTTGTAACCCCACTTCAACAAAGGGAGACAAGTACATTATTGTAGCAGTAGACTACTTTACAAAGTGGGTCGAAATTATGCCCATTTTTAATACTGATGGTGAGATAGAAACTCTATTCCTTTTTAATCAATTAATTTTGTGTTCTGGTATCCCTAAATAGATTGTCACTAACCATGGAAGTCACTTTCAGAATAAGATGATGTTTGACTCATCTTCAATACTGGCATTTCGGCAGGAGAATTTTTGTCCTTATTATCCTCGAGCTAATGGACAAGTCGAAGCTATTAACAAATCCCTTAAGAATATCTTGCAAAAGACGATTAATGAAGCAAAGCCCAATTGGCACATCATGCTATATTTTGCGCTATGGGCATACCAGATATTTGTTAAGACTACTTTAGGTTTCACTCCTTTTCAGTTGGTTTATGGTTTCGAATCAACTATTTCCTATAGAATGCGAGATACCATCTCTCAAGTTAGTAGTCCATCTTCTTCCAGATACCTCAAGTCTTGAGGAGCACCTTATTCATTTCGAACATCTTGATGAACAATGTCAAGATGTTGTCATAATGAATGAGACCAATAAGAAAAGAGTCAAAGCTCAATATGACGAGTCCATACGACCTAGTATTTTCTTTGAAGGTGACCTTGTCTTGGTCTATGACCAAGATAAAGATAGCTTGGGGCTAGGAAAATTCAAACCTATGTGGTATGGTCCTTTCATTGTTAAAAGGGTTTTGAATAATGATTCTTAAGAATTAATGGATTTTGAAGGGAATTTGTTGTCGGATCCCAGAAATGGGCTCTATCTCAAGAATTACTATGCCTAGGCTCTTTCCTAGCATCTGCTATGTTTTGTAAATATTGTACATAGTTTTAGTTTCTGTCTATAGGTTTGGTTGTGATGATGGTGTTTTCAATCTACTTTGGTAGGTTTTGATGGATGATTTGGTGTACTTAGGATTCAAATATGGTGCTAGTAGACATACTCAGAATTTAGCTTATGTCGCTTAGGTAATACATTATCCATATGGTCAGTTATTGATCACAAGAGGCATGTGTATTGGTCTTGCTTCTGTTAATATTTCTTAGTACAGTGCCGTTATTAATTTACTTTATGAGAAAGTATCTTATGGTATTGAATCATTAGTAATTTATTTAGACTCACAGTTGGTTGTGTCTCAATTAAATAATGTTTATCGTGTGAGGGATCCTTTATTAAATCTTCAGTATCTGAGAGTAATATTATTGCAAAAGATCATTTAACGTTATTACTTATATTCACATTCCATGATCAGATAATGAATTTGTTGATTTTATAGCTATCCAAGCATTGGATTGATCATATCAATTATTCATCAAATTAAACTCAAAACATCAAATAATAATTTATATATATGATCAAATCATCATGAGATATATGTATATATATAGATAAGTGTGTCAAAATATTACAAAACATGGACAAATGTCCTCAAATTAGAGCTTAACACCGATCATGTCCATATAAAAAAAATATCAGTAATCTAAAAGCTAAGTCTGTGGGCCTAGCCTTGAATGAGCATCCTATTAGAAGACAATGACATTGGCCACTCGATGGAATAGTCGCACCCACTCTCGTGGTACTCCAACCACTCATATTTGTATAGCCTCAAGGGGGTCCTCTATTGCTACCATTGGAACCTAGCGAGTTAGACCCTCCAAGTTCCTCTTTACAGTATGGAGAACTTTCTTAGACTCAGTTGATACTCTCTCTGCATCTTTGACGTGATGCATATGCTTTGGTAGACCCTTAGGCCTCACTGGTCCCACATCTGCATCATCATTATTTAATCTTGTAAGAATTTCTTTTTCATGAAAAAAAAATTTAAATTTCTTGAGATTATATTAAAAAAAAACAAATATGTTAAAAATAAAAAATAAAACTTACCAATATTTCCCCATGTTTCTCTTTCAGGTAGTGCTAACCCTGGGTCCTCTCAGAATTCTACTCCACCATATGGGTAATCCTCTATGGCCATGACTTGTTGCTCCCACCAGTGGAAGAACTCGTCTTCAAAGGCCACCGTAGTGACTTTCCCTCCACCAAGTCGCTTGATAATATTTTCCCATCTAGCCATCCTTGGATCTCTAAGACTGCTAATGGTAGATGTTACTCTCAGTTTTAGTGCATGAATCAGTTCAAATAAAAATGAGTATAGTGCCATAACCAAAGTTTTTTGTCTTCCCCTGTCTCATTGATGTCAGTTGTTCCTTCATATTGACTAGGAGCACTGTACTCCAATCATATATTACTGGTTTTTCTAATTATCCTACCAAGAATATATTTGGTCTTGAGGCCTGATGTAATGAATCTAAACCTTCTATCATTGAAATGGTAAAAAAGATTATCTTGATCATAGGCTTGTGATATGTTTTATCGAGACTTGTGAACTGACTTTGTTAGTCTCTGGTGCACAATACACAACAATGTAATCAACAACATGGTCCTTTACTCGTGATAGTTAAAAACGTCCCCATCGACTTCTTATTGGTGGGTCTACTCTTATTGACTCCGATAAATTACTCTGAGAGTAGACCTAGAATGTCACCCTGGCCCTACTTACATCATTGATAGGTGACCTTGTGCTCAAAATCAATCAACATTATGGGTCTTTGACTGAGTGGTTTCCCTTGTGTTTGATGTCATCTTACAATATCACACATTGGGATTCATGCAATACCTTGGTTTCCATTTGACCCTATTGGTGGATTCGTCACCTTTGTGTCCACTTTCATTATTGGTTGGTTTAGAGGATTTATTTCATGCGCTAGCCACATCTTGTCTACGTCAGAAATTTACTTTGAAATGGTTACTTAATATCTCTTCGTATGAGTTCTTCCAAATTATTGGCTTGCGGGTTACAATCACACTTGTTGATGTGGGATGCCTTAATGCCTTCCTTATAGTGGATATTTTCCCATCGACTCTAACTCATTACTCTGGGAACAAGGTCTAGAGTTAATTTTTTAGTACCCTAGGGTTTGCATTCTTCAGTGGCAGACTCCTTCATTATCGAAAATGAGAATACATCAATTTCTCCTGATTGATATATTATTTCAAGTGTTCATCTTCAACACATCTATTCACACTTGTTAGATTGTACTAGGGTACCTTTACACTCATTATCATTATTGGTGAGTTTCCTCGGTTTTGTTAACAACATACATCAATTCCTGGTAATCAAATGATTTTTCACATGGTTGACTTCAGCTCATTTATTCCCATAGTGTAGAAATCTACCATATGAGGTTGGTGAACACCTCGGATTGTGTCAGCATCTTGGTTCACTTCACAACTCCACCATTTTTATGCTAGTTACACCTCTCATCTTTATATGTTGCAATCTTTCACAAAAACATATTATATGTTGGCACCCGAGTTTATGCATTACCACTATTCCAACTAGATGACTTCGTACTTTTATGAGGATCAGTTATGCAACATCATTGATTAGTCATTTTTATACGATCATTGATAATATATTCTTCTATATGTGATATTGATACATAAATCTATTGCGTTCTTTCACAGTTATGACCTGGTTATCCATTATGTATTCTTCAACTCCTTATGTACACTTATGTATACATTCTAGATATTCTTTATACTTGACCAACGAACATGATTTACTACTTATGAGCATGGGTATGCCCACCTCAAACATGAGTTTTCTTTTTGACTCCTTCCACGGGTATTTGATGCACTGGAATTTGGTGATCTCATCTCAAGTTTTTAGATGTCTCCTCTCTCTATATTTAATATTTTTCAACCATCATGTTCCCCTTCTAACCTCATATATTAGGAGGCATCTATTATAGCATCATTCAACACTCCTGTAGACATGATGTTCTTTTATGGCCCTAGGAATTCCCTTTCCCTATGCAGACAAGACTTTATATTAAAAAAAGGTATCTCAAATTCCATACGTGACTCCACCCATACTAAATTTCATACGTATGCTTGTGCCATAACATTATACCCATGTTGTTAGGTCACTATAATAATAGTTTATTCTTCTTATTGTTATTTTTAGTGTAGCCCCCTATTGTTGTTGTTCTGATGCCCATGTATCCCCTATGTTGTTATTCTTGTGCCCCATATAATTTGACTAATGTTATTGTTGTGCCCTTACATTATTATTGTTATGTAGGATCTGACTATATTGTGACCCATTAGACTCTTATATATACCGAGGAGGTCTAATCATTTGTATCATCCAAGAATTTTTCATTTATATAATGTAAAGGAGGTTTCCCCCTCGAATAGGATAATCTTAAATTCGTTGATCTATATTTTTTGTGAGTTGGTTGCATAATATTCGGTATGATAGCTTTGTATTCTAGCGTTTAGTTTCTTTTAATAGGTCACCTTGGCATTTTTTCTATAAAAAAATATATGAGTATTAAGAAGCTGAAATTGCAATCACGTGGAGTCAAAATATTGATGAACATTGTGTACAAATTTCAGATGTTGGTTCTCTATATTTTTAGAGATATGATCTAAGGAAGTTAGGGTTTTTCCAGGCTCCAGAATTCCATCTCAAATAGACGACTTAGCGAAAATTGTCATAAATTTATCTATGCACATCAGATTGAAATTTTTTTAGAAGAGAATGAAAGTGGAAGGAATTTAGTTCATTTGGTATCATTTTTAGGGTCAAAGGTAAAAAGAGTGACACATAGAACTCCGTAAAAGTTCTCTCTATTGAACCAGTCTATAATCAGGACATTGTGGGATATTGACCATAAATCCTTATTGAAGAATCCAATCTTGGTCTAACTTGTGGGGTTCAAAAGGAGACTCCAAGGGATACTCTAAGATGAAATTTCAGATCTTCAAGATCTGAAATTACAGATATACAATTTTTTCAATATCGAGCTCCTGAAAAGCAAGAAAAAATAGTGTGCTTTTTTTAAAATTTGAATAAATTTTGTTTGAAAAAACAATTTGAAGTGATCCAAAGGGAATAGTGAAGCATAAATATCATTGTCTTTTTCAAAAATTTCTCGAAACAAAAAAATGGAGACACCTAGTAAGAAACTAGAAATCTCTTCTATGACACATGAAGAAGAGGAAGAAATGCAGCATGATATATCAAAATTATGAGACCAAGTGAAACAAATTTCGCTCTCACAAAAAGTAACAAAAAATCAATTGGAAGCCATGATGAATGTTAGGATAGATGGTATAAAAGGGACATGGGATTTTTGAATTATGGATTAAAAAAATACATGGAAGCAATGATTAATGTCAAGATAGAGGGGTTAAACGAAGGGTTGGAAAAATTGCTTCCTAGTGGTGACATGGTAATCCATGAAAATCATGATGAGGACAAAAGTAATGTCAATTATGATTTTAGAGACTCCAATTTTGGGTTTAAGAACCACCACATTCCAAATATCGATATGAGGAAGTTTGATGGCAAGGATACGATAACATGGATACTATAGATGGAGCAATATTTTGATCTCCGTGATGTGAAACACTCACAAAAGGTACAAATTGTAACTTTATATTTAGAACCCAATTAGTTTGCATGGTATTGATGGCTTTGTCCTCATAAACTACTTGTCACTTGGTAAATTTTTAAAGAGAAATTGATAGCACATTATGAGGATACAAAGAGAAACACTTTATTTAGCCAATTGATAAATCTCAAAAGAAAGGGTTTAATGACATATCACATTGAGGACTTCCAAAAATTGAATATTAGGGTAACTGATATTCCAAAGGAACATAATATTGATGTCTTCATAGGGACTTTGAAGGATAACATCCAACATGAGGCTCACATCTGGGGACCTGATTCATTGGATAAGGCATTCAAGGTGGCAAGAAAAGTTGAAAGAAAACTTATGGCATCAGGGAAGTCTACTAATCACAATTATAAATATGGAAGTATTGTTGCTCCTAAGCTTCCGCAACCTACAAGGTTAACACCATAGTAATTGGAGGGAAAAAGAGCAAAAAGGATTTGTTACAGTTGTGATAGAAAATACACTAAATGTCATAAGTGTGCTGAGAAGAAATTATTCTACCTAGACTATGAAGAGGAGGAAGAAAAAGAACAAGAAACATCAAAAGTGGAAGATATAAAGTAGGAACCAACCCTGAGAAAGAAGAAATGAATCTAAACATATCTTTCAATGCATTTGCATGAATTACCACTCCTCAAATGCTCAAGATAGAAGGATATATCAAGAAGAAAAAGGTAATAGTGTTGATTGATTCGGGTAGAACTCATAATTTTGTTCGTCATAAGATAGCCAAGGAATTGAATTGCTTCGTATATCCAACACCAGAATGTCAAGTGATGGTTCCAAATGGAGGAACTATAAATTTCTCTGGAAAGTGCCATAATATGAAGTTAACCATGGGGGAATATGTATTGAATAGTCCATTTCTTTCCATTCCAATTGGTGTTGTTGATGTTGTACTAGGTGTAGAAATTTTTCTACAGATCAGCTAGCTCTGATACCATGTAGAAACTTCTCACAGTAGATCAACAAATTATGCAATATACTAAAGCAAAATACAAAATCTGCTTCTACAACAAACTTTGCGGAAGCTTAAGCGAATTGAGCAAGATCAAATAGAACACATATAACTGAGAAAGAGAAATCAATCACACACGAACACAGAAGAATACTCTGGGGAAAGCCTCAGCTAAAAACCCCGATCTTTGTATTATCATACAAGTGGAAATATTGTTCAGATTACACAAAGCATCAGCTCACAAGCTGTCCTGCTCTCAGTACAATCCAACTGTTGCTAATAGATAGTCAAAGGCTTCTCACAAACCTTCTCCTCTGCCATCCAAGCCTCCTATTTCCTTGCGCAGTTTCTCCTGGGGTCCAATGCTGCCACCTGTGTGAATTCACCTCTCACACTACTCACTAAACTCAGAAGTAACTACGCAATCCTGAAGGAGATGATTCCTTCTGAATGGATGAGTTTCCTATATAGGAAAAATCCTCCAACTGATAATACATTGTCCCTTCCTATGATTTCAACTAGGTCTCTGACTGAACTGACATGCATGAGTTATTTATGAGAGAATATTCAGTTATCTGAAGTGCACCAGTTGTATGCATTAACTAATTGAACTCACAATCAGTTCCACAAACTATTGGAACTAATCTAAATGGACTTAACTTTGATAACTAAGCTAACTAATTCCAACTCAAAGTATAACTCATCTTGATCTCCTTTAATCAAGGGATAACTTCCTCAATCAATGGACAAACTGTTGCATGTCTTCACATATACTTCATGTTTGATTTTCTATAACTAATTAACTCAAGATGAATTAATTAATTATTTTACAAACAATGGCTAAGATCAAATTCGAATTTTACTTCTCAATTTTAGTTCAGGGACTAACTAAAATTGGAATCTATCCCAAAATACTATTTATAGCAATGTTATTTTTAGCATTTCCATTTTTTTATTCCTTGTTGCTATATCCAACATTGGTACCTGAGATGCTATTTATAGAAATGCTATTTATAGAATTTCTATTTTTAGCATTTCTTGTTGTCATTTTCAACACTCCCTCTCAACAAGAAAGAATTCAACTCAAACTTGATCCTGAACCTTTGGAATTTTCTGCATGCAACACTTCTCCCAAGTGTTGTTGCTCCAGCAACTCTAGAAACAAAAAAATCTCCCAGCTGACCTCCCTGTTGGGCTGGATACACCCTCTGATGCTGAAGCTCCCTCTTCCACTGATAAAGGCTCCCTCTGTGACCTCTGAGTTGCTGCAACACTCCATGCATCTCGCGTTGTTGCACACCTATCTGTGCCATCCTCCACTGGTGCAACACTCCTGTGCCTCTTGCATTGTTGCAGCCTGCTAACTATACACTGTCTTGGGATTCCTACACTATATCTCTCTCTGCCACTCCATCTACATCTGCCTCTACCCACTTAGCCAGTCCTGCTACTCCTTTTCAGGGTTCCCATAGCAAGGTCTAATCAGAGAGGTTGGGTACCTCAATGATCCTGCCCCTATTCCAGCCTTCTTGGGACTGTCACTCCACATCGCCCCAACTCCGACGTGGAGGAATGGATGCATGTGATCCCTTTGCCCACTTGGCTTGAAATTTCCCCCTATTGGAGGTCTCAGCATGAGTGGATGCCTCCACTCAGTCTCCTCTCGGCTTCTCAACTTATGGCTGCTCCACAACCTCCTGAAGCTGCTTCACCAATTGTGGCTCCTCCACAATTGTCTGAGACTTCTTTTGGCACTGCTTGTTGAGAGGTAATGTACTCTCCCTCTCAACCACCAAGTCTCCATCAATTGCCTTGCTCCTCAAGGCTTTGCATGCATCTTGAACCTCTAGAGTATACAGGTTCTTAACTCGTGAACCAATCTGCTTCACCTGTCTCATGGTGACGTGTCTAAGGAAAACCTTTCCCTTACTGAAGACTATATCATAACCTTCGTCTTCTAGCATTGCGATCGATACCAAGTTTTTCTTCAGTCCTGGCACATACTTCACATTTGTCAAGGTAATGCGAGCTCCATGCTCCCTCTGAAAAACAACTGTGCCTACTCCTGAGACACTGTATTTTTCATCATTACCCATCGCTATGAGTATTTGGAGATCTTTCTCCTCCAATGTAATGAACAAACTCTTATCACTGGTCATGTGGAATGAAGCTCCACTGTCAAGAAACCAACCACATCCCACCATGGATGAAACCATGCATGCGAAGAGGGTGAAATCCAACTCGAACTGTGAGGCCAATGCCTCACCTTCAGATCCTTCCTTGGATCCCATCTTGGATTTCTTCAGTGGAAAATTTGTATCAAAATGGCCCACCTCATGATAATGAAAGCATCACACTTTCAATTTGTCAAACTTCTTCCCACCATGGGAAGAACTGGATTTGGAATGGGACGCCTTCCATTTCCCTTTCCTCCCCTTACTCGCTAAGGCTAGATTTTCTTCATCATCTTTCTTTGATGAAGATCCATCTCTGGTGCTTCTTCTTATCTCCTCCTGCATCAAATCCGACCAAAGTCGTTCCCAATCTCGCAGTTTCTCTCTTCCATTAACCGAATCTTTGTAGCTATGCTAGCTCTTAGGAAGACGGAGGAGAGCAAGACTCACCATGTCATCATCGGTTTTCATGATCCCTACACTTCCAAGATCATCCCTACAGGTCGTGACCTTGTTCACCCTTTTCACACTTGATTTTATGAAGCTTGTCTTTCAGCGCCAGCTTCCTCTGATTGTTGTTGTTCTGATATAGATCTTTCAATGTTTTCCACATCGGAAACGGTGTCTCCTTCCCATGGAGACTTGAGCCTATGTGGTCTCGAACTCCCTCCAGAAGGATTCTTCTTGCTCTAGCCACACATTTCTTCCATTCCGGCAATTCTATAGCATTAGTTGCTGCCGGATTGGGGACTTCTAGATCAATGAAGTCCTTTAGACCATTTCTAATACTGCTTCCATGCGATCCTTCCAGGCTATATAATTTTAGTTGCCATCAAGAGCATACTCGAGTCTTAAACCGTTGAACGCCATTGGGGAAATTTGAGATGTGGTATTCTATAATTAGGAACTTGAAACTTCGAACTTCTCCCTTCTTTGTATAATGTTCTTCGCTTTGATCACCTTTTCTCTGATACCATGTAGAAATTTTTCTACAGATCAACTAGCTCTAATACCATGTAGAAATTGCTCATTGTAGATCAACAAATTATGCAATATACTAAAGCAAAATACAAGATCTACTTCTACAACAAACTTTGCAGAAGCTTAATAGAATTGAGCAAGATCAAATAGAACACATATAACTGAGAAAGAGAAACCAATCACACATGAACACATAATAATACTCTAGGGAAAGCCTCAGCTAAAAACCACGATCTCTCTGTTATCATACAAGTGGAAATATTGTTTAGATTACACAAAGCATCAACTCACAAGCTATCTTTCTCTCACTACAATCCAACTGTTTCTCATAGACAGTCAAATGTTTCTCACAAACCTTCTCCTCTACCCTCCAAGCCTCCTATTTCCTTGCGCAGTTTCTCCTGGGGTCCAATGCTGCCACCTATGTGAATTCACCTCTCACACTGCTCACTAAACTCGTAAGTAACTACGCAATGCTAAAGGAGATGATTCCTTCTGCATGGATGAGTTTCCTATATAGGAAAAATCCTCCAATTAATAGTACACTTTCCCTTCCTCTAATCTCAACTGGGTCTGTGACTGAACCGACATTCATGAGTTATTTATGAGAGAATATTCAGTTATCTGAAGTGCAGCAGTTACATGCATGCATGCATTAACTAACTAAATTCACAATTAATTCCACAAACTGTTGGAACTAATCTAACTGGACTTAACTCAGATAACTGAGATAACTAATTACAACTCAAAGTACAACTCATCATGATCTCCTATAATCAAGGGATAACTTCCTCAATCAATGGAAAAACTGTTGCATGTCTTCACTGTAGGAATTTACAGGGTAAGTTCCACAGAAAGAATACCAAAAGGACATCGCTCACAACCAGATCTCAAATCAATACACCAGTATTTTTGACGTGGTTAAAACCCTCAGAGTGCAAGGAGGGAAACAGTCCACGGCCTGTCCCAACGTGGGTACTACAGGCAATTTATTAATCAAAGAATGAAAATTTACATAAGCTTCTCTCATGCATGGATTACCCGAACAATGACCCTCCATGCGCTTTAAATAGAACTCATGGACCAATCGGGTGTCAAGCCACGGATCAAGTGTCGGTAATACCGAGGTGAGAGTGAACCGTCGGATCACTACATATCGTGACCGTCGGATTGTAAGTTACAAAATGTACAACGGTAAAGAAACACAATTTACCTAACTCTAACCTAACTCTATACTAGACCAAGTTGAACTTAACTATATCCTATGTGTCGGAATATCCTAACATCCCCCCTTAAGAACAACTTGGGATAGGATTGAAGGATTTACAAAAATGACACAATAGGAGAAGGAAGGAGGCACTAGAGCCTATCCCCCCTTAGTGACAACTTCCTGAACTCCAAGCATATATCGAAGTTTAGTGAACTTCGCCTCTGTGAGAGCCTTTGTGAAGATGTCTGCAACCTGATCATCTGTTGGACAATATTGCACTTCAAGAACATGGTCATGAATGAGCTTTCTGATGATGTGCACGTGTAGTTCAATGTGTTTGCTGCGTTAATGCTGGACTGGATCTTTGCATAGCTGAATGGCACTTTGATTATCACACCAAAGTGTGGTTGAATGCTGCTGCTCAAAGCCAAACTCGGATAGGATCTGACGAAGCCACAAGGCTTCCTTACTAGCTTCCACGGCACCACGATACTCTGCTTCTGCTGACGAAAGAGAAATGGCAGCCTGTTTCTTACAAGCCCATGTAATAGGTCCTGAACCAAGAGTGAAGACATAACCGGCAGTAGACTTCTGATCATCAGGGTCACCAGCCCAATCAGAATCAGTGAAACCAACTAACAAAGGAGCTGCTTTGGCACTGTAATGAATCCCAAACTGTACTCCCGATCTGAAAAATGACGCAGCTAGGGCTACCGGAAACCTTTTCGCGTGAAACGAAAGGGGTTCCTCACTGGAACAGATGCTCCGAACGCAACAAAGCAGTCCTCTCGGCCCGAAAGCAGTCAGAAACAGCAGATCTAGGAAACGACAGCCGCATGCAGTTCTACCTTCTTCAGATTTGGATCACCAACGGACGCGGCCCTCAAATAGCTCTGATACCATGTAGGAATTTACAGGGTAAGTTCCACAGAAAGAATACCAAAAGGACACCACTCACAACCATATCTCAAATCAATACACCAGTATTTTTGACGTGGTTAAAACCCTCAGAGTGCAAGGAGGGAAACAGTCCACGGCCTGTCCCAACGTGGGTACTACAGGCAATTTATTAATCAAAGAATGAAAATTTACATAAGCTTCTCTCATGCACGGATTACCCGAACAATGACCCTCCATGCGCTTTAAATAGAACTCATGGACCAATCGGGTGTCAAGCCACGGATCAAGTGTCGGTAATACCGAGGTGAGAGTGAACCGTCAGATCACTACATATCGTGACCGTCGGATTGTAAGTTACAAAATGTACAACGGTAAAGAAACACACTTTACCTAACTCTAACCTAACTCTATACTAGACCAAGTTGAACTTAACTATATCCTATGTGTCGGAATATCCTAACATTCACATAGACTTCATGTTTGATTTTCTACAACTAATTAGCTCAAGATGAATTAATTAATTATTTTACAAATAGCTCCTAAGATCAAATTCAAATTTTACTTCTCAATTTTAGTTCAGGGACTAACTAAATTTGGAATCTATCCCGAAATACCATTTATGGCAATGTTATTTTTAGCATTTCCATTTTTTCATTCCTAGTTGCTATATCCAACACTAGTACCTGAGATGCTATTTATAGAATTTCTATTTTTAGCATTTCTTGTTGCCATTTTCAACACTAGGTTTCCAATGGTTATAATCTTTCGGGATGATAGCCTTTAATTTTCAAGAACATTTCTTGGTTTTTTTATGGTAAGGAAAGGAATTTTAATTAAGGGGTATCGCAGGGAAACCAGGAAAGATTATCAGCTCTAATGGCATGAAAAAACTTCTGAATAAATAGAAATGGGGCGTAATTTTACAATTATGCTCACTAGAGTTTCAAACATCAAAATCATCTATTTATCCATATCTCCAAAAAGTATTAGACAATCACAGGTGGCTCTAGGGACACAGAGGACAAGGAGGGTGGTGGTGCGAACGGTTCGTCAATCCGAGTCCGGATGAGGAAGTTAGAGGTAGTCAAATTTGGGTTGAATTTTTGCTAACTTAGCACAATTAATGAAGACAGAAATTCGATTTTTTTGGCAGACAGAATCCGGCCAACTCCGGCCAAATTTCAGGCGAAATTGTCGCTTGGTTCAAATGACTCCTTCAGTCAAAAATTTGATTTTTCAAATGGGGCATATTATTTTTGTATAACAAAAAAAAATTATAAAAAAGGGTGGCAGGCCACCAACCCCGCCACCCCAAAACTTCAACATATATTTATGGACGGGTGGGCCATAACCCCAAGCCCCTCTTCCCATCCCATGGAACCACCATAGTAATGTACAGAGGTTTTGGGTGGGCCAACCCTTGGGGTACGAGCCCAATCCCGATAACACGCAACCACCACCCTTAAGAAAGGCAATGGAGCTGACGCGAGATGGGGTGGGTGAGCCCAGACCAACCCTTCTTAAAAATAAAAATTTGATATATATAAAAAAGAGGAGGTGGGGTTTGACTGCCCAACCTCCTCCATAATAACCAGATCTCAAACCAACTACGCCACAATGGAATTCTTGAGAAATCCATCAACATTTTTTATTTTAAACTAAGTTCATCAGTGCGCCTGGTAGAGGAGGAGAGCACATGTAGTTCAAGGCAGCATGGAGGAACCAGGAGTAGGCATGGAAATCGAGGCGAATTTTTAATTAATTTATTTGCAGGTGGAACCGTGACTGAGCGAAATTTCTAGGAGGGTGAAATTTTTGCAGTGTCCAAATTAGACAAACTTTATGTCAATCCTACACCTCTCGATGACATGAACCCGATGGCCTAGTCAGTTTCTTGATCTGAGTAGCATATTTGCATAGGACCCAGAGGAGGGAATCTTTGAGGAATCTAGGGGGAATCTAAAAGATTCCTTAAGCTCCTGATTTTCATTTTCTCAAAATTCAAAAATTTGACAGTCGATTTTGCACTATTCGATGCCAAAAATATGATGGTGCATTCATATTTTCCCTTTGCTCACTTCATTTTTCGGCCACTTTTCTAAGTGGAGTGCAAGTGTCAACATTCAGTGTGTGAGTAGTCATTCCATGAGATTCGATGCCGCGAGATTGATGTTGTGAACAACTTCAGCAGCTTGACATCCTCTTCTTCAGATGGCCCTTAGATATGAGGTATATGCAGTGTATTCATGTACTTATTTTGCTATGCATTGTGCTGCACAGATCCTGTTTTGATGCTTGATGTGGGATCTTGTTTCTTACTCGTTTTCATGATTCCTGCTTGATGTGATGTGGAATCATCTGTGTGATGTACTTGTTTTCATGATTCATCATGTTGTGTTTTTAGATCCCTTTGTTGTATGTTGATTGGATACTCATGTTTTCGTCATGCATGTTTGCATTGAGATCCCTTTTATGCCATGTTGGTGGAATGCTCTTGATCAACATGCATGAGTTTGTGTCGTACTGAGAGGAGTCCTTTGGACTGAGAGTTCCTGTAGTGGAACATCTCTTGGAGCCACTCCTACATGAGGGCATTTTCCTTGTATGATAGCGAGATCACCACTTATGTACATCATCACTATTGACAACACTTAATGCAACGGCGTAAACCATATTGACATCGGGGCCTGGAGACGTAGTCCCTCCTAGGCGAACTCTGTTATCAACGACTTATGTTATTTCATGTGTTGATGATTGTCTTGTTCCTCTTATTTATAGCATGTAGATGTATTCATTAATGTTCTTTTAAAAATGCAATTCAACACATCATGAAAGTAAAAGGTCTTGGAAGGGTACTTTGTCACACCCGAACCTGGATCAAGTGGTATCAGAGCGGTCTATTGCGTGATTGTGAATTGCAAGCGTGAACAATGGAATGTCCACCAATAGAGGATGAAAAAGTGATGTAAGAGACCATGTCAAAATTTTCAAAAGAGTGGAAATAATGTATGAAACACTACAGAAAGAGACAGAGGAAAATGAGAGAGTGCAACTTCAGTTGTGAGCCACGGAAGAGGCCCTAGAAGAATTGAAGCACAACAACCAAAGTCTTCAAATAGATAACGTTGAATTGAAGATGCATCTACATGAAGAGAAAGAGGAAAAACATAGTTTGCTATGATAGCTAAAAGCAAAGGATGAAGCCTTGGAAAAGCTGCAGCGTGACCCATGTGAGGTAAAAATTAGTTCTATGAATTCATGTATGTGTCTTGATGATGATTTCATTGTTTTTGAAAATCATACCACAGGAATTGGCTCCAAACAGTTGAAGAAAATGGATTATGAAGGAAAAGGATTAGGCATCAATGGCCAAGGCATTCTCAACCCCATCAAAGTAGAGGAATTACCGTGTCTAATAGGACTTGGGTATGTCAGAAAAGAAGTTGGGGAATGCACCACGACAGTTAGCGAACCACCAACTACAGATGATGAGAAGCCCTCGTCAGTTCTTTCCAAATCGACAGAGGAGGTAAAAGATGTTGATTTCCTTTCGGTTTCGTCTTTGCATAGTATTCTTTCCATTGGAGATTTGGAGATCCCAATTACAGGGACAAACATGAGGCTCCTTACAAGGACGAGGCCTAAGGAGGAAAAAGAAATTGGTGTTAATAACCAAGGCATAACTCAACCATTGGAGGTTGTGCAAAGACCTCAATTTGCAGGCTTGAGATGCACTGAGGGAGAATGCTTCAAGGTATCATATGCTTCCGAGACATCATCAAAATCGTCGAGGAAAGAGAATGATGGGAACACATCCCCATCGTCCCAGGGTAGTTTCCATTTCATGGAAAGAGCTGAGGCGAGATTTCATTGCTATAATGACACCAGAGTCAGAAAGGAAAGGTATAACCACTCTCGACATTCGAATGTTCATTTTGATTATAATCATGTTGTTAAATATGAACGTATATCATGGAGTCGAAAAACATGTACCTTTTGTGGATTACATAACCATACATTTTCAAAGTGTTGGAAAAGAATAGCAGCACACAGAAGGAGGAGGCATGAAAGACCCACTCAACAGCAGGAAAAGAAACATGTTAAATAGATCTAGAGGAAGATTTATTGCAGTCATTATGACAAAGGTGGCCATCAAAGAGCCACTTGTTGGAGGCTCTATCCAGAGCAATTCCTTAAAGATAAAGTGTTGGTGCATGAGCTAAGTGAAGTAGTTGTTCAACCATTGAATGTGCCACAAGGAGGCAACCCATTCACCTTGATAGTGAAAAATGGTTTCTAGATATGTTAGCATTTAATGGTCGTGCTTTTGTAAATCATTTTTTGCATTTTAAAATGTAAAAGTGATGATGTGTCTTCCATCACTTGTTCAGCAAGAATTATGTCTGATCTTATTTTGAGTTGCATGATAAAATGTGAAAGTGATGTCGTGTTTCCATCACTTGTCAAAACAAAAATAGTGTTTGGCCTTATCTTTGTAAATCATGTGTTGCAGTGATGATGTGTTTTCCATCACTTATTGGAGAAACAATGATATGTTGGCCTTGTTTTCATAGCTAGGGTATTGCGTCCATCTTGATGTAAACTTGACCACCGAGTATGTGTTATAAACTCGTGGCAAGTGTGGGATGCTTGGGTCATTATTTGGTCATTAAAGTGAAGCATGTAATTTGCAAAACAATGTACTAGCGGTTGCAAGTGTTGGATAATCGCTCAAGGCCCCGAAGAACAAAGGTGAAGGAGAGGGAAGCGAGACCTTTTAGGACGCTTGTGATGCAAACAAAGTACAAAGAAGTTGCAAATTATTTTTCACGCTTTTGGAGGATCAAAAGGTCCTCAGTGGGGAGGATTGATCCAGGTGGCTCTAGGGACACACACAGGACAAAGAGGGCTTATGGAAGGTCAAAAATCAAAGTGTTTGTATTATGCTAGAACCAATTTTCATGTGAAATATCTCATAGTCATGATCATGGTGGTGCGAACAGTTCGTCAATCCGAGTCCATATGAGGAAGATAGAGGCAGTCAAAGTTGGGTTGACTTTTTGCTGACTCGGCAAGATTCATGAAGACACAAATTAGATTTTTTCGACAAATGGAATCCGGCCAACTCTAGCCATATTTTGGGAGAAATTGTCGCTTAGTTAAAACGACTCATTTAGTCAAAAATCTGATTTTTCAAAAGGGGCATATTATTTTTGTATAAGAACAAAAATTTATAAAAAAAGCAGGGAAAATTTTAAGAACCACTCTAAATTTATATCTATAGTAAATGGACAAATCCCCATGACATAGGAAAAATAGGAGGCGATTTTGTCATTAATATAATATGTATATATAATTTTTTTTGTGAATCTTCACCAAATTATATTATCTTGTAAAGTCATGGCGAATCTTTCACTGAATTATAAAATCTTGTAAGTTCTTGGCAAATCTTTCACTGAATAATAAAACATTGTGAAGTCTTGGCAAATGTTTTGTTAAAGTATGAAGCCATATATGATAATAGGAAAACATATTCATTAAACTGTAATATACTAACATACATTTTTGGAAAAAAGAAACATACTTTTCTCTTCCTACAAGTGTTTGTCAAGGTTCTCACTATACACTCTTTCATATCCTTCTATTAGTTTTGATAATATTCCACAACAAAGTTCTTGTAGGTGTTGATCTTGACCACCAGTTCTGTCAAGGTAGGAGAGATTAATATTTTCTCTACCACTTTTGTCAAGCTACCAAATTTCTTTCTTATTCCATAGACTCCAACTGCAGGATAAAAAAACACATCAAGTTTGTTTGCCCCAACACGCCAACAAGTATCAAGCCCCAACTATATAATATAAGAAAGTAGTAGGTATCCCAAAGGCCTGAAGGGGATCTAACGGAAAGAAGTGACCGTTGTCAAAGCCTTCCAATCAATATATAAATATATAAATGTAGATTTATTATTATTTTAATTGGAAATCTTCAATTAAATAATAAAATTTAATTAGGTCTCTCCCAATCTAAATTGCTTATTAGCATAATTCACTACCTTCATATGTCTTGCATTTTTTAATAGCGTTGTAACATGTGGATTAATTTCCTTTTTGGTGCACAATCTCCGCCTTTTAGGACAATATGGTGTAGTGGCCCAACCCCTACAGATCATTATGACAAACTAAGAATAACAGAGAAGATGAAAGGTTGTACAAACCAACATATTTTTCAAACAACTAATCCAACATCAGTACCTTAACTTTTTCATGAAGATATCATATTGAGAACGTTTGAAAAATGGTGGGAAATTTGGGCAGCGACTATCTCTCTTCTGTGAGGGTGATGTGGAAAGAGTGATAATATTTCACTGTTTTGAATTTTTTTTGTTAAATCAGAAAAACCAATATTAATGGAGATATTGGTATTTTTTACTAAATTTTGTGAAGTGACTAAATGTAGCTTTAACCATTCACCTTAAGATGTTTTTTACAATATAATTTCCTAAGTCTATTTAATATCTTCATTATCATAAAAACCAACCTATATCCATGTTAACTCCACATCTACCACTCTTAGAGGGATGAAATCTATTTATCCCTCTCAGCGCTTGGTAGACCCTGAATTAAGATGGATCTAAGCTGATAGAATTTCCCCTTTAAATAGTATATGCTGACATGAATACCATGGTATTACCATGGGTTATCATAAACCTAGAGCTTAAAAACTACTATTAGTAATTTATAAAAATTAATAAAATTAATAATTGATTTTTTATTTTATTTTTTTATTTTAACCAAGTTAAAATGTTTAAATGACATTAAATTACAAGATCCATTTTTACTCTTGATCTACGAAGCCCCAATAGAGATCAAATATTTTTCACTCTATGCTAGTTTTCATATCACAATATTTGATCCCTCTTCGCAGGCTTAGTAGATCCAGAGTAAAGATGGATCTATGCTGGTTTAATTCCCCCCTTTAAATAGGCTACATTCCACGTGAATACCATGGGTCAATACCATGTTCCATCTTTATTTTTATTAATTCTAATATTAGGGTTAATAATGTTTTTTTGCATGGTATTAATAATAATTTGGCCCATGGTATTTGGCCCATAGTATTTGGCCCATAGGCTTCACCTAAATATAACACATTTTTTTAGCGTCCTTAAATATAAGGTGACTTATAGAGTAAATATAAAAAATATTTTATTTATTTACCATACCTCTCGTTTATTTATATTTTTATTAATTTACCATACATCTTTTATATATATGGTATTTGGCCCATAGGATTCACTTAAATAAAATGTCTTTTTTGAGCCTTCTTAAATAGAAAGAGGGTTATGGACTAAATATAAAAAGAGGTTTTATTTATTTACCATACCTCTAGTTTATTTATATTTTTATTTATTTACCATACCTTTGGAGTAAGTATGAGAAAAGGTTTTATTTATTTACCATACCCCTCGTTTATTTATATTTTTATTAGTTTACCATACCTCTTTTATAAATATGGTATTTGGCCCATAGGATTCTCTTAAATATGGTGATTTTAATCTCCCAAACCAGGGGCAAATATCAAAATTCGGCGATTTTAAGGGAATACGATTTCCCAAATCCAACGAATTGGGCCAAATGAAGGTGCAATTAGTTTATCCGCCCATTTTTTATTTTGGGCTAAAATAAAAAAATTAATTATTTTTTAAATAAAATTGGGGCTAACTATATGAAAAGGGTTTTTAATAAAATATTTGCCCTCTTAAAATGTAAAAACCCTCAAATTTCGCCTTTGGGCTATAATTCACCCCAAAAATTTTCCATGAAAAAAAGGGCCCCAAAACTTCAACATATATTTATGGAGGGGCAGGCCAGGACCCCTGGCCCCTCCCCCCATCCCACGAAACCACCATAGTAACGCACGGAGGTTTTGGGTGGGCCGGTCCTTGGGGCATGGGCCCAATCCCGACAACATGCAACCACCGCCCTTAAGAAAAACAACGGAGCTGGCGGGAGATGGGGTGAGTGGGCCGCCCAAGGCGGGCCCAACCCGACTATTTTTAAAAATAAAAATTTGATATATATATATATATAGAAAGGACGACATAGGGTTTAACCACCCGACCTCCTCCATAATAACCAGAACTCAAACCAATTGTGCCACAATGAAATTCTTGAGAAATCTGTCAATTTTTTTTTTAACTCAGTTCATCAGTGCGCCCGAAAGAGGAGAGCACACATAGTTTGAGGTAGCATGGAGGAACCAGGAGTGGGCACGGAAATTCAGGTGAATTTTTAATTAATTTATTTGTAGGTGGAACCATGACTGAACGAAATTTCCAAGAGGGTGAAATTTTTGTAGTGTCGAAATTGGACAAACTTTATGTCGATCCTACACCTCTCAGCGACACGAACCCGATGGCGCAGTCAGTTTCTTGATCTAAGCAGTAGATTTTCAGAGAACCCGAAGTAGGGAATCTTTGAGGAATCTAGGGGGAATCTAAAAGATTCCTTAAGCTCCACATTTTCATTTTCTCATAATTCAAAAATTTTACAGTTGATTTTGCACTATTCGACGCCACAAATATGATGGTGTGTTCATATTTTCCATTTTCTCATTTCATTTTTCAACCACTTTTCTAAGTGGAGTCCAGGTGTCAGCATTCAGCATGCGAGCAGTCATTCCATGAGATTCGACACCGCGAGATTGATGTTGCGAACAATTTCAGTAGCTTGACATCCTCTTCTTCAAATGTCTCCTAGATGTGAGGTATATGAAGTGTATTCATGTACTTCTTTTGCTATGCATTGTGCTGCAAAAAAGGGAAGAAAACTGTTGTTATATATGAACTCTCAAGAAAGGATGAGGATGTGGAAGCATCTCTTTGTGACATTTCTATTATCCAACTTGATTGGATAACCAAAGAAATGGATGAATGGAAGAATTATGAAGAGGTGTGGACGCTCATTCAAAAGCTGCAGCAAGATCCCTGTACATCTGAAACATTAGGCTAGAAAAATTATTTGTTATGGTACAAAGTTCATTTATATCTTTGTAATAATTCCGGACTGAAGCAAAAGATTCTTTTGGAGTTGCACACCTCCACCTTAGGAGAGAACTAAGGATTTTTAAAACTTACTAGAGGGTCAAGAAGAATTTTTTTCAGGATGTCCTTAAATATGATATTCATAATCTTGTCGAAGAATGTTTAGTTTGCCAAAAAAATAAAGTTGAGAAAATTAAGGCCCCGGATCTGTTACAACCCTTGGCCATTCCAAGTCAACGTTGGGAGGAGGTCTCAACGTATTTTATCACTTGCTTACCCAAGTCTGAAGGAAAGAGTGTCATCATGGTGGTAGTTGAAAGCCTTACCATGTATGCACACTTTTGTGTATTTGCTCATCATTTTAAAGTCAATAAAGTTTCTACTACATTTATGGAAACAATTCAAAAGCTACATGGAAACTGGAAGATTATTGTAAGTGACAGAGATCCCATTTTCACTTGAAATCTTGGGACATAATTATTTTCTTTTCTTGGTACTCAATTAGCTCATAGTTCAACTTATCATCCTCAATCTTACGAGAAAATGTAGATAATGAACAAATGTTTGGAAGGATATCTTCTTTGCTTTGTCTTTGATAAATAAACATAATGGGTTAAGTGGTTACCTCTAGCTAAATGGTGGTATAACAATTCCTTCCATACTACAAAAAAAAATGACCCCATTTGTGGCACTTTATCGATATCCTCCACCATCCATCACATCATCTTCAAGAGGAAATTCTAAGGTTCAAGTAGCGAAATATCACATTGAGCATCAAAAACAAGTTCTCCAACCTTTAAAGGATAACCTCACTCCAATGTAGAATCGAATGAAACAACAGGAAAATCAACATCGCAGTGAAAGAAGCTTTGATGTAGGTGACTAGGTATTTTTACGGCTACAATCAAACAAATAAATTTCCCTCAAGAAATCTAAGAAGAATAATAAATTATCACCCAAGTAGAATGGTCCTGACAAGGTGTTGCAAAATATTGGTACTATGGCATACAAATTGGAATTACCTGCATCTTCTCGAATACACCCATTTTTCCATGTTTAATGCTTAAAGAAGGTTATTGGTGACAAGCTCCTAGGTCAAAAAGTGTTGTCGGCACATGACAAAGAAGGAATAATCATATTTTATCCTCAAGCAGTCACAGAAAAAAGACCCTGACAGCTACAGAATCGAATAATTTCATAGTATATCATTAAGTGGAAGAACTTACCTACTAAAGACTCCACATCAGAGGATGAGAATTTTATGCATAAGCATATGGAACTACTCAAGCATTCAGGAAAAGAATTTTTTGATGGAGAGGGGAATGCTAGGTCCTTATAATACTAGTGTATTCCCCTTATTGTTATTGTTAGTGTATCCCCCTATTGTTGTTTTTATGCCCATGTATCCCCCATGTTGTTATTATTGTGCCCCATAGAAGCCCACTAGTGTTAGTTTTGTGCCTTTACATTATTATTTTTATGTAGGCTTTCATTATATTGTGACCTATTAGACTCCTATACATACCAAGGAGGTCTTATCATTCATTTCATCCAAGAATAATTTTAAATTCGTTGATCTATCTTTTCTGTTAGATGGTTGCATAACATTACACATTTTAAAATATTAAAAAATAAAATAAAATGCTATTTTTCGGGCATGGTTTATGGGTTATACTGAGAGCCCACCTACAGGGTCCTGTGGCCTAACTGAAATAACCAATTTGAGGTGGTATATATACACCCCTTGGGTACACCTAATTCATACAAGAAGAAGGATATCGACATTATACTCAATTTCTTTGAGATCATGTATGCTTATCCCATGCCTCTTGTACTCCCGGTCTCTAGGAAAGCCTGGTTTTCTTTACATAGATTCTCAACATCCTTATTTAGAATCTACTTGCACCTATTAAAGAGGTTTTTTTCATGACTTGGGCCAGACGGATTCAGAGGAAGAATTTGTAAATGCCTTTGGCCTGGGTCAGGTTGAATTTTTCTTATACTTAATGTTGCTAATAATAGAAGTTCATGTCTTGTTCCTGATTTATGTTGTCATCTCATGAATGATGGTTTATATGTTTATATATCATGGTATAACATATTACTGTGTATGCACATTCAATTACCTATTATGTATATGCTTTTGTAGGTCTGCACATCTTGGAGGAAGAAAAGTGTTTGGGCCCTACGGGAACATCTTCAAATGTAGGACCTACGGGTATATTTCCAAATCCATGTTTGGTAATTCATATGTTTGGCATGATTTTCTGAGTGTTTTTCATTTATTATCTTATCATATTTTGTTGAGGCTTTCAACGCTTTACTTAGGGAACCTTTCCCGCCAACAACTTTGGTTTCAATAGATTCAACGTTTAATTCATTTTGTTATTTCAATAAATGATATTATATACCAAATTATCATCACTTTGCAGTTTCGATAGATTTTTTTTAATAAGTTGGAACTTCTACTGTAACATACAATTACCTGCTTTCACACACTTCTTTTCCTTGTGATGTCACTGGTTATGTCTGTGTCATCATTCTTTAAGATATTCTGATTTACAGAACTAAAGTTTAGAATATAAGTAAGTCAATTGCTGACAATCCACATTCAAGGAGATCATTTTTTTTTGGTTCTCTCTTTTGCAGGGGAACATATGATTAATTATTTCACTTCTTAATAGTCCTAAAAGCCCAAATTTCTTATGATAGCCATGGCAGTTTATTCAAAATCATAAATTACAATATTTAGCATACTTATACTTGCGTTATACTATAGTTTGTTCTACGTAATATAGATTTTCCATTGTCATCACTTACGAGGAACTTGGATCCATTTTATTATGTATTTATACTTTCAATTAGAGTAATCATAGTTTAAGATTTTTCTCTTTTACATTAGTAAGTGTATTGAATGTGTCACACTCATTATGTTACTCTAATATAATTCTTTTCTTCTATATTGGTTCATACATATTACTTACTTCATTTAACAATATGTTATTTTACTACATTTGATCTGTAAGGTCCCTCAGACGACAATTTTATTCCAACATGAGAATAACTAATTCGCTTTTTATATAATTCACACAATAATCATACCCGTTATCATCATTTTATTTCTTTCTCTTTTTTTTAAATTTTCAAGGAAATTTTCTTTACCATATTCCCATGATGGCTCACAACCAATGATCTTCCCTTTAGGCACCATCATAATTTCATGATATCAATAAACCACAACCAAACATTACCAATTACGTTAACTCACCACTTTCATAGGAGATATGATCTTCATCCCTTGTTTAAGTGGACTTGGTTCATATACACATTAATTATTCGTCAGTTGTTTTAATTCAACTGGCTTTCTTCATCTTATTATTTTCCTTATGATCTTTTCCAAGTACACCATCAAGGCCAGAGGCACAAGGTAATATTAAAAGAAATCACTATGATTATTCAAGGGCATAATCTGCTATAGTATGAGCATAATTTAAATGTACAAAAGATAGCCAGATATTTACATCACCAATATTACAGTAGTAATTCTCTGGCACACCTCAGTCGTGAGTTTCTCTCAACTCTCTTCCTTAGTTTTACATTCCCTTGTATTCAAAACATTAGTGGTTACGGTGTCTAGAGATTACATAAGAGCCTTTTCCCCTTGCATCATGATGAACTAGTACTTCTTAGTGGAATCCTAAACATGTAATGAAGAGTTCCTATAATTCATAATTAACTTGCATACCATGCATTTATCATTGTTTATCTCAGGGTTTCTAATGCCTCCATAACACGCATTGAAATATCTTTTTGGTTCTTCTGGAATCATGAGAATGACACTAGTGTATATAACTCTTATAAGACATGTTTAATCTACAACATTTCTATGTTAAATTCTCTGCCAAAAATAACTTTTAACATAAGCCCATCATTTGGATTGCAGACAACATCTTCTCTTCATGCTTCGGAGTTACGTTGTAATCCAACAACCAACGTTTTCACTCAACCATATTTTATGGATATAATTATTGATATATACATAAACTAATGACTACAATGTTGCTTCTTTCATGGGCTCAACAAAACCTTGTGTAGTGCACGTAAATTGTTGCCTGGATCTCTCGCTGGATAAACTTTCCAATTATGTAGGTTTCCAAATTGCATTCTTTTGATCTTACCATTTTAATTGATTTTTCAACAAACCATGATCTTTCTGCAATTGCAAGTTTGTTGCATGTGAATTCCTCTCGGTGCAAGTAGTTGGACTCCCTTCTACGGGATTTATAGGTTCCCCTTCTAACTCATTTCCTTATGTCACTGGTCCTATCGGCCATCAAACCCTATTAGGGTTTTCAGCCAAGCTTGTTGTGTAAGCAGCAACTCCTATTCTCTGGATAGGAATTAATAGGACTAGGGCCAAGATCATTTTGTCTTTTTTTTCATGGAGTTCATAGTCCTTAGCGTACGGTTGTTAGATTGTGACCCTCAAGTAATTATTTCCATTCTCTAATTACGATCTTGCGACATTATAAAAATAATGGCTTCATAAAATCATATATATAAATATTGTTGGCCACTGGTCAAAATCCCTCTGTCGACAAAATGGTTTTATTTAAGTCCTTGGATTCAAAGTACTATGTTAATGTTGTCTATTATTAGTCCCTGCCCTCCAGGCATGGACTATAGTAATCGTTCGCGGCGGATATAGCATTAGTTGACCTGCTATTAGTCCCCGGTCATCAGCAATTAACCAAAGTTTTATTCCCGACCCTGCTTTTTCATCTTATTTGGCCTCTTTCCAAAAAACCGAAGCTAGACGGCAAAAACCAAAGCTGATCTGAGGCGAAAAGCATAGGTTATATTTTTGTTTGTCCGATATTTTCAAATTGTCAGTCCCTGCAACCTAAACTAATGTTAGCATTACTGGACAACATTAAATGTTATCTCATACATTGTTTAAACCATATAACTTCGCTATGGCTGGTATTTGCATGTTGCCGACTCGTCGCTAGCTGCCTTTACCACATCATATCTGCATGTTGACCACTTGGTGGAACACTGATCAGAGGCATGTGAATCAAACACAATCGAATCAAACACAACTTTGATCCAGGACGGTATGCATACCTGAACATTGAAGCAGCAGTGAGCCTGGGAGTTTTAGCTGAACAGGAGCCTCGTCCATTCTCCATTCTCCTACCTGCGATACCAGTAAGTCCATTCAGTGAATTTTATTTTCTAGGTATAGGAAAATTATATACAAATCATTACCCATTCAGCCTAATTTCTATATTTTTCACTTTTGATATGAAATCCAGTTCTCTATTTACAAAATTTGCTTGTATTTTTTATTTTTATTCAGTGCTTTAGACTATTTCTAACAAATAACTTAATTGTCAATCTTCAAATTTACAAATTATAGATTCATATTTTGTCCATTTGAATTTCAGAACTCTACGATCAAAATTCGCTTGAATTTACAATTTAATTAAACTAGGCCAAACGAGATAACTCTAACTAGGTAATTGTGTTACATACAAGGCACTGGCATTTGTTCCTGCAGTCGGGTGTTCAATCTTCTTTGTGCAGTGACAGGCGCCCGTGCAGCCACTGTTTGCAGGGACGCTTCCGGAGGTTTCTCCTCCATATTTCACTTCGCTGCCAGGCTTTCTCTGATCCTGTAAAAAGAACAGGGCAAATGCTTATAACAGACCTGCTCAAATACACCTTACAACAACAGCTTAAATAAGTCGGGACTAACTAAATTTGCACAGTTCCAACAAATTCTCGTTGCTGCACCTGCCATGAATCCAACAAGCGTTGCCCGTGACAGAAAGTCGATTATAAATCCCAGCCTGTTGCGACACATGAATCATTCATGTCAATAAAACCATTTATCTTATCATAGAATCCAGCCATATCAATTAGAGAATCTCCTACCTGAGAATCCCTAAATAAGCCTGGAAAACACCAGCAAAGAAAGTTGCAGTGAATGCAAGTTGCAAGTACAACACAGGCTCTCTGGTTGGAGAAACCTCCTCTCTGAGCATGGCTCCGAGAAGCAGAGAAGCAATAGACACGGGCCCAAATGCAAGATCCCTGGAGCTACCAAGTGCCGAATAGATTAAGGGTGGAACGAAGCTTGAATCTGCCCCAAAATGAGAGAATTATGTGAGAAAGAAATATTTTTTAACAAATTATTCATCATAGTTCAAGGTTCACAGGCTGGAACACTCACAGAGCCCGATGATGGGTGACAAGCTAGCTAGCTTGGCATAACTGCTGCCCTGAAACATCCAGGTCATGCGTCAT
The DNA here is from genome assembly GCA_031772625.1 of Pinus tabuliformis. Lineage (NCBI taxonomy): Eukaryota > Viridiplantae > Streptophyta > Pinopsida > Pinales > Pinaceae > Pinus > Pinus tabuliformis. The sequence continues at coordinate 1,380,769,096 of CM062818.1, read as the reverse complement.
CAGCCATAACTTTCAATTTGAAAAACACAAACATTTAATGATCTGTTAATGGCTGCCTAACGTACCAGACCAGAATAGGTTGCTTACAGCGACGGCGATAATGGCAATGTGGCCGACAACTTACAGCGAAGGCGATATGGCAACGCGAAGGCGATAAAGCCGGTTTGACATGTTACACTATCTGTGCATGCACCCAATGATTTATGTGCACAGGTCTTATGCTGTAGAAAAACATGATAATTTGACACGCGTCGGGTATTCTGCATATTTCTTCGCCACGAGACGATTTACCAAGCTCGTTTCTTGGCCTTCGATAATATCTTAGATCAGTTGCCAATTTGCATTATACTTAAAGTTTCGACCCAAAACTTGGTTCGTTGATTTCATTAAATTGTAGCTATCGAGATTGGGGCACTAATAAGTACGTGCACAGCAGGAACACCTTTACAGTGGGTTCGGCTGGCCAACCAGCGCCACTCGGGCTAGTCACTCCCACCTTCCTTTCAGTGACGCACGTTAATTTATTTATTTTATTAGTGGCTTTAATATTTTAGTCACTCCGTCCTCTCGCTGAAATATGTTACGTTATTTATTTTATTGATCGCCAACTTCATGGAGGTTTCGACGCGTACATCCAACTGGTTCTCAAAGACTTGTTTTTCAAATAACGCTCTCTCTCTTTAATGTTGCAACGGTTCACTGATGACTGTGAAAGGTCATCTTAGATCACGAAAGTGCAGAGCATATAACGAAAAGATTACGGTTCAGGTTTGAAATAATTGATTATTCGTTACGAATTGTACTTAATTGAACAAACGATAATCACATGGGATGACAGCTATTATTTAAGGTGTATATGATATTATTTTAAGAATTTTCATCACTAATGTATTAACCTCTCAGTCCAATTATTCGAATCATGGTTCACTTACAATTTAATTGAATTGGCATGATGCTCTAATTGTGCCGAAATGCTGTTGTTATTATAATATATTTGATTTAGAAATTGTTGTGCTGCAGATACTGTCTTCGGTCCTTGGTCAAAACAGGATTTGTTGCTGAGGTTTGCAGATTTGATTAACAGAATTTGGTATCTCCACAGGTAGTTGTTACACAGCTCCCAGCACCCCACCATCTTCTCACCTCTCGGTCCACTTCGACTTCTCCGCTGTCACTGGCTTGGACGAATTAGGTCACCTTCACTTACTTGGTCTAATTAGTCCCATCCGGAGCTTGATAGGGGGAATTTATAAACACTTCGCAAAATAATTGTTGGTCTATTAGAATTTGCAAACGATATTTAACATAAATTAACATCGAAAGAAGAACTTAGAAGATAGTGATACCTCAAATTTTCGAGAGAAAATTCACACAGTAGTTATAATATTGTTATAATATTGGAACTATATGCAACCACCAGTTGATTTTCCTTCAATTTTCTTTTGCCACATGTTAAGGAGGTTATTCACATTTTATGCATATGTATAATTATCACTTCGTAATACCTAAGTTCTTTTCAGTGTTTTCTTTGTATACCTCCATTAGTTGACACTCATTCAGTCACATATTTTATTGCTTAATTATTAATAGAATTTATGCTTTAATGATGTGAGACCTTGAAAATACTATTCCACTTTATAAATTTAAAAAGAATCTGAATAAACATCAATTTAATTCCCTAGTAAGTGATTCTTAGATTCGTTCATACAATTTCGTTGTGGTTCCCCAAATTATTGTAGTTTTGTTCTTATGTTAATAATTCCTTCCTTGTTACGGAGATAGCCCTCTTATTGAGATTATGAAATTTCCTTTTGGGACAGGTGCTATTCCTTAATATTTTCATGCTTAATTGTATTAAGAAAACAATACTTTTTTTTTAATTTGAAGGAACTTGCTAATAGCATATTACTTTTCTCTGTCTCCATGGCTGGGATACTAATTTATAAATTTATAATATTTTTTTTTTAATTTGAAGGAACTTGCTAATAGCATATTACTTTTCTTTGTCTCCATGGCTGGGATACTAATTTATAAATTTATAATTCTGTCTCTCAGAGAATTATGATTTATTGTAAAGTTATTATCTATTTTTTTTATAATTTTATTGTATAAGTATTGTAATAGTCTCTTCTTACAAGGAATTAGGGAGATTTCTCTTAGGATGCTATTAACTCAGTTTGGTTTAAGAAGTAACCCAAACTTCTTCTAAGAATATTGGTTCAATCTTGTTCACTATTAACATTTGTCTACCATTGTTATTATTTCTCTGGATTCTTGCAAAGTGTAGTCCCATTCAAGAGCCCACACTCTTTATATACATATGGTAGCTTCAACAAGCTTCTAAACATATTAAGTTAAATTCCAATTATGAGCCTATCGTTATTATTTCTTTGGATTCTTGCATAGTGTAGTCCCATTCGAAAGCCCACACTCTTTATATAGATATGGTAGCTTCAACAAGCTTCTAAGCATATTAAGTTAAATTCCAATTCTGAGCAGCATAATCATAATTTACATTTGGACACATAAGACAGTTATCAATCTTTTAAACAAACAACAAATTTCTTCTTTAAAAACATTATCTAACAGAAATAGCATATTTTCATCAATCCTCATATATTCCTACTCCTAGCCAGCAAGAAATTTCAAGGAAGTAGTTAAGAAAGAGTTAATTTGTAGAACGATTCTACCAACATTGGATTGCCAAATGAAATCACTAGGGAAGGGAGAATTCTCCTCCCAACCTCTGAGGACGATATCCCATCAGAGCTCCACCGAGCCAATTTTTCTTCAGCCTTTCTTGGAAAGAGAGCTCCCCTGAGCCAATTTCTCTTCATTCTTTCTTGGAAACAGACCACACAGGTCTGCACAAAAATTCCACTAACCCTAAGCAGCGCAAAAATTTCTTGCTCAGAACTTTTAGTGACTCACAAGTCTGTATGGAAATTCCACTGGCCACAACCAGCTCAAGAATTTGTCTATGAGAGTGTCTTGCCTTACCTCAACAATGTCATGTCTGAGGTAATGAGTTCTCTTCTCCTCTTTCATGATTTCTTCATATTCCTCTCTATCTTCTTAGATCTATTTTCCCAAGTGAGATATTTATTTCTAGAGACAAGAGTAACTATTCATTAACATCAAAAATCCTCATTTAGCATTTACCATCTTTCAGGAATTCCATGGATAACCATAATTAATCTTGTTAATTCAATTAAAATAAAATAAATATTCATATCTAACATTATATCAAGTCTGATATTAACCCACTTTTAATAAAAATAAATTAAAATATTTATTATTCACTCAATAGTGTCACTTTTGAAATGTTTTTTTTTTCATAAATTTAACTTTATAAAATTTCATTATATAATCTATATTCCCTCATAAAATTGCTTAAAATGGTTTTAGATTTGAAAATCTGTACCAAACCAATGTTTCTCTTTCTAAAACTGCTTTACCTGAAAATTAAATAATAGGTCAAAGGCATTGGCGCTCTTAAAAAAAACCATTGAAATGAATGTAAAATACAAACAAATTTATCTTTAAAATTTGAATGACTAAACAATATTTCATCTTAAACAATTAAGGGCATTAGTGATTTAAAAGGAGGGAAATGAATGTAAAAGACACAAAATTATCTTTAAGAAAAAAACAGGAGCAACAATAAAAAAGATAAATAATTAAGGGCTTTTCCGTTTAAAAATGGATTGGAATCAACGTAAATTACAAACATATTTATCTTTCAAAATTAAACGACTAAACAGTATTTCACAGTAAACAGTATTTTATCTTATGGATATTAGGATGAATTAATTACAATAGGGCCGGATAAATTAAATATTTTAATTTAAAGCAATACTCCATATTTGTCTTCCAACTAAATTTCTTGATTGATCTCTGATCTGTAAATTACCCCTTCAGTTGTATAATTGTCAGGCAAATACCGAAAATCAAACCCCTTCACTAAGAGAATCATATTCTATGAGAGCTTGAGAGCTTGTTAAACTAATAGAAAATTAAAATTAAAAAAATAATTTTTAATGTAGGAGAAAATAGAAATATAAAGTATTTTTTAGAAATTTTGTTTAAAATTACAAAAGCACTTTAATAACCTGAAAACCTTTATAAAAAAAAAAAAAAACTTTAAAATAACAATACTATATGAGAATCATATTCTATAAGAGCTTGTTAAACTAACAGAAAATTAAAATTAAAAAAATAATTTTTAATGTAGGAGAAAATAGAAATATTAAGTATTTTTTTTAGAAATTTTGTTTAAAATTACAAAAGCACTTTAATAACCTGAAAACCTTAAAATAACAATACTATATATATCATGATGAGAGATGACACGTTTCTATTCATTTAGGCCAAGTTATATTATTATAAAATATTATATTCAATGGTATGGTACAAAGTTCATCCAATGTAAAATTTGTTAAAGAAAAAATAATAATTATTTTTTTATAAAATAAGTTATTAATTAAGTTAATAAGTGTGTTTAATTTGGAATAACGTTTTTATGTCTATATTATTATAAAATATTATATTTAATGGTAAGGTACAAAGTTCATCCAATGCAAAATTTGTTAAAGAAAAATTAACAATTATTTTTTATAAAATAAGTTATTAATTATGTTAATAAGTGTGTTTAATTTGGAATAACGTTTTTAGAAGTTTGATTAAATTATCAAAAATTATTAGATCGGATGGTAATAAGTTAATTTTCACCGAATATTTTAGAATATTTATAGTAGTATACAATAATTAAAAGTTAGGATTTATCTTCAAAGTAATTATGTCTTTTTTATCATTTTACTTAAATTGATTAATTTAAAAAAATGTTATATGATGTGTCATATGAATTAAGTTACTATTTTTTAGACATGTGGTATTGATTTGCCATGGTCTGCGATGATCTAAACCATGATATTGTAACAAAAGATAAGTACAAATTAAAAATCTCCATATTAAAATGAGAACACATCTCTATAGTTAAAAATATTGTTTCATATTTTTATTATATATATATGAATTTATTTTATAATTAATAATAATATTATAAAATAAAATAAAATTTAATTAATTTATAAAAAAATTTGAAATTTAATAAAATTAGATAATTAAATATATATGACCATTTAATTTATATTGACAAATCAGAAACATCTTTTTAAATAAAAAAAATTTCTCAGAGAGAAAATTTGAGATTCAACTATCGAAAATAAAAAAACCTTTAATTTGCAATGACTACTTAATAGTTTTTCTGATTCAACTATCGAAAATAAAAAAACCTTTAATTTGCAAGGACTACTTAATAGTTTTTCATGTAAATTAAGTCTTAGTAATTATTCTTGTAAATTAAGTTTTAATTAAGATATGTTTGATTGAAATTTTTCTATTTATTTTCCCATCTCATTCTCAAATGCGATGGCTAATTAAGAACTTTTTCGATAGAGTATTTTTTGTCAATTATGTTTTAATTAAGATTTGTTGGAGTAATTCAGTTTTTTTTGTATTTCTTTGAATGACCGTTCAGGTAGCTTTAATTATGATTTTTCAAATATTTTTTTGTTTTATTATTATGGAATGTATAAATATTTTTGTATATAAACTTATTTTAAACTCAATAGTATCAATATTTAAGAATGTTATATTTGAAATAGTTTTTATGATAAATTTAAATTTATAATATTTTATTATAAATTTAAATATGTCAACTGCTTTACCTTAAAATTAAATATGTCAAAAAGCAACGATTAAAATGGATAAAAAGATAAATAATTAAGGGAATTTGCGCTTTAAATTCAGATGAATATAAAATACTAAACAGTATTTCAACTTAGGATAAAAAGATAAATAATTAAGAGCATTTGCGCTTTAGAAAGACGGAAATGAATATAATAAAAACAAATTTATATTTAAAATTTGAATGATTAAACAGTAGTTCATCTTGTAGATTCTTATAATTAAACCCAAAAATTAAGAAGTAGCGACGATTAAAAAGTATAAATAATTAAGGGCGTTTCCGCTTTAAAAATGGATTGAAATACAAAACATATTTATCTTTTAATTAAATGAGTAAACAGTATTTCCTGTTATCAATATCAGGATGAATTAACTGACCAGGCTGTATTTTAATTTTAAGCCACACTCCAAATTCGTCCTCTAACTAAACAATTTCCAGATTTATCTCTGATCGTTAAATTAACCCTGTTTAGTATAATAAGTGAGGAGCTACAATGATAAGGTAAGATAATACAATGCGAAAATGCGTAGGCTGATTTTCACGTTGGCTCTACCTTCCCTGGTGAATATCGACAGCTGCAGAATCGACATCGGAGTACGTCGAGGAAGAAGTTGCTGTACCCCCTGGTGTTTTGTCAGAAGCAGGTGCGCCCACAATATCCAGATCAATGAAAGAGACAGGTGCGCCCACCCGATCCAGATCAATGAAAGCAGGGGTTGCGGGCGAAGGAAGATATTCTCTCTCGCTCGTGAGCATCGACACCACCCGAGACATAGAAGGCCTCAGCGACGCAGCTGCTTGAGTGCACAGAAGACCAATCTTAATCACTCTAATCCCTTCCTCGCACGAATAGCTACCCTCGAACGTAGAATCCATAATTTCTAAAGCTCTCTCTGAGTTATACAATCTCCATGCCTGCTAATTCACCATTGTCAAAAAAACATAGAGCTTTAGTTAGAAAGGATTCATACTTCTATGGACATGTCTGAAAATATCATCTACTTCAAGGATGAGATCCACATTAGCCCTACTCGTTCGATGAGAAATTCCGTGTCTTGAGGCAAACTCTGATTCTTTCTTCCGCTGATAATTTCAAGTAGAAGCACTCCGAAGCTGAATACATCTGCTTTCTCTGTTAGCTGTCCGCGGTACGCGTACTCAGGCGACATGTAACCGCTGTACAATAGTGTGTACAATGAAATTTCCATATCTTAACCTATGAAAATTATATGAACAATACTGGAGATAGAATACTTACAAAGTTCCTGCAACTCTAGTGCTGACATGGGTTTTATCGTCATCAAAAAGCTTGGCTAAGCCAAAGTCTGTTATTTTGGGTTTGTGTTGATAATCAAGTAAAATATTACTTGCTTTAATATCTCTATGAATAATCCGAATGTCAGATTCTTCGTGAAGATAAGCCAGTCCACGCGCAGTTCCAACTATGATTTCATACCTCTGTCTCCAATTGATTAAATGGCGTTTTTTTACATCTACAAAACATAGACTAAAAACATTAGCAAGCTACAAACACAATCCCAATATTCGAAGGAATCAGGATCTGTGCAGCCATTAAAGACGGATAAGCTACCGAATATCATATTGTCGAGGCTACCGTTCTGGAGGTACTCGTAAACTAGTAGCCTTTCTGAATTTATCACTGAGCAACCAAGCAGTTTCACTAGGTTCCTGTGTTGAATACGACTTATCAAATTTATTTCATTCAGAAATTCCACATCTCCTTGACTTGAACCTATTTTCAACCGTTTCACTGCGACCTGTCTGCCATCTGGTAGACCCCCCTGCCGATCAGTAAACATTATAGCACGTCAAAAACATTTCTGTGGTTTTTCGATTAACAATGTGATCTCCTTTAAAATGAGTTAAATTGGATTTAAAACCAAACGCTAACCTTATATACGGACCCAAAGCCTCCTTCGCCGAGTTTTTTCTCCGCGTTAAAATTAGATGTAGCCTTTCTCAAAGTATCGTATTTGAAAATAAGCTCCGGATTCGCTGTACTCATCGACAAGCTGATTTCTCCTTTGTCGCCTGCGAAAATAATTGCAGAGCGTTTAATTAAGTTGCGGTAAAGAAGTGGGAGAGAAGTTCATAGTATAGAAGCTAGTAGTTAGCTACTTCAAGACCTCCAGTTCGAGAAAGAGATTCCAGGTGTTCCCGAAGAGAGGAAGATTTCCATCTGCAAAGAGATGTGGCTGCAATCAATCCAGCAATAGCGGCTACTACACCGAGGGTTATCCGAAGCGCGTTAGGTCTTCTTGCTTCTGTATATTTGCACAAGAATTCTCACACAATTGGCATTGTTTTATCTCACGAAAATAAAATCTTCATATAACCGCCACCATATTCTTGATAATAATTATAAACTATATGTTATTATCTGTGCTTTATTTCACAAAAATGAAATCTTTACAAAATTGCCACTATATTCCTGATAATTATAGACTATGTAAAAGAAGATACCGGATTTTGGAGGGGTTTCTTGTGGAGTCGGCGATGGGGACTGCGACTGCGACTGCGACTGCGAGAGTATCAAAGTGTTGAAAAATGGATAAAGCTCGGAACGCAAATAGCAGTTCACAGACGCGAATTGTGACCCAAGAGCTCCAGCTGTGCAATTGTAGTATATTTGGGACAACGCAAACTGTAGGCACGCCTCGCACTCTTCCGTGGACAGATCTGCCCAACACTGCGCTAAGGTGTAGATATGATATGTGGAATTATAAGGTGGAACGGTTTGCTCTGCAGCAAAAAGTTTGGGACTCTTCGCAGCTTTATAGAGAATATTTAGGAGCAGGGCCCTAATAGTGATTGTGAACTCTGGCTGACTGTTTTCCCCTGGGTTGCACCCAACATGCATTTCTGCGCTCTCGCTAAAATTGTTGGAAAAACTTTGATTGTCGTAACGTAAGAAGCAGCCGTCTAGTATAATAGATGCAGAAGTTTTGCTGCATCCATAAGTGTCGGATATAATAGTGCTACGTGCAATTTCCACGCACTGTTTGCAATCGGAGGAATTTAAGTCTCCCCTGCATTGGGCAGCCCCATAAACCGTACTATCGCTATTCTGCCTCTCATCAACAGTAGTTGTATCGTATCTGATCGTAGAAACGTTTTCCACGAGTGAGTCCAAAACCTGGTTTAGGTTACTCTGGAAGGCGCTACCGTTCGTATATTCGCTATTCTCACAAAACTCCACAACGAAATTATTGTACTGATCAGAGGCTGTGAGGGGCGTAAGTATACAGACACTCACGATAAGGAGGCCGATATTGATGATTTGCTTTATGATTATCGCCATCTGCCGGGCATCAGCGCGACGCTTTGCCATATGCTAAATTAATGAGTGGTGTTGCTTCGGAAATGGCGATGGCAAATTCGAGTTACAGCATTCATTTGCAGTTTGGTCTTCGACAGCTCCTTCAGGGTCGTCTGGAAAGTTTTCTGATAAATTACTTAAATGTGAAGCGTTTTTTTTTAACGGAGGAAATCACGCTTTTTTTGGGGGGTTTGCATATATAGTCTTGCTTACCAGACATGTAGGACCAAATTTCCCAATTTCCATACTTGATAGTTGGAACACATTTTTATAGCTATTTAAATATCTAAATTCTTTTAAATAATTTATTTGAAAATTGATTCAAGTCCAATAAGAAATATTTTTAAAGATATAGTCTGAAATTAATAAATATAAATATATATATATATCGGCCTGGAGTATGCCGTAAAACTGCTTCTGCTTGGCTAAGAGCTCGTCTTCCTCGGACGTAAGGAAACAGGTTAACGGCCCAAGACCCAGAGGCATCTGGCAGGAGTGATGAGCCTGCTCCCTTACGGACCACCAGCGGGTTATTTCAGGTGGCGTGGTTTTCCTATCTAACTGTGATGAGTCAAACCGACATTCACGGATAGCAGCCAGAGATGGCTGTCCTCACTGTTGGTTTTGACACCTGAGTTGATAGGTTTTTCCACCTAGGTGAAGAAAAATAAATATATATATATATATATATATATATATATATATATATATATATAATTTATTTGAAAATTGATTCAAGTCCAATAAGAAATATTTTTAAAGATATAGTCTGAAATTAATAAATATAAATATAAATATATATATATATATATATAGATATAGATATAGATATAGATATAGATATATACTTCATGGTTCATGTTTATTGTATAGGGAATTTCATATATTCTTTTTATGATATTATTATCATGGTTCATGTTTATATATATAATTTTTTACCATTTAAATTATATTTTTAAATATTTAAAGAAATTTAATATTTTAAAAATATTTTACTCACAATTCCAAGAAATTTTGAATAAATTTCAAGATATTTTTACCAAAATCATAATTTTGTTTGGTGAATTATTTTATATAGTATATATGGTTAAAATGGGAATATTTTATTTTAGTTATTTTATATAATTTTATATACATATTTTACCATATAATATTTTTTTATGCTTTATATTATTTATATTTTAATTATACATATTGAAATATTTTATTTATGACTTACATTAATTTTTTGTAAATATTTTGTAAATATTTATAAAATTCCAAAAATCATACATCATCTCTTTACTGAATTTTTTTTTTCAATTACTTTTTCTCCCTGTACAAAATTATTATATTTTATATGAAAATTCTCTCTCTCTCTATATATATATATATATATTATACACTAAATTTTTAAAAATTTAAAAATTTGTGTGTATATATGAGATTTTATCTACTTATAAAACAAATTATGTCATTCAATATAAATATTAAAATATTATATATTTTTCCAAAAAAATTAATAATATTTATTAAAAAAATAGAGTGTAATATAATGTGTTATTTTTCATTGTTTAAATTGTATTTTTAAATGCTAAATAGAGTTACATCAAGCTTAAGAAAAATCTCATTAATTCAGTCTCAAAAGAGGTAGCAAACACTATCAAATTGAGTCCTTCCCTTAATCCTTTGTCTCATAAGTTCATTGAGAGCAATCCCCTAACCCCAAGGATTTATGGATTTCTGAAAGTTCATAATATTGGAGCTCCCAGGAGGCCAATTGTTAACACTATCGGTGGTCCCACCTATCTTCTCGGTAAGTGCTTACCACAAAAGCTTAAGCCTGTCATATGTCGCATTGACTCTTTTCTTAAAGACTCTGCCTCCTTTGTTCAAGAGTGGAAAGATATCAAGTTCGAACCTGGAGATTTGTTGGTTAGTTTTGAAGTCGTATCGTTATATACCAAAATCCCCATCCAGGAAGCCATTGACATCATCAACCACATCACTGACAAAGACATTGCCAAATTAGTCGAGCTATGCCTCACCTCGACCTTTTTCAGTTTCCAAGGTGAGTTCTATGAGAAAACTTGCGGTGTTGCGATGGGTTCCCCTCTCTCCCCTATCGTCGCTAACTTGTTTATGGAGGATTTTGAAACCGGGGCTTTACCCACTGCTAGATTTTGTCCTAAGAAGTGGAAAAGGTTCGTGGATGATACGTGTGTCATCTGGCCTCATGGGCGGGAGAAATTAGATATGTTTCTAGACCACCTTAATTCTCTTTCAAACTCCATCAAATTCACCATGGAAGTGGAGGAGAATGGTTCCCTTCCCTTCCTGGATATCCTCCTTTCTAGGATGGATGATGGTTCTGTGAGTCACCAAGTTTTTCGAAAGAAAACTCACATGGAACAATATCTCCATGCCAGCTCTAATCATTTTTCGGCTCAGAAACTTGGGGTGCTCAGTACTCTTGCTACTTGCACTCTAAGAATCTCTAATCTTAGCCACCTTGAACAAGAGAAATCTCATCTTCTTGAAGTTTTTAGAAGGAATGGGTATAGCAGATCACAATGCCTCAAGGCCTTTCACAAGGCGTGCAAGGTACCTAGAATCAAACATTTAGTGTTGATCCTATATCTAAGATTCACCTCCCTTATATCCAAGGAACCACGGATAAAAATTCCCATGTCCTTAGGAAGACTAATGTCGCTTCCTCTTTCAATCCTATCCATACCATTAGGAATTCGCTGGGATCTATCAAAGACCCTATTGATCCTAAATATATGAAGGACATCTACCTTGTTCCCTATTCCTGTGGTATCCCCTATATTGGGGAAACAGGTAGGTCTATTAAGTAGAGAATCCTTGAGCATGCTGCTGATATTCGACACAACCGATCGCGCTCATCAACCCTAGTTGAGCATGTAGAGAAAACAAATCACCATGTCTGTATTGAAGAGTGCAAGGTCATTGCTAGGGCAAATCACTTCCACCATATGAAATTGAGGGAAGCAATTGAGATTGAAAGACATGCCAAAAATCTTAATAGGGATGATGGGTGGAAACTAAGTACGAGCTGGACTCCGACGCTCCAGCTCTCACGTTTTGATTCCTCCCTCTCCTCTCCTTGGTTGTTTTTATCTTCTTCTCCTCTATTTTTTTTACGATTCATGAATTTTAAAATTTTTTTGAGGTGTTTCTCTTTCTTTTACTTTGTGTGGTTTCAATAGATCTAAGAACTATTTTTAATTTTATAATTAATTCTAACTAATAACCCCCTCCCCTTCTTTTCTTTTTATCTCTTTAACTTAGGTTTTCTTCCTTAATAATATATATTTTTATTACTAATAAGACCTTATTATTAAAGCATTGAAATATTAACATTTTGACTCAAAAGTATATTTAAAGACTATGATATAATGAATTAAAATGTTTAGTGATTAATAAGATATTTTAAAAGCAATTAATTATAAATAAATATATATTGTTTTAACAACTTAATTAATGTTTATAATCAATATAATATTCCTAATGGCTAGTTTTAAACTAATTTATAATATTTTAATATTTTATTTCTATCAGCTAGTTTATTTAATCATTTTATTATTTTACTTACCTAATTTAACTACTTTACTAATGGCTAGTTTTTGAGAGCATATTCTGGGCTATGATATATCCTTACTATTTATTCTTCACCTTGTCTTGAGGATGGATCACATTAGATGATTACCCAATTCATAATTATGTAATTAATCTAAAAGGCATCTATATACATTATGAATCATAAAAATCTTCGATCTAACATAATATATAAGGCCAAGTATAAATTTTAACCATATATATAATTGATATAAGCATAAATTAATTAACATAGTTTTTTATTGAAATCTCTTGTTAAAATATTTTTTAAAAATATTAAATTCTCTCAACTTAATAATTAAATTAAACATAATTTTATTCTTATATAATAATTTATATCTATTATTTAAATCATTTTTGACAAAATATAATTAAAAATACTAAAAAAACATAAACTTAAAATATAAATATTTAAATAACCAATAGCATGATTTATACATATCTCTTGTTAAAATATTTTTAAAAGTATAAAATTCTCTCAACTCAATAATTAAATTAAACATAATTTTATTCTGATGTAATAATTTATATCTGACAAAATATAATAAAAAAATTATTGAAAATATGAAGAACACAAAATCTTAGAATATAAATATTTAAATAACCAATAGCATGGTTTATGCATGCATGTTGCAAGAATGATCGATTCATGCTCTCTCCTCTCTTACGTCGACTAAATACTCCGCGCTGGAATATTGATGATCTCAGCCATGAGTATGCTTAAATCAAGGTTTTAAAAATGGATGCTCGTCCTACTTATGTATAATTAATTTTATAGGATATACTTCTTTATTGACTCCACCAGTACCGCTGTGTTAATATATCATATCGTTGTGGTAATACTTTATTAATTTTTAGAAAGGCATGATTTTGGTGATCTGTTTGTTTATTGATTGATTATTATATCTTTTTGGTTGAGTATTGATTATTATTAGTTTACTATTAATGAATAGTAGATGTAATGTTTAATTTTAAAAATTAAATTTAATATTATTGAAATATTTTTTTTTAAATATTTGATACGATAGTATTTTAAATGTTTTATTGTAATTCTTACAGAATGTCACGTGGGTAACTTTTTCGGAATTTTGTTTGCCATAATTTCTAGATACATTTGAAATATTTATGTTATGATTTTTAATATTTGTGTAGTAATTTTTCATTGTTATATTTTATAAAAAAATCACCCAAAATTAAAATCTTTGAAAATAGGCACATTCATGTTATAACATACTTACCATAGTTATCACTCACCATAATTTAGGCAAGTGTTTACATTAAAAAAAAGACATGAACAAGACCTAAATAAATATACTTACCAAGAGTTATTTTCCATCATTATTTATATGTTTTTCAACACTTTAATAAGTAGGAGAAAAAATGTAAATGTTCACACTTTGGTTACTACCCACCAAATTTTATACAAGTCATTTCCTCTTCTTAAGTGATTAATTTTTCCAGTTCATATATGAATTTTTTTGTGAAAGCAAAATATACACATGAGTGAGATAGACTAAACTACCCTGCAACATTTATTTTAATACAATTATTATTGATAATGTTAATACCATGTTAAAAATATAGTTTGCTATTTAATTTTAAATTCAATTAGCATTATGTCAAAATTTATAAGTTTAATTTTAAGACTATGATGATGAAAGTTAAGCCTTTGAAACTCTAATTGGTTTCTTTAACATTAGAAATGTAAATATTCCTTTAGAATCTTAATTGTATGCTTCAAAAACAATAAAAGAAGTATTTTAAGTTTATTATAGTTGAGAGGGCTTAAGATATTAGGAAGGTCACTACTATAATGGATATTTTGCATTTGAGTTTTATTTTAGGTGTGTAGGTGTCTTTCAATTTCAACTCTTTTCTCCAATATTTAATTTAGTTATGTAGCTTGTGAGAGTTAGTTCATATTTTTACAATGATTTTCTTCTTTGTGCTAATCACAATTGAAAAATATTTTTAATGATTTAGATTAAGGTCCACCACCTCTTTATAATACCTTAACTTCCTTTTACTTTTTATTATGGAAATATACTAATCATGTCCACATAGAAAAAAAAAAATCAAAAATCTTTTTAAATACAAACCTAAAAAGTTTATAAATTTTCAACTTTGTGGAAATTTTTCTTTTGATTTAATTAATTTTTTAATGATATTAGAATATTTTTAAATAGTGCAAAATTTTCTTATTAAATAACATGATTATTTATTTTTGTTAAACACATACATGGCAACAACAGAATATTAAAGATAAGCATGAGAGTATATCTGCTATTAACAAATGATATACATTTATAGTACATTCATATGACCTTTGGTTTCGTATTCGAAGGTCTCTTGGACTTCCTTAGACTAATCAACTTCCACACCAACCCTTTGAGGATTAGGTGTCCAACATTCCCCCCCTTAGTCCAAAGGGTTATGTATGAGTCCAAGAAGAGAGTTGTAATACAAAATGTGCAAAAATGCATGGCAACACTACATTGAATGTGCTCAATGAATTGTTGGTATAAGGGAGGTGGTTTAAGGATGACCACCAACACTGGAATGCTTGGTGTAGTTCCCAAAAATCTTCCAAGTCTGGCATGAAGCTCGGGCCTTCTGCTAGAGGAAGTGATCCTGATATTTTGAAGAGGTAAACATCCAACCATAAAAGGGAGGTCTCACCTCGCATAAAAGGGAGAACCTCAACCTTAAAAGGGAGGTCTCAACTTGTGATAGTTTAAGGATGACCAACAACTCTAGAATGCTTAATGCAATTCCTGGAACTCTTCCAAAACTGACAAGAAGATGAAGTCTTTTGCTAGAGAAAGTGTCTCCAATTCTTTGAAGATGGATCACTGACTGAAGGCATGCTCAGGGACATATTTGTCTCTGGCTGCATCTCTGAATCTGGTATGACAGGTTGTGTCTTAGGCTCGCTTGATGTGGCTTCAAAGCTTGTAGATGACCATCACTTCCCTCCCTGTCAGATACAAGGTGAGATAACGAAGAAAACTCAACTGCATGACTATTCAATACTCGAGAACAAATCATGATATGAATGAAATATCTTCTTCGTTGTTGAATCCCATTGCCAAGAAGTGATCCATCCAAGATGAATCTTTGTTCTTACAAGAGGTTTGTCTCTGAGGCATCTATTTGAAGAATCACTGGTTTTATGATAGTGCTTACATGGATGAAGATCAAAATAATGGTCTTTCATATGGCCAACTCGGTCACAGTGTTGGCATTTCACAATCTGTTGTTGTTGCTGTGGAAGAGGACTAGAATCTGGAACAGATGAAGTTGAATTGTCATGAAGGAATCCAACACTCTAAAACTAAATGGGCTTTGAGTAATATGGAATATGAAAGGAAACCTACTTATCATATCCAAGACATGTTCTGTGTTTGTTGCTGACAAGCTCTTCCCAAGGTCTAATGATGGGCTTGGGAAGTGCAAACCAAACTTCTGTTTGTGCATGAAATTCTGTTGCTTCATTGGGAAATGGATCTGAATCAACTGCAACATTATTGACTTCTTGTTTATGGGAGTTTATTTCATTGTTCTGAATAGAAACATGTTCATAATGATGACTCCATTGTTGTAATTTTGCTTGTTGTAGCTGAGATTCAAGCTACAAAAATTCAATCTTGTTTTGTGCATTTTGCAATGAAGTTCTAATGTCAACAAGAGAAACTTTTTTGATTCTTGCTTTATCATTGTTATGAAACCAACTCACAAAAATATAGAAAAGATAGATCAATGCCTTAGAAATAAGCCTCTTCGAGGGGGCAACCTCATGTACATTATACAAATGAACAATTCTTAGATGATACAAATGACATGACCTCCTTTCTATATATAGGAGTCTAAGGGGTCATAATATAATCAAAGCTGACATAACAATAATAATATAAGGGCACAATAATAACAATAGTGGGCTTTTATGGGGCACAATAACAACAATATAATAAGGGGGTTGTTCTAATAATAATAAGGGGTTACACTAGTAGTATAGGGGCCTAACATGCCCCTCTCCTTCAAAATATGTTGTCCTCAATGCTTGAGTAGTTCTTGATGCTTGTATAAAATTCTTGTCCTCCCATGTGGAATATTTAGTGGGTAAGTTCTTCCACTTAATGAGATACTCTGAAATTGATCGATTTCGTAGCTGTCGGGTTTTTGTTTCTATGACTGCTCCAGGTTCCAATATGATTTTTCCTTCCTCTTCAAGTTCTAGCAACATTGTTTGAATTGGGATATTCTGAAACTTTTGAATGAGTGGCCACACTTCTTTGTCCTTCTTCAATTCATCCATTGCTTCGTTTATCCAATCTGGTTGGATAATAGAAATATCACAAAACAATGCTTCCACATCCTCATCCTTTCTTGAGAGTGCATCTGCAACAAAAAATTTCTTTCGTTTTCTGTAGATGATGTCAAAGTCATAACCCAACATATTTGTGACCCATTTTTTATGTTCTTCTAAACATAATATTTGTTCTAAAAAGTATTTAAAACTATCATGATTCATTTTTACCTTGAAGTGTCTTCCCATTAGGTAAGGTCGTCGTTTCTTAAGTGCATGTAGTATTGCCAACATTTCCTTCTCATACATAGCTTGCTTGAGATGTAGCCGTAAAAATTCCCAATCACTTACATCAAAACTCTTTTCACTTCGATGTTGATACACCTATTGTTTCATTTGATGCTGCACCAAAGTGGCATTATCCTTTAAAAGTTGGAGAACTTGTTGTTGATGCTCAATGTGATCTTTCACTGCTTGAACCTTTTTCTTCTTGATATGTCCTTCTATCTTGAGAGTTTGAGGAGTGGTAATTTCTTCCAATGCTTTACAAGATATGGTCGGACTCATTTCTTGATGCTCGATGTGATTTTTCACTTCTTGAACATTTTTCTTCTTCATATGTCCTTCTATCTTTATAGTTTGAGGAGTGGTCATTCCGGCCAATGCATTACAAGATATGGTTGGATTCATTTCTTCTTTCTCGATGTGATATTTCACTTCTTGAACCTTTTTCTTCTTTATATGTCCTTCTATCTTGAGAGTTTGAGGAGTGGTAATTCTTGCCAATGCTTTACAAGATATGGTTAGATTCATTTCTTCTTTCTCTGGGGTTGGTTCTTGGTGTATATCCTCTTCTTTTGATGTTTCTTGATCCTTTTCTTCCTCTTCTTCATAATATAAGTAAAATAATTTCTTTTGAGAAAACATATGACCTTTAGTGTATTTGCTATCAAAATTGTAACAAAGTCATTTTTCTCTTTTTTCTTCTAATTGTTGTGGTGTAACCCTTGTAGGTTGTGGAACGCTTGGAGAAACAACACTTCCATCTTTATATTTGTGATGGGTAGACTTCCTTGTTGCCATAATTTTGCTTTCCACTTTGTAACAAAGCCCTTTTGCTATTTTTTCTTCCAATTGTTATGGTGTTGCTCTAAAGAAGGTGTTGCTCTTTGTATCCTTATAATGTGCTATAATTTCCTCCGTGAAAATTGACCACGTAACAAGTGGTTTACGAGAACAAAGCCCTTTATACCACAAAAATTGATCTTGTTCTAAATATGAAGATGCAATGCATACCTTTTGTAACAGTGGTACACCATGTAGATCAGACTATGCTCCATCTATAGTATCCAATTTACCGGATCCTTGCCATCAAACTTCCTCATCTCAATTTTCTTGATTTTATGAGCTCGATATTGAAACGACTATAACTTTGTACTTTCTGATCTTTAAGTTCTGAAATTTCTTCATGCGGTAGCTCTCTGAGTTCTCTTTCTTACCCCGCAAGTCTGATCAAAATTTGATTATCCAAGAAAGAGTTATGCCAAATCTCCCATGGTGACCTGATTATAGACTAGTTTTGTAGAGCGAACTTGTACGACATGCCACGTCTCACTGTTTCGACCTTAGTACCGGAAAATGATATGTAGAAAACTAGAGGCCGTCCTATTTCTGAAACTTTTTACGATATTTCAATCTGATGTTCAAAACAAAAGTCATGACAATTTTCCCCAGGTCACCTGTTTGGAATGTAATTCGGGAGTATGCAAAAACGCCAACTTCCTCAGATCATATCTCCGAAAATATAGCGATAAAAGCTCTGAAATTTGGACCCGAAGTTTAGAACTATTTTGGCAAAAATGGGTTTTTAGCTTTTTAAACGTCGTAGAAAAAAATTTATAGCGAAAATGGCACGATGACCTGTTTGGAGTAGTGAAACCCTAAAATCCAAAGCTTTGATACCAAATGTTATGAAACCAGCTCACAAAAAGATAGAAAAGATAGATCAACAACTTAGAAATAAGCCTCTTCAAGGGGGCAGCCTCCTTTACATTACACAAATGCACAATTCTTAGATGATACAAATGACAAGACATACTTTCTATATATATGAGTCTAAGGGGTCATAATATAATCAGATCCGACATAACAATAATAATGTAAGGGAAAAATAATAGCAATAGTGGGCTTCTATGGGGCACAATAATAACAATATGGGGACTACATGGGTACAACAATATAATAATGGGGTTGTACTAATAACAGTAAGGGGTTACACTAGTAGTATAGGGGCCTAACAATCATGATCAGAGGAATGTATCAGAGTTTTTAAGAACTCTAATACTTCACCAATTAGAGCTATTTTTCAAAAAATTAACCTCAAAAAATAGTAAAACAATGAGGACCTCAACGCACTCCAAACTCCAATACAATGCCAAGACAAAGAAGATCTCAATAGTCTCCAATCTCCAAATTAGTTCAAATATCCAAAACCCCACATGCTATAACTCTTTTGCTAAGCTAAACATGATGTCCATAAATAAGTAATTGCATCACACAAAATATTGGCTGCACCATCGTTGGAAGGAACGCAGAAATTCATTTGGTATGCATCCTCCTAGACCGCAAAACATCTATAAATAACAGAAGTGCCCAATGTTTTTGAACTTTAAAGTAAGGAAAGTAGATATCGAATCTCAGAATGACTAGGTGTATTTGCGAAAAAGCTAGACTCCAACTAGATATTTTCCAGTGGAGAAAGCTAGATTACTACTAACCAGAAGGCTAGAAATATCTATACACTTTAGATACGTGTATAGTGAAGGAGAAACACTCTATACTTCAGAGACTTGTATACTAAAGGATAAACACTAGAAGTTATTCTCTTTGATTAATAACACTTCCCTTCCCTTCCTCCATTGGAGGACATCACCTCCTTTACAGGATGAATGGATTCAATTGCAATGACTTATGTGATAGTATATATTCATTGCTCGCATGGACTATTCAAAGAGTTAGACAACTTTTTTCAAACAATACACAAAAGCCCCAAAATGGGAAAAATTGTATATATGAGAAATCTCTGAGCATCCTCGAGAAAGGCGTTGAATTGGTGAAAAAGTGTGGGAAAACCAGCCCTCTTAATATTTTTTGGAACGTCAGATATGCTTCTGAAATTCAGCAGCTGGAGAAGGAGATCCGTGACTTCATTCAATACGAGCTGCCTATCCAACTATCACTTGAGTTGAAGCATATCATATCAGAGTTAAAGAATCTTCACTATCTATTCAATGCAAACCCTACCATCTCTTCATTTAGGTCTTTGCATGATGGGTTGTACAGAGCTGTCAACATTTATCTGTAGGCACATCCTTGGCTGCACTAAGAACCATCATTCGAGTTTTGTTCTTTCAACAGTTAAACTTACAAACAGCCATGGGAAGATCCTTATGCCTTGAGGGGAGTGATAACATCATAACCAATTCTCATGCAAGCTTACCTACTCATGACGCTCAGGTTGATCCAGGCCATGTTTCATTTCATTTCCCCACAACACCATTAACAACATTATCCCATTTTTAAAATCGTATGAGGAATGAATTTGCACTAAACAGTTTTGATAATAAATCACAAACAAGTACCTTAGAAAGCAATGAAGGTTTACAATCAGCTACTGGACGTTGATGAAAATGAGGTGGTAGTCTGTAATTTGACTACTGGTTAACTTTGTAACCAAGCAATTGCGCTTAAATCAGGTTCTTTACGTGGATTTTCCCCCTAAGGGTCCTGCTTATCTGACCAATCATTGTCGGTCCCTCGTTGACTTCTCCTTTTATCAAGTGCTTCAATCCGTGCCATTGATCTCACTTCTTTAGATCCAATGGATATCGCGTCATCTGCTCACCAACTAACCCGAATGATCTCCACCGTCGATGTGACCCGTCCAATCAAACCGTCGTCACGCAATCTCACATGAAATATTTCATGACCGATATCAAGTTGAGAGCGGGGGAGAAAAGTGGTTTTCTTTTTACATCGTGTGATACGTGTCAACCCCTCAGGTTAATCGCGTAAATTGTAGAATACCATCTACAACTTTTAGGGCATGCAATATACTACTTACTGCCTATGAAGACTACTCCATTATTCTGCACATTTTCCACCCTTCTGTCGACACGTGCCTTGATGTGATCCATCCATTTCTTAACTTAATCTCCTGTGATAAGATCTTCATCACTCATCTTCCATTAACCCTGTCCATTGATCCGACTGATCCAATGGTTACTATGCACTGTCGCCTGATTCGCTAAACCTAGAGCTGGAAAGATTTCCATCCTCCAGCAAAGTATTAGTTCCGCATGTTCAGCTTCCTGGCCCACTTAAGGGTTTCGGTCTTGGCTTCGAGCTTCTTGGGAAGTCACCTGTGGACAAGAAAGTCGCAGTCCATAGATCCTCTAATGTGGTAGCAGGGGCAACGTTCATATAACTGGACAATGTATATACTAATATGATTCAAGGCAACCAAAGTCACTGTGTATAGTCATGGTGTACATGCCAACACAATTTCACTGATAATTTCACTAACATAGAGGAGGTATTATGGTGCGGAGTCAGGAGTATTAACTGTGAGGAAGGAGAGGCGTTAACCAAGAAACAGTCATGGTAATGCATTATTATGAACATGGTGATACCGCATGACAATCACTCCATGTCAAATAACACAATGTTCCTCCAAAATGTGGTCAACACATTACCATTCAATGCAAAATACCATTCAATGCAGAATATGTATCGAATATGTATGGCTACAATACATACTTACTTCACTCATGGCACTCACCACGGTCATCTCAGTCTTCCATGCAACACAGACTTTAAAGGTTGTTCAATTTTCTATCAAACACAGAGCATACTCCGTCCAACACCACGCTCTAGCAGGAAAGGTTTATGTGCATTCAATGGGCTCCAGCAGACCACATTTTCACTACAAACACTAGGCACAGGAAAGTGCGGGAGAGTTATCTTCATGGAATGAATCATCTCATGTTCAAAATGTAGAGAGGCCACAGGGCAGGAATACGCCTTGCTCTGATACCATGTTAAACACATACATGGCAACAATAGAATATTAAAGATAAGCATGAGAGTATATCTATTATTAACAAATGATATACATTTATAGTACATTCATATGACCTTTGGTTTCGTATTCCAAGGTCTCTTGGACTTCCTTAGACTATTCAGCTTCCACACCAACCCTTAGAGGATTAGGTGTCCAACATTTTTTTCTTACATATTGTTTTTCTATATAGTTAAATAGGTTACTATAATTCATTATAAGTATTTTATAGAATGTTATATTATTTAGGTTTTAAGTAACATTTTGTTAAATTTAAAAAGTATTAAAATATTGGGTGTTGTGTTATTTTTTTAATTGGTTTAGGCATCGTCTTTCATTATACATATTAAATATTTTCTTTATTTTATTAAAAGAACTTATATATGGACAATGTCACAATTAATAAAATTCTTAGAAAACTATCCAAATTTATATAAGCCATAAATTAGATGGTCTCCCTATTCCAAATATAATGTTGAATTAGCACTTTTCAATTGGGAGATTTCCTATTGATTACACAATTTCATTCAAACCTATGAATAAAATGTCTACCTCCATCTAAATTTGTGTATGCCTAGATCAAACCCTTAATTTACTGAATAAATGAGCACATGAATCTCATTGATCAATTTATTCATGGTTGGTTTTCAATTTATTAAGAGCACAAAAGTTGGGCAACATGCACTAGTTTTTTTCTTTTAGTGCCATCCTAACTAGGACTGAGTAGAGGCTATCACTAGAACATATCATGATGCCCTCCAATATTTCTTTAATAATATTTTCTTAAATTTCATTCTTTTGTGCCAAAATATGTTAACAAGGTTCCACATAAGGTAGTTGGCTACGTGAAATCAATGGCATACATTGATCATGATCAACATAAGAAGAAGATATGGGTTATTGAAAATACGTACTAAAATTTCTTTAAAACTAACAACAATTACGGTCAATTTCCTCTCAAGAGTGGTCCTTAACTTGGATGACATTAAATGGGAACCTATTTCCATATTAAACTTTTCTCAAAATATTTTCCATATTGTGAGCACTAATAATTTCCAAGGTGTTAGTCTTGAGACATTTGAAGTTTGTTTATGATTCTCCTTAATGAATTTCATGTATAACATTGAAATTTATTGTAAATAGACCTAATGTTTGTGACCATTATACTACAAAAACTACATCACATCCTCCCATTCCATAGCAAACATTTTTTTTTTTTTAGCAAATAGTCTCTTATTTGGATTTTCACTTTTTTAGAACTATCACCACATTTCATCATACCTCTATTAGCTACAATGGTTTTAAAATTATGCAGTATGAGGAAATAATAATGGCTTTTTAATGACTCAATAGTAAATACATTATGGGGGTTTCCATTGTTTATTAAGAATATTACCGTTTTATGTTTATGTAACAAACCAAATTGAAGATATGGGTAACTGAAATTCGTAATAAAGCATGAATAAAAATTTGGGGTTCCTCATAAGGAGGCTCCTAGGTTGTTTCTTCAAGAGGTGGTAGTACAATATTTATGAAATCTAAGAATTGGCATCACTTCCCCTAATATTCCTTGGTCATGCCAAATGGTTTGTATGTATAACAAAAAATGTTTCTTCTTATATATATTCCTTTTGACCCACTTTTGATCACAATGATAGAAAAGGTTAATATTATAACATTTATCTACTTCTACAAAGTCAACTAATGGAACCTCAAGGGTTGGAAAGCAAGTGGAGTGGTTGTAGGTACAAAGTATGGACATGTAACATACCCAACCACCAAGGTGACATTATGGAGGAGGGGTATCAAAATGTATTCTTCCTTTAATTATCTTAAACCTCATTTCTAAAGTTACTATCATCCTCTACTCATTGGGTTCTTTCAAATAACATAAGTTTTACAAAATTTCAAGCTCTAAGTGCAATTTTATGTCCCTTTGATGATTTTGTCAAATCATCTCCAATCAGTATCTATATAGTGGACAGATGGATAACATGTGGTAGTCCCTGCAAGTGTCTCCACCACACTTCACCACATCGTCAAATGCACGGTCAACATTTGGTGGTTTTCTGCCCGCGTGTTAGCATTGTCACACACCACCTCTATATGATGGGAACTTTGGATAACACATCACATCTAGATAAAGATTTTTCGTAAAGGATAAGTTTATAAAAGTTTTGGAAACAAATTCTAGATCTTGATTTTGTTTTTGAAAAGAGACACTAACAGATATGGAAACTAATAATATCTATATTCTCACCATTTAGAATGTATATATATATATATATATATATATATATATATATATATATATATATATATATATATATAGAGAGAGAGAGAGAGAGAGAGAGAGATGGAAAGGATCCTAGAACCCAATGGTACAACAACTAACAACTACAATATGAGTGTTTTCCACATCTATAATTTTTTTTATAAGAACACATTATAAAAAAAAAATTGGATTTTCTAACTTTTACTAAGTTTAGAAGCCATCCATACTAATATTATGGATTCCACATCATGTACCTAACTTAGCTTCCACATAAACTCCCAACAGATAGTTGAACCATGTTGACATGTTATGTCAACAAGCCACATCAGTATGCGAGGTCAACATGTCACATCCTCCATTGATTGTTTGAGCCATGTTAGCATGATACATCATCATGACATGTAAGTAGCCATGAAAAGATCCATGCTATCTATTCTTCTCGCATCTGAATCTAGGTTTCTCAAAATGGGCACTTGCCAAAAGCTTTACATTTCTAGATCTCTTAACCTCCAAATCCAAGTTTTGTTATTCAATGGAGACATCAACAAAGAAAGGGGACACTACCAAAACCTAGCAATGAAAAACATTTGGATTGTACTTGGAAACATGAAAAGTTAGATCAATTATAAACATTTATATTTGGTTAAAACATTATGTGATCCATTATGGTATTTTCACCACCAACCCATGTGATCTAGAGATCAGCTAAATAAATTAATTGATCCGGTTCTAGGAAAAACATTTAGTGATACTTTTTGAGAAATATTAATTTTTCATCTTAATTTGCTTCTAGGTAGGCCACCAACCATTGGGATGCATAACACCACTTGTGTTTTAATTAATAATAATAAATTTGATAGAACATCAACTAATGAAACCGTAATCCATGATATTAGTTGAAATTTATATCAAGAAACCATCGAGCCTCGAAATATCATAACTTAATAAACCATGGCCTTGGTATGGTCTAGTTGAATGATTTTCCATTAACAAAGTTTGATCCTTACTATATGTTGGCTCAGTTAAATAAGCACTTAATTTGGTTAACGAAGCACTAGGCCACCAATTTTATCACCAAATATTATTGCAACTAAACAATATTCTAACTAATGGACCATTAAGTTAAAATAACCCTCTTCAGCCAAGTCTCAAGTTTTTCAACTAGGAACAAGGTCAATAAGAAAGTAAAACTTATACATAGCAATGATATTCTTGGTCTAGATAACAAATAGACCGATTCACCACTAACTAAGCCACCATGCATCTAAACATATATCTAGGGAATTTATTTCCAGCTTTGTCATTGACTCCATAGGTCCAACACAAACCAAAAATTAAATCAAATGAATTTCATCTAGTTTTGTCTCCCATAATTAAGCCCATTTTGTAGTTAATACTAGGTCATGACCTGTGTTGGCTCATGTAAACAAAAGTTGGGTTTAAAACCTTTAATCCCAAAATTCTTCACTCAATCCTTAAAATTTCAAAATTTTATAAGCATCGATAATTATTTCCGTAGATTATATTTATTTGTTTACTCTGAATTTGATTTGGTTTATGATTACTCCAAATTTTCCCTAAATAAATGTGAGTGCTCCTAAATCGAAATGACACCCATTACACATGAAACCAATGTTGCATATAATGTTGTCGTTGATGACAAATAGTGTCACTTGTCAGGCCAGGAGTAACTCCACGAATGAATTATTGTTTTTGCATT
The DNA here is from genome assembly GCA_031772625.1 of Pinus tabuliformis. NCBI lineage: Eukaryota > Viridiplantae > Streptophyta > Pinopsida > Pinales > Pinaceae > Pinus > Pinus tabuliformis. The sequence goes on along the minus strand of CM062818.1, from coordinate 1,380,742,966 downwards.
AAGAGAAACCTTGGATATATACAAGGAGAAGGAGATTATTGACTTTCATCTCCCAACGTCTCTTCATCTTCTAATTTCTTTTAGTTTTATATTTACAATATGTACATAGATTTTCCTAATCCCAAATATTAAGTGTGCACATAATCCCCCCCCCCCCCCCCCCCCCCCAATATGAATGGATGTTGGTGAGTCCAAGAATCATTTTAAATATTTCAAACATTTCCTTTCCAAGTGCTTTGGTCAAGATGTTTATAATCTACTCATTTATGGAACAATGTCATAGGTCGATTCTCTTGCCCTCAACATGATGTTGAATAGGATGGTGTTTTTTATTGATCTCCTTCCTTCCATCATGGAATTTTAGGTTTTTGGCCAACTTTATTGCATAAATGTTTTCAATCAAGAGAGAAGTTGAATGCACTTGTTTTCACTGCAAATCTTCCATAATTTTCCTGAGCCACACAATTTCCTTCGTCACTTCAACTATTTCCACATATTGTGCCTTAGTTGTGGAATCTATTGGAGCTGATTATTTATATGGTCTCCATGAGATAGGTCTTGATGCAAGACTCATAACATAGATTAAACTAGATACTCTAGTTTCTTTATCTCCATCAAAATCTCAATCAGAGTATGCAATCAAGCTAAAGTCACCCACCTGTGTACACTTGAGTCCAAAGTCTTGAATTCCATTCAAGTACTTTAGAGCTCTTTTTGCAATAGACTAATGACTCTCACAAGGATTTTGTAAAAACCTAGAGAGGATTCCAACATCAAATGAAATGTCTGGTCTCGTAGTAGTCAGGTAGTTAAGACTTCCTATGAGTTTTCTATACTTTGTTGCATCATCAAATTCTTTTCATTCAATGGGTGTGAGCTTCAAGCTCTGTTCCATTAGAGTAGTCAAAAGATTTCAATCATTCATGCCAAATTTGTTCAATATATCTCCAATGTACTTCTTCTGAGAGAGGAATATAAACCTTGGATGTCTGGTTACTTCAATACAAAGATAGTAGTGAAAAAAGCCCAAATGTTTCATTTCAAAACCTTTCCTCGGTTCTTTCTTTATGAATGCAATGTAGTTCTCATTGATACATGTCATCATAAGATCATCTATATATACCACAAGATATATAATTGTTTTTCCAACTTTCTTAACAAAAAAAGTTGCATCATCAAGATGCTTCTTATACCAATCTCGCCATGCTTGCTTGAACCCATACAAGTATTTTTAGATCTTACATAATTTATGTTGTTGGCCCTTCACAAGAAATACTTATGGTTGGGACATAAAAACATTCTCTTTCATATCTCCATTCAAGAAAGTTATTCTTACATCCATTTGATGGACTTTCCAACCATTCTTAGCTACCAAGGAAAAGAGTATCTGAATGGTAGCCCATTTTGTTGAGGGGGAAAAGTCTCCTCATAATTGACCCTTTCCTTCTATTTAAAACCTTTTGCTACAAGCCTGACTTTATTCATGTCAAGTGAGACATATACTTTATACTTATTCTTGAAGACCCACTTGGAGCCTATTGGTTTCGTTACCAATGGAGGATCAACCAGCTTCCAAGTGTCATTCTTTATCAAAGCATCATATTCTATGCTCATCACTTTTTTCCATTTATCATGAGAAGCATTTTCTTTGAAGGAAGTTGGTTCAAAATGTGTGGACAAATTTAGCTCACAATCATACAAAACATCCATATCAATGGGTGAATCAAGATCATCTACATAACCTCCATTTTGTCTAACAGAGCTTCTTGTTTATTTCTTTCCAATCTAATTAGGACAAAAAATTTAAAATGTCTTTGTGAGCCATTTTGGACGACCTTTATGAGATGGCCCAGGCTTCTCAGTTAACTGAGATGGGGCTGAATCAAGATTTATCCTCCCAATTTTGTTAATCACATCACTCGAAGTGTCATCTTGATCAGTGGTTAGAGATTCATGTGTGGGAGAGAGTTCTTCAGAAAGCGGTTTGAAAAATTGATCTAGCATAGGGATCCACCCTCCAAGATGTGGAATATCATTATCAAATATTTGAAAATATTTTGCATGTCCAAATCTATCCAAGCCATAATTATATTACTCAATAACATTGTTAGTCTTGGAATATTCAAGAAATATCACATCTCTAGATATTATAAACTTCCTATTAAGTTCATCACAAAGACCTTATGCTTTAGAGGTAGTTGAGCTCCCCAATAAGGGACATTTGCAACAACTTGCACCGAGTTTGTTTCTTTTTTCCTTAGGTATGAAGGCATAACAGGTGGAACCAGAAACCCTAAGATGTCTTACCGATGGAATGTGGCAATACCACATTTCATAGGGAGTCTTGTTTTTTAGCGCATGAGATGGGCACCTATTCTTTATATACACAACATATAGAACTACATTAGACCAAAACATCAACTTAACATTCTTGAAAAACATCATTGAATGTACCATACTTAAGATTGTCTTGTTCATTCTTTCAGCTAGTCCATTTTGTTAGGTATTATGATGCACGATTCTTCGATGTTTGATCCCATGCTGGCAAAGATAGTCTTCAAATTCATTTTAAGTATATTCTTTTCCATTATCAGTACAAACAGATCTAATATGAGATTGTGCATCATTTTTAATCCATGCATGAAATTTGTTCAATGTTTCAAAATCTTTAGATTTATTCTTTAATAAATAAACCCAACATATTCTAGTGTAGTCATCAATAAATTTCATCATGTATTTATTACCATTTGCAAAAGGAACATGCAATGGGACACACAAATCAAAATGAATGATTTCAATCTTTCTATGTGCTTTGGAATGAGAATCATGAAATGATTGTTTATTGTGCTTTCCTAAGATACAAGCATCACATTGCCTAATTTTCCTAGGAATTGTAGGAAAACTAGTAACACCATTTTTCTTCAACAAATGAAGGTTGCCATAGTTCAAGTGACCAAAAATAGCATGCCATAAAAGACCTGATGGAAGTGTACCTTCATCATAGTGAGAACTTTATGAAACATTATGTGCACGAGCAAAGGTTCCTTGCAGCTTCATAAGTATTTCTTGTTATATCCCAATTATGACAAGTGAGATGTCCGATGCTTTTCTGACCTCAACCTTGCCATCAAATAAATGAATGGAGTGTCCTGTAGAAAGTCTGTGATAGGTTAACACGATAATGTGATATAAATCAAAGCAGAATACTATAACATACTTCTACTATCAATTTGCGGAAGCTTAAAGATCAAGTTGAAAAATATAACCAGAAGAAGAAGAATCAATGGCAGAATACACATGAAAATACTTTGGGGAAAAGCTCAGATAAAAACCTCACACTATTGTATTATCATACATGGTGGAAATACATAGGAATTATACAAAGCCTTATCTCTCACAGCTAGCCAGCTCTTAGTACAATCCTCACAGATGCTCACAGGAAATATTGGCTTCTCTTCAGCCTTCCTCTCTAACCTCCAAGCTCATATTTCCTTGCTATGTTCCTTGTGGATGATTAGCCTATTACCAAGTGGAAAAGCAAGCCTTCAAAACTGCGCAATCCTCAAGGATGAATCTTTGACTACATGCATGTGTTTTCTCCATGAGAAAACACTTGCAACTGATAGTACAATGTCCTTGAACATTAATCTCAACTGGGTCTTTCTCAGAATAGACATGCATGAGTTTCTGATGAGGGAATCTTTAGTTAACTAGAGTAGAATTAGTTGAGTGCATTAATGCATCAACTAACTGTTAACTCACTATTAGTTCCTCAAATAGTTTGGAACTAATTTAACTGGACTTAACTCAGTAAACTGAGTTAAATAATTACAACTCAAATATACTCAATCTTATCTCCTTAATTTAAGGGATAACTATTGCATGACTAACTATTGCATGACTTCAGAAAGACTTCTAACTTGAATTTCTCCAACTAATTAATTTAAAATCAATTAATTAATTATTTCCTAGCAACTGTTAAGACTAAATTCGATTTTAATTCACAATTTAATTCAAGGACAAATTAAATTGGAATATTCTTGTTGCCATATTTCACCATGTCCTTGCTGGTGGATGTGGACCAAAGACAACAAGTTTATCCTACACTCTAATAGGTATAGAACATCATGTAGAAGAAAGTATTGAAGACCAGGAAGTTTGAGCCTGATGGTTCCATTTCCAGGTGGTTTGAGCTTTGATTTATCTGCAAGGTATACCACTCCATCAACATTGTCAGTGAAGTCTTCAAAGTATTTCCTTCTCCATTTTATTTCTCATTCTCTTTCCAATTCATCGAATAATCGAAAAAATTCTTTGATTTTACTTACCACAATAGGAATAGATTCTTTTAACATACATGTAAAAACAATACACTCAACTATGAAAATTCTAATTAAATAAATGCAACCACTAAAGAGGAAATAATTAGAAATATTCTGCAAAGAAATGAGGCATAGTCGATATATATTGATTAATGAAATGGGTTTCTTAGCATCGAGATTGTTCATGGAGATATATTCTCAATTAGGAGAAGCATTTCCAGAGAATAAAACTTAGCCTTTTGATGGTAGATCTATCCTTCTTGTGGGTTTCCTTTGTCAACTAACTCTTATAGGAGATAAGCCTTTGTATATAGGTAATACAGTAGGGAAAGTTTTGTGGAAAAAATTCAACATTGTTGTCACTCTAAATACAACTTTCTACCAACAAGAAAATAATGACAAAAAATATAGTTTTTGTAGAGTGTTGACTAACATAACAAATGCAGAACATGTTCTTTATGATTGTGAGTTTCCTATTTCACTGGCTTATTTGAGTTTTTCCCCCTATAGAAAGAGGTTTATTTAATTTAGCGGTTCAGATGTTTCCAACAAATAATTTGGTCACCCTCAATAATAGGCATATGGTAAAATCCTTAAATCCTCCAATTGCTCGATGCATTGTTGAGCATTCAAGACATACAAAATTTTTGGTGTGGATAATTATCAATTAGACCATGAAGTTTTGTTATTCCTAGTCATTGTGTCATGTTGACACATAACTTGTGACTTGAAGTTGGCTTAGTCAATGATGTACTTGGTTATGTGAATGATATATTGTATACGCCTATGTCTAAGCCACCTCAACTTTCAATTTTCACAACTATTCTTTTTGATAAGTATGTTGGTGTTCCATTCCACACAAGCAATCCCAGCATTATTCCAATAATACTAGTGAGAAGAGGAAATTGAAAACATACTCCTTTTAAAATGGCATAGGCCCTTATTGTCCACAAGTCAAGAGGTTTAATTTAGAACAAACAACAATTCAATATAAATATTAAAATATGTTATTTTAATATTTAACAATATGTTATTTTACTACATTTGATCTGTAAGGTCCCTCAGACGACAATTTTATTCCAACATGAGAATAACTAATTCGCTTTTTATATAATTCACACAATAATCATACCCGTTATCATCATTTTATTTCTTTCTCTTTTTTTTTAAATTTTCAAGGAAATTTTCTTTACCATATTCCCATGATGGCTCACAACCAATGATCTTCCCTTTAGGCACCATCATAATTTCATGATATCAATAAACCACAACCAAACATTACCAATTACGTTAACTCACCACTTTCATAGGAGATATGATCTTCATCCCTTGTTTAAGTGGACTTGGTTCATATACACATTAATTATTCGTCAGTTGTTTTAATTCAACTGGCTTTCTTCATCTTATTATTTTCCTTATGATCTTTTCCAAGTACACCATCAAGGCCAGAGGCACAAGGTAATATTAAAAGAAATCACTATGATTATTCAAGGGCATAATCTGCTATAGTATGAGCATAATTTAAATGTACAAAAGATAGCCAGATATTTACATCACCAATATTACAGTAGTAATTCTCTGGCACACCTCAGTCGTGAGTTTCTCTCAACTCTCTTCCTTAGTTTTACATTCCCTTGTATTCAAAACATTAGTGGTTACGGTGTCTAGAGATTACATAAGAGCCTTTTCCCCTTGCATCATGATGAACTAGTACTTCTTAGTGGAATCCTAAACATGTAATGAAGAGTTCCTATAATTCATAATTAACTTGCATACCATGCATTTATCATTGTTTATCTCAGGGTTTCTAATGCCTCCATAACACGCATTGAAATATCTTTTTGGTTCTTCTGGAATCATGAGAATGACACTAGTGTATATAACTCTTATAAGACATGTTTAATCTACAACATTTCTATGTTAAATTCTCTGCCAAAAATAACTTTTAACATAAGCCCATCATTTGGATTGCAGACAACATCTTCTCTTCATGCTTTGGAGTTACGTTGTAATCCAACAACCAACGTTTTCACTCAACCATATTTTATGGATATAATTATTGATATATACATAAACTAATGACTACAATGTTGCTTCTTTCATGGGCTCAACAAAACCTTGTGTAGTGCACGTAAATTGTTGCTTGGATCTCTCGCTGGATAAACTTTCCAATTATGTAGGTTTCCAAATTGCATTCTTTTGATCTTACCATTTTAATTGATTTTTCAACAAACCATGATCTTTCTGCAATTGCAAGTTTGTTGCATGTGAATTCCTCTCGGTGCAAGTAGTTGGACTCCCTTCTACGGGATTTATAGGTTCCCCTTCTAACTCATTTCCTTATGTCACTGGTCCTATCGGCCATCAAACCCTATTAGGGTTTTCAGCCAAGCTTGTTGTGTAAGCAGCAACTCCTATTCTCTGGATAGGAATTAATAGGACTAGGGCCAAGATCATTTTGTCTTTTTTTTCATGGAGTTCATAGTCCTTAGCGTACGGTTGTTAGATTGTGACCCTCAAGTAATTATTTCCATTCTCTAATTACGATCTTGCGACATTATAAAAATAATGGCTTCATAAAATCATATATATAAATATTGTTGGCCACTGGTCAAAATCCCTCTGTCGACAAAATGGTTTTATTTAAGTCCTTGGATTCAAAGTACTATGTTAATGTTGTCTATTATTAGTCCCTGCCCTCCAGGCATGGACTATAGTAATCGTTCGCGACGGATATAGCATTAGTTGACCTGCTATGAGTCCCCGGTCATCAGCAATTAACCAAAGTTTTATTCCCGACCCTGCTTTTTCATCTTATTTGGCCTCTTTCCAAAAAACCGAAGCTAAACGGCAAAAACCAAAGCTGATCTGAGGCGAAAAGCACAGGTTATATTTTTTTTTGTCCGATATTTTCAAATTGTCAGTCCCTGCAACCTAAACTAATGTTAGCATTACTGGACAACATTAAATGTTATCTCATACATTGTTTAAACCATATAACTTCGCTATGGCTGGTATTTGCATGTTGCCGACTCGTCGCTAGCTGCCTTTACCACATCATATCTGCATGTTGACCACTTGGCGGAACACCGATCAGAGGCATGTGAATCAAACACAATCGGATCAAACACAACTTTGATCCAGGACCAGGTATGCATACCTGAACTTTGAAGCAGCAGCGAGCCTGGGAGTTTTAGCTGAACAGGAGCCTCGTCCATTCTCCATTCTCCTACCTGCGATACCAGTAAGTCCATTCAGCGAATTTTATTTTCTAGGTATAGGAAAATTATATACAAATCATTACCCATTCAGCCTAATTTCTATATTTTTCACTTTTGATATGAAATCCAGTTCTCTATTTACAAAATTTGCTTGTATTTTTTATTTTTATTCAGTGCTTTAGACTATTTCTAACAAATAACTTAATTGTCAATCTTCAAATTTACAAATTATAGATTCATATTTTGTCCATTTGAATTTCAGAACTCTACGATCAAAATTCGCTTGAATTTACAATTTAATTAAACTAGGCCAAACGAGATAACTCTAACTAGGTAATTGTGTTACATACAAGGCACTGGCATTTGTTCCTGCAGCCGGGTGTTCAATCTTCTTTGTGCAGTGACAGGCGCCCGTGCAGCCACTGTTTGCAGGGACGCTTCCGGAGGTTTCTCCTCCATATTTCACTTCGCTGCCAGGCTTTCTCTGATCCTGTAAAAAGAACAGGGCAAATGCTTATAACAGACCTGCTCAAATACACCTTACAACAACAGCTTAAATAAGTCGGGACTAACTAAATTTGCACAGTTCCAACAAATTCTCGTTGCTGCACCTGCCATGAATCCAACAAGCGTTGCCCGTGACAGAAAGTCGATTATAAATCCCAGCCTGTTGCGACACATGAATCATTCATGTCAATAAACCCATTTATCTTATCATAGAATCCAGCCATATCAATTAGAGAATCTCCTACCTGAGAATCCCTAAATAAGCCTGGAAAACACCAGCAAAGAAAGTTGCAGTGAATGCAAGTTGCAAGTACAACACATGCTCTCTGGTTGGAGAAACCTCCTCTCTGAGCATGGCTCCGAGAAGCAGAGAAGCAATAGACACGGGCCCAAATGCAAGATCCCTGGAGCTACCAAGTGCCGAATAGATTAAGGGTGGAACGAAGCTTGAATCTGCCCCAAAATGAGAGAATTATGTGAGAAAGAAATATTTTTTAACAAATTATTCATCATAGTTCAAGGTTCACAGGCTGGAACACTCACAGAGCCCGATGATGGGTGACAAGCTAGCTAGCTTGGCATAACTGCTGCCCTGAAACATCCAGGTCATGCGTCATCAGCCATAACTTTCAATTTGAAAAACACAAACATTTAATGATCTGTTAATCGCTGCCTAACGTACCAGACCAGAATAGGTTGCTTACAGCGACGGCGATAATGGCAATGTGGCCGACAACTTACAGCAAAGGCGATATGGCAACGCGAAGGCGATAAAGCCGGTTTGACATGTTACACTATCTGTGCATGCACCCAATGATTTATGTGCACAGGTCTTATGCTGTAGAAAAACATGATAATTTGACACGCGTCGGGTATTCTGCATATTTCTTCGCCACGAGACGATTTACCAAGCTCGTTTCTTGGCCTTCGATAATATCTTAGATCAGTTGCCAATTTGCATTATACTTAAAGTTTCGACCCAAAACTTGGTTCTTTGATTTCATTAAATTGTAGCTATCGAGATTGGGGCACTAATAAGTACGTGCACAGCAGGAACACCTTTACAGTGGGTTCGGCTGGCCAACCAGCGCCACTCGGGCTAGTCACTCCCACCTTCCTTTCAGTGACGCACGTTAATTTATTTATTTTATTAGTGGCTTTAATATTTTAGTCACTCCGTCCTCTCGCTGAAATATGTTACGTTATTTATTTTATTGATAGCCAACTTCATGGAGGTTTCGACGCGTACATCCAACTGGTTCTCAAAGACTTGTTTTTCAAATAACGCTCTCTCTCTTTAATGTTGCAACGGTTCACTGATGACTGTGAAAGGTCATCTTAGATCACGAAAGTGCAGAGCATATAACGAAAAGATTACGGTTCAGGTTTGAAATAATTGATTATTCGTTACGAATTGTACTTAATTGAACAAACTATAATCACATGGGATGACAGCTATTATTTAAGGTGTATATGATATTATTTTAAGAATTTTCATCACTAATGTATTAACCTCTCAGTCCAATTATTCGAATCATGGTTCACTTACAATTTAATTGAATTGGCATGATGCTCTAATTGTGCCGAAATGCTGTGGTTACTATAATATATTTGATTTAGAAATTGTTGTGCTGCAGATACTGTCTTCCGTCCTTGGTCAAAACAGGATTTGTTGCTGAGGTTTGCAGATTTGATTAACAGAATTTGGTATCTCCACAGGTAGTTGTTAAACAGCTCCCAGCACCCCCACCATCTTCTCACCTCTCGGTCCACTTCGACTTCTCCGCTGTCACTGGCTTGGACGAATTAGGTCACCTTCACTTACTTGGTCTAATTAGTCCCATCCGGAGCTTGATAGGGGGAATTTATAAACACTTCGCAAAATAATTGTTGGTCTATTAGAATTTGCAAACGATATTTAACATAAATTGACATCGAAAGAAGAACTTAGAAGATAGTGATACCTCAAATTTTCGAGAGAAAATTCACACAGTAGTTATAATATTGTTATAATATTGGAACTATATGCAACCACCAGTTGATTTTCCTTCAATTTTCTTTTGCCACATGTTAAGGAGGTTATTCACATTTTATGCATATGTATAATTATCACTTCGTAATACCTAAGTTCTTTTCAGTGTTTTCTTTGTATACCTCCATTAGTTGACACTCATTCAGTCACATATTTTATTGCTTAATTATTAATAGAATGTATGCTTTAATGATGTGAGACCTTGAAAATACTATTCCACTTTATAAATTTAAAAAGAATCTGAATAAACATCAATTTAATTCCCTAGTAAGTGATTCTTAGATTCGTTCATACAATTTCGTTGTGGTTCCCAAAATTATTGTAGTTTTGTTCTTATGTTAATAATTCCTTCCTTGTTACGGAGATAGCCCTCTTATTGAGATTATGAAATTTCCTTTTGGGACAGGTGCTATTCCTTAATATTTTCATTCTTAATTGTATTAAGAAAACAATACTTTTTTTTTAATTTGAAGGAACTTGCTAATAGCATATTACTTTTCTCTGTCTCCATGGCTGGGATACTAATTTATAAATTTATAATATTTTTTTTTAATTTGAAGGAACTTGCTAATAGCATATTACTTTTCTTTGTCTCCATGGCTGGGATACTAATTTATAAATTTATAATTCTGTCTCTCAGAGAATTATGATTTATTGTAAAGTTATTATCTATTTTTTTTATAATTTTATTGTATAAGTATTGTAATAGTCTCTTCTTACAAGGAATTAGGGAGATTTCTCTTAGGATGCTATTAACTCAGTTTGGTTTAAGAAGTAACCCAAACTTCTTCTAAGAATATTGGTTCAATCTTGTTCACTATTAACATTTGTCTACCATTGTTATTATTTCTCTGGATTCTTGCAAAGTGTAGTCCCATTCAAGAGCCCACACTCTTTATATACATATGGTAGCTTCAACAAGCTTCTAAACATATTAAGTTAAATTCCAATTATGAGCCTATCGTTATTATTTCTTTGGATTCTTGCATAGTGTAGTCCCATTCGAAAGCCCACACTCTTTATATAGATATGGTAGCTTCAACAAGCTTCTAAGCATATTAAGTTAAATTCCAATTCTGAGCAGCATAATCATAATTTACATTTGGACACATAAGACAGTTATCAATCTTTTAAACAAACAACAAATTTCTTCTTTAAAAACATTATCTAACAGAAATAGCATATTTTCATCAATCCTCATATATTCCTACTCCTAGCCAGCAAGAAATTTCAAGGAAGTAGTTAAGAAAGAGTTAATTTGTAGAACGATTCTACCAACATTGGATTGCCAAATGAAATCACTAGGGAAGGGAGAATTCTCCTCCCAACCTCTGAGGACGATATCCCATCAGAGCTCCACCGAGCCAATTTTTCTTCAGCCTTTCTTGGAAAGAGAGCTCCCCCGAGCCAATTTCTCTTCATTCTTTCTTGGAAACAGACCACACAGGTCTGCACAAAAATTCCACTAACCCTAAGCAGCGCAAAAATTTCTTGCTCAGAACTTTTAGTGACTCACAAGTCTGTATGGAAATTCCACTGGCCACAACCAGCTCAAGAATTTGTCTATGAGAGTGTCTTGCCTTACCTCAACAATGTCATGTCTGAGGTAATGAGTTCTCTTCTCCTCTTTCATGATTTCTTCATATTCCTCTCTATCTTCTTAGATCTATTTTCCCAAGTGAGATATTTATTTCTAGAGACAAGAGTAACTATTCATTAACATCAAAAATCCTCATTTAGCATTTACCATCTTTCAAGAATTCCATGGATAACCATAATTAATCTTGTTAATTCAATTAAAATAAAATAAATATTCATATCTAACATTATATCAAGTCTGATATTAACCCACTTTTAATAAAAATAAATTAAAATATTTATTATTCACTAAATAGTGTCACATTTGAAATGTTTTTTTTCATAAATTTAACTTTATAAAATTTTATTATATAATCTATATTCCCTCATAAAATTGCTTAAAATGGTTTTAGATTTGAAAATCTGACTACCAAACCAATGTTTCTCTTTCTAAAACTGCTTTACCTGAAAATTAAATAATAGGTCAAAGGCATTGGCGCTCTTAAAAAAAACTATTGAAATGAATGTAAAATACAAACAAATTTATCTTTAAAATTTGAATGACTAAACAATATTTCATCTTAAACAATTAAGGGCATTAGTGATTTAAAAGGAGGGAAATGAATGTAAAACACACAAAATTATCTTTAAGAAAAAAACAGGAGCAACAATAAAAAGGATAAATAATTAAGGGCTTTTCCGTTTAAAAATGGATTGAAATCAACGTAAATTACAAACACATTTATCTTTCAAAATTAAACGACTAAACAGTATTTCACAGTAAACAGTATTTTATCTTATGGATATCAGGATGAACTAATTACAATAGGGCCGGATAAATTAAATATTTTAATTTAAAGCAATACTCCATATTTGTCTTCCAACTAAACAATTTCTTGATTGATCTCTGATCTGTAAATTACCCCTTCAGTTGTATAATTGTCAGACAAATACCGAAAATCAAACCCCTTCACTAAGAGAATCATATTCTATGAGAGCTTGTTAAACTAATAGAAAATTAAAATTAAAAAAATAATTTTTAATGCAGGAGAAAATAGAAATATAAAGTATTTTTTAGAAATTTTGTTTAAAATTACAAAACCACTTTAATAACCTGAAAACCTTTATAAAAAAAAAAAAAAAAAAAAAACTTTAAAATAACAATACTATATGAGAATCATATTCTATAAGAGCTTGTTAAACTAACAGAAAATTAAAATTAAAAAAATAATTTTTAATGTAGGAGAAAATAGAAATATTAAGTATTTTTTTAGAAATTTTGTTTAAAATTACAAAAGCACTTTAATAAACTGAAAACCTTAAAATAACAATACTATATATATCATGATGAGAGATGACACGTTTCTATTCATTTAGGCCCAGTTATATTATTATAAAATATTATATTCAATGGTATGGTACAAAGTTCATCCAATGTAAAATTTGTTAAAGAAAAAATAATAATTATTTTTTTATAAAATAAGTTATTAATTAAGTTAATAAGTGTGTTTAATTTGGAATAACGTTTTTATGTCTATATTATTATAAAATATTATATTTAATGGTAAGGTACAAAGTTCATCCAATGCAAAATTTGTTAAAGAAAAATTAACAATTATTTTTTATAAAATAAGTTATTAATTATGTTAATAAGTGTGTTTAATTTGGAATAATGTTTTTAGAAGTTTGATTAAATTATCAAAAATTATTAGATCGGATGGTAATAAGTTAATTTTCACCGAATATTTTAGAATATTTATAGTAGTATACAATAATTAAAAGTTAGGATTTATCTTCAAAGTAATTATGTCTTTTTTATCATTTTACTTAAATTGATTAATTTAAAAAAATGTTATATGATGTGTCATATGAATTAAGTTACTATTTTTTAGACATGTGGTATTGATTTGCCATGGTCTGCGATGATCTAAACCATGATATTGTAACAAAAGATAAGTACAAATTAAAAATCTCCATATTAAAATGAGAACACATCTCTATAGTTAAAAATATTGTTTCATATTTTTATTATATATATATGAATTTATTTTATAATTAATAATAATATTATAAAATAAAATAAAATTTAATTAATTTATAAAAAAATTTGAAATTTAATAAAATTAGATAATTAAATATATATGACCATTTAATTTATATTGACAAATCAGAAACATCTTTTTAAATAAAAAAAATTTCTCAGAGAGAAAATTTGAGATTCAACTATCGAAAATAAAAAAACCTTTAATTTGCAATGACTACTTAATAGTTTTTCTGATTCAACTATCGAAAAGAAAAAAACCTTTAATTTGCAAGGACTACTTAATAGTTTTTCATGTAAATTAAGTCTTAGTAATTATTCTTGTAAATTAAGTTTTAATTAAGATATGTTTGATTGAAATTTTTCTATTTATTTTCCCATCTCATTCTCAAATGCGATGGCTAATTAAGAACTTTTTCGATAGAGTATTTTTTGTCAATTATGTTTTAATTAAGATTTGTTGGAGTAATTCAGTTTTTTTTGTATTTCTTTGAATGACCGTTCAGGTAGCTTTAATTATGATTTTTCAAATATTTTTTTGTTTTATTATTATGGAATGTATAAATATTTTTGTATATAAACTTATTTTAAACTCAATAGTATCAATATTTAAGAATGTTATATTTGAAATAGTTTTTATGATAAATTTAAATTTATAATATTTTATTATAAATTTAAATATGTCAACTGCTTTACCTTAAAATTAAATATGTCAAAAAGCAACGATTAAAATGGATAAAAAGATAAATAATTAAGGGAATTTGCGCTTTAAATTCAGATGAATATAAAATACAAACATATTTATTTATAAAATTTGAATCACTAAACAGTATTTCAACTTAGGATAAAAAGATAAATAATTAAGAGCATTTGCGCTTTAGAAAGACGGAAATGAATATAATAAAAACAAATTTATATTTAAAATTTGAATGATTAAACAGTAGTTCATCTTGTAGATTCTTATAATTAAACCCAAAAATTAAGAAGTAGCGACGATTAAAAAGTATAAATAATTAAGGGCGTTTCCGCTTTAAAAATGGATTGAAATACAAAACATATTTATCTTTTAATTAAATGAGTAAACAGTATTTCCTGTTATCAATATCAGGATGAATTAACTGAGCAGGCTGTATTTTAATTTTAAGCCACACTCCAAATTCGTCCTCTAACTAAACAATTTCCAGATTTATCTCTGATCGTTAAATTAACCCTGTTTAGTATAATAAGTGAGGAGCTACAATGATAAGGTAAGATAATACAATGCGAAAATACGTAGGCGGATTTTCACGTTGGCTCTACCTTCCCTGGTGAATATCGACAGCTGCAGAATCGACATCGGAGTACGTCGAGGAAGAAGTTGCTGTACCCCCTGGTGTTTTGTCAGAAGCAGGTGCGCCCACAATATCCAGATCAATGAAAGAGACAGGTGCGCCCACCCGATCCAGATCAATGAAAGCAGGGGTTGCGGGCGAAGGAAGATATTCTCTCTCGCTCGTGAGCATCGACACCACCCGAGACATAGAAGGCCTCAGCGACGCAGCTGCTTGAGTGCACAGAAGACCAATCTTAATCACTCTAATCCCTTCCTCGCACGAATAGCTACCCTCGAACGTAGAATCCATAATTTCTAAAGCTCTCTCTGCGTTATACAATCTCCATGCCTGCTAATTCACCATTGTCAACAAAACATAGAGCTTTAGTTAGAAAGGATTCATACTTCTATGGACATGTCTGAAAATATCATCTACTTCAAAGATGAGATCCACATTAGCCCTACTCGTTCGATGAGAAATTCCCTGTCTTGAGGCAAACTCTGATTCTTTCTTCCGCTGATAATTTCAAGTAGAAGCACTCCGAAGCTGAATACATCTGCTTTCTCTGTTAGCTGTCCGCGGTACGCGTACTCAGGCGACATGTAACCGCTGTACAATAGTGTGTACAATGAAATTTCCATATCTTAACCTATGAAAATTATATGAACAATACTGGAGATAGAATACTTACAAAGTTCCTGCAACTCTAGTGCTGACATGGGTTTTATCGTCATCAAAAAGCTTGGCTAAGCCAAAGTCTGTTATTTTGGGTTTGTGTTGATAATCAAGTAAAATATTACTTGCTTTAATATCTCTATGAATAATCCGAATGTCAGATTCTTCGTGAAGATAAGCCAGTCCACGCGCAGTTCCAACTATGATTTCATACCTCTGTCTCCAATTGAGTAAATGGCGTTTTTTTACATCTACAAAACATAGACTAAAAACATTAGCAAGCTACAAACACAATCCCAATATTCGAAGGAATCAGGATCTGTGCAGCCATTAAAGAGGGATAAGCTACCGAATATCATATTGTCGAGGCTACCGTTCTGGAGGTACTCGTAAACTAGTAGCCTTTCTGAATTTATCACTGAGCAACCAAGCAGTTTCACTAGGTTCCTGTGTTGAATACGACTTATCAAATTTATTTCATTCAGAAATTCCACATCTCCTTGACTTGAACCTATTTTCAACCGTTTCACTGCGACCTGTCTGCCATCTGGTAGACCCCCCTGCCGATCAGTAAACATTATAGCACGTCAAAAACATTTCTGTGGTTTTTCGATTAACAATGTGATCTCCTTTAAAATGAGTTAAATTGGATTTATAACCAAACGCTAACCTTATATACGGACCCAAAGCCTCCTTCGCCGAGTTTTTTCTCCGCGTTAAAATTAGATGTAGCCTTTCTCAAAGTATCGTATTTGAAAATAAGCTCCGGATTCGCTGTACTCATCGACAAGCTGATTTCTCCTTTGTCGCCTGCGAAAATAATTGCAGAGCGTTTAATTAAGTTGCGGTAAAGAAGTGGGAGAGAAGTTCATAGTATAGAAGCTAGTAGTTAGCTACTTCAAGACCTCCAGTTCGAGAAAGAGATTCCAGGTGTTCCCGAAGAGAGGAAGATTTCCATCTGCAAAGAGATGTGGCTGCAATCAATCCAGCAATAGCGGCTACTACACCGAGGGTTATCCGAAGCGCGTTAGGTCTTCTTGCTTCTGTATATTTGCACAAGAATTCTCACACAATTGGCATTGTTTTATCTCACGAAAATAAAATCTTCATATAACCGCCACCATATTCTTGATAATAATTATAAACTATATGTTATTATCTGTGCTTTATTTCACAAAAATGAAATCTTTACAAAATTGCCACTATATTCCTGATAATTATAGACTATGTAAAAGAAGATACCGGATTTTGGAGGGGTTTCTTGTGGAGTCGGCGATGGGGACTGCGACTGCGAGAGTATCAAAGTGTTGAAAAATGGATAAAGCTCGGAACGCAAATAGCAGTTCACAGACGCGAATTGTGACCCAAGAGCTCCAGCTGTGCAATTGTAGTATATTTGGGACAACGCAAACTGTAGGCACGCCTCGCACTCTTCCGTGGACAGATCTGCCCAACACTGCGCTAAGGTGTAGATATGATATGTGGAATTATAAGGTGGAACGGTTTGCTCTGCAGCAAAAAGTTTGGGACTCTTCGCAGCTTTATAGAGAATATTTAGGAGCAGGGCCCTAATAGTGATTGTGAACTCTGGCTGACTGTTTTCCCTGGGTTGCACCCAACATGCATTTCTGCGCTCTCGCTAAAATTGTTGGAAAAACTTTGATTGTCGTAACGTAAGAAGCAGCCGTCTAGTATAATAGATGCAGAAGTTTTGCTGCATCCATAAGTGTCGGATATAATAGTGCTACGTGCAGTTTCCACGCACTGTTTGCAATCGGAGGAATTTAAGTCTCCCCTGCATTGGGCAGCCCCATAAACCGTACTATCGCTATTCTGCCTCTCATCAACAGTAGTTGTATCGTATCTGATCGTAGAAACGTTTTCCACGAGTGAGTCCAAAACCTGGTTTAGGTTACTCTGGAAGGCGCTACCGTTCGTATATTCGCTATTCTCACAAAACTCCACAACGAAATTATTGTACTGATCAGAGGCTGTGAGGGGCGTAAGTATACAGACATACAGACACTCACGATAAGGAGGCCGATATTGATGATTTGCTTTATGATTATCGCCATCTGCCGGGCATCAGCGCGACGCTTTGCCATATGCTAAATTAATGAGTGGTGTTGCTTCGGAAATGGCGATGGCAAATTCGAGTTACAGCATTCATTTGCAGTTTGGTCTTCGACAGCTCCTTCAGGGTCGTCTGGAAAGTTTTCTGATAAATTACTTAAATGTGAAGCGTTTTTTTTTAACGGAGGAAATCACGCTTTTTTTTGGGGGTTTGCATATATAGTCTTGCTTACCAGACATGTAGGACCAAATTTCCCAATTTCCATACTTGATAGTTGGAACACATTTTTATAGCTATTTAAATATCTAAATTCTTTTAAATAATTTATTTGAAAATTGATTCAAGTCCAATAAGAAATATTTTTAAAGATATAGTCTGAAATTAATAAATATAAATATATATATATATCGGCCTGGAGTATGCCGTAAAACTGCTTCTGCTTGGCTAAGAGCTCGTCTTCCTCGGACGTAAGGAAACAGGTTAACGGCCCAAGACCCAGAGGCATCTGGCAGGAGTGATGAGCCTGCTCCCTTACGGACCACCAGCGGGTTATTTCAGGTGGCGTGGTTTTCCTATCTAACTGTGATGAGTCAAACCGACATTCACGGATAGCAGCCAGAGATGGCTGTCCTCACTGTTGGTTTTGACACCTGAGTTGATAGGTTTTTCCACCTTGGTGAAGAAAAATAAATATATATATATATATATATATATATATATATATATAATTTATTTGAAAATTGATTCAAGTCCAATAAGAAATATTTTTAAAGATATAGTCTGAAATTAATAAATATAAATATAAATATATATATATATATATATATAGATATAGATATAGATATAGATATAGATATAGATATAGATATAGATATATACTTCATGGTTCATGTTTATTGTATAGGGAATTTCATATATTCTTTTTATGATATTATTATCATGGTTCATGTTTATATATATAATTTTTTACCATTTAAATTATATTTTTAAATATTTAAAGAAATTTAATATTTTAAAAATATTTTACTCACAATTCCAAGAAATTTTGAATAAATTTCAAGATATTTTTACCAAAATCATAATTTTGTTTGGTGAATTATTTTATATAGTATATATGGTTAAAATGGGAATATTTTATTTTAGTTATTTTATATAATTTTATATACATATTTTACCATATAATATTTTTTTATGCTTTATATTATTTATATTTTAATTATACATATTGAAATATTTTATTTATGACTTACATTAATTTTTTGTAAATATTTTGTAAATATTTATAAAATTCCAAAAATCATACATCATCTCTTTACTGAATTTTTTTTTTCAATTACTTTTTCTCCCTGTACAAAATTATTATATTTTATATGAAAATTCTCTCTCTCTCTCTATATATATATATATATATTATACACTAAATTTTTAAAAATTTAAAAATTTGTGTGTATATATGAGATTTTATCTACTTATAAAACAAATTATGTCATTCAATATAAATATTAAAATATTATATATTTTTCCAAAAAAATTAATAATATTTATTAAAAAAATAGAGTGTAATATAATGTGTTATTTTTCATTGTTTAAATTGTATTTTTAAATGCTAAATAGAGTTACATCAAGCTTAAGAAAAATCTCATTAATTCAGTCTCAAAAGAGGTAGCAAACACTATCAAATTGAGTCCTTCCCTTAATCCTTTGTCTCATAAGTTCATTGAGAGCAATCCCCTAACCCCAAGGATTTATGGATTTCTGAAAGTTCATAATATTGGAGCTCCCAGGAGGCCAATTGTTAACACTATCGGTGGTCCCACCTATCTTCTCGGTAAGTGCTTACCACAAAAGCTTAAGCCTGTCATATGTCGCATTGACTCTTTTCTTAAAGACTCTGCCTCCTTTGTTCAAGAGTGGAAAGATATCAAGTTCGAACCTGGAGATTTGTTGGTTAGTTTTGAAGTCGTATCGTTATATACCAAAATCCCCATCTAGGAAGCCACTGACATCACCAACCACATCACTGACAAAGACATTGCCAAATTAGTCAAGCTATGCCTCACCTCGACCTTTTTCAGTTTCCAAGGTGAGTTCTATGAGCAAACTTGCGGCGTTGCCATGGGTTCCCCTCTCTCCCCTATCGTCGCTAACTTGTTTATGGAGGATTTTGAAACCGGGGCTTTACCCACTGCTAGATTTTGTCCTAAGAAGTGGAAAAGGTTCGTGGATGATACGTGTGTCATCTGGACTCATGGGCGGGAGAAATTAGATATGTTTCTAGACCACCTTAATTCTCTTTCAAACTCCATCAATTTCACCATGGAAGTGGAGGAAAATGGTTCCCTTCCCTTCCTGGATATACTACTTTCTAGGATGGATGATGGTTCTGTGAGTCACCAAGGTTTTCGAAAGAAAACTCACATGGAACAATATCTCCATGCCAGCTCTAATAATTTTTCGGCTCACAAACTTGGGGTGCTCAGTACTCTTGCTACTTGCACTCTAATAATCTCTAATCTTAGCCACCTTGAACAAGAGAAATCTCATCTTCTTGAAGTTTTTAGAAGGAATGGGTATAGCAGATCGCAATGCCTCAAGGCCTTTCACAGGGCATGCAAGGTAGCTAGAATCAAACCTTTAGTGTTGATCCTATCTCTAAGGTTCGCCTCCCTTATATCTAGGGAACCACGGATAGAATTTCCCATGTCCTTAGGAAGACTAATGTCGCTTCCTCTTTCAATCCTTTCCATACCATTAGGAATTCGTTGGGATCTATCAAAGACCCTATTGATCCTAAATATATGAAGGGCATCTACCTTGTTCCCTATTCCTGTGGTATCCCCTATATTGGGGAAACAGGTAGGTCTATTAAGCAGAGAATCCATGAGCATGCTGCTGATATTAGACACAACCGATCGCGCTCATCAGCCCTAGTTGAGCATGCAGAGAAAACAAATCACCATGTATGCATTGAAGAGTCCAAGGTCATTGCTACGGCAAATCACTTCCACCATATGAAGTTGAGGGAAGCAATTGAGATTGAAAGGCATGCCAAAAATCTTAATAGGGATGATGGGTGGAAACTAAGTACGAGCTGGACTCCGACGCTCCAGCTCTCACGTTTTGATTCCTCCCTCTCCTCTCCTTGGTTGTTTTTATCTTCTTCTCCTTTTTTTTACGATTCATAAATTTATAAAAAATTTGAGGTCTTTCTCTTTCTTTTACTTTCTGTGGTTTTAATAGATCTAAGAACTATTTTTAATTTTATAATTAATTCTAATTAATAACCCCCTCCCCTTCTTTTCATTTTATCTCTTTAACTTAGGTTTTCTTCCTTAATAATATATATTTTTATTACTAATAAGACCTTATTATTAAAGCATTGAAATATTAACATTTTGACTCAAAAGTATATTTAAAGACTATGATATAATGAATTAAAATGTTTAGTGATTAATAAGATATTTTAAAAGCAATTAATTATAAATAAATATATATTGTTTTAACAACTTAATTAATGTTTATAATCAATATAATATTCCTAATGGCTAGTTTTAAACTAATTTATAATATTTTAATATTTTATTTCTATCAGCTAGTTTATTTAATCATTTTATTATTTTACTTACCTAATTTAACTACTTTACTAATGGCTAGTTTTTGAGAGCATATTCTGGGCTATGATATATCCTTACTATTTATTCTTCACCTTGTCTTGAGGATGGATCACATTAGATGATTACCCAATTCATAATTATGTAATTAATCTAAAAGGCATCTATATACATTATGAATCATAAAAGTCTTCGATCTAACATAATATATAAGGCCAAGTATAAATTTTAACCATATATATAATTGATATAAGCATAAATTAATTAACATAGTTTTTTATTGAAATCTCTTGTTAAAATATTTTTTAAAAATATTAAATTCTCTCAACTTAATAATTAAATTAAACATAATTTTATTCTTATATAATAATTTATATCTATTATTTAAATCATTTTTGACAAAATATAATTAAAAATACTAAAAAAACATAAACTTAAAATATAAATATTTAAATAACCAATAGCATGATTTATACATATCTCTTGTTAAAATATTTTTAAAAGTATAAAATTCTCTCAACTCAATAATTAAATTAAACATAATTTTATTCTGATGTAATAATTTATATCTGACAAAATATAATAAAAAATGATTGAAAATATGAAGAACACAAAATCTTAGAATATAAATATTTAAATAACCAATAGCATGGTTTATGCATGCATGTTGCAAGAATGATCGATTCATGCTCTCTCCTCTCTTACGTCGACTAAATACTCCGCGCTGGAATATTGATGATCTCAGCCATGAGTATGCTTAAATCAAGGTTTTAAAAATGGATGCTCGTCCTACTTATGTATAATTAATTTTATAGGATATACTTCTTTATTGACTCCACCAGTACCGCTGTGTTAATATATCATATCGTTGTGTTAATACTTCATTAATTTTTAGAAAGGCATGATTTTGATGATCTGTTTCTTTATTGATTGATTATTATATCTTTTTGGTTGAGTATTGATTATTATTAGTTTACTATTAATGAATAGTAGATGTAATGTTTAATTTTAAAAATTAAATTTAATATTATTGAAATATTTTTTTTTAAATATTTGATACGATAGTATTTTAAATGTTTTATTGTAATTCTTACAGAATGTCATGTGGGTAACTTTTTCGGAATTTTGTTTGCCATAATTTCTAGATACATTTGAAATATTTATGTTATGATTTTTAATATTTGTGTAGTAATTTTTAATCGTTATATTTTATAAAAAAATCACCCAAAATTAAAATCTTTGAAAATAGGCACATTCATGTTATAACATACTTACCATAGTTATCACTCACCATAATTTAGGCAAGTGTTTACATTAAAAAAAAGACATGAACAAGACCTAAATAAATATACTTACCAAGAGTTATTTTCCATCATTATTTATATGTTTTTCAACACTTTAATAAGTAGGAGAAAAAATGTAAATGTTCACACTTTGGTTACTACCCACCAAATTTTATACAAGTCATTTCCTCTTCTTAAGTGATTAATTTTTCCAGTTCATATATGAATTTTTTTGTGAAAGCAAAATATACACATGAGTAACATAGACTAACTACCTTGCAACACCTATTTTAATACAATTGTTATTGATAATGTTAATACCATGTTAAAAATATAGTTTTCTATTTAATTTTAAATCCAATTGGCATTATGTCAAAATTAATAAGTTTAAGTTTAAGAATATGATAATGAAGGTTAAGCCTATTGAAACTCTAATTGGTTTATTAAACATTAGAAATGTAAATATTAAATAGATTCCTTTAGAATCTTAATTGTATGCTTCAAAAACAATAAAAGAAGTATCTTTAAGTTTATCATAGTCAAGATGACTTAAGAGATTAGGAAGGTCACTACTATAATGGATATTTTGCATTTGAGTTTTATTTTAGGTGTGTAGGGAACTCAAGGAGAAAGTGTCTTTCAATTTCAACTCTTTTCTCCGATACTTAATTTAGTTATGTAGTTTGTGAGAGTTAGCTCATACTTTTACAATGATTTTCTTCTTTGTGTTAGTCACAATTGAAAAATATTTTTAATGATTTAGATTAAAGTCCACCACCTCCTTATAATACCTTAACTTCCTTTTACATTTTATTATGGAAATATACTAATCATGTCCACATAGAAAAAAAAAAATCAATCCTTTCAAATACAAACCTAAAAAGTTTATATATTTTCAACTTTGTGGAAATTTTTCTTTTGATTTAATTAATTTTTTAATGATATTAGAATATTTTTAAATAGTGCAAAATTTTCTTATTAAATAACATGATTATTTATTTTTGTTAAACACATACATGGCAACAACAGAATATTAAAGATAAGCATGAGAGTATATCTGCTATTAACAAATGATATACATTTATAGTACATTCATATGACCTTTGGTTTCGTATTCGAAGGTCTCTTGGACTTCCATAGACTAATCAACTTCCACACCAACCCTTTGAGGATTAGGTGTCCAACATTCCCCCCCTTAGTCCAAAGGGTTATGTATGAGTCCAAGAAGAGAGTTGTAATACAAAATGTGCAAAAATGCATGGCAACACTACATTGAATGTGCTCAATGAATTGTTGGTATAAGGGAGGTGGTTTAAGGATGACCACCAACACTGGAATGCTTGGAGTAGTTCCCAAAAATCTTCCAAGTCTGGCATGAAGCTCGGGCCTTCTGCTAGAGGAAGTGATCCTGATATTTTGAAGAGGTAAACATCCAACCATAAAAGGGAGGTCTCACCTCGCATAAAAGGGAGAACCTCAACCTTAAAAGGGAGGTCTCAACTTGTGATAGTTTAAGGATGACCAACAACTCTAGAATGCTTAATGCAATTCCTGGAACTCTTCCAAAACTGACAAGAAGATGAAGTCTTTTGCTAGAGAAAGTGTCTCCAATTCTTTGAAGATGGATCACTGACTGAAGGCATGCTCAGGGACATATTTGTCTCTGGCTGCAGCTCTGAATCTGGTATGACAGGTTGTGTCTTAGGCTCGCTTGATGTGGCTTCAAAGCTTGTAGATGACCATCACTTCCCTCCCTGTCAGATACAAGGTGAGATAACGAAGAAAACTCAACTGCATGACTATTCAATACTCGAGAACAAATCATGATATGAATGAAATATCTTCTTCGTTGTTGAATCCCATTGCCAAGAAGTGATCCATCCAAGATGAATCTTTGTTCTTACAAGAGGTTTGTCTCTGAGGCATCTATTTGAAGAATCACTGGTTTTATGATAGTGCTTACATGGATGAAGATCAAAATAATGGTCTTTCATATGGCCAACTCGGTCACAGTGTTGGCATTTCACAATCTGTTGTTGTTGCTGTGGAAGAGGACTAGAATCTGGAACAGATGAAGTTGAATTGTCATGAAGGAATCCAACACTCTGAAACTAAATGGGCTTTGAGTAATATGGAATATGAAAGGAAACCTACTTATCATATCCAAGACATGTTCTGTGTTTGTTGCTGACAAGCTCTTCCCAAGGTCTAATGATGGGCTTGGGAAGTGCAAACCAAACTTCTGTTTGTGCATGAAATTCTGTTGCTTCATTGGGAAATGGATCTGAATCAACTGCAACATTATTGACTTCTTGTTTATGGGAGTTTATTTCATTGTTCTGAATAGAAACATGTTCATAATGATGACTCCATTGTTGTAATTTTGCTTGTTGTAGCTGAGATTCAAGCTACAAAAATTCAATCTTGTTTTGTGCATTTTGCAATGAAGTTCTAATGTCAACAAGAGAAACTTTTTTGATTCTTGCTTTATCATTGTTATGAAACCAACTCACAAAAATATAGAAAAGATAGATCAATGCCTTAGAAATAAGCCTCTTCGAGGGGGCAACCTCATGTACATTATACAAATGAACAATTCTTAGATGATACAAATGACATGACCTCCTTTCTATATATAGGAGTCTAAGGGGTCATAATATAATCAAAGCTGACATAACAATAATAATATAAGGGCACAATAATAACAATAGTGGGCTTTTATGGGGCACAATAACAACAATATAATAAGGGGGTTGTTCTAATAATAATAAGGGGTTACACTAGTAGTATAGGGGCCTAACATGCCCCTCTCCTTCAAAATGTGTTGTCCTCAATGCTTGAGTAGTTCTTGATGCTTGTATAAAATTCTTGTCCTCCCATGTGGAATATTTAGTGGGTAAGTTCTTCCACTTAATGAGATACTCTGAAATTGATCGATTTCGTAGCTGTCGGGTTTTTGTTTCTATGACTGCTCCAGGTTCCAATATGATTTTTCCTTCCTCTTCAAGTTCTAGCAACATTGTTTGAATTGGGATATTCTGAAACTTTTGAATGAGTGGCCACACTTCTTTGTCCTTCTTCAATTCATCCATTGCTTCGTTTATCCAATCTGGTTGGATAATAGAAATATCACAAAACAATGCTTCCACATCCTCATCCTTTCTTGAGAGTGCATCTGCAACAAAAAATTTCTTTCGTTTTCTGTAGATGATGTCAAAGTCATAACCCAACATATTTGTGACCCATTTTTTATGTTCTTCTAAACATAATATTTGTTCTAAAAAGTATTTAAAACTATCATGATTCATTTTTACCTTGAAGTGTCTTCCCATTAGGTAAGGTCGTCGTTTCTTAAGTGCATGTAGTATTGCCAACATTTCCTTCTCATACATAGCTTGCTTGAGATGTAGCCGTAAAAATTCCCAATCACTTACATCAAAACTCTTTTCACTTCGATGTTGATACACCTATTGTTTCATTTGATGCTGCACCAAAGTGGCATTATCCTTTAAAAGTTGGAGAACTTGTTGTTGATGCTCAATGTGATCTTTCACTGCTTGAACATTTTTCTTCTTGATATGTCCTTCTATCTTGAGAGTTTGAGGAGTGGTAATTTCTTCCAATGCTTTACAAGATATGGTCGGACTCATTTCTTGATGCTCGATGTGATTTTTCACTTCTTGAACATTTTTCTTCTTCATATGTCCTTCTATCTTTATAGTTTGAGGAGTGGTCATTCCGGCCAATGCATTACAAGATATGGTTGGATTCATTTCTTCTTTCTCGATGTGATATTTCACTTCTTGAACCTTTTTCTTCTTTATATGTCCTTCTATCTTGAGAGTTTGAGGAGTGGTAATTCTTGCCAATGCTTTACAAGATATGGTTAGATTCATTTCTTCTTTCTCTGGGGTTGGTTCTTGGTGTATATCCTCTTCTTTTGATGTTTCTTGATCCTTTTCTTCCTCGTCTTCATAATATAAGTAAAATAATTTCTTTTGAGAAAACATATGACCTTTAGTGTATTTGCTATCAAAATTGTAACAAAGTCATTTTTCTCTTTTTTCTTCTAATTGTTGTGGTGTAACCCTTGTAGGTTGTGGAACGCTTGGAGAAACAACACTTCCATCTTTATATTTGTGATGGGTAGACTTCCTTGTTGCCATAATTTTGCTTTCCACTTTGTAACAAAGCCCTTTTGCTATTTTTTCTTCCAATTGTTATGGTGTTGCTCTAAAGAAGGTGTTGCTCTTTGTATCCTTATAATGTGCTATAATTTCCTCCGTGAAAATTGACCACGTAACAAGTGGTTTACGAGAACAAAGCCCTTTATACCACAAAAATTGATCTTGTTCTAAATATGAAGATGCAATGCATACCTTTTGTAACAGTGGTACACCATGTAGATCAGAATATGCTCCATCTATAGTATCCAATTTACCGGATCCTTGCCATCAAACTTCCTCATCTCAATTTTCTTGATTTTATGAGCTCGATATTGAAACGACTATAACTTTGTACTTTCTGATCTTTAAGTTCTGAAATTTCTTCATGCGGTAGCTCTCTGAGTTCTCTTTCTAACCCCGCAAGTCTGATCAAAATTTGATTATCCAAGAAAGAGTTATGCCAAATCTCCCACGGTGACCTGATTATAGACTAGTTTTGTAGAGCGAACTTGTACGACATGCCACGTCTCACTGTTTCGACCTTAGTACCGGAAAATGATATGTAGAAAACTAGAGGCCGTCCTATTTCTGAAACTTTTTACGATATTTCAATCTGATGTTCAAAACAAAAGTCATGACAATTTTCCCCAGGTCACCTGTTTGGAATGTAATTCGGGAGTATGCAAAAACGCCAACTTCCTCAGATCATATCTCCGAAAATATAGCGATAAAAGCTCTGAAATTTGGACCCGAAGTTTAGAACTATTTTGGCAAAAATGGGTTTTTAGCTTTTTAAACGTCGTAGAAAAAAATTTATAGCGAAAATGGCACGATGACCTGTTTGGAGTAGTGAAACCCTAAAATCCAAAGCTTTGATACCAAATGTTATGAAACCAGCTCACAAAAAGATAGAAAAGATAGATCAACAACTTAGAAATAAGCCTCTTCAAGGGGGCAGCCTCCTTTACATTACACAAATGCACAATTCTTAGATGATACAAATGACAAGACATACTTTCTATATATATGAGTCTAAGGGGTCATAATATAATCAGATCCGACATAACAATAATAATGTAAGGGAAAAATAATAGCAATAGTGGGCTTCTATGGGGCACAATAATAACAATATGGGGACTACATGGGTACAACAATATAATAATGGGGTTGTACTAATAACAGTAAGGGGTTACACTAGTAGTATAGGGGCCTAACAATCATGATCAGAGGAATGTATCAGAGTTTTTAAGAACTCTAATACTTCACCAATTAGAGCCATTTTTCAACAAATTAACCTCAAAAAATAGTAAAACAATGAGGACCTCAACGCACTCCAAACTCCAATACAATGCCAAGACAAAGAAGCTCTCAATAGTCTCCAATCTCCAAATTAGTTCAAATATCCAAAACCCCACATGCTATAACTCTTCTGCTAAACTAAACATGATGTCCATAAATAAGAATTGCACCACACAAAATATTGGCTGCACCATCGTTTGAAGGAACGCAGAAATTCATTTGGTATGCATCCTCCCAGACCGCAAAACATCTATAAATAGCAGAAGTGCCCAATGTTTCTGAACTTTAAAGCAAGGAAAGTAGATATCGAATCTCAGAACAACTAGGTGTTTTTGCGAGAAAGCTAGACTCCAACTAGATATTTTCCAGGGGAGAAAGCTAGATTACAACTAACCAGAAGGCTAGAAATATCTATATACTTTAGATACCTGTATAGTGAAGGAGAAACACTCTATACTTCAGAGACCTGTATACTAAAGGAGAAACACTAGAAGTTATTCTCTTTGCTTAATAACGCTTCCCTTCCCTTCCTCCATTGGAGGATATCACCTCCTTTACAGGATGAATGGATTCAATTGCAATGAGTTATGTGGTAGTATATATACGTTGCTCGCAGGGACTATTCAAAGAGTTAGGCAGCTCTGTTCAACGAATACACAAAAGCCCCAAAATGGGCAAAATCGTATATATGAGAAATCTCTGAGCATCCTCGATAGAGGCGTTGAATTGGTGAAAAAGTGTGGGAAAACCAGCCCTCTTAATCTTTTCTGGAACGTCAGATATGCTTCTGAAATTCAGCAGCTGGAGAAGGAGATCCGTGACTTCATTCAGTACGAGCTGCCTATCCAACTATCACTTGAGTTGAAGCATATCATATCAGAGTTCAAGAATCTTCACCATCTATTCAATGCAAACCCTACCATCTCTTCATTTAGGTCTTTGCATGATGGGTTGTACAGAGCTGTCAACATTTATCTGAAGGCACATCCTTGGCTGCACTAAGAACCATCATTCGAGTTTTGTTCTTTCAACAGTTAAACTTACAGACAGCCATGGAAAGATCCTTATGCCTTGAGGGGAGTGATAACATCATAACCAATTCTCATGCAAGCTTACCTACTCATGACGCTCAGGTTGATCCAGGCCATGTTTCATTTCATTTCCCCACAACACCATTAACAACATTGTCCCATTTTTAAAATCGTATGAGGAATGAATTTGCACTAAACAGTTTTGATAATAAATCACAAACAAGTACCTTAGAAAGCAATGAAGGTTTACAATCAGCTACTGGACGTTGATGAAAATGAGGTGGTAGTCTGTAATTTGACTACTGGTTAACTTTGTAACCAAGCAATTGCACTTAAATCAGGTTCTTTACGTGGATTTTCCCCCTAAGGGTCCTTCTTATCTGACCAATCATTGTCGGTCCCTCGTTGACTTCTCCTTTTATCAAGTGCTTCAATCCGTGCCATTGATCTCACTTCTTTAGATCCAATGGATATCGCGTCATCTGCTCACCAACTAACCCGAATGATCTCCACCGTCGATGTGACCCGTCCAATCAAACCGTCGTCACGCAATCTCACATGAAATATTTCATGACCGATATCAAGTTGAGAGCGGGGGAGAAAAGTGGTTTTCTTTTTACATCGTGTGATACGTGTCAACCCCTCAGGTTAATCGCGTAAATTGTAGAATACCATCTACAACTTTTAGGGCATGCAATATACTACTTACTGCCTATGAAGACTACTCCATTATTCTGCAAATTTTCCACCCTTCTGTCGACACGTGCCTTGATGTGATCCATCCATTTCTTAACTTAATCTCCTGTGATAAGATCTTCATCACTCATCTTCCATTAACTTTGTCCATTGATCCGACTGATCAAATGGTTACTATGCACTGTCGCCTGATTCGCTAAACCTAGAGCTGGAAAGATTTCCATCCTCCAGCAAAGTATTAGTTCCGCATGTTCAGCTTCTTGGCCCACTTAAGGATTTCAGTCTTGGCTTCGAGCTTCTTGGGAAGTCACCTGTGGACAAGAAAGTCGCAGTCCATAGATCCTCTAATGTGGTAGCAGGGGCAACGTTCATATAACTGGACAATGTATATACTAATATGATTCAAGGCAACCAAAGTCACTATGTATAGTCATGGTGTACATGCCAACACAATTTCACTGATAATTTCACTAAAACAAAGGAGGTTTTATGGTGCGGAGTCAGGAGTATTAACTGTGAGGAAGCAGAGGCGTTAACCAAGAAACAGTCATGGTAATGTAGTATTATAAACACAATAAAACCGCATGACAATCACTCCATGTCAAGCAACACAATGTTCATTCAAAATGCAGTCAACACATTACCATTCAATGCAAAATACTATTCAATGCAGAATATGTATCAAATATGTATGGCTCCAATACATACTTACTTCACTAATGGCACTCACCACGGTCATCTCAGTCTTCCATGCAGTACAGACTTTAAAGGTTGTTCAATTCTCTATCAAACCAAGAGCATACTCCGTCCAACACCACACTCTAGCAAGAAAGGTTTATGTGCATTCAATGGGCTCCAATAGACCACATTTTCACTACAAACACTAGGCATAGGAAAGTGCGGGAGAGTTATCTTCATGGAATGAATCATCTCATGTTCAAAATGTAGAGAGGCCACAGGGCAGGAATACGCCTTGCTCTGATACCATGTTAAACACATACATGGCAACAATAGAAAGCTAAAGATAAGCATGAGAGTATATCTATTATTAACAAATGATATACATTTATAGTACATTGATATGACCTTTGGTTTCGTATTCCAAGGTCTCTTGGACTTCCTTAGACTATTTAGCTTCCACACCAACCCTTAGAGGATTAGGTGTCCAACATTTTTTTCTTACATATTGTTTTTCTATATAGTTAAATAGGTTACTATAATTCATTATAAGTATTTTATAGAATGTTATATTATTTAGGTTTTAAGTAACATTTTGTTAAATTTAAAAAGTATTAAAATATTGGGTGTTGTGTTATTTTTTTAATTGGTTTAGGCATCGTCTTTCATTATACATATTAAATATTTTCTTTATTTTATTAAAAGAACTTATATATGGACAATGTCACAATTAATAAAATTCTTAGAAAACTATCCAAATTTATATAAGCCATAAATTAGATGGTCTCCCTATTCCAAATATAATGTTGAATTAGCACTTTTCAATTGGGAGATTTCCTATTGATTACACAATTTCATTCAAACCTATGAATAAAATGTCTACCTCCATCTAAATTTGTGTATGCCTAGATCAAACCCTTAATTTACTGAATAAATGAGCACATGAATCTCATTGATCAATTTATTCATGGTTGGTTTTCAATTTATTAAGAGCACAAAAGTTGGGCAACATGCACTAGTTTTTTTCTTTTAGTGCCATCCTAACTAGGACTGAGTAGAGGCTATCACTAGAACATATCATGATGCCCTCCAATATTTCTTTAATAATATTTTCTTAAATTTCATTCTTTTGTGCCAAAATATGTTAACAAGGTTCCACATAAGGTAGTTGGCTACGTGAAATCAATGGCATACATTGATCATGATCAACATAAGAAGAAGATATGGGTTATTGAAAATACGTACTAAAATTTCTTTAAAACTAACAACAATTACGGTCAATTTCCTCTCAAGAGTGGTCCTTAACTTGGATGACATTAAATGGGAACCTATTTCCATATTAAACTTTTCTCAAAATATTTTCCATATTGTGAGCACTAATAATTTCCAAGGTGTTAGTCTTGAGACATTTGAAGTTTGTTTATGATTCTCCTTAATGAATTTCATGTATAACATTGAAATTTATTGTAAATAGACCTAATGTTTGTGACCATTATACTACAAAAACTACATCACATCCTCCCATTCCATAGCAAACATTTTTTTTTTTTTAGCAAATAGTCTCTTATTTGGATTTTCACTTTTTTAGAACTATCACCACATTTCATCATACCTCTATTAGCTACAATGGTTTTAAAATTATGCAGTATGAGGAAATAATAATGGCTTTTTAATGACTCAATAGTAAATACATTATGGGGGTTTCCATTGTTTATTAAGAATATTACCGTTTTATGTTTATGTAACAAACCAAATTGAAGATATGGGTAACTGAAATTCGTAATAAAGCATGAATAAAAATTTGGGGTTCCTCATAAGGAGGCTCCTAGGTTGTTTCTTCAAGAGGTGGTAGTACAATATTTATGAAATCTAAGAATTGGCATCACTTCCCCTAATATTCCTTGGTCATGCCAAATGGTTTGTATGTATAACAAAAAATGTTTCTTCTTATATATATTCCTTTTGACCCACTTTTGATCACAATGATAGAAAAGGTTAATATTATAACATTTATCTACTTCTACAAAGTCAACTAATGGAACCTCAAGGGTTGGAAAGCAAGTGGAGTGGTTGTAGGTACAAAGTATGGACATGTAACATACCCAACCACCAAGGTGACATTATGGAGGAGGGGTATCAAAATGTATTCTTCCTTTAATTATCTTAAACCTCATTTCTAAAGTTACTATCATCCTCTGCTCATTGGGTTCTTTCAAATAACATAAGTTTTACAAAATTTCAAGCTCTAAGTGCAATTTTATGTCCCTTTGATGATTTTGTCAAATCATCTCCAATTAGTATCCATATAGTGGACAGATGGATAACATTTGATAGTCCCTGCAAGTGTCTCGACCACACTTCACCACATCATTAAATGCACGGTCAACATTTGGTGTTTTTCTACCCATGTGTTAGCATTGTCACACACCACCTCTATATGATGGGAACTTTGGATAACACATCGCATCTAGATAAGATTTTTCATAAAGGATAAGTTTATAAAGTTTTGGAAAAAAATTCTAGATCTCGATATTGTTTTCGAAAAGAGACACTAACAGATATGGAAACCAATAATATCTATATTCTCACCATTTAGAATGTATATATATATATATATATATATATATATATATATATATATATATATAGAGAGAGAGAGAGAGAGAGAGAGAGAGAGAGAGAGAGAGAGAGATGGAAAGGATCCTAAAATCCAATGGTCCAAAAACTAACAACTTCGATATGAGTGTTTTCCACAACTATATTTTTTTTTTATACGAAAACATTATAAAAACAAAATTGGATTTTCAAAATTTTACTAAGTTAATAAGCCATCCATACTAATATTATGGATTCCACATGATGTACCTAACTTAACTTCCACATAAACTCCTAACAGATAGTTGAACCATGTTGACATGTTATGTCAACAAGCCACATCAGTATGCGAGGTCAACATGTCACATCCTCCATTGATTGTTTGAGCCATGTTAGCATGATACATCATCATGACATGTAAGTAGCCATGACAAGATCCATGCTATCTATTCTTCTCGCATCTGAATCTAGGTTTCTCAAAATGGGCACTTTCCAAAAGCTTTACATTTCTAGATCTCTTAACCTCCAAATCCAAGTTTTGTTATTCAATGGAGACATCAACAAAGAATGGGGACACTACCAAAACCTAGCACTAAAAAACATTTGGATTGTACTTGGAAACATGAAAAGTTAGATCAATTATAAACATTTACATTTGGTTAAAACATTATGTGATCCATTATGGTATTTTCACCACCAACCCATGTGATCTAGAGATCAACTAAATAAATTAATTGATCTAGTTCTAGGAAAAACATTGAGTGATCCTTTTTTAGAAAACTTAACTTTCCATCTTACTTTGCTTCTAAGTAGGCCACCAACCATTGGGATGCATAACGTCACTTATGTTTTACTTAATAATAATAAATTTGATAGAACATCAACTAATGAAACCCTAATCCATATTAGTTGACATTTATATCAAGAAACCATCGAGCCTCGAAATATCATAACTTAATAAACCATGGCCTTGGTATGCTCTAGTTGAATGATTTTCCATTAACGAAATTTTATTCTTAATATATGTTGGCTCAGTTAAATAAGCACTTAATTTGGTTAACGAAGCACTAGGCCACCAATTTTATCACCAAATATTATTGCAACTAAACAATATTCTAACTAATGGACCATTAAGTTAAAATACCCCTCTTCAGCCAAGTCTCAAGTTTTTCAACTAGGAACAAGGTCAATAAGAAAGTAAAACTTATACATAGCAATGATATTCTTGGTCTAGATAACAAATAGACCAATTCACCACTAACTAAACCACCATGCATCTAAACATATATCTAGGGAATTTATTTCCAGCTTTGTCATTGACTCCATAGGTCCAACACAAACCAAAAATTAAATCAAATGAATTTCATCTAGTTTTGTCTCCCATAATTAAGCCCATTTTGTAGTTAATACTAGGTCATGACCTGTGTTGGCTCATGTAAACAAAAGTTGGGTTTAAAACCTTTAATCCCAAAATTCTTCACTCAATCCTTAAAATTTCAAAATTTTATAAGCATCGATAATTATTTCCGTAGATTATATTTATTTGTTTACTCTGAATTTGATTTGGTTTATGATTACTCCAAATTTTCCCTAAATAAATGTGAGTGCTCCTAAATCGAAATGACACCCATTACACATGAAACAAATGTTGTGTATAATGTTGTTGTTGATGACAAATAGTGTCACTTGTTAGGC
Organism: Pinus tabuliformis; assembly: GCA_031772625.1. Taxonomy (NCBI): domain Eukaryota; kingdom Viridiplantae; phylum Streptophyta; class Pinopsida; order Pinales; family Pinaceae; genus Pinus; species Pinus tabuliformis. The sequence goes on along the minus strand of CM062818.1, from coordinate 1,380,708,149 downwards.
CAGGAGTAACTCCACGAATGAATTATTGTTTTTGCGTTAAGAGAAAGCTTGGACATATACAAGGCGAAGGAGATTATTAACTTTCAACTCCCAAAGTCTCTTCATATTCTAATTTCTTTTAGTTTTATATTTACAATATGTACATAGATTTTCCTAATCCCAAAGATTAGGTGTCCACATAAACCACCCCCCCCCCCCAATATGAATGGATGTTGGTGAGTCCAAGAATCATTTTAAATATTTCAAACATTTCCTTTCCAAGTGCTTTGGCCAATATGTTTATAATTTGCTCATTTATGGAACAATGTCATAGGTGGATTCTCTTGCCCTCAACATGATGTTGAATAGGATGGTTTTTTTTTATTGATCTCCTTCCTTCCATCATGGAATTTTAGGTTCTTGGCCAACTATATTTTAGAAATGTTTTCAATCAAGAGAGGAGTTGAATGCACTTGTTTTCGTTGCAAATCTTCCATAATTTTCCTGAACCACACAATTTCCTTCGTCACTTCAACTGTTTCCACATATTCTGCATTAGTTGTGGAATCTATTGGAACTGGTTGTTTGTGTGATCTCGATGAGATAGAACCTGATGCAAGACTCATAACATAGATTGAAGTAGGTACTCTAGTTTCTTTATCTCCATCAAAATCTCAATCAGAGTATGCAATCAAGCTAAAGTCACCCACCTGTGTACACTTGAGTCCAAAGTCTTGAATTCCATTCAAGTACTTTAGAGCTCTTTTTGCAATAGACTAATGACTCTCACAAGGATTTTGTAAAAACCTAGAGAGGATTCCAACATCAAATGAAATGTCTGGTCTCGTAGTAGTCAGGTAGTTAAGACTTCCTATGAGTTTTCTATACTTTGTTGCATCATCAAATTCTTTTCATTCAATGGGTGTGAGCTTCAAGCTCTGTTCCATTAGAGTAGTCAAAAGATTGCAATCATTCATGCCAAATTTGTTCAATATATCTCCAATGTACTTCTTCTGAGAGAGGAATATAAACCTTGGATGTCTGGTTACTTCAATACAAAGATAGTAGTGAAAAAAGCCCAAATGTTTCATTTCAAAACCTTTCCTCGGTTCTTTCTTTATGAATGCAATGTAGTTCTCATTGATACATGTCATCATAAGATCATCTATATATACCACAAGATATATAATTGTTTTTCCAACTTTCTTAACAAAAAAAGTTGCATCATCAAGATGCTTCTTATACCAATCTCGCCATGCTTGCTTGAACCCATACAAGTATTTTTAGATCTTACATAATTTATGTTGTTGGCCCTTCACAAGAAATACTTATGGTTGGGACATAAAAACATTCTCTTTCATATCTCCATTCAAGAAAGTTATTCTTACATCCATTTGATGGACTTTCCAACCATTCTTAGCTACCAAGGAAAAGAGTATCTGAATGGTAGCCCATTTTGTTGAGGGGGAAAAGTCTCCTCATAATTGACCCTTTCCTTCTATTTAAAACCTTTTGCTACAAGCCTGACTTTATTCATGTCAAGTGAGACATATACTTTATACTTATTCTTGAAGACCCACTTGGAGCCTATTGGTTTCGTTACCAATGGAGGATCAACCAGCTTCCAAGTGTCATTCTTTATCAAAGCATCATATTCTATGCTCATCACTTTTTTCCATTTATCATGAGAAGCATTTTCTTTGAAGGAAGTTGGTTCAAAATGTGTGGACAAATTTAGCTCACAATCATACAAAACATCCATATCAATGGGTGAATCAAGATCATCTACATAACCTCCATTTTGTCTAACAGAGCTTCTTGTTTATTTCTTTCCAATCTAATTAGGACAAAAAATTTAAAATGTCTTTGTGAGCCATTTTGGACGACCTTTATGAGATGGCCCAGGCTTCTCAGTTAACTAAGATGGGGCTGAATCAAGATTTATCCTCCCAATTTTGTTAATCACATCACTCAAAGTGTCATCTTGATCAGTGGTTAGAGATTCATGTGTGGGAGAGAGTTCTTCAGAAAGCGGTTTGAAAAATTGATCTAGCATAGGGATCCACCCTCCAAGATGTGGAATATCATTATCAAATATTTGAGAATATTTTGCATGTCCAAATCTATCCAAGCCATAATTATATTACTCAATAACATTGTTAGTCTTGGAATATTCAAGAAATATCACATCTCTAGATATTATAAACTTCCTATTAAGTTCATCACAAAGACCTTATGCTTTAGAGGTAGTTGAGCTCCCCAATAAGGGACATTTGCAACAACTTGCACCGAGTTTGTTTCTTTTTTCCTTAGGTATGAAGGCATAACAGGTGGAACCAGAAACCCTAAGATGTCTTACCGATGGAATGTGGCAATACCACATTTCATAGGGAGTCTTGTCTTTTAGCGCATGAGATGGACACCTATTCTTTATATACACAACATATAGAACTACATCAGACCAAAACATAAACTTAACATTCTTGAAAAACATCATTGAATGTACCATACTTAAGATTGTCTTGTTCATTCTTTCAACCAGTCCATTTTGTTAGGTATTATAATGCACGATTCTTTGATGTTTGATACCATGCTGGCGAAGATAGTTTTCAAATTCATTTTAAGTATATTCTTTTCCATTATCAGTACAAACAGATCTAATATGAGATTGTGCATCATTTTTAATCCATGCATGAAATTTGTTCAATGTTTCAAAATCTTTAGATTTATTCTTTAATAAATAAACCCAACATATTCTAGTGTAGTCATTAATAAATTTCATCATGTATTTATTACCATTTGCAAAAGGAACATGCAATGGGACACACAAATCAAAATGAATGATTTCAATCTTTCTATGTGCTTTGGAATGAGAATCATGAAATGATTGTTTATTGTGCTTTCCTAAGATACAAGCATCACATTGCCTAATTTTCCTAGGAATTGTAGGAAAACTAGTAACACCATTTTTCTTCAACAAATGAAGGTTGCCATAGTTCAAGTGACCAAAAATAGCATGCCATAAAAGACCTGATGGAAGTGTACCTTCATCATAGTGAGAACTTTATGAAACATTATGTGCACGAGCAAAGGTTCCTTGCAGCTTCATAAGTATTTCTTGTTATATCCCAATTATGACAAGTGAGATGTCCGATGCTTTTCTGACCTCAACCTTGCCATCAAATAAATGAATGGAGTGTCCTGTAGAAAGTCTGTGATAGGTTAACACGATAATGTGATATAAATCAAAGCAGAATACTATAACATACTTCTACTATCAATTTGCGGAAGCTTAAAGATCAAGTTGAAAAATATAACCAGAAGAAGAAGAATCAATGGCAGAATACACATGAAAATACTTTGGGGAAAAGCTCAGATAAAAACCTCACACTATTGTATTATCATACATGGTGGAAATACATAGGAATTATACAAAGCCTTATCTCTCACAGCTAGCCAGCTCTTAGTACAATCCTCACAGATGCTCACAGGAAATATTGGCTTCTCTTCAGCCTTCCTCTCTAACCTCCAAGCTCATATTTCCTTGCTATGTTCCTTGTGGATGATTAGCCTATTACCAAGTGGAAAAGCAAGCCTTCAAAACTGCGCAATCCTCAAGGATGAATCTTTGACTACATGCATGTGTTTTCTCCATGAGAAAACACTTGCAACTGATAGTACAATGTCCTTGAACATTAATCTCAACTGGGTCTTTCTCAGAATAGACATGCATGAGTTTCTGATGAGGGAATCTTTAGTTAACTAGAGTAGAATTAGTTGAGTGCATTAATGCATCAACTAACTGTTAACTCACTATTAGTTCCTCAAATAGTTTGGAACTAATTTAACTGGACTTAACTCAGTAAACTGAGTTAAATAATTACAACTCAAATATACTCAATCTTATCTCCTTAATTTAAGGGATAACTATTGCATGACTAACTATTGCATGACTTCAGAAAGACTTCTAACTTGAATTTCTCCAACTAATTAATTTAAAATCAATTAATTAATTATTTCCTAGCAACTGTTAAGACTAAATTCGATTTTAATTCACAATTTAATTCAAGGACAAATTAAATTGGAATATTCTTGTTGCCATATTTCACCATGTCCTTGCTGGTGGATGTGGACCAAAGACAACAAGTTTATCCTACACTCTAATAGGTATAGAACATCATGTAGAAGAAAGTATTGAAGACCAGGAAGTTTGAGCCTGATGGTTCCATTTCCAGGTGGTTTGAGCTTTGATTTATCTGCAAGGTATACCACTCCATCAACATTGTCAGTGAAGTCTTCAAAGTATTTCCTTGTCCATTTTATTTCTCATTCTCTTTCCAATTCATCGAATAATCGAAAAAATTCTTTGATTTTGCTTACCACAATAGGAATAGATTCTTTTAACATACATGTAAAAACAATACACTCAACTATGAAAATTCTAATTAAATAAATGCAACCACTAAAGAGGAAATAATTAGAAATATTCTGCAAAGAAATGAGGCATAGTCGATATATATTGATTAATGAAATGGGTTTCTTAGCATCGAGATTGTTCATGGAGATATATTCTCAATTAGGAGAAGCATTTCCAGAGAATAAAACTTAGCCTTTTGATGGTAGATCTATCCTTCTTGTGGGTTTCCTTTGTCAACTAACTCTTATAGGAGATAAGCCTTTGTATATAGGTAATACAGTAGGGAAAGTTTTGTGGAAAAAATTCAACATTGTTGTCACTCTAAATACAACTTTCTACCAACAAGAAAATAATGACAAAAAATATAGTTTTTGTAGAGTGTTGACTAACATAACAAATGCAGAACATGTTCTTTATGATTGTGAGTTTCCTATTTCACTGGCTTATTTGAGTTTTTCCCCCTATAGAAAGAGGTTTATTTAATTTAGCGGTTCACATGTTTCCAACAAATAATTTGGTCACCCTCAATAATAGGCATATGGTAAAATCCTTAAATCCTCCAATTGCTCGATGTATTGTTGAGCATTCAAGACATACAAAATTTTTGGTGTGGATAATTATCAATTAGACCATGAAGTTTTGTTATTCCTAGTCATTGTGTCATGTTGACACATAACTTGTTACTTGAAGTTGGCTTAGTCAATGATGTACTTGGTTATGTGAATGATATATTGTATACGCCTATGTCTAAGCCACCTCAACTTTCATTTTTCACAACTATTCTTTTTGATAAGTATGTTGGTGTTCCATTCCACACAAGCAATCCCAGCATTATTCCAATAATACTAGTGAGAAGAGGAAATTGAAAACATACTCCTTTTAAAATGGCATAGGCCCTTATTGTCCACAAGTCAAGAGGTTTAATTTAGAACAAACAACAATTGATATTGAGAGCAAAGAGTAACAAGGGCTAACCTTCACAGTGATATCAACAGTCAAATAAATAGATGGTTTGAGTATTTCACCACTTTTCTCTTTTCAATTTTATGCCAAGATGAAAAATAATGCATATTTTACCATATCAAAGAAAGAAGAAGAGATTGAAGTCCATATCAATGTAACAACCATCTATTAACATTATTGTCCTCTTCTTCTACTATTAATATAATGACAATATTAATATATTTTTCACGTGAATACATTCATCATATTCATGAGATTATTTAAGAAAGTTGTTTATATCAATTTTCATGATGTTGAATTTAGTAAAAAAATTTTTTTGGTAAAGAGCCCATTATGCTTTAATCACATGTTAAATGTTGTTAATAATACAGGTATGTTCAACTACATGTAAAATGTTACCAATCAATCTTATTTATGTAACATTCACACACTTTTAAATATTAGAGAAAAGAAATAAGAGTGAGAACTTATTATTTTTATATTTCCAACCAAATTTAAAAGGGAGGAATAAACAATGTTGTATTCGTACTTGAATTATATTGATCTTTTTCATCATGATTTGTTTGAATTATTTTTCTCTTCTAAATCCATATATATATAAAAGAATACTAAATAATTTTTATTTTTCTTTTCATTGATATACAATTATGGACCATGAAGAATTTATATCAACTATCCATGCAGTCATTGCAAACGAAAGTTTGTTTAGGTACATAAAAAAATAAGTTTGACATAGGAAGTGGATGTCCTACCCACCCTTTTAATGATCACTTGCAACTTTTCGTTGAGATGAAGTCAATCGTCCAATATTCCCTACATGTTTGTGATAGAAAAGCAGGTAGAAAATTGCGAAGAGAATGCCTACAGAGGAAAAAGGGCCATACACATAAGTTGATGTTAATCGGTGTCATCAATCTGGTTGGAATTTAGAATAGGTTGTGTGAAGTCTCGCATGGAAATGAGCATTACAAATTTTATTTAAAAAAACGAATTTCATCAGGTAAGAACACAAATATTTTTTGAAATAAGATTTTCATTTTGTTTTTAACCTTTCTGCTACATATTGTTACCTTCAAAGGGTTATGTTAGCATTCAAATATGAATACTATTCGTATTTGTATGGTTATATTTTTATTAAATTCCACTCTTATGGGTTGAATTCTATTTATTCTTATATTTTATAACATTATGGGTCAATTACATTAAATTAACATTTTAATTCCATATATGGTTGCGTTATATTTCAATTATGATTGAACATATGTAAATGGACCATATTTGAATGGCTTTGTAAGTACAAGGGATGCATTCATATGATGTAATAATTGCATTAAGGGATGCATTCATATCATGTAATAATTGCATTAAATTTATTATTGCATGTTTTTTTCCTAGTTTTACATTATTATCATATTAATAATATATATGCGTTTTATAAACAAAATTATTTTATATACACATTTATTTATGTCTATTTCATATAAGCATTATTTTTTTTAATAAAATAGTTGTTTTAATTCTATAGAGTTAATTAATTAATTAATAAAAATTATCCACCAATAATATGATTGTGATAGAATATTTAAATTTCAAGCTAAAGATATTTACAAAATATGTAATTACTTAGAATTAAAATAATTTACATGTTTGCATGGTAAACTTTAAATAATTATTGAATAAATAAAATATTATAAGACTGTTTTGTTGCATTTATAGAATTTTATAAGTTTATGTTAAAGTCTAAGAATGTTATAACAAACATGGTTGATATATGACAGCTATATATATTTGATATTAAAAAAAAAATTATATATTATTTTAAAATTTGTTTTTAAGATATAAACATCACTATCTTTTCATGAAATAATCAACGAAGTTCAATTATGTTATCTAGTTAAATAAGTAATAAATATTAATCAATTATATCTAATTAATGAAGTTCAATTAGTTAAATAACTAATAAATATTAATCAATTATACCAGTTTGATGTTGAAATAATGGAAAGTTAAATAATTACAAATGGAAATTTTATTTATTTATAATAATTGGAAGTGTAGATACTTAAAGAGTAAAGATAAAAATTGAAATTTTACATTGCAATGTGGCAAATAAAAATCTATATAGCAATGTAACAATAAAAACATTGAAAGTGTAATGTCAAACACAAAAATTAATGTTGTTACATGTCGAATATCAATTGATGTCACAATGTGGCAAAAATAAATTGAAACGGTTGATGACCATATCTACTAATGTAGTGAAAAAGACATCAAATTTATAGGGTGACAAACAAATTTGATGTCATTATGTGAAAAAAGTAAGTCAATTTTACAAAGTGATAAACACAAATTAGTGTTGTATTTTGAAAGACCAAATAAATCACATTACAGTGTGTGAAACAAATATCCTTGTTGCAATATGACAATAAAAACAGTGAGGTCATAATGTGAGAAACCGGTATTGACTATATAAACGAAATGTAGATAAAATAGAAAGGAATGTAAATCACTAAAATGGAAAACAGAAACTTTATTTTAGTGACAAACAATGTTGATGTCAATATGTGTCAAATATAAATCAATGTCCCAATGTGACCAAGAAAAAATTAGTTATCTTGGTCAACCATGGTCAACACAATTTAGTAGGTCAACCATATTTTCCCATGTACAAATTTGGTTAGCTATGGTTAAAAATTATTAATGATGTCATCATGGTTAAACATAATCATCTATAGTTAAATGATTGACCAAATAAAATTAATTAGTTAGTAAATATTGATAAATTAATAAGGTTTGATGGTGAATAAAGGAAAGTAAAATAATCATAATTTTTCTTTTCAATTTTTTTAATATTAATTAGATATGTAAATAACTAAACACTAAAGATAAAAACTAAAATTTGCCATCTCAATGTGACAAACAAATGTTGATGTCACTATATGTTGAATATAAATCGATGTTCCGATGTGGTGAACACAAATTCATGTTGTATTTTGAGGAACCAAAAAGATTGACATTGTGTTGCATCAAACAATTATCCTTATTGCAATATGGCAACAAAAAGATTAACATCATAATATGACAAATAGATATTCACATTTCTACATGACAAATATAAACTAATGTCACACTATGACAAATACAAATTTATCTATTTTAAGCAACAAAAATGACATTAAGATGCATTGAACATCCATGTCATAATATGACAATCAAACGAATGTGAGTGATGATGAACTATAGTTATCTTAGTCAACGATATTTAACTAGGTCAATCATATTGTCCTATCATGAGAGTTGGTCAACATGTCCATACATGATTAACCATAGTCAACAATAAACAACAAGTCTTTGATATTCACCCTATTATAATATGGAAATTCTTAATCTGTAAAGAAACTTTGTTACATTACTATAGGTGAATACGATAGCTTATCAATACCAAATGTTCAAAAAAGTATAATCATTTCATATGAAACTCATATGACTCATTTTTAAATTAATTTATTTAATTAAAAAAAACAACATAATTCCTTTGAAGATAAATTTTAACTTTGTATTTATGGATGTTATTAAAATATAAGACAAATAATACTAAAATAATATATTTAATAAAAATTAAATCTCTACCATCCAATTAATAATTATTAATAATTAAATTAAAATTTTAAAAAAATTATTTCAAAATAAAAACCATTATTAATATATAAACATTAATTTCAAACCATATAACATAGAGATGATTCATATTAATGTAGCTTGCAAATGTTTAAAGCCTTAAGATGGCAATAACATGCCGTCTGTATAGGATGATCGCTGATAAGTTAGTATTTCGTTTGCACTTCAGTTTATATTGGTTATAAACTCATGTATCCAATGAATAGTATGGAGCAAAGTCCCTCCAACTTAAAGCTCGCCAACAAAAAATACTAATTAAACTTTTGCGAAACAAAAGCTACTAATTAAACTCTTTTTTCAATTATAACTTGTGTAAAGAAATATTATAACCATCAAGCATCTCGAACCTTTGACTTTAACTCTTGACTTATCATCTCATTCTCAAACGGAAGGATTAATTAAAATGTGTTTCAATAGAATATTCTTATAACCTAAGTTTAAGTTTAAAATAAGATTGGTTTGGTCGGACTATTTTTGCATTTATTCGATTGAGCTTTTCTTTTCTTTTTTCCGTAAACACAAGTGTCAATTAAATCTTTTAATGGAATAATTTTGTATTTTGGTAAATATGTGTTAAAAGTTTAAAGGTTATTTTAATGGGTTGAATCTTAATAATTAAGCATTTTTGTTATTAAGAAGTTACAAGTTTCTTTTAAATGAATCATATTTTTTTTATCCAAAAAAAAATATAATATAAATATATATTTAAGTAAATTATATTTTAATTTTTAATATTATAAATATTAAAATATTTTTCTAAATTGATAAAATTTTATTATAAAATTAATATTATTAATTAAAATTATTTAAAATGGATTCACATTTTAAAATCTAACTATTAGAACTTTTCTTCTTATTTTTAAAATAGTTTTATTCTAATTTTTTTTTAAGTTTGGTAGGACTACATTTTCATCACGTCTAACTTCGATCAAGGGATAGCTTCAGATTTGAACCAAAGATTTGGTAGGAATACATCTTCATCATGTCCAACTTCTGATCCAGATCAGGGGATAGCACAAGATTTGAACCGAAGACTTCACCGAATCACTTGAACCCAAAAGTTCCAATTTAGTAAGACTTCATTTCTGCTACCATTGCCAATTAAACTAACTAAAAATTTTACTTTAAAATTTAAAATATGTAAATAAATGTGAAGGGAAAAAAAATAAAAACAAAAATTAAAAAAAATATAAATAACTAAGAGCATTTATGCGCTAAAATGATTGAAATGAATGTAAAATGTAATCATATATATCTTTAAATTTTAAATCATTAAACAGTATTTCGTCATATCAATTAACTAGGAAAAGGGTGGATAGATTTAAATTTTGGCAACACTCCCATAGGAGTCGTTCTCCCACTAAAGGATTATTGCTGATCTTTAAATTACGCCTTCAGTGGTATGATCAATGAGGAGCAATCAAATTTTAAACGAAGGTAACACAATGCAAAAATGTGAGGGTGGATTTTAACCTTGGCTCTATACAACTTGAGTGGGCTTAATGGTTAAGAGCATGTGTTTCTTTCTAAGAGATCACAGGTTCAAAACCAGAGGGGGTAGAGTATGTATGCCTTAGTAGACTTAGCAGTCAAATCGCTTCGTGGAGGTGGGTCCCTTGTCCCACAAACAAAGGAGTCTCATACACCAATTTGGTGTCTGTCACACACGTTAAAGACTGATCCAAAACAACTTCCTCGAGCTTTTTGAAAATCAGCTCTGGATTCATTGTATATAAATTAGAGAAGCTAATTTATATAATCAATATACATAGTTGATATTCGATACTCTATTATGATACTCATTTGAAATGTTTTAGATATTGTATACATTATACACATTAAATTGTTTCCATAATCACACCTGTTCAAATATTATAGGCATTAAATTGTTTCTTGGTTGATGATTCAGATATTTATTTTTAAAATTTTATTGTATCAAATTAATTTACATATCTAATTAATATTTTTATTGATGGTTTGTTTTCAATTAATTATATATATATATATATATATATATATATATATATATGAAATTGATATAAAATTATTATATTTTTAGTGGGTATTTAAATATTTTATTTATATTTAAGATTAAAATATTTTTTATTAAAATTTATTTTTTTCCAACGAAAAATCCTAATTTTATTAATGAAAACAAAATTACATGTTGTAGATGTTTACAGAGCATTCAGTTATATTAGTGTTCAGAGAGACAATATAGTTAAAATAAACTATTCAAAAAGAAAATTAGTTATTGTTTTTTCTCTTTCTTGTTTTCTACCTTATGCCATCCTCCTTGATTTGGAGTGGTCATTACTAGTGCTAGTTGGTTCTCTTCATTCATCCTTGGAAGTTCGATACTAGAATCTGAACTTTCAGATACATAGTGTCGTTTGAAACCTCCCTTCTCCTTTTCTTTAGGGATCTTCTCTGACTGCATTGTTGGAACTGGGGTCCTTGATTCTTCATGATTAGCTCCCCCATTTTCTACACTTTCTTGTGGATTTTGGGTTGCTTCATTGGTAGGGGGGCCTATTTCCTCCTCATCCTCTTCATTTTTATACTGCTGCTCTAGAAATTGCCATCCCTTGGGCTTCTTTCCTAGCTTCTTTTCCCTTGTTGGCAATTTCTTGGCCGCGTGACATGCATTTTTTATATGTCCTATTTGTCAACATATTCAACACCTAAAAGCGGTGTTTTAAAAGTCTAAGAGTTGCTTCGAACACTACTTGTTATGTGTCAAGAGGATTTGAACTCGCAATCCTTTGCTCAGATCCACCTCCACACAAATTCTGGCGAAAGTGTAGATTCATTCTTCAACTCTTTGTGTTTCTGTCTTGATGTATCTCCCTATGAGATTCCCAAGTATTTCTAGTACTTTATGGTGCCAAAAATGAAGAGGGAGGCTATGTAGTCTAACCTAAACTGGCATTCTTGATACCACCATTGTATTGGCATCAAATTTTGGGAACCATGGGGTGACAAAGAGTCCCACATTACCCTAGAACCATGGGCCCTCTCATAATATATTCTCTTGTTCCTCCAATGATTCAAACTTTAATATGAAGAAACCCTCGAAATATAGGTGAATCTCACAATTAATTGTCCAAGTTGTGAAGATCCACTCAAATAGATCCACTGGTTTTGGCAAGAAACTGTTGAATCTGCATATGATTGCCTGGGCTTCAAATGTTGTACGTAGATCATTTGCTTCTGAGATATCTACGGCCAAAGCTAGGACTTGATTCAACTGCTCCACAATATAGGGGTTGGGTATATTGAGAGACTCATATGTTTTGGCCGATGCAACAAACTTCCCTTTAAGGATGTCTTTGAATGAAGTACCTTCATTTACTGGTCCCTTATTCGACTTTGATCCTTTGGGGAAACTGGATCTAGGAAAACCCCCTCTCAACCTCAGATTGACAAAGATTGAGGAATTTCGATCAACTCCTTGGTATGGGAGCAACATTTCATCTTGAAGAGATTTTCCTACATAGATTAGACTTTGCATCTCCATTAGGATATCTATTCTTTTATAGATCTCTTGTTTCATATCCAATACCAAGAAATCATTTTGAACCCCTATAAGGAGATATCTACCATCTAGAGTCTTTGCAAAAATTTGAAAGGAGGCATCTTCTTTCAGCTCTTTTGTAAGACTATTATTCATACACCTCTCTATCATAACTGGGAGTATATAAGGCGCATCTACAGTTATTGGAACTTTAGCAAGCCTTCTCATGTCCTGATCCATGTATAAGAAGGGTGAAAATCATGCGAGAGATAGGTTGAGGACTCTAATTAAGAGATCTCTTGAGAACCATCATTCCCAAAGCAGATCTGCAAGAAAAAACTCTCTTTCAACCACTAAACTCTTGATTTTTGTTTCCATTATGTTTCTTCCTATTGACTCCTTAATTCTAATATATTTAGTTTGATCCCCTCCTCTAGCAGTAACTCTAAGGTGTGCCTTTCTAGGATCATAAGATACTGATTTTCTTGCATTTGTCACTCCAATCTCTATTTCTCCTCCAAATTGTTACCAAAATATTCCTTATTCCACAATTTAATCTTTGCTTTTAATTCATTCAGTTTCAAATGAAATGTATGCATCTTATTCTTACCTTGCATAATAATTTCCTCCCACCATGCTTTAGCCTTCTCTACAAAATTTTGCACTTGAAGCGAAAAGATTTCAAAGCAAAAGGGTATTTTCCAAGGAGCTCCATTAAAGTCAATCTCTAGTTGAACAGTCCAATGATTTGAACCAAGACAAGGAAGGATGGTCGCTTCAATGAAAATATCCTTGTCCATAACTTGTTCAAAAACTAAAAAAAAATCCAAATGACTCCCCACATGGTGTTTTCCCCCCATTCTATTATTCCAAGTGAAAGTACCATTAAGATTGGGAACATCTACTAGTCATAACCTCTCCAAAAATTCAATAAAAAAGGTTGATTCAGAATCCAACATGCAAATCCCTCCCTTTTTTCATCTACAACTCTGATAAGGTTGAAATCCCCTCCTAGAATCCATAGAGAGTCAGAAATAAGATTTATATGTACCTTAATCTTTTCCAAAAAAAGTATGTTTCTCACCCACCACAAGATGGTCGTACATCGATATCAAGGTCACCATTTCTTTGGACGCAAGGTAATAAAATCTGCCAGTCAATATTATGGGACTTGCTAGCAAGTCATGAAAAATAACTTCCATTAGATTCCACAAAATTTCTAGTCCACCAACACTACCCTCGACATTTATTTCCATAACTTCATATCCCCTCCAACATTTAGCGCTTATTTCACACAATTTAGTCAATGAAACCTTGGTTTCTTGCAAAATCACAACTGCAAGATTTTCAGCTATAATCCTTTCCCATTATTAATGTTCTCTCCCTTTGTTATTTAAACCATGAATATTCCAAGTTATGATTTTCATTGTGATAATTGTTTTAATGGCAAGAAAAACTCAAAAATCATTGTTTCTTTTCTAGAATTGATCACTTCTTCCCTATTATTCTAAAGAAATTCATGCGCCACCTTTCTACCCTTCCTTTTAATATCCTTAACAAGTTTGATGGAACTAGTTGAACCTCAATACCCACTACTATATTTTGACGACTTTTATTCTTCCAACATAGATAAGCCTATACATAGATCTCCCTTTGTTCTTTCATTAAGAAGATAAAATAGAATCCATTCATCTTCTACTAGGGTATCAAAATTCTCCTTTATCAGTTTCATTACTTCTTGAAATCCCAGGAGGATTAACAAAATACTCTGTCGTCATCTCCTTCATTTCCTTGTTTAGTGTTTTTCTCTTTTGTGTATGTTTTCCACCTAAATATTTTGTGGTTGTTTCTATCATTAAGACACCATCTGACAAGGATAAATCCTCCTCCATCTTTTCTAGGGCAGCAAAGGTATTTTTATCTTCAATCTTCCTCATAGGTTTAGTAGCTCTGCCCCAATTAGTCCGCCTTCGAGAAGGAACTTTAGTAAAACCCTCATTTGATGCCAACTCGAAACCTTGTTGTTCCTTCTTCTGAATTGGTCAATCTATGAAGAGATGTTTTCTCTCGTAATAGTGATGACAGTGAAACGGTACATGTTCATAGCCTAAAGTTTATTTCCATCATTCCTCTTAATATTAAAGGTCAATTGATTCTGACAAAGGCTACAAAATATTCATATAAATGAGAGTCTCACATAATACATTTCATACATACTTAGTGACCTCTGATACTTTGACAAATTTTTCTAATACATTCCCAATACCTTCCAAAATTTATGGAATCCAAAAATCCACTAAGAGAGTGTAGATTCTCACCTAAACTAGTGCAATCAAAAGCTCTTCCTTTCCTAGATTAAAGAATTATTCCGAGTGCACTGCATTATTAAATAAATAGGGCCCGCCCCCATAAACCCTATTCTTATCCTCAATGTTGGTGAAAATTACTGTGAAAATCCCTTTCATTGATAATCTCAAATCTATCTCTCCTTGAGGTTTCCATTTATATTGAATCCACTGCTCTTAACTCTTCTTCTATAGGCCATCCTCCAACAAACTTGCAACTGAAAGCATGGTCTTTCATTTATCTACAATGATCTTCCAAATTGTTCGGAGGAATTACAAAGTTGGGTTTTTTAGCCACCTTTCATAAACATTGGCTACGCAAATTGACATGCCAATGTGTCACAAAGATTAGAATTTCATTAGCATTTCCACTACACCCAAGTCTATTTTCTTTTTTTGCGCTTTGCTTCAAATGTCCTGTCACAACATTCCTTAAGGAGAGGTTTGGTCCCCATAGATTTTGTGGTCCATTCTTGGGTAAGACTATGTATGCATGAGAGTTGATCTAATCCTAGGCAGGACTATGTATGTCTGAAAGTTGCTCCAGGCATGATTTCTTCAGTTCAAAAAAAAAACATATCTACTAAGGACGATAAGTGGATTCAACTCAAGTTAATCAAGCATGAATGGAGTTGTTGAATCTGGATATTTCTCACTTCCTTTTCTTGTGCCATGGTGCATTATTTTTTTTTGTCTACTCTCTAACTAGCTCGGCAATTTCAGAAAAAAACCTTTCTTATTTATTTCATACTATCTAGATATGAAACTCAACGAGTTCATGAGGCACCTCCTTTCATGACTATTTCATATTGTATCGATATAAACCTCAACTAGTTCATTAAACACTTTTCTATTTAGATGTCATAGGACCATGAATAATAAACTTTGATGTTGGTAACAATGATGATTTCAATTTTGATATCGTTAATGAAAACAAGCTGCAAAAATGTTCGACGCCATGTACACCTCCTCTTATCTATCAATGAAACTTATAATTTACCTTTCATTAATGCCTTGTATAGCTACTGATATAACTTATAATGTGGAAATTGAGAGAACATAGTGGCTTTGAGCCTCCCAAGTTCCATCCCATGGGAACAGAACTATCTCCCCCTCTTGGCAACATTCAACCTTTCCTAGGCTTCCATCTTCCCCTTTTGAATGACATGATTCCTCATTGTCTGTTTTGTCACTTGCCACAACCGAATAAGGGGCACCCTTCTTGAACATAACCCATCGATTGAAATGACACCCTTCTTAAATAGAGTTTTGTTCAATTATTTAATCTTAGAAAGAAAAAATTATATATATATATATATATATATATATATATATATATATATATATATATATATATATGTATATATATATATATAGATAGATATATATAATTTTTTTATATATATATAAGGTAAAACATATTCATTAATATTTAAAATTACAACCCTCAATATAGAAGCAATAATTTTATTATAAATTATTATTATTATTAATTACAAAAAAAATTAATATATAAGTTATCTATATAAGTATATTTGAAAAAATATTGAATATGATTAATTAGAGAGAGATTAACCCTATTTTACTATGAAGATTCTTAATTTGTAAATAGACTTTGTTCAATTATTTAATCTTAGAAAGGAAAAAAATATGTATAAAAAAAATCGTAAAACATATTCATTAATATTTAAAATTGCAGCACTCAATATAGGAGCAATAATTTTATTTTAAACTATTATTATTATTAATTACAAAACAATTTAATATATAAGTTATCTATATAAGTATATTTGAAAAAATATTGAAGATGATTATTAGAGAAAGACTAACCCTATTTTACAATGAAGATTCTTAATTTGTAAATAGACTTTGTTACAATAACATGGCTTATCAATACCACTTACCTCAAAAACCATAACTCATTTCATGTGACACTACTTCATCATATATTATTTTTTTAATTAATCAATTTAATTGAAATAGGAATAGGGGCATAACCATTTTAGAGATAAATCTCAACCTTTGATTTGTGTATGCTACTAAGAATATTTTAAAATATTATATGGAAGTTAAATCTTTAACATCCACCTATAATTATTGATAATTAAATTAACATTTTGGAAGCTCAATTCCATAATAAACATGCATGTAAGTATAAATAAAAACAAAAAACATTCCAATAATACATCAACATCAGCCCTTTCTATTAAAAAAACATAAAATAGAGTTATGCCCTTTGGTGATCACCAAATTTAATAATTTTCATTCAATTATGAAAATAACAAGTTTCTAATTATAATTAGAATTAAACATTGAATAAATTATAATACCGAAGATTTAAATCCTCTCGATTAATCCATGCTTACATAAGCGGAATACCTAAGTACCTAGAGGTAGCAATGTGAATCAACTTTTGTCACTAAATACCAAGTCAATCAAATTAAACTAAATCTAGGACAACCATATAAATTAAGTGATTGACAAATAAAAACAAATATCAAAGAGGAACTTTATGACACATTTCAAGTTGCTAAAAATAAAAATAAAAAAATCATAAAAAATAACTAAATTATAGCTTTATTATTATTATTAAAAAAAATATATAAGTTAGACATATATACAAATTAAAAAACATGTAACAAAATTATTAGCCATCCAAATTCACTTTTACATGGTTTTGTTATGATACCAAACAACGAAAAAAATTCAACATCAATAATAAATTTCAATCATTAATTTATGAATAGTATTAAAAATATCTTATTTACTAAAATCTAAATTCCTGCGATTCCCTCCATAACTACTAATAATTAGATTAAGATTTTAGAATATTTAGGAAATAGTTAAATTTAATTAATTGATATAATTTTTTTAATTTAATGAAATAAAATATATAAAAAATTAAATATTTTAATCTTTATTATAATCTAAATTAAACTTTTTTACTTTTTCTTCAATAGAACTTTCTCAAATGAAAAGGTAACCATGGTGCACTAAAGCTTTTAAGCGGTATAGTATGGAAGAAAGTGGACTAGTGAGGATAGAAAAATAGCTATAAGCGTTTACTAGAGTGACATAGCGAAATAACCAAACGCATACTCTTCACTGGAATGAGAGTCTCTTATTTTACGCTATATCTTATATTGCCGCTATGTAATTAGCATCTCTTCTACTCTCTAAGGGGAAATCACTTGCTTCAAGGAGAACACGTTACCCAAATCCATCGACTGGTTTATTCAACGGGAGAGCAATCTTAAATACAATCATCTAAATAAAGAACCATTGATTTTAAGTCTTACTTACCATCTCATATTCAATTGTAAGGACTAATTAATATGATTTGAATCTTATAAATAAGTTTAAATTAAGATAAACGAGATTGGTATAAAGACATGAGAGCTTGGTTAAGTTATTGGGAGATCGGCGAAAATGTTGCATTGCAAAACATTAATAATATTAAAAATATTGTTATTTCTAAGTTCAAAGAAAAAATGTGGTGTGAGAAAGATTTAGGAACTAAAAGAAAATTAAGATATTGTAACAGCGCTGAAATAAAAACATGTAATTTATTAGATTAATCATGCGATTTATAATTAACACACAATTTATCAACTAATTAACATCAAATTTCAATAAATGAGTAGAGACACTTCTTTGTGGCGATGATGTTTCTCACTTGTGATTTCCGGTTGAACGCTAATTGAATTCTGCTAACTGCAACAAAGTTTTGGGGACGACTCTCCACCCAACCATAGGCTCAATTTCACAAAATCTTGCTACAACTGGCCACCCCCGAGCCCTCAATCAATGTACCACTGCTAGGGTATCCTTTGTCTTACAACACTATTCTCCCAAGAGAATGGATGGTGGAATCATGGAATGATGGAATGCCTCTCATCTTCCTCCCCATCTATTAAATAGAGCAAACATCGGAAGGAGAACCACACGCACACACTCCATGTGTCAACATGCAACTTTACTACTTTCTTGTTTTATTCTTTGTTTTTACTTTTTGATAGCTTTACTGATATTTTTACTCCTTTCTTGTTTTATTTATTATTTATATTTATTTAAAGCATGTAATTGATTTATTATTTTATTATTATTTATTATTCATTTACTGTTACTTTTTATTTATTTATGTAATATTATATTATATTATTTATTATTTATTATTTTCATTATTTATTATTTATTATTAAGGGACATTACATTTATTTCGTTATTTATTACTTCATATAACAGTCCCAACACCTTCTGCTGAACTAGTATAACCAGCAAGCATCGAAAGTTTCACAACAACCAGGAAATCCCAAGGAATCTCTGTCATTTTTTCCACTTTCGGATTCAGGCATAAGCCTCCTCAGTCTGTATCTTAGTTCAAGGCTCTCGCCTGACTCAGACTTCATCTGCCCCAAGGCAAGCATCCGGTAAAGTGCTCAATGTCACCGGGCATTTTGCAAGGTTGGCCCACTCCCTCCACAGCTCACTAAGGTGCATAACCCCAGGAATCGAAGTCCTTACACCCATACATGACTTCAACATCTCAATACAATATTAGGCACCTAGCCTTCAATATTAGGGACTTGGCCTCCTCAAGATGGTCCCATAGCCCTCAAGAGTTATACAAGACAAAGGAACCACTAGCATATGTAGTGTTGATTGAGGGCTTGCGGGTAGCCAGTTGTAACGAAATTTTGTGCAATTGAACCTAAGTTTGGGTGGAGATTCGTCCCCAAAACTTTGTTGCAGTTAGCAGAATTCAACTAGCGTTCAACCCGAAATCACAAGTGACAAACATCATCGCCACAGGTAAGTGTCTCTACTCATTTATTGAAATTTGATGTTAATTAGTTGATAAATTGCGTGTTGATTATAAGTCTCATGATTAATATAATAAATTACATGTTTTTATTTCGGGGCTGTTACATATGGTATCAGAGCCGGTTCAACTCTTAGGGCCTATAGACATTTTAATATAGAAAAATTTGATCTAAATGATTTATCGATTTCTTTTGGGGAGGCCGTCAACATTTCTGAGCGAAATTTCCCATGTGATTTCTGCCCTGCCTAATTGTTTTTGGATTTTTCTTAATTTTTAATGATCTAAATGGGTTTTTGTTTTAGTGTGGCTTCCAGATCTACAGATCTGTTTGAGTGATGATAATTTTGACCTAATGCGGATCTTGGATTTTTGGTTCTAATAGTACAGCATGAGGTCTCCTAATTTTTAATCTAATTTCAGATTTTATTTTCCAAGATTTCTATTATAACCACCGTAAATACATAAAGGGGTCAAGATTTCCATTTCGACTACCCAAAAAGCATGCATGCGTGCAGATGTGTTTCTCCTTCTCATAGAACGAGGTCATTCCAAAGTCTTTCTGTCATGGATTCTTCAGCTAGAGCTATTAATCGACTGATCGTGGTAAGAGCTATTAATTGCAGTAATTTTTTTATCGTGGCTGATACATATTTTGTTGGCCTAAATGCTGGCAATTCCCTAATCACATCATCTCCAAAGAATTCCATGGATTTCACAATGAAAACCTCTGCAAGCAAATTGATTCCAACCGTATTTAATTATCACTATCTACGTGTTGTTATCTTATGCCTAGTACCATGGAAGTTTAAAGGCACTGCATAAATTTTCTTCTTGTAAAAGTTCTTAGGAGTTGCATAAATTAGTTTGTCCATCCCGACTTCATGGGAATTCCATTTCCCCATCTTCAGTCTCACGCGAATCTACAATCCACGGCCAGCATGATTTTCCCCTTTAACTATGTCGATTTCAGGCACCAAGGGCCAGGTTTTCACTCTTTAGATCGACTTTCAAGACTGCGATGTTCTTCGTCCCATGGAAAGAAACTAGGAACAAAGTTGTCTGCCAAATTTAGGTTATATGTTGAAACCTTTACAAAAAAAAAAAGTTATCATAATAAAAGGTCATCTTCTTGTTGGGATTCTCGACGTCTATTCACAGGATGAATTTTTACTTGAGATAAGAGTCTTTGGTGACATTGAATTTGGGGATCTGCACTGAGACCACAGTGGTTCTTTTTTTTGAGGAGTCGCAAACATTAAGAGGCCGTCATATTTACTTGAATGAAAATTCCCTTTTGGACGTATTATAGAGGTAGATTTTTTTATTTTTTAATTTTATTTTATTTATTATTTATTTATTTATTTTATTTTATTTATTTATTTAATTCATTAATTTATTTATTTATTTTTTCTGAGCAAGGGATCGTTTTCCTGGAAAGTCGTTCAGGGTTTATTAATTATTTGGAGCCATTTAACTCAAAATTTCACAAGAATCCATTGTTTATGGCTTGAAGAGATCAATTTCTAATTTTTTTTTTAGGGTCACAGGCCTGTCAACCATTTATTTCTCAATCACAAAGATTGCAAAATTATAACTTAATTTTTTTTTCTTCTGAAATTCTCCCATTTTGCAATCAAATACTGAACTCCATCAATTTCGAAAGAGATCAATTATCGAAAGGTTTTTGCTATTCAATTTGGCATATATTTTTTGGATATAGCCCTTACTGTTTTGACAGGTTCTGTGTGAGGCATATAGCACATCTATTCTACCTAATGTGAGAACATTAATTTTGCAGGGGCTAATTATATTTTTTTGGAGAGCCTAATCTTTCTACGAACTACCATATTTTTGTTAATTATTTTCTAAGGAAATGTTTGGGCTAGCCATGAGTTTATTCTGACATATTTTCATCAAGGTCGTAGGGTTTCTAGGCCTCCTTTCTCCTCCAATCTATGAGCAAATTTTTCAGATATTGTTATCAAATTCGTGGTCATTTCTGAGAATATATTTGTCAAATATTTGAGGCATTTAAAGGTTTAAAGTAAAGCCATTTGGGGAGTTTTACAATCAAGTTCTCGAGCAGATTTGTATCTATTACCTCATTGATCTCTTGTAGCTTGAAAAAAAATTTGTTGATCAGTCCATATTCAACAAAGTTTTGGAGACGACTCTCTACCCAACCGTAGGCTCAATTGCAAAAAATCTTGCTACAACTGGCCATCCCCGAGCTCTCAATCAACGTACTACTGCCAGGGTATTCCTTGTCTCACAACAGTATTCTCCCAAGAGAATGGATGGTGGAATCATAGAATGATGGAATGCCTCTCATCTTCCTCCCCATCTATTAAATATAGCAAACATTGGAAGGGGAACCACATGCACACACTCCATGTGTCAACATGCAAATTTACTAGTTTCTTGTTTTATTCTTTTGTTTTTACTTTTTGATAGTTTTACTGCTTTTTTGTTTTATTTATTATTTATAATTTTTTAGAGCATGTAATTAATTTATTAATTTATTATTATTTATTATTTATTTACTACTACTATTATTTATTTATTGTTTATTATTTATTTAATTTTATATTATATTATTTATTATTTATTATTAAGGGACATTACAAATATTATAAGGAGTCATCAACCTCACCCTAGAAGATTAAAAATATCTCTCCATTTTAACTAGCTCAAAGAAAAAAATTAGTATAGCCAAGATTAGAATGAACTCTCATGAGCTCCATAGTGAAATGGGTGGTTGGGCAGTTCCTAAAACACCATGGATGGAAAGGTTTTGCCATCTCTGTGAGAATACGAATATCAAGGATGAAAATCACTTCCTCTTAGAGTGCCCCGCGTACAACTACATTAGATCTCAGTTTCAAAATCTTTGTTGCAATACTGACCTAGCCTTTTATGTTGTCGTGAGCTCAGGAGGCTTCTCTCCAAGCTTTTTGAGCATAAGAATAAAATCTTAAATCAAACTAAATAATTTGATTCTTTCGTTTGGTCTGAGTAGACCTTAACCATCATCATCATCATCATTTAATTTCTCATCTTATACTCAAATGCAAGGACTAATTAAAATCTCTTCTTTCGAGAAATTATTTTTGTAAATTAAGTTTTAATTAAGATTTATTTGGCTCTAGATTTTTGTATTTATTTGATTGGATTTTTTATTTTTTTTGGGTAAAGTGAGTTTTTTTATTATTTATTTATTTTATATATATTTGTTATTTTTGTATATATATATATATATATATATATATATATTTTAATTTTTAATAATATAAATATTTAAAAATGTTATATTTGAAATATTTTTTCTAACAAATTTAAATTCATAAAATAATTATTCTCTCATAAAATTTCTTAAAATAGAATTAGATTCTAAAATATCATTAAAAAACCAATGTTTTTATATCAAAACTGCTTTACCTTAGAATTAAATAATATGGGAAAAGCAACCATTAAAAAGGATAAAAAGTATAAATAATTAAGGGCATTTGCTGTTTAAAAAGACCGAAATGAAGGCAAAATACAAATAAATGTATTTATAAAATTTGAAGGACTAAACCATATTTCAAAGTATTTCAGTTTATCGATACTTATAATTGCACCAAAAATATAGAAACAATTAAAAAACATAAATAATTAAGGGCGTTTCTTCTTTAAAAATGGATTGAAATGAAGGTAAAATACAAAACATTTTTATCTTTAAAAATTAAATGAGTAAACAGTATTTCATCGGATGGATATTAGGATGAATCAATTACAAAAAAGCATATTAGGGTGAATCAATTACAAAAGAGCAAGATATATTTTAATTTTAAGCAACCCTCCATATTCGTCCTCCAACTAAACAATTTCCAGATTTATCACTGATCTTTAAATTACCCTAGTAGTATGATAAGTGCGGAGAAGTACAATGATAAGATAAGACAATACAATGCGAAAATGCGTAGGCGGATTCTCAGATTGGCGCTACAGTCCCTGATGAAGATCGAAAGCTGTACGATCGATATCGGAGGACATCGAGGAAGAAGTTACTGTACTGCTTGATGTTGTGTCAGAACTAGGTGCCTCAACACGATCCAGATCAATGAAAGCAGGCGTTGGGGGCGAAGGAAGATACTCTCTCTCGCTCGTCAGCATCGACACCACCCGAGACATTGAAGGCCGCAACGACGGAGCTGCTTGAGTGCACAGAAGACCAATCTTAATCACTCTAATCCCTTCCTCGCACGAATAGCTACCCTCGAACGTAGAATCCATAATTTCTAAGGCTCTCTCTGCGTTATACAGTCTCCATGCCTGCTAATTCACCGTTGTCAACAAAACATAGAGCTTTAGTTAGAAAGGATTCATACTTCTATGGACATGTCTGAAAATATCATCTACTTCAAAGATGAGATCCACATTAGCCCTACTCGTTCGATGAGAAATTCCGTGTCTTGAGGCAAACCCTGATTCTTTCTCCCGCTGATAATTTCAAGTAGAAGCACTCCGAAGCTGAATACATCTGCTTTCTCTGTTAGCTGTCCGCGGTACGCGTACTCAGGCGACAGGTAACCGCTGCACAATAGTTTGTACAATGAAATCTCCATATCTTAATAATCCTCTCAAAGTTATATGAACGATACTGAAGATAGAATACTTACAAAGTTCCTGCAACTTTAGTGCTGACATGGGTTTTATCGTCATTAAAAAGCTTGGCTAAGCCAAAGTCCGTTATTTTGGGTTTGTGTTTATGATCGAGTAAAATGTTGCTTGGTTTAATATCTCTATGAATTATTCGAATGTCAGATTCTTCGTGAAGATAAGCCAGCCCACGCGCAGTTCCAAGTATGATTTCATACCTCTGTCTCCAATTGAGTAAATGGCGTTTTTTCTCATCTACAAAACATACACTAAAAACATTAGCAAGGTACACACACAATCTCAATACTCCAACAAGTCAGAATCTGTGCGGCCATTAAACAGGGAGAAGCTACCGAATATAATATTGTCGAGGCTACCGTTCTGGTGATACTCGTAAACTAGCAGCCTTTCTGAATTTATAACTGAGCAACCAAGTAGTTTCACTAGGTTTCTGTGCTGAATACGACTGATCAAATTTATTTCATTCAGAAATTCCACATCTCCTTGACTTGAACCTATTTTCAACCGTTTCACTGCAACCTGGCTGCCATCTGGTAGGTCCCCCTACCAATCAAAAAAACATTATTGCTAGTCAAAAATATTTCTGTGGTTTTTCCCTTAACCATGGCATATCATTTAAAATAAGTTAAATTGCTGAATTGAGAATTCTGTGATCCATAACAAGTTTATAAAAAAAATTTAAGCCATAATCACATCCAAAGTTATTTGTCCAGGCTTTTCGAACCAGTAAGTGTGGTTCATCGACAAGAAGAACTAGATCACAACAACAAATTAAATAGAGAGGCCTTTCTTTCACATGGCTAGGAAGAAGCAACTAATTTTGACCACAGGAAACAACTATAATTGACTAGACTATAGTTGAATTTGAGTAGATCAGAGGAAAAGGGAAAGAGAAGTTTATTAATTAGTTAGTTAAATAATTAATTAGTTAATTTGTTAGATTTAATAATTTTAATGAAATTTCACAGGTAACTCATTATATCAATTAATAGTTATTAATTTTTTTTTCCAATTTCAAACTAAGTAAATTATATGTGAAAAAATAAGGTAAAATTAAAGTTTATTGATTAAATAATTAGTTAGTTTAATTTAATTGATAACTTGTTTCGCCTCAATGGATATGCATTATCTTCTTATCAAGCGCGGTGAATGTCTAATAATTGGTTGGTTAATTAATTAATAAGTTAATTTGTTAGATTTAATGATTTAATTCTATATGTAACTCAATATATCTGTTAAAAACGAAAAAAAATATTATGAGAAAACTAAATATTATTGGATAAATTCAGGGAAAATTCAAGATTATTGATTAAATAATTAGTTAGTTTAATATAATGGTTAACTTGTTTCCCATGTATATTTATTTAAACAGATATGCATTAACATCCTTTAATTCACATAAATGAAGGATTATGGGGTAAATTCAGAAAAAATATAAATGTTTAGTAGATTATTTTTTATTCATTAGATTTTGATTTCATTTAAATGGACGAGTTATTAAAACTATTATAGATTAAACAATTAATATTTTTAATAGGTTTATATAATTTAAATATACCAGTTTTTAAACAAATTTATTAATTTTAATAAAATAATTTGAATTAAAAAGAAATATTTAAAAAGAACCTAACCTCAGCAAAAAGAGATAATAAATCAAAAGAGAGGGGAACAAAGGGGAATTCAAACAATACACCAGCCGAGGAATAAAAAAGAAAGGAAACACCCAAAACTAAGAGGGAAAAAAAGCGGGGAAAAGGGAGAGTTGGGGAAAGGGGCGGAGAGGAGAGGGCAGGGATCCAACAAATTGCTCCGCTTTCTTTCGATTTCTATGACCTCCCTAAATTCATTGAGGTGAAAATGAGCAATCTTAGCAATAACCTTGATCTCTTGGTTGGTCTTTTTAATTTTTAATAACTATTAATAAACATAATAAATTACATATGAAATTTAATTAAAATTATTAAATATAACAAATTAACTAATTAATTATTTAACTAGGTAATTAATAAACTTCCCCTTCCCTTCATCTAGTCAAATTCAAATTCTAAGTATAGTATAGTCAATTATAGCCCCTTCCTGTGGTCAAAATTAGTCGCTTGAAAAAGGGTTAAGTATAGTACAGTGAATTATAGCCCCCTTCCTGTGGTCAAAATTAGTCGCTTGAAAAAGGGTTAAGTATAATACAGTGAATTATAGCCCCCTTCCTGTGGTCAAAACCCCCTTCCTGTGGTCAAAATTAGTTGGTTGAAAAAGGGTGTTGCTATTTCCACTGGCTGATTGAAAAGCCCTCCACACACGACTTTGGATGTGATTATCTTCCAAAGCTTTTCTATAAAGTTAAACTGGATTTAACACTAAATGCTAACCTTATATACCGAGCCAAAACCACTGCATTTAACACTAAATGCTAACCTTATATACAGAGCCAAAACCACCTTCCCCGAGCTTTTTCTGCGCGTTAAAATTAGATGTTGCCTTTTTCAAAGTATCGTATTTGAAAATAAGCTCCGGATTCGCTGTACTCCCAGACAAGCTAATTTCTCCTGCGTCGCCTGCAAAAATAATTGCAGGGCGTTTAATTAACTTGCGGTAAAGAAGTGGGAAAGCAGTTCATACAACACGCTGAATATTTAGCAACTTCAAGACCTCCAGTTCGAGAAAGATATTCCAGGTGTTTCCGACGAGAGGAAGATTTCCATCTGCAAAGAGATGTGGCTGCAATCAATCCAGCAATAGCTGCTACTACGCCGACGGTTATCCGAAGCACGTTAGATCTTCCTGCCTCTGCAAAATTTGAACATGAATTCTCAGACAATTGCCATTGTTTTATCTCACTAAAATAAAACTTTATATAACCGCCACGATATTCTTGATAATTAAAAACCATATATAGTTATCTGTGTTTTATTTCGCTAAAATGATGTCTTCACAGAACTGCCACTATATTCCTGATAATTATAAGCTATGTAAAAGAATATACTGGATTCTGGAGGGCTTTCTTGGGGAGCCGGCGACGTAGACTGCGAGAGAATCCAAGTGTTGAAAAATGGATAAACCTCGGACCGCAAATAGCAGTTCGCAGATGCGAATTGTGACCCAAGAGCTCCAGCTGTGCAGTTGTAATATATTTTGGACAACGCAAACTGTAAGCACGCCTCGCAGTCTTCTCTGGACAGAGCTCTCGAACACTGCGCCAAGCTGTAGATACGGTCTGTCGAGTTATAAGGCGGAGCTTCGTCCTCTGCAGCAAAAAGACTGGGACTCTTGGCAGCTTTATACAGAACATTTTGTAGCAGGGCCCGAATAGTGATTGTGAACTCTGGCTGACTGTTTTCCCCATTGTTGCACCCAACATAGTATTCGGCTCTGTCACTAAAATTGTTGGAAAAACTATGATTGTCGTAACTTAAGAAGCAGCCGTCCAGCATAATAGTTGCAGAAGTTAGAACAGATGCAGGAGTTCCGTTGCATCCATTATTGCCGGATATAATAGTCGTACTCGCAGTCGCCACGCACTGTTTGCAATCGGAGGAATTTAAGTCTCCCCTGCATTGTGCAAGCCCATAAACCGTACTGTTGTTGTTTTGCCCGTCATCATGACTAGATATATCGAATCCACGGGCAGAAACGTTCCCCACCAGTGAGTCCAAAACCAGGTCTAGACTACTCTGGAAGGCGCTATTGTTCGTATATTCGCTACTCTCACAAAACTCCACAATGATATTATTGTAGGGATCAGCAGCTGATAGGGGTGTAAGAATACACAAACTTACGATAAGTACGATGGTATTGATGAATCGTTTTATCATCATCGCCATCTGTCGGGCATCAGCGCGATTCTTTGCCATATGCTAAATTAGTCGGTGGTGTTGGTTTGGCAAATTCCAGTTACAGCATTCATTAGCAGTTTGGTATTCTTTGACAATGGCAAATTTCATATATCCTTAAATTTAATGCATAGGGAATTATATATATAATTTTGAGCAATTTATCATTAAATGAAATGGTTTTGGCTATATTAAATTGAAATTTTTTATTATTTAAATTATATTTTTAAATATATAAATAAATTTAATTTAAGGAAAAAATTTTAAATATTTTATTTTGACTAAATTTTAATATATTTTTTACTAAAATCATAATTATTTTTAAATTAATTATTGTATATAATATTAAAATATATTATTAAATTATCATTATATTTTATTTAAAATTGTTACAAAAATATAATAACTTAAATAGAAGATCTTATGCAATCTGTTTGATTCTATTATTCTTAGATTTTCTTGTCATTTAAAGTATAGAAATAAATCTAACATATTTTTATTCTGTATTGAAAATATAAAAGAGACAAAACCTTAAAATATAAATATTTAAATAACTAATAGGAAGGGTTATCCATGCATGGCGCATGAATGATTGCTTCCGTTGACTACGAACTACGCGTTGGAATATTGATGATCTCAGTAGTGTGCATGCTTAAATGAAGGTTAAAAAATTCGATCCTCATTGAGTAATCTAAGGAGGCCACGTATTGATGATCTCACCAATGAGTATGTGATTAAAAATTGGATTGTCGGACAGTAGTTCAAGGTTGTGTGTCTTTTTTGGAAAACAATCGAAATTTTGGCACGAGAGTTATTGAAATACGGGGCTCTCAAGTTTTAAGATTTTGACATGTTAAATTCATTTCCACTCTCCAAAATAAAAATACTATACTATTAGATTAGGGAGCAATATTATAGTATGAGAATAATAATATATTATTGGTGGGGAGTGATATTATATTATCGAAATTTTGTTGAAAAAATTGTTATAATATATTTGAAATTTTATATTGTAAAGTATAAAAAATGAAGTTCAAAGTTAATGAAAATATATAAAAGAATATAAAAAATATTAATGAAAAAATAAAGACTTATTATATCTAATGAAAAAAATAATTTTTAAATTGCAAAAATGTATTGGATTCATATTAGCAGATAATTAGATAAAATGCATAATTTATTATTTTATTAAATAAAAAACTATAATTTAATTATTACACTATATTATTCTAAATCTTAATAAAATATTTTTTAATATATAATCAAATTAAAAATATTATTTTACATGAAACAGTCAAATTATGACGAGAGAAATTTTCAATCTAAACAAAATTTTCACTCATTAAACGAGGCCACCTATAATTAATTTTATAAGATATCCTTATTTGACTCTAGCAATATCGATGTATTCATATATTATAGTTGTGGCTATATTTTACTTTTAATGCAGTTGTTTAATGACAGTGGTAAAACCGTGGCTAAAAAATAATATATAAAATATCCTTATTTGACTCTAGCAGTATCGATGTATTAATATATTATAGTTGTGGCTATACATTACTTTTAATGCAGTTGTTTAATGATAGTGGTAAAACCGTGGCTAAAAAATAATTATTATAAACTTTAATGTATACTTAATATTTAAATTTTATCGGTGGCAAAATATATTTTATATAAATATGTATAATTTATTATTTTATAAAATAAAAAAACTATGATTTAACTATGACATCATGTTAGGTTATTCTAAATCTTATGTTTAGTGTTATTTTTATTCTAATTTAAACTTATTAGAAATTTGTTTTCATTTTAGATTGATTAAGGTTTATAAAATTTGTGATATGCAATTTTTTTAGAGTGTAAGATTTAAAAAATATCTGCACTTTAATATATTTTTATTACTCTCTTAATTAAAGAGATGTATTTTTTTTTTTTTTTGGTGAAATCAATTTTTATTTAGATTTTTATGATTTTAAAAAATGTAAAAATAATCAATGGCATTGTTATTTCTGGAAATACAGGAGGAGACACCATGTTAGTAGTTAGGGTCCCAATTGTGAAGAAACACTTAGAATTAGTTATGGTTCAAGAAAGGGAAGTGATACAAAAAAAAGGAAAAATCTTCTAACTTGAAGGATGATTTTTCCTATGAGGATAATGATCACGATTGGAAAGAAATGGTATGAGTGGAATATGCTTTTATAAACAAGATTGCGGGAGAAAAAGACAATCTGGAAATGCAACTGAGGTGGGAGTGGAAGATAAAGAGACAATTCCTGTATAGAAAAAGAATTCAACTATTCAAGGAAAGATGTTGCTAGGACTAAGAAGGTGAAATTATGAAAATTATTGATTGTTTCACGATAGAAAAGGAGCCTAGAGTTAGGGTGAATATTTTGGGACAACAATTCATTGGTTGGGATGAGTGTGGTAATTCTTATTGTATTCCTTAAAAGTTCAAATAAGTATTTGGTGTTAAGCTCCATTAGTTTATGCAAAATTGCTGCCTAAAATTATGGAATTTAAACTGAAGTCTTTCCTTAACTTATGGAAAACAACTGCAGTAGTTTCCTTAAGTTAAGGAAATCAACTACAGCTAATAAATTTATTGTTAGGAGCTACTGAAGTGGTCCATTACTCCCATCTGGAGTTCTCTCCCTTGATCTGTGGGACATCTAACACATAGCTATCAGAAGCTTGATGGAAGCTTAGCTATAAATTCATCTGTTTGGTCCCCAAGCTTGCATCTCAATCCCCTTCAGTTTTACACCATCTAGCTGAGGTAGCAGAGCTTGGAAGTGCCTTCAGACCAGCTGCATTCTTTTCTTTTTGCTTGGGCAGCTGGAGCGTGGTTTCAGAAGGAAATTGCATCAAGAGTTTCACCAATGGCTGGAGGTAATCCGTATCCCTGGGCATTAAGTTTCAACGATTCTTTTCAGTTCTTTCCGCATGCAGAATCGCTGTTCAAGTTTATAATTCTCTAACATTTGGTATCGGAGCCTCTTTTACCTCTGCCTTGGTGTGTGATTCGAATACTTTGAAGTGCTTTGTATTCGTAATTTTTGTGCGCGTTAATGATTATATGGCTTACCTGCTTGCGTTTTGGTTCTGATAATCTTTACTGCCCTTTTTCCCGATTTAGAAGTGAACTTATTTCCTCCCTTGCTTTAAGTTCTCTTCATTCACCTTTATAATCTTCCTTTTGGGATACGATCCATCTCCCTTCGAACGACTCGTCAAAAGATTCATAAAAGGTCGATTCAGAAGCGGAAACGAGGGCATTTAACGGTGACATTAGGCACAGCAGAGCCAAAAGCACTAGGAATCCCATCTTCTGTTTTAACGGTGACTTGACCAACCATTGGTGACAAGTAATGCTAGGCTATAGCCTATACATAAACATCTCTATCTTGTCTTCACTTGAGCCTGGTTAATATTTCAATGAATCCGTTCCTATGCAACATATGGCTAACAGTTGTCAAGTTGGTCTCGGATTTACCTTCCGATCCTGCTGCAAGACAGTGGTTTCATTATGGAGCATTAATTTTGAACCTCTATCTTCTGTTTTCTATGATTAATGCCGTGGCCATAGCTTTATTTTTAAAAAAATTTGATAAGTTTACTTGTGATTTGTCGGAACTAATCATCCAACTTTAGATTTATCTTCCTCAGAGGTTTTATTCTTTCTAAAGTGTGGATCTGTGATCTGGATGTAGTGTATATATGTTAGATATATCTCGAAATTGCAAACCGTACTTTTATTGTATCATGAATTCTTGGAACCTGTGAATCCAACACTAGTTAAAATTGCTAGAGATAGAGTATATAATTTTCACGGTGATTGGCTCTGACGACATGCATGGTATTTGAAAACTCATTAATTTATCAACGGTTTCAACTCATTAAAAATGAAAACTAGTAGAACTACAGGTTCGCGGTGGGTAAGAGAATACAGAGAAAAGGTTCGTGTTTTATAAATATGAAGATAAAAGCTTCTTTTGATCTCTTACCAGTATCAAAGGGAAAACTGAAGTTCCAAAACTGAAACTGAAGAACGGGATTAATACACTGCAATAACTCTGTATTTTCAAAATCTTTCACCTTCTCATGCAAAACAGTTGGACGTTTCTGTCACGTTTTTCAACACACGTTACAGTTGGGCGTTTCTGTCACTTTTTTCAACACGCGTTGAACGAGTTTAAACTTTGAACAGCACCATCCCCTCGTCGCTGGTCATTCACAGTAAATATAATGAAATAATGAGAAAGACGTATATTTAACAAAACAAAACAATGCAATTTCAGAATTTTAGTGTTGAACGTTTCGAACTATTAAATGCAATTCATTTTCAAAGATAAAATAGGGTAATTTTCTTTTATTTAAAGATGAATAAAATTTGATGGTTCTAAAACGTTGACACTAAATATAGATATACCCATCATTGTATAAGATTTTTGCATTTTCTGTTTTGGAACTTCTCTGCTGTTCTTAAGGACACTTTTATTTTTATTTTTTAAATATAAAGTAGTTTCACCACTGAAACTGCCATTTATTGGGAAAGCTTTAGTCGGCTTTATTTGTTGGTTCGGACTTGTGGCTAAGGAACAGAACCATGGTTATTAATTTCCATAATGTGTGTCAGATCCTGAGGGCAGCAGATATGGTATACTTTCGTAAAACTCTGAAGCCATTCTTCTTCTGTTCTCATGATGATTTATTTTTTATTTTTTAAATAAAGAAGTAGTTCCAACACTGAAGCTACTATTTATAGGTAAAACTTTACTCAAATGACCTGGGCATGTATCCATCGCAAGAAATATGTAATGTAAATTTTAATCTTGTGCTTAGTTTCCACCAACGAAGGAAAGGAAAAAGGAAGTTAGTGCCATTATGGGACAGTTAGAGTAACGAGAGTCACATAAAAGAAACATTACGAACTAAATGACTATGATTAAAAATTATGCTATACCCATAACAAGTTTTATATAGACCGTATACAATATATACGCAATATATAATGTGAGAGAAATGTATGGAAGTATTGTAATATTGTTTGAAGCACATTATTAAGCAGGTCATAAAGGAATTATGGTAGACCGTATTTTGAATATATTATTTATTTATTTAGGTCTATTTTGATCTTCGGATCATATGCATATTTGGAAATTTTTGCAAATGATTGGTTATGTGAGAATTGAATTCTCATGGGTATAAATTATTTTTAATTGTGGAGGCTGGAGTTTTACGGAGTTTATTAAAATGTCATTTTGACTTACTCCTTTCAGTAAACATTATTTTTCTCTCTGGTTAAGTTTTGTTTATGCAACAAAATAATGTCTAGTGATCCATATGATTTTGATTAATTAGAGAATAGCCATAGCATCTTTAATTAAATAAAATTATATATTGATTGGCAAGATCACATAAAGATTATTTAGACATTAAATTGTAATTAATTACACTGAATATAATAAATTTTATCCCACAGGAATTTTTATTATATTTATGTGATTAATTAGGATAAAATTTCATAACCTACCCACAGGAGTTATGAATTGATAAGTTTTATCATAAAGTTTTATTGAATCTGTTTGAATTGAAAATTTAGCCCACAGGCAATTTTCATGTCATTTGATTCAATTCTTTTTAGCATGTTTTACATTGGTAAAACATGAAAGTTCATAAAGTTTTATTGAGTCTGTTTGAATTGAAAATTTAGCCCACAGGCAATTTTCATGTCATTTGATTCAATT
This sequence comes from Pinus tabuliformis, assembly GCA_031772625.1. Lineage (NCBI taxonomy): Eukaryota > Viridiplantae > Streptophyta > Pinopsida > Pinales > Pinaceae > Pinus > Pinus tabuliformis. Next base: position 1,380,674,183 of record CM062818.1, on the reverse strand, counting down.
CTTTTTTGCATGATTTACATTGGTAAAACATGAAAGTTCATAAAGTTTTATTGAGTCTGTTTGAATTGAAAATTTAGCCCACAGGAAATTTTCATGTCATTTGATTCAATTCTTTTTTGCATGATTTACATTGGTAAAACATGAAAGTTCATAAAGTTTTATTGAGTCTGTTTGAATTGAAAATTTAGCCCACAGGCAATTTTCATGTCATTTGATTCAATTCTTTTTTGCATGATTTACATTGGTAAAACATGAAAGTTCATAAAGTTTTATTGAGTCTGTTTGAATTGAAAATTTAGCCCACAGGCAATTTTCATGTCATTTGATTCAATTCTTTTTTGCATGATTTACATTGGTAAAACATGAAAGTTATTAAGCCTCAATTTCAACATAAGCATGTGATCCTTTATTTTGATGCAGCAATACAACCTGCAAATTTCTCTGAAATTCGTTGTGACATTCCCGAACTTAAGGGAGATAACTACAAGATTTGGAAGGAGAGGATTCTCCTTCATTTAGGGTGGATGGACATAGATTATGCTATCAGGAAAGATGAACCATCGGCACTCACTAATACCAGCACTGCAGCGGACGTCGCACTTTATGAACGATGGGAGCGATCCAATCGTCTAAGCATGATGTTCATTAAGACTAAAATTTCAGCTGGTATTCGAGGTTTCGTTGATCAGCATGACAAGGTCCGAGACTTGTTGAAGGCCATTGATGAACAATTCGTCTCTTCAGACAAGGCACTAGCAAGCACCCTAATCATGAAGTTCTCATCCCTGAGGCTCACCAGTGTGAAAGGTGTGCGCGAGCACATCATGCAGATGAGGGACATTGTGGCTCAATTGAAGAAACTCGAGGTTGAAATATCGGAGTCCTTCCTAGTGCACTACATCCTGAACACCCTTCCGCACCAATATGGACCTTTCAAAATCTTATACAACACACATAAGGATAAATGGTCAATTAATGAACTCATGACTATGTGTGTTCAAGAGGAAGAGAGACTGGTGATGGAACTGGGAGAGAGTGCAATGCTGGCAACGCGTGGAAAGGGCAAATCTCAAGCCAATCGGAAAGGGAAAGGTAAAGCACCTCCCCAAGCTGATATCAAGAAGGTTTCCAAGTGTTTTTTCTGTAAGAAGAAGGGACACATGAAGAAGGAATGCGCCAAATATCAGAAATGGCTTGCACACAAAGGGTTTGCAGAACCTAAGGAAGCCAGTGGGAAGTGAGCAAAGCATCTTATCAGGAAACAAGATGGGCTCGCATGTGGAAGCTATAGGAACATGTTATTTAGCTTTAAGTAGTGGTTTTGTTTTGAAGTTAGAAAAGACCTTTTATGTTCCAAGTTTTTCTAGAAACTTGATCTCAGTTTCAAGGCTTGTACCTTTTGGATATTCCTTAAACTTTTCAAAAAAGAATTTTTCAGTCTATTCTATAAATCTGATTATGTTGGGAATGGTATTTTGTCTAATGGTCTTTACTGCATTAATTTACAAAACAATGTCACATATGATTCAATGCATGTTCACACTGGCACTAAAGGATGATGGTTATTAACACTTCTTCTGCAACCAAAAGCTCTTCCTCGTGTAGATTAAAGCATTATTCCCAGTGCTCTGCATTACTAAATAAATAGGGGTCGCCCTCATAAACCTTATCCTTATCCTCGATGTTGGCGAAAATCACTGTCAAAAACCCCTTCATTCATAATCTCAAATCTATCTCTCCTTGAGGTTGCCATTTATATTGAATCCATTGCTCTTAACTCTTTTTCTATAGGCCAACCTCCAACAAACTTGCCACTGAAAGCATGGTCTTTCATTTATATACACTGATCTTCCAAATTGTTCGGAGGAATTACAAATTTGGGGTTTTTAGCCACCTTTCATAAACATTGGCTACACAAACTGACATAACACTGTGCCACAAAGATTATAATTTCATTAGCATTTCCACTACCCCCAAACCTATTTGCTTTGTTTGCACTTTGCTTCAAATGTCCTATCACAACATTCCTTAAGGAGAGGTTTGATCCCCATAGATTTTGTGGTCCATTCTTGGGCAGGACTATGTATGCATGAGAGTTTATCTAATCCTAGGAAAGACTATATACGTATGAAAGCTGCTCTAGGCATGATTTCTTCAGTTGAAAAAAAAAACATATCTACTAAAAACAACAAATAAATTCTACTCAAGTTAATAAGGCATGAATGGAAACGTTGAAGCTACAAATTTCTGACTTCTTTTGCTAGTGCCATGGTGCATTATTTTTTTTGGGTTTACTCTCTAACTAGCTCGACAATTGCAGAAAAAACCTTTCATATTTATTTCATACTATCTGGATATGAACCTCAACCCATTCATGAGACACTTCCTTTCATTTCTATTTCATACTTCCTCGATATGAACCTCAACGAGTTGATTAAACACTTTTCTATTTAGATGTCACAGGACCATGAATAATACACTTTGATGTTGGTAACGATAATGATTTCAATTTTGATATCTTTAATGAAAACAAATTGAACAAATGTTCCACACCATGTACAACTCCTCTTACCTATCAATGAAGCTTATAATTTACCTTTCATTAACGCCTTCTATAGTTACTCGTATAACTTACAATGTGGAAAATCGAGAGCACATAGTGGCTTTGAGCATAGGACTATCTCCCCCCTCTTGGGAGCGTTCAACCTTTCCTAGGCTTCCATCTTCCCCTTTTGAATGGCAAAATTCCTCATTGTCCGTTCTCTCAATTGCCACAACCGAATAAGTGGCACCCTTCTTGAACATAACCCATGGGTTGAAATGACACCCTTCTTAAATAAAGTTTTGTTCAATTATTTAATCTCATACATATATATATGAAATTGGTAAAATATATACATTAACATTTAAAATTAGAGCACCCTATAATAAATAAAGTAACATTTAAATTTAGCTTATAATTTTATTTTAAATTATTATTATTATTAATTATAAAAAAAATTAATATATAAGTTATATATATAAGGATATTTGAAATATGGAATATGATTATTAGACAGAGATTAATCTTATTTTATTATGAAGATTCTTAATTTGTAAATAGACTTTGTTACAATACCATGGCTTATGAATACCACATACCTCAAAAACCATAACTCATTTCATGTGACACTTCGTCATATAATATTTTTTAATTAATCAGTTTAATTGAAATAAGAATAAGGGCATAACCATTTTAGAGATAAATCTCAACCTTTGATTTGTGGATACTACTAACGATATTTTAGAATATTCTATGGAGGTTAAATTTTTAACATCCACCTAATAATTATTGATAATTAAATTAAAATTTTGGAAGCCCAATTTCATAATAAACATACATGTAAATATAAATAAAAACAAAAAACATTCCAATAATACATAAACATCAACCATTTCTATTAAAAAACATAAAATAGAGTTATGACATTTGGTGATCACCAAATTTAATAATTTTCATTCATTTATGAAAATAACAAGTTTCTAATTAGAATTAAACATTAAGTAAATTATAATATTGAAGCTTTATTTCCTCCATATTAATCCATGCTTACATAAGGGGAATACTTAAATACCTAAAGGTAGCAATGTGAATCAGCCTTAGTCATTAAATACCAAGTCAATCAAATTATTATTTCATTCAAACTAAATTAAATATAGTACAACTATATAAATTAAATGATCGACAAATGAAACCAAATATCAAAGGACAAACTTTATGATACATCTCAAGTTGCTAAAAATAAAAAATCATAAAATTTAACTACATTATAACTTTATTATTATTAATAAAAATAGATATAAGTTAAACATATATACAAATTAAAAAACATCTAACAAGATTATTAGCCATCCAAATTCACTTCTACTTGGTTTTATTATAATACCAAATGCTGAAAAAAAATAAAAATCAACCTTTAATTTGTGAATGATATTAAAAATATCTTATTTATTAAAATTAAATTCTTATATTTTCTTTACCTTTAATACTATTAATAATTAAATTAAAATTTTAAAATATTTTTAAATAAAAGCTTATTAATATAAGGCTTTCAAAACGAGAACAAATATAACTCAGAGATTCTTCGAATAAATATAATATGCAAATATTAGAGTCTTAGAATGGCAATACCGTAAGTCTAATGATGAGAGTTGACAAGTTCGTATTCGAGGGAGTTCATTTGGCGTTGAACTTATGTTGATTATAAATTATTGTATCTAACAGTATGGCTCAAAGTTTATCCATCTGATTTAACTTTGGTAAAATTTTTAGAAATTTATTGAATTATTAATAATTATTAGGTAGATTGTAGTAATTTATTTCGGTAAAATATTTTAAAATATTCATACTAGTATACATTAATTAAAAATTCAGATTTGTTGTCAAAATAGTTAGATCATTTTCTTCATTTTAATTAAATTGATTAATTAAATAAAATGTTAGATGAACAAGTGCCTTATGGAATAAGTTATGATTTTTTTTAACATATGATATTAATAAATCATGGTTTCACCCATCTTATTATAACAAAGTTTATTTACAAATTCAAAATCTCTCTATTAAAATAGAGTAATTTTTTATAATTAAAAATATCTTTATATATATATATATATATATATATATATTAAATTAAAAATATTCTTTTATATTTTACTTAAACATTTATATATTTAAGTTATATGTAATTTTTTTATAATTAATGATAATAATAATAATTTAAAATACAGTTCAATTTAATTAATTTTTTAAATTTAATAAAATAAAATATATAAAAAATTTAATATTTTAATGTTTATTATAAATTCGAATTCCACCCTCTTTCTTTCTTTTTTTTTCATAAAACTGCCTGAGATGAAAAAGAAACCATGGTGCACTAAAGCTTTTAAGCGGTAGAGTATGGAAGAAAGTGGACCAGTGAGGATTGAAAAATAGCTAAGCGCTTACTAGAGTGAGATAGCGAAATAACCAAACGCATACTCTTTACGGGAATGAGAGTCTCTTATTTTACGCTATATCTTATATCGCCGGTATCTAATTAGCATCTCTTCTACTATCTCAGGGGGAATCACTTGCTTCAAGAGAGAACACATTACACAAATCCATCGATTGGTTTATTCAACGGCAAAGCAATCTTAAATTCAATCATCTAAATAAATAAAGAACCATTTATTTTAACTCCCGACTTACCATGTCATACTCAATTTTAATTCTTGATTAGAAAAATCAACATAGATTATATTAAGAAAATATAATAATCTGATTACATATAAAAATCCTTTCAGATTCTTGTGACTGATAAAATCAAGTATGTTCAATCGACAGATAACCAAATGCCCCCAAAAAAAGAAGATCCTGACAGTCCGAAATACTTACATATTTTGATTTTAAGAATCAGCAAACATATTCCATGATGCATAGAGAAAAATATCAGAGAAAATGACTCCCACACACAATTTTTAACTCTTGACTTACCATCTCATACTCAATTGCAAGGACTAATTAATATGCTTTGAATATATTATTCTTATAAATTGAGTTTTAATTAAGATTTGTTTGATTGGATATTTTGTATTTAATTTCCCATTCCATACTCAAGTGCAAGGACTAATTAAGATCTCTTCTTTCGACTGATTATTTTTGTAAATTAAGTTTTAATTAAAATTTATTTGACGACGATTTTGTATTTATTTGATTGGATTTTTTTTTTTTCTGTAAAATGAATTTATTATTTTTGTATATATATATATAAGTATAAAGATATATAAATTTAGTTTAATTTTTAATAATATAAATATTTAAAAATATTATATTTGAAATATTTTTTTTAACAAATTTAAATTCATAAAATTATTATTGTCTCATAAAATTGCTTAAAATGGATTTAGATTTTAAAATATCATTACAAAAACCAATGTTTTTATTTCAAAAACTGCTTTACCTTAGAATTAAATAATATGGGAAAAGAAACCATTAAAAAGGATAAAAAGTTAAATAAGTAAGGGCATTTGCTCTTTAAAAAGACCGAAATGAATGCAAAATACAAATAAATGTATCTATAAAATTTGAATAACTAGACCATATTTCAAAGTATTTCATCTTATGGATACTTATAATTGCACCCAAAATACAGAAACAATTCAAAAACATAAATAATTAAGGCCGTTTCTTCTTTAAAAATGTATTGAAATGAAGGTAAAATACAAAACAAATTTATCCTTAAAAATTAAATGAGTAAACAGTATTTCATCTGATGGATATTAGGATGAATCAATTACAAAAGAGCAGGATAAATTTTAATTTTAAGAAACCCTCCATATTAGTCCTCCAACTAAACAATTTCCAAATTTATCACTGATCTTTAAATTACCCTAGTAGTATGATAAGTACGGAGAAGTACAATGATAATACAAGATAATACAATGCGAAATTGCGTAGGCGGATTTTCACGTTGGCGCTACAGTCCCTGATGAAGATCGAAAGCTGTACGATCGATATCGGAGGACATCGAGGAAGAAGTTACTGTACTGCTTGATGTTGTGTCAGAACTAGGTGCCTCAACACGATCCAGATCAATGAAAGCAGGCGTTGCGGGGGAAGGAACATATTCTCTCTCGCTCGTCAGCATCGACACCACCCGAGACATTGAAGGCCGCAACGACGGAGGTGCTTGAGTGCACAGAAGACCAATCTTAATCACTCTAATCCCTTCCTCGCACGAATAGCTACCCTCGAACGTAGAATCCATAATTTCTAAAGCTCTCTCTGCGTTATAGTCTCCATGCCTGCTAATTCACCATTGTCAACAAAACATAGAGCTTTAGTTAGAAAGGATTCATACTTCTATGGATATGTCTGAAAATATCATCTACTTCAAAGATGAGATCCACATTAGCCATACTCGTTCGATGAGAAACTCCGCGTCTTGAGCCAAACTCTGATTCTTTCTCCCGCTGATAATTTCAAGTAGAAGCACTCCAAAGCTGAATACATCTGCTTTCTCTGTTAGCTGTCCGCGGTACGCGTACTCAGGCGACAGGTAACCGCTGCACAATAGTTTGTACAATGAAATCTCCATATCTTAATAATCCTCTCAAAGTTATATGAGCGATACTGAAATAGAATACTTACAAAGTTCCTGCAACTTTAGTGCTGACATGGGTTTTATCGTCATTAAAAAGCTTGGCTAAGCCAAAGTCTGTTATTTTGGGTTTGTGTTTATGATCGAGTAAAATGTTTCTTGGTTTAATATCTCTATGAATTATTCGAATGTCAGATTCTTCGTGAAGATAAGCCAGCCCACGCGCAGTTCCAAGTATGATTTCATACCTCTGTCTCCAATTGAGTAAATGGCGTTTTTTCGCATCTACAAAACATACACTAAAAACATTAGCAAGGTACACACACAATCTCAATACTCCAACAAGTCAGAATCTGTGCAGCCATTAAAGAGGGAGAAGCTACCGAATATAATATTGTCGAGGCTACCGTTCTGGTGATACTCGTAAACTAGTAGCCTTTCTGAATTTATAACTGAGCAGCCAAGTAGTTTCACTAGGTTTCTGTGCTGAATACGACTGATCAAATTTATTTCATTCAGAAATTCCACATCTCCTTGACTTGAACCTATTTTCAACCGTTTCACTGCAACCTGGCTGCCATCTGGTAGATCCCCCTACCAATCAAAAAAAACATTATGGAAGGTCAAAAATATTTCTGTGGTTTTTCCATTAACCTTGGGATCTTGGTGAATTGAGAATTCTGTGATCCTTAATAAGTTTATAGAAAAAATTTAGGTGATAAAAACATCCAGGTTATTTGTCCACGTTTTTTAGAACCAGTAAGTGTGGTTCATCCAAGAACTAAATCATAGCAACAAATTAAATAGAGATGGCTAGAAAAAAGCAATTAATTTTGACCACAGGAAACAACTATAATTGATTAGACTATAGTTGAATTTGACTGAATCAAGGGAAAGGGAAGTTTATTAATTAATTAGTTAATTTGTTAAATTTAATAATTTTAAATAAATTTAATATGTAACTCATTATATCTGTTAATAGTTATTAAAAATTCTTTTCAATTTCAAACTAAGTATATTAGATGTGAAAAATTAAGGTAAAATTAAAGTTTATTGATTAAATAATTAGTTAGTTTAATTTAATTGATTAACTTGTTTCCCATCAATCGATATGCATTATCTTCTTATCATGGCCTGTGGAAGTTTAATAATTGGTTAGTTAATTAATTAATAAGTTAATTTGTTAGGTTTAATGATTTAATTCTATATGTAACTTAATATATCCGTTAAAAAAAATATTATGAGAAAACTAAATAAATTATATGCAAAAACTTTTATTATGCAATAAATTTAGGAAAAATTCAAGATTACTGATTAAATAATCAGTTAGTTTAATATAATGCTTAACTTGTTTCCCATGTATATTTATTTAAACTGATATGCATTAACATCCTTTAATTCACATAAATGAAGGATTATGGGGTTAGGAAAAAATATAAATGTTTAGTAGATTATTTGTTTATTCATTGTATTTTGATTTCATTTAAATGGATGAGTTAGTAAAACTATTATGCATTAAACAGTTAATATTTTTAATAGATTTATATAATTTAAATATACTAGTTTTTAAATAAAGTTATTAATTTCAATAAAATAATTTGAATTAAAAAGAAATATTTAAAAAGAACCTAACCTAATCAAAAAAGAGATAATAAATAAAAAAGAGGGGAACAAAGGGGAATTCAAATAATACACCAGCAGAGAGAATAAAAAAGAAAGGAAACACCCAAATTTAAGAAGGGAAAAAAGGGGAAAAAGGGAGAGGCGGGGAAAGGGGAGGAGAGGGCAGGGATCCAGCAGGTGCTAATCCTCCCGCCGTGATCACTGTTGAGATTGCTCTGCCTTATTTCGATTTCTATGGCCTCCTCAATACATCTATGATGCTTGGTCTTCTGCATGTTCTGCTAAGGCTGAAATCCAATTTAATTTTTAATAACTATTAAAAAATATAACTAACAAATTAACTAATTAATTATTTATCTAACAAATTAATAAATTTTCCCTTCCCTTGACCCAGTCAAATTCAACTATAGTCCAGTCAATTATAATCATTTCCATTGGCTAGCCATTTGAAAGAAGGTCTTTCTATTTAATTTGTTGCCACGATGAACCACTGGCTAATTCAAAATATGTAATTCTATAAAATTAAATTGGATTTAACATTAAACGCTAACCTTATATACGCAGCCAAAACCACCTTCCCCGAGCTTTTTCTGCGCGTTAAAATTAGATGTAGCGTTTCTCAAAGTATCGTATTTGAAAATAAGCTCGGGATTTGCTGTACTCACAGACAAGTCGCCTGCAAAAATAATTGGAGGGCGTCAAATTAACTTGCGGTAAAGAAGTGGGACAGCAGTTCATACAACACGCTGAATATTTAGCAACTTCAAGACCTCCAGTACGAGAAAGATATTCCAGGTGTTTCCGACGAGAGGAAGATTTCCATCTGCAAAGAGATGTGGCTGCAATCAATCCAGCAATAGCTGCTACTACGCCGACGGTTATCCGAAGCACGTTAGATCTTCCCGCCTATGCACAAATTTGCACATGAATTCTCAGACAATTGCCATTGTTTTATCTCACTAAAATAAATTCTTTATAGAACCGCCACTATATTCTTGATAATTAAAAACCATATATAGTTATCTGTGCTTTATTTCGCTAAAATGATGTCTTCACAGAACTGTCACTATATTCCTGATAATTATAAGCTATGTAAAAGATTATACTGGATTCTGGAGGGCTTTCTTGGGGAGCCGGCGACGTAGACTGCGAGAGAATCCAAGTGTTGAAAAATGGATAAACCTCGGACCGCAAATAGCAGTTCGCAGATGCGAATTGTGACCCAAGAGCTCCAGCTGTGCAGTTGTAATATATTTTGGACAACGCAAACTGTAAGCACGCCTCGCAATCTTGTCTGGACAGAGCTCTCGAACACTGCGCCAAGCTGTAGATACGGTCTGTCGAGTTATAAGGCGGAGCTTCGTCCTCTGCAGCAAAAAGACTGGGACTCTTGGCAGCTTTATACAGAACATTTTGTAGCATGGCCCTAATAGTGATTGTGAACTCTGGCTGACTGTTTTCCCCATTGTTGCACCCAAGATAGTATTCGGCTCTCTCACTAAAATTGTTGGAAAAACTATGATTGTCGTAACTTAAGAAGCAGCCGTCCAGCATAATAGTTGCAGAAGTTAGAACAGATGCAGGAGTTCCGTTGCATCCATTATTGCCGGATATAATAGTCGTACTCGCAGTCGCCACGCACTGTTTGCAATCGGAGGAATTTAAGTCTCCCCTGCATTGGGCAACCCCATAAACCGTACTGTGGCTGTTTTGCCCGTCATCATGACTAGATGTATTGAATCCACTGGTAGAAACGTTCCCCACCAGTGAGTCCAAAACCAGGTCTAGACTACTCTGGAAGGCGCTTTTGTTCGTATATTCGCTATTCTCACAAAACTCCACAATGATATTATTGTACGGATCAGCCGCTGATAGGGGTGTAAGAATACACAAACTTACGATAAGTACGATGGTATTGATGAATCGTTTTATCATCATCGCCATCTGTCGGGCATCAGCGCAACTCTTTGCCATATGCTAAATTAGTCAGTGGTGCTGGTATGGCAAATTCCAGTCACAGCATTCATTTGCAGTTTGGTATTCTTAGGCAATGGCAATGGCAAATTTCATTTATCCTTAAGTTTAATGTATAGGGAATTATATATATATATATATATATATAATTTTGAGCAATTTATCATTAAATGAAATTATTTTGGTTATGATAAATTTCTTATTACTTTGACTAAATATTTATTTTATTTTGACTAAATTTTAATATATTTTTTACTAAAATCATAATTATTTTCTATAATAATAAAATATATTATTAAGTTATCATTATTTTTTATTTAAAATGGTTACAAAAATATAATAACTTAAAAAGAAGATCTTATGCAATCTCTTTTATTCCATTATTCTTAGATTTTCTTGTCATTTAAAATATAGAAATAAATTTAACATATTTTTATTCTGTGTCGATCTAATAATAAAAATCTATTATTTAAGTAAATTTTCACAAAATTTTATTAAACCTGATTGAAAATATAAAAAAGACAACCTTAAAATATAAATATTTAGATAACTAATAGGAAGGGTTATCCATGCATGGCGCGTGAATGATTGCTTCCGTTGACTACGAACTACGCGTTGGAATATTGATGATCTCAGTAGTGTCCATGCTTAAATGAAGGCTTAAAAATTCGATCCTCATCGAGTAATCTAAGGAGGCCACGTATTGATGATCTCACCAATGAGTATGGGATTAAAAATTCGATTATCGGACAGTAGTTCAAGGTTGTGTTTCTTTTTTGGAAAACAATCGAAATTTTGGCACGAGAGTTATTGAAATACGGGGCTTTCAAGTTTTAAGATTTTGACATGTTAAATTCATTTCAACCATCCAAAATACTATACTCTATTAGAGTAGGGAGCAATATCATATCATGAGAATAATATTATATTATTGGTTGGGAGTGATATAATATTATCGAAATTTTGTTGAAAAAATTGTTATAATATATTTGGGATTTTATATTGTAAGGTATAAAAAATGAAGTTCAAAGTTAATGAAAATATATAAAAAAATATTAATGAAAAAATAAAGACTTATTATATCTAATGAAAGAAATAGTTTTTTAAATTGGAAAAATGTATTGAATTCATATTGATAGATAATTAAATAATATACATAATTTATCATTTTATTAAATAAAAAAACTATAATTTAACTATTACATTATGTTATTCTTTAATAAATTTTAATAGAAATATTTTTTAATAAATAATCAAATTAAAAATATTATTTTACATGATACAGTCAAATTATGACGAGAGAAATTTTCAATCTAAACAAAATTTTCACTCATTAAACGAGGCCACCTATAATTAATTTTATAAGATATCCTTATTTGACTCTAGCAATATCGATGTATTAATATATTATAGTTGTGGCTATACTTTACTTTTAATGCAGTTGTTTAATGATAGTGGTAAAACCGTGGCTAAAAAATAATATATAAAATATCTTTATTTGACTCTAGCAATATCGATGTATTAATATATTATAGCTGTGGCTATACTTTACTTTTAATGCAGTTGTTTAATGATAGTGGTAAAACCGTGGCTCAAAAATAATTATTATAAACTTTAATGTATGCTTAATATTTAAATTTTATCGGTGGCAAAATATATTTTATATAAATATGTATAATTTATTATTTTATAAAATAAAAAACCTATAATTTAACTATGACATCATGTTAGGTTATTCTAAATCTTATGTTTAGTGTTATTTTTATTCTAATTTAAATTTATTAGAAATTTATTTTTATTGTAGATTGATTAAGGTTTATAAATTTTTTTATATGCAATTTTTTAAGAGTGTAAGACTTAAAAAATATTGCACTTTAATATATTTTTTATTACTCTCTTAACTAAAGTGATGTACTATTTTTTTGTTGAAATTAATTTTTATTTATATTTTTATGATTTTAAAAAGTGTAAAAATAACTAAAGGCATTGTTATTTCTGGAAATACAAGAGGAGACGCCATGTTAGTAGTTAGGGTCTCAATTGTGAAGAAACACAGAATTAGTTATGGTTCAAAAAAGGGGAGTGATACAAAAAAGGAAAAATCTTCCAATTTTAAGGATGATTTTTCCTACAAGGATAATGATCACAGTTGGAAAGAAATGACATGAGTGGAATATGTTTTTATAAACAAGATTGCAGGAGAGAAAGATAATTTGGAAATACAACTGAGGTGTGAGTAGAAGATAAAGAGACAATTCTTGTATAGAAAAATAATTCAACTGTTTAAGGAAGGATGTTACTAGGACTAAGGAGGTGAAATTATGAAAATTATTGATTGTTTCATGACAGAAAAGGAGCCTAGAGTTGGGGTGAATTTTTTGGGGTAACAATTCATTGGTTGGGATGAGCGTGGTAATTCTTATTGTATTCCTCAAAAGTTCAAATAAGTATTTGGGTTATTTGTGATCGTTTGTTGAGCATATAAATTTCAAGTTGGGTTAGGATTGAAGCAGAAATAAAAATGAAAACAAGAAATTATTAATTATGGGTTTTGAAGAGAAAAAAACATTTTTCTTTTGATCTCTAACATGACATAACAAATTTGGTGAAATAATTTCTATATAACTATTAAGATTTGTTGATTTTATTGTATATGAATACATTATAGTTCTAAATGTTTTATGATTAAAAGGATCTCTGAAAAACTATGTGTGTAAAGGGGATTAAAAGGGTGGAGAAGTATTAAAAAGAAAAACTTGATCTATCTTCTTGAATCCTGATGGATTTCTCTGGACGAAAAAAAATAAAACCAATAAGGAAACCGAGAAATAAGAGCAACAATCGTTGTTTATATATATATATATATATATAACCAAAAGAACTGATACAATAATATTTTAATGAACCTTGGAATACATGGACATACGTAAACAGAAAAGCTTACCAAAGCTTACCTATACAGTCATAGTGGTGTATATTAATGTTCAAGAACAACTGCATAATATAATATGTAAACAAAAGAATGTATGGAAGACAGAGACAAGCTTAGTATGTGTAGAGTCTAGTAATAAGAACCAGGATTTTCATGCCAACCTGTGAATGCATATAATCCTTGTCTATTTAGTAATAGCTCCATGGAAAATTAATATAGAATGTCAGATGCAGGAGTCTTACATTGTTTTATGGCATATATATAATGTTTGTATGTGTATAAAACTAAAAGTAGGAAAACTAGCTGATATAGAGAGATAATACTATAATAACCCCCATCAATAATTTTGAACGTGTCTATCTATAAATGCAAAGAAGGGAGCATTATTCTCGAACCATTCTGATGAAAACTTATTATATTCCTATGTTCCAGAGGAAGAAAATTAGTACATAAATTCAATATTTAGTGTTTAAAAAGTTTACACATGGAGTTCTGGCTAATTTCCTTATGGTCGTAGTCAAACCAAAAGAAATTCAACAATGTTTAAGTGATATGAAACTCTTAATAAATATGTTCGAATATTTTTTTCAGACTACAGGTATCTAACCATGTTCCTATATAAATACACACAAAAGAATCTCACGGTAGTAGCCCCTCTGGCTACACGAAATATTCCACCAAAAATCAACCAGGATATGCTAAGGCTTAACATGATATAGGATTAAACTCAACCAGGTGATGTAATCCTCCGAAATAGAACTTGCGACAAAGACATTATGCAAGAAATTAAATGCGTTGAAAATCGTAGGTAAAAGAATACATCCATGATAAATTTCTTTTACATTGAGCTTCCAAGTGCCAGAACATAACAAACCTGCAACATCATTATTGTTAGCAAAAATGGCTGGCAGAAGGAAAACCCCAAGTAATTTTGAAGAGAAAGGGTAGCAGGGTATGAACTAAAGGTTACCCGTAAGCGATATCCTTGTCGGGAAAGTAAAAAAAAATCACTGAAAATGAGGGAGAAATATCGTGGTTAGGGGGTTCAAAGAAGAACAAAAAAAAAAAAAGAATAATACTTGAATGACCTCATAGGATGTAACAATGAAGTCAGGAATCCTTGTAGTAATATGTTGTGACAGAGAGGGGAAAAGAAAATCCATGTGAAGATAAGGAAATAGAAACCAAATTAACCTAACTCAGAATTCGTAAACCAACCAGAAGGAAAAAATTAAAAATTAATAAGTTGAGGAGAAATCTTTTAAAGAAACAAATGAGGAAGGAAAATAACTTAACAAATTAAATTAAATTAAAAAAAATACTCATTTTATACCTGTTCAATCTACTTACAAAGTTGTTTATGTGGTAGAAATTTGTAGAGAAATCTTTTAAAGAAACAAATGATAAGGAAAATAACTAAACAAATTAAATTAAATTAAAAAAGATACTCATTTTATACATGTTCAATCTACTTACAAAGTTGTTTATGTGGTAGAAATTTGTATAAATGAAATTTTCTTATTACATGGAATACTGAAAATTGTTATATATGATAGAGATGTGAAATTTACTTTCAATTTTTGGAAAACATTGTTTACGAAAATAGAAAAATAAATGAACTTCAACATTGTATATCACCCACAGATAGAAGGGGAAAACCGAAAGGACCAATCAAATACATGAATGCATACTACACATGTATGTAATGAATCGGTCCACTAAATGGGAAGATTATTTACCTTTAGTTGAGTTCACCTTTAATAATAGATATCTGGAATCCATCAAAATGAGTCCTTTGAATATTTTGTATGGGAAAAAGTGTCATAATCCCTTGATTTGGATTCAACTTAAAGATACGCTTCTTCCAAGATCAGATCTTTTGTAGGAAATGGAAAACATGGTGAAGAAATCAAAACAAAACCTAAAAGAAGCTCAGGTTAGAAATAAGAGTTACACACATTTAAAAATGACACATTAAACAAGACTATATTAAAGTTAGACTAAAAAAGAGTACACCCACGTTGGAAATTGTTGGTAAGTTAGCACCTCAATTTTCTGGGGCCATTTGAAATACTAGAAAGACTAGGGTTGGTGGCTTACCAACTAGAATTTCCAACTTAGGTTGAGGTTCATAAGGTATCTCATGTATCGCTCTAAAAAAATTATATTCATGATCCTACTCATGTTATTGATTGGAATGTTGTACAAGTCAAACCTGAAGGTGAGTTTCATGTCGAGACTCTACAAATATGAGATTAAAGGAAACTATACTTCACAATCAAGTGATCGCCCAAGTTAAAGTGCAAAGGAATCACTTTGGGCCTGAGGAAGCCACCTAAGAGATGCAGGAATAAATGAGAAAGGATTTTCCTATGTTTTTTCAAAGAAAATGAATGCACAAAAACACCAAGGATGGTGTTCCTTTTTAAGGGGAGGGGAAATGGAATACCCTTGGTCAACTAAATTTTTATTTAGACTTTTATAATTTTAAAAAACTTGACTTTTATAATTTTAAAAAACTTGAAAACTCCTTGGAGGATGAAAAATAAGCTTAACATTTTTATGACATTGTAAATATTTATTGTTATTAATAAAATAATGTTGTTGTTTTACTTATTGCCATTTCTAGAAATATAAGAGGTGCCACCAGGTGAGTATTTAGGCTCCAAAATGTCAAAAAATAGTTAGAATCAATTATGGTTCAAGAAACAACAATCATATAAGAAATAAAAATTCCTCCAACCTGAGGGATGATTTTCCCTATGAGGAGAATGATCATGACTAGAGAGAAATGTCATTAGTGGAATACGTTTTTATAAAGAACATTGTGGGATAGAAATTCAATCTATAAATAAGATTGAGGTGCCACTAGGAGATAAATGTTGGACTTGTATAGAAAAACAATTAATCCACTTAAGGAAAGACGTTGTTAGGGATGAGGAGGTGAAATTGTGAAAATTACTGATTTTTTTCTAATATAAAAGGAGCTCAGCACTGAGGGTAAATTGTTGGAATAACAGTTCATGGGATCAGAGGAGTGTGCTAGCTCCTACTATATTCTTAGAGATTTAGATAAGTATATGGGTTATTTTTTATTATGTACTAAGTATATCAGTTTCAAGGTTGGATTATTATTAAAGTAGAAACAAGGATGAAAATAAGAAATTATTACTTATGGGTTTTTTGAAGCAAAAAATGTAAGGTTTTTTTAAGCTATGACATAACTAGTTTGGTGGAATAATTTGTATATAATTGTTATTATTGGTTCTATGTAATTTATTTTATATGAATGAATTATGGTTCTAAATTTGTTATGATTAGAAGACTCTATGAAAAAAACACACACAAATATATATGTGTGTGTTTAGACAAGATTAAAAAGATAGAGAATTATTTAAAAAAAAACCTTAATGCTATATTCATGAATCATGACACTACCCTATGTGGTTTTTTCCCTCTATTGAAGAAAAACAACAGATGAGGAAACCTAGGAACATGAGCCTAGCATAGACAAAGAAAGAGAGTTATCTAATTTAATATATATAACCAAAGGAATTCCCTGGGAATAAATTCACATTCGCAAAGTGAAAATCTTACTCTCATAATGGTGGATATTAACGTTCAAAATGAACCGCATAATATAATATGTAAACAAAAGAATGTAACGAAGGAAAACACAAGGTTAGTATGCATATAGGCTGGTAATACGAAAAAGTATTTCCGTGCCGACCCGTGAATGCATATAGTCCTTGTCTATTTAGTAATGGCTATACTAAAATCTAATGTAGAAACCCAATTTTATATATATATGCCGACCCGTGAATGCATATAGTCCTTGTCTATTTAGTAATGGCTATACTAAAATCTAATGTAGAAACCCAATTTTATATATATATATATATAAAAGAACTGCATAACACAAAGACATACGACTATAAAACCTCCCATAAATAAATATGAACACAAATATGTACAAATGCAAAGAACGGTGCATTATTCGCAAAGCATTTTGATGAAGAACTCTTACTATATTCCTAAGTACGAAAGGAATAAAATTATAACAGAAATTCAATACTTAAATTTTACAAAGTTTGTACATGGAGTTATTTCTAATTTCCTTATAGCTGTAGTCAAACCAAAAGAAATACTGCAATGTTTAAGTGATATGAAACACTTAATAAATAAGTTTGAATCATTTCTTCAAGCTAAAAGTTTTTAAACCTGTTCCTATGTGAACGTATAAAAAAAAATCTCAAAATAGTAGACCCTTTGGCTACATAAAATATTCAACCAAAACTCAACTAGAATCGGTTAAGGATCAACATGATAAAGGATTAAACATAACCAGTCTAAGTAATCCTCCAAAATAAAACCTATGGGAGAGACATTATGCAAGTAATTAAATACCTGGAAGTTGTTCGTAGGTATAAGAAGAAACTCATGATAAATTCCTTTTCCATTGAGCCTCCAAGTTCCAAAAGGGAAGCAACCTGCAACATCATTGTTGTCAGCAACAATGGCTCATGAAGAAGGAAAACCTAAAATAATTTTAAATGGAAATAAGGTATGAACTGGAGATTACCTGGAAGTGATATGATGGAATGATTTCTCTTGTCATAGCATGACACGAGTTTTTACTTAGTAACATTGTCAGGAAAACAAGTGAATTTCACCAAAAACGAACGAGAAATATCAAGATTAATAGGGTTCAATGAACAAAAATAAAAAAGAAGATAATAATACATGAATAACCTTAGAGAGAATAACATTGAATCCATGAAACATTGTCGACGTATGCTATCATAGAGAGGGGAACAGAAAATCGATACAAAAGGTAAGAAGTAGAAACAAAAATAAGCTGATTTGGAATTTGTAAACCAAAAGAGGAGGAAGAAGGTAAAAAATAAGTCACTTGAGGAGAAATATTTTTACAAAAGAAATGATGCAAGGAAAATAACCTCGGAAGAAACCAAAAATTTAGGCTCTAACATAACTGGTTTGGTGGAATAATTTATATAAAATAGTTAGTATTGGTTCTATGGAATTTATTATATATGAGTGAATTATGCTTCTAAATGTTTTGTGATCATAAGACTATGTGAAAAAGAACACACGCATGTATGTGTTTTTATAGGATTAAAAGGGTGGAGAAGTATTAAAAATAAAACATTAATGTTATTTTCCTTAATCGTGAAAATCCCCTAATTGATGGGTTTTTCCTATTAAGGGAATGGAAAACAAATGAGGAAGCCCAGGAACAGGAGCCCAACATCAACTCCTCTTAGCATAGAGAGAAAGAGAGTTACCTAACTTAATACATATTAGTTCATATGTTTTCAATGATTTCCTTCCTTATGCTACTCAAAACCGAAATATTCTTTTAATGATTTATATTAGTATCGACCACTTCCTTGTAAAACCTTAACTTCCTTTTAATTTTTATTATGGAAATATGTTAACCATATATTCATAAAATATTTTTTTTATTATATAAATATATTTATAGGTTGCTAACCATTCCTTTTAGAAACAGATCTAGAGACATTATATATTTTGTGCCTTTCATAATTTTTTTTCTTGATTTACTTTATTTTGGAATGATATTGAAATATGCTTTAACAATGCAAAATTTTCTTATTAAAGAGTAACCTGCTTATTTTTTTTTTTTTTATAGAAATTGATTGTTTGTAGCTTTAAGCATGGTACTATAATTCAATGATCATTATTGGAATTTTACATGATTCTATATTATTGATCATTATTGGAATTTTACATGATTCTATACTATTTAGATCTAAGTAAATTTGTGTTAAAGTTAAAAGGTATTAAAATATTTGGTGCTTTGTTTATTCAATTAGTTTTTTAGACGGTCTAGGTATCATCTTGCATTCTGCATATTAGATTAGTTGTGTTTAGTTTATTTTATTAGAAGATTATATGTATAGTGGACCATGCCACAGTTAATAATTTTGGAAAATCTAACTCCTACTTGTCTCAATTGTGATTCTTACTAAGTAAATGAGTCTGTTCCTAGTAGTTAGGATTTATTTCCCACATTGGTTTATGGTTGAGATATTCTCTCAACCAACAGATTGTGTGTGCATGTATGTATGTAATTGCATTTGATTAATGAAACAATCGACATTATCAGATTTTATCATGGTATCAAAGCCCTGAGGGCTTGGCCCCTTCTGCGTTGAGGAAGCTTGGCCGGTCCGGGAAATAAAAAAATATATTTTATTTTTTTAATTTTTGTTTTGTCCATTTATTTAGCCACACTGGAGGAGCGATTCAAGTTTGTCGTATCGTGAAGCAGCAAGAGCATCGGTGGATCCAAATCGGTGCGGATTAGTGGATTTTGGACAGTGGTGCCATGGATTGGTGGATCTATATGTTTGTTTGTTTTGTTTTTTGTTTTGTTTTTTTGTGTGTTTTGTTTTTTGTTTTGTTTTGTTTTTTTGTTTGTTTGTTTGTTTGTCTGTTTTGTTTGTTTGTTTGTTTTGTTTTGTTTTTGCCGATCCGTGCAGCGGAGGTCACAGTCGAGCGTCGACCAAGGAGTTTGCCTGGTGGCGAGACCCGCCTGCTAGTGAGCGCAACTAGTGGGATTAGCTGCGGTAGCCAGTGTGCGGTGGTGTGGGATATGCGAATGTTACCAGTGTTGTTACCGATGCTAGATGAGCTCCTCCTTTGCGGTTTCACAGGCCTATCTTTCAACCTGACTGAAAGTGATCTGTTGGCAGCATATATTTCATGGCAATTTTTTCTTAAAGGCTGAGAGACCAGTAATCTTCGCTGATCGCTGGTGTGGTGAGGGATGTTGATCGATGATCCGCAGCGGAAGTATGCTTGTGAATAAAACCTGGTGAATCAACCTCAGTGGTGCACGTTGTGGCAGCGAAGGCTAGGCAGACAGAGTTCTAGAGAGCATTGTGCAGAGGAGCGGTGTTCTTCAAATCTCCTGAGACTCGATCCCTGGCCTTGACGCCAATCTCTGCTGTCTTGGGAGGTTTTGTATTTGCATCCATGTTCATTCATTGAAACTTTTGAAGGAACATGTGAACATGGTGCTGGCACATGAGATGCATTTAAGGTGCTTTCACACAACTACGAACACATAATTCAATTCGGAGATCCACAATGTTTGAATTGCAGTGCAATGGCAGCTTATGTTGGTCCTTTTACAGACGAGTTGATCGATACAGTAAATTTGATATTTGCCAGTGGAAAGGGAATTTTAATGGCCGACATGAGCATGTATGACATTGGCAGAGTACTGCACAGCATAAGCGTAGAGAACATGAAATACAATTGGTAGATTTTCCGCGAGATCCTCTTCGCAACAGAAGGAGCTCAAAATTATCTGAGCGCTGCCATTCTCCATGACGAAACCCTAACCATTTGATCCTTAAGATGAAACCTGTTTCTCGACATTCTGAGAATTGGTGGGGTCATTCCAGGAATCTGGATGGAGACAGGCATGGTTCGAATCGTGAGGACCCTTATAGAGGAGCTAGATGGCCTGACCCGGTGGTGCTAGATGTATTACAAGGCCAGTGCCAGGTGCGCTCAGTGCAAGGATGTAATTAAGATCAAGTTATTGGAGGCTGCGTACTAGTCGAAAAGAGAGTTGAGTGTTAGTGATCGAGGAGTTGAGGTCACCCATGGTGCAGGGTGGAGCAACTTGCATCACCAGATACGCAACTACGTGTTCTGCTTTAGAGGCCACGAGAATCGTTGCTCATTGTTGAGTGTGGAGAGCAGCTACAGCATGGTGAGCAGCTAAATGTGTAGGAGAGTGGCCGGTTGTGCTAGTAAATGTGCTCATCGTGTTGGTGAGCGAGATGCAGAGGTAGGGGCTTCTGTTGTTGAGGAAAGAAACCAGCAGCAATGTTCTTCATTAAAGGAGGAGAACAACTTTGTGCTCGATTTGAAGGGAGAAGCATGGTTGTTCATGCAAACTTGGTTAAATGTCTTTTTGGTGAAGTATTTTTTTGGAATTTAAATTGATATACATATTGAGATTAGCCACCTCAATATGAAGTTATTTTGTTAGAATTGGCTATTCTAGAAAATGAAAAGTTCATGGAGTTCCAATATTTAATTGATAAAGACAGAGATGCCTAGGATGTGCTCAAAAGATGAAATGCACGAGCAGCATCAGAGATTGGAGGATGACGGCAAATCGAGTTTGTGTGAATTAGTGTGAGTTTGTGGAACATATGCATGATGTGTTATGAGTCACACATTGTAATTATAGCAAATCTACATGTCATAGATTGCTTTGTAATGGTTAGGTTGTGGTCTTGAAATGTTGTATGTGCCTGTTGTAAGACCCAGAGAGGCATGCATACCCTTTATTATGTGTTTCCTCTATAAGATAGTTTTAACACCTTAGAAGAGTGTGTCATGTGAGACAGATACACTTGCGTGGGCCATATTGGGTTTAGAATCCATGAGGTGAAATTTTATATTTAGGGGGAGTTCATCAAGAGGTTAGACGAACCATGTATGTGAAGGAATTCCTAGTAGACTGGCGGTTGCAGCAGTTGGGAACCCATGCATTCCGGTGGATGGTTGTTCCTTTATATGGACATCGACAATTGCATGAACAAGGTACAATGTGTAATTATGAGACTAGACTAGATGTAGATTTTACAGATTAATATTTAGACAAGTAGTCATTAAGGGGGAGTGTTGAAAAATCTAACTCCTACTTGTCTCAATTGTGATTCTTACTAAGTAAAGGAGTCTATTCCTAGTAGTTAGGATCTATTTCCTACATTGGTGTGTGGTTGATATATTCTCTCAACCAACAGATTGTGTGTGCATGTATATATGTAATTGCATTTGATTAATGAAATAATCGACATTATCAGATTTTATCAAATAAAACACCTAAAAAATTATCCAAATTTTTCTAAGCCATAAAATCGATGGATTCTGTATTCCAAATGTAAGGTTGGACTTGGACATTGCAAAGGGGAGAATCCCTATTGATTACACAATTTCATTTGAACCTATTAATGGCATGTCCACCTCCTTCATCTAAATTTGGGGACACTTAGATCAAAACCTTAATTTAGTGAATAAATTGTCATCTAAATCTCATTCACCAAGTTACAAATAGTTGGTTGTCAATTTATTAAGAACAAAAAAGTTGGTCAACATGCACTACTTTCCTTGTTTCATTTCCATGGTGACTAGGGATGAGTAGGGGCTATCACTAGGACATATCATGTTACCCTCCAATAGTCCTTAAATGATATTTTCTTAGGTTTCATTATTTTGTGCCAAAAGATATTATTAAGGATCCACATTAGGTAGTTGAATACATGGAAGTAGTGGGATACATTGATCATATTCACCACAATAATGAGGCATGGGCTATTGAAAATACCTACTAATTCGTTTCTAAAACCAACTAGAAATCAGGGTGAATTTCCTCTTAATAGTGATCCATAACTTGGATGGTGTTAAATTCAAGATTAGCTCAGAAGTGACCTTTCCTCAAGGGATTTTCCATTTGGCAAGCACTAAACATTTCCAAGTAGTTGGACTAAAGACAGTTGAAGCTTTTTAATGATCCTCCTTAATTAATTTTATGTATAACCTTCAAATCCATTGTAAGTGGACCTAATGTTTGTGACCTTTCCTCAAGATATTTTCCATCTAGCAAGCACTAATCATTTCCAAGGAGTTGGACTATAGATAGTTGAAGTTTTTTTATGATCCTCCTTAAAGAATTTTATGTATAACCTTCAAATCCATTGTAAGTGGACCTAATGTTTGTGACCATTCTACTACAATAAATATCTCACATCCTCCCATTTCAATGACAAACATCTTTTATTTGAGAAAATAGTCCCTCATTTGTATTTTCACATTTTTATAACTATGGTCACATTTCATCATACCTCCATTGGCTACCATGATTTCAAAATTATGCATTGCATGGACATAACAATGGTATTTTTAATCACTCAATAATGAATTACTTAAGGGGTTGCAAGTTTTTATTAAGAATGTTATCTTTTTGTGGTTTATGTAACCAACGAACTTCAAGATATGGGGGATTGAAATTCCTAATAAATCATGAAGAAATTTTTTGGGTTACTCATAAGGAGGCTCCTAGGTTATTTCTTCAAGAGTTGGTAGTATAGTCTTTATGAGATCTAAGACTTCGCATTACTTCCTTTAAATTTCCTTGAGCATGCCAAATTGGGACATACACATAAAAAAAAAAAAATTATACTTCTTACATATATTCCTTTTTACCCACTTTTCATCACAATGATAAAAAAGGTCAATATTCTGACATTTATCTACTTCTAAGAGGTCAACTAGTGGAACATCAAGGGTTAAAAAGCAGGTGGAGTGGTTGTATAAACAAAAGAGGGACATGTAACATACCCAGTCCCTAGGATGACATTATGGAGGTGGGGTATCAAAATGCATTTTTCCAAAATTGTCTTAAACCTTGTTTCTAGATTTACTATCATCTTCTTCTCATCGAGGTCTTTCAAATGACATAAATTTTACATAGTTTCAAACTCTAGGTGCAACGTTGGCCCTCAGATGATTTTTTCAATTCATATCCAATCAACATCCATATTATGGACATGTGGTAGTCCCTCCAACTATTACCACCACTCTTCACCACATCATCAAATGCATGGTCAAAATTTGGTGGTCATCTACCCACATGTTAGCATTATGGCACACTACCTATAAAGGATGGAATTTTCAAATGCCACATCACATTTGGATCATGGTTTTTCATACAAGCTAATTTTATATAAATTTTGTGTTAACATAGTCTATAAACGGATTTTGTTCTAGGTCAAGAGAAACTAATAAAGATGGAAACTAATAATATCTAGATCCTCACCATTTACATTATATAGACAGATGTAAAGGGTCCTAGCACCTAATAGTCCAACAACTAATAAATTTGATACAAGTGTTCTCCACATCTAGATTTCTTTATAAGAACACATTATCAGAAATTTTGGACTTTCAAACTTCTTCTAAGTTAATAAGTCAACCATTTCGATAATATGGATTCCACATCATGTATCTAACTCAACTATCACAAATCCTAACTGATAATGGATCCATGTTCACATTCCATGTCAACATTCCACATCAACATGCTAGGTCAACATGTCACATCCTCCAATTTTTCGAGCTATGTTAGCATGCTACATCATCATGACATGTAAGTAGCCATGACATGAGCCATGCTATCTAGTTTCTAGCATCTAGATCTAGGTTTATCAAAATGGGTTGCTTTTCCAAAGCTCCACATTTCTAGATCTCTTGACTTTTAGATCTAGGTTTAGTTAATCAGTGGAAACATAAATAAATAAAGGGGACACTACCAATAACCAACATTGAAAACATCTGGATTCTAATTGGAAACTTGAAAGGTTAGGCCCATGATAACCAATCAGATTTAGTTAAAAAATTATGGGATCCATTTTATGAAAAGTCATGTTTTGGGATCTTAACCTCTCTATCCATATCTCACAAATATTATGGTCTTTCCACCACCAACCCATGTGATCTAGAGCTAGGTTAAAGAAATGAATTCATCTAGATATCGGAAAAGCATTAAATGATCCCTTTTGAGAAAAGTTATATTTTCATCCTCCTTTCCTTATAACTAGGCCACCAACCATCAAGACGCATAACACCACCTATGTTTTACCTAAGATAAATCAAGTTGATAGACCATTTTCTAGTAAAATTCTCCTCTCTAATAGTTGACATTTATATAAACCAACCACTGAGCCTCGAAAAAATATAATTCAATAATCCATAACCTTGGTATAATATAGTTGAAGGAATTTCCATTAACATACCCTGATTCTTACTGTCTTCCGGTTTAGTTAACTGAGAAATAGATTTGGCTAATCAAGCACTAGGCCATTGATATCCTCACCACATATTACTAGATCTAGACGATAGTCCAATTGATCGAAAATTAATTGAAAATACCCCTTCCTATCAATGGTTATTTTTTTAACTAGGAACGAGGTTACCCAAAGAATAAAACTTAGGCTTAGTAAGGATATTCGTGGTCTATATAACAAATACATCAACCCACTAGGGATCTAAACATAAATGTAGGGAATATTTAGGCAATTTTATTATTTACACTATAGGAACAACTTACAACACACATTAAACTAAATGAATTTCATCCAGTTTGGTCTCCCACAATTAAGCCCATTTCACAATTACTCCTAGGTAATGACCCTTTCTTGCCCATCAGACAAAAGGTTGGGTTTAAAACCATTAATCCCAAAAAAAATCACCGAATCCTTAAATTTTTGAAATTTCACAAGCTTTGACAATTCTTTCCCTAGATTACCTTTATTGGCTTATTTTGACTTTGATAGGGTTTATGATTACTCCAAAATTGCGTTGAATAAATCTCACTTCTCCTAAAATGAAACAACAACCATTACACATGGAATGCATGTTTTATATAATGTTGTCATTGATGAAAACTAGTGTCAATAGTGTCAAAGGGGATGCCTAAGGAAGTAGAAATATTATTCACAGATTAAAGAAAACAATATGACAGTTGAATCTCTTGCATGCTCTCATCAAGTGAACTAAAAAGAGTTGTGACATTTATTGATTTTTTCACGAGGATGTGATGTCCTAATAAGCAATAGATAGTATAGTTGGATATTCCTCACCAAGGCCTTTCCAACAGTATATCACACTCTTGAAAATACTCACAAATGAGAACTTATGGCCATTTGAAGATTAGCATTAGTGAAGGACCAAAACAATAAGGAAAGCCCCACAACCACCAAAATTGTTAAAAAATGTGCATTTTCTAGGTAGACCCATCGTTCAGTGATCTAATCTAGGATGGATAGTGGCCAAAATTGCATGAGGTTTGATGCATTTAAATTTTCGACATGATTTCTCAAATTATATGGATTTGAAATCCATATGAAAAATTAAATGAGATAGGGTGTGTCAACTTGCTTTAAATTTAACCCCCCATGCTAAGATAGCACTAATAAATAGAGGGGGCTTTTAAGACAATATTTGAGACAATTTTTGGGTAAATTGTCTTAACTTGAGACCAAAAAAAACTTTTGTATTGTCTTTAAGTGAGTGTCTCAAATTATTGTCTTAAAAAATTGTCTCTATAAAGACAATATGTAAGACAAACATTATTGTCTTTGAGGGGACAATTTCACTTTTGTCTCTCTAGAGACAATAGTTGGGATTAATGACATATTGTCTTTATAGAGACAATGTATCTTTAATCCTAGATATTGTCTCTTTAGAGACAATATAAAATAATAAAACCAAAATATCTCTTCATTGAAATAAATCAATATATAAAGTATTTAATTAAAAATAAACTACAATATCATTGATTAATTCACGTTAGGACACAGTGGAATCGAACCACCAACATCCTACCTAAAAGACAGGTGCTCTTCCATTGAGCTAGCACACTTTAAAGAAAAAATAATTTGTCTTGAATAAATGTCTAACTACCCATATTGTGTAGTAGTGATACTATAGTTGATTTTGACACCCTCTAAAAATTGAGAAACTTTCCTAGGAATCCCAAAAAATAACATTGTTTTCATGCCCCTTGAGACCAACATGGTGGCTCCCATCACCCTCTATGTACAACTTACCAGTCTTGGTAATTTCACATGTGTGGTACTACCACATGCAACAAATTCTAATAATATGATTTTCTATAACATCAATTAATTTTGGTTGAGAAACATATGCAATCATACCATGGCCAAGTCAACCATTCAGTTTCTTAACTATCATTTTGCAAGAAAGAAAGGTCAAATATTGGTAAATAAATTTCCAATATCCATTGAGTTTGAACACTAATATAGTGACCACATGCCCATCACATTGAACTCAATTTTCTCTTGGCTGACCCATCTAAGAGAAATTTTGGTGTATCATCTAACCCAAAGTAATAAGGAAAAGTAATTTCAATTGGGCATGAGGCTAGCTAATTAATACCATGGATTTTACATGACGATGAAAGGAAATCCTTCATAGGTTTGGGTTTTTTGGAGTCTTGGTAGCTTGCACTGTATAGTGATTTTTAACCCATCAATTTAACACGATAACATTGTAATGGTCTACCTTGATCTATTATGTATATCTAATGAAAATAATGCAATAACCTTCTAGTAGATGATGATGAATCTTATCTTTAAATGCTAAGTTGTTACCAAGCAACCAAGCAACATCAATCAAAGTACCTTTTTCCTAAATCAAAAGTTTCATCTTGAAAGTTGTTCAGATATATGTATCATGCATCTCTTGGAAAATCACTATGTTATTTCACAAGAAACTTATTAATGAGGGAAAAAGGAGTTGAGGACTCTTATTGGGAGCTTGTAATAAAATATATCCAATATGCATGCAAATTGTTTGAGCCCATTTATGATGCAATTGGAGGAGCATATGGTTATGTTTCTGTTGAAGTCTCCCCTAGACAATCACTTATGTTTCTGTTGAAGTCTCCCTAGTTTCGTACTTGAGATAGAAGGGACTATTGACACTACTAAGTGGTTGCACAAAAGATTCAAATGACACAATGTCTACATTAAGATTCCAGCAAAAGTAGAGTGCACTCCATCTGTAAAGCAAGTTGTTTCAATTGGTATCAACGTCAATGTTAGTATAAGTTCATTATTTTTTCTTTTTAAAGTTTCTTTATTTTCCATTCTGAAGGTTTCTTCTCAAGTGAATGAAGGACTTATTTTTAGTGATTAATGCTTGCTTCATATGTCTAAATATTGTAGCCAAAAATGATATGGTAGAAATTTTGTTTGCTCCAAATTTAAGCCGAAACATTAGTAAACTACAATACTTTTTTTGTTTCTTGGTTGCAAATTTTACTATGTAGATGCTAAAGGCAGTTCACATTATAATATGGCAGTCAAGATGTATTTTGTAATTTCAAGGCACTAGTCGTGGATGAAATTTTTAGGAGTTTATAACTTGCTGAGCATGGGCATTCACTGAGTGAGATGGTTTCAATATCTTATTCTTAAGAACATATTGGTTTCATATACTTTGCCAAAGATGAATATGGATCTTAAAATAAAAAATGAAGGAAAATTCATAGGATATCTATTTAAAAATGTTGCGAGTATCATTTATGGGAATATATAATCAAGGATACCGAAAGAAACTTATCGAGAATACTAGAAAATATATGTAATAATAAACATATACCTATTTTCTATCCCTTGGAAAAACATAAAATAACTTCGCTGAATTGGTTTCCCTACATTGAATTTTTCAATTGTGTTTAGATAATAGGACAAAGAACATAGGAATATAAGGAAAGTTCCTACCAGTAGACTTGTTAAAGAGGAATTGGTTTAGTTTCCATAAGGGAATAAAGGGTTTTAAATGTGAAAGAAATAAAGTCACCTTGTACTCTTGAAAAATGACTATCAGAGCATTTCCTCGCTAAGCAGGGGAAAAGAATTTACACAATCACAAAATTTTAGAAGAAAGCGACTAATGATTGGTGATGGCAAGTTATGTCATTTGTTATGGGGATATCATGTTGGAATATTAAGCACTTCCACAAAATGCAAGGGTCATTGTCACTTTTTAGTAACCTTTAAGAGAAGATACAATTAATTGATTAAATGGGGTCTCTCCTTATCAAATAGTGGAACGAATTCAAAGAAATGAGTCATCCTGTACTCTATAAAAATGACTATCAAATCCTTTCTTCCTAGAGGAGGAAAAAAATAATGTACTAAGTAACCAAGTTTAGAAGAAAGCTACTACTATTGACTGGTGATGGCCAGTGATGTCATGTTTCCTCAAGATATTATGTGGAAATACTGAATATTTGCAAAAAGATGAGAGTCATTATATTTTTGTAGACCTTTAAGACGAGATATGATTGAAGGATTAATAGGAGTTTTCCTTATCAAACAGAAGGAATTCAAATCAAATTACATGGCACTAAAGGAAAAGAAGAAATTGGGAATTCTAGATATTGTAACAACCCTTAAGCCACCTAATTTCATTATAATGGATGGCTCACCTTTTGTTTAATGCATTCTATAATAAAAGAAATTAGTTTTCAATCCAATTATGAATTACATTGAGTTCACATTTCTCTTTAGGCTATTCTCCAAAATGCTTGAATGAGCTATATTCCTAGACTTCGTTAAAGGCTTGGTTGCTTTGTTTATGGTGCTAGGGCCAATTCCCTATTACGAAGAATGGTGCCCAGTGCAAGAAAGTTTATGATAGAATCCTACAATGTTGCATTGAGTACCTTGATATAAATACTATAATTCAACAAGCCCATAGTGAGGATAGTGGGGATCACTTAGGATTGCATGCTACCCTCATTAAGATGTTGCACATGGGATAGTATGGCTTGTGATGTGAGATAATGTTAAACACCTCATAAATAGGTACCTAAATTTCCAGCGAAATTCTCACTTATACTATGTACCTTCCCACGATTTGATCCCCATTGAATTCTTGTGTCCAAGGTGGATATCGTGGGAGATACTAGGGAGGTTTTGGTGGAGGTTACATAGGATGGAATGGTAGATGGTTAGGTCCCATTAGATGATATAATTGCAATGAGATAGATCATATCTCTAGAGATTTCCTGCAACCATAGAGAGTTAGATGTGGTCATTGTAGGAACACTAATCATGACCTATAGAGCTCTAGATAGCATGGAAATCCATCGATAATGACATGATCATGAGATTCACCAAGTTGGAGAACATGTCTCCTATTTCCATTGATGGGGCTTGATCCATCAGCTAAGGCAGTGATGCTTACTCTATTCTTATAACTTGGATCCCAAAAGGAATGTTATTCTTTGTTATAATTATAAATACACTCTGCATAATACAATTTTGTGACTAGATGAAAGTATACAATTATGTAACTCCCAGTCTATCAATTATCCCCTTCACAAATTATAGAGTCACACAAACCATCATTTACAAACATGTAGTTGTCATAGAAAAACCAACCACAAGATTCTCAATTTAAGGACAATTTGAAAAGGAAATTACTTCCACACAAGAATCAATACTTAAAAAACCTGTGATTGTCGGACAACTACCAATCACAAGAAAGATAGCTACAACTTAAGTCCTTATAGACCAAATTTTAAAAGGAAGAAAAGTTAGTCGCATAGTTTAGGAGAAAAACGTTTAAGGTTTCATGGGACATGAACCATATTCATTTGGTGGGAAATGTTGATTCGAAAAAATTACCATTATTCACATCCCTTTACCAACCTTTCCCTTGACTTTTAATAATTTTTTACACAACCTCAACCTTATATGAAGACCATTTTAATGCTTATAGCTAGGATTAGGCTACATTTTTTCATATGCATTTATTTCAGTATTTTAATTGAGCTTATGATTAAATATTAGATAAATAACCTGTTCTCATTTATCCTTAAAATTTAGGTTAGTTTAGACTGTCATGATTAAAAGTATATTTGCAAAGCCTAATAATGCACATTTTTACCACTTAGTCTCAAATTCGAATTTCATCTTCTATTATTGAATATTTTTTATAGATTTGGATCATCAATAACCATCTTAGATGTGGATTGAATCATGGACCATAGATAATATTACTTTGAATAATTGAATTATTAGAAAATACCTTGTAATTATTTACTAGTTGAATTTTAGTTTCTATTTATTGGTAAATGGTTGTAGTCACATGTAATATTTGTGGGGCTAAATTGATTATTGTTTATCTTATTTTTTAATAAAGTTTATGTATAAATAAGAATGACTTCTCCATATTGAAGGAAAACTCATATGATGTATTTCCATATTATTATGGAATAGAATAATGATTCATGATATTTCTTTTCACATAGTTTGTCATTCTTTAGTTTTACTAACAATACACCTTGATTTAGTTTACGATGTTATAGGGTAGGTTTCTATCTTGTTCTTGGTAGAATTAATCTCACTCCAAATAGATCATAATATCTTTTTATTTATTATGTATTCATTTTTTTTCTCTTTATGCAAGTTTGTTTTCTTTGATGAAAGATTGATAAAAATAGGAGCAATAGTTCATGGATAATCATCCAAGGAGATACCCTAGTTGCAAAATGATTCATACAAAGTAGCATGAACGAGATAACTACATGATTTAATTGCCACGATTGAATTAACTTTCCTTGAGTTTATGAAGTGTAGTTTGTTTTATATATGAAAGCCATTTCATTTAATTCATGCATGTGTGTGTGTGTGTGTGTGTGTGTGTGCATTTGGTTCTTAGTTTGTGATAAGAAACATTCAATTCCATCTTTATCAACCAATTAAATTGACAAAAATTAAATGAATCCTATAAGAAGTGAAATATTGTAATTTGAGGATTATGGACCTACAATTTAGGAGATATCAATTACAATGATGGTGTGTTCATGTATTTAGTTGAATAGTTTATATTTCATTTGATTTGACTCTTAGTTTGAATCTTTTTGAGTGCATTCCTTATGTAAGTAAAATATGACCTTGCGCACACACACACGCGCGCGCGCACGCACACACACACACACACACACACATATAATAAGCTTATGCACCCTAGACTGATAATAAAATGTAACAGGATTTATACATATAAATTGAATGACACTAGTGAAATATCAAGATTGATAAGATGAACACAACCTCATAAATGATAAATCTCCCCATCTTCATTAACTTAATGACAACATTGATGCCATCCTTGTACCCCTCTAATCAAAGATAATGCAATTCAATATAGTTGTTGTCAGCATTTTTTATGTGGTAGCTAACCTCACCACCACATACCAATTACCTTTGCCTCAAATGCAATCAGAACATTTCTCATTTCCAAGTTTTTGCAACTTGTTGCACTTACTTCCAATGACATGTATTAAGCTCACATGACCATGACATACCTATTAATGTTGCAAATCCATCCATTAAGAAGATAAAACAAAGGATTAGTGTTAAATTAAATGGATGTCACAGTTTTAGGGAAGCACTTTCAATGACATGCATTAAGGTCACATAACCATGACATATTTATTAATGTTGTGAATCCATCTATTGACAAGAGAAAACAAAGAATTGGTGTTAAATTTAATGCATGCCATAGTTTTAGGGAAGCAAAAAATAGAATAAATGATGTTATAATTTCCATAATCTAGTGAGGAAAGTGTATTATAATTAGAAAAAAATGATGTGATTTGGAAATTGACTGAGTTTTAATTGTGAAATTTCCCTAGAGTCACTTTGTGTAATCTTTGGCTTGAACAACATGATTATGATTTCATGAACACACCATTTGTAATGGGAAGAATACTCATGATAAATGCTATGTGTCAAGTAGAATTTATATTATTTTCAAATAATTTTAAATATAACATTGAAGAAAGTTATGTTATTAGCAACTTAAAAAACCTTGGATTAGTGAAAGCTCTCCCTGTCATATAAAATCCACCAATGTTTCAATATATATGCTATCATCATAAGTAGCATTTGGTTATATGATTCTCTGTGTTCTATGGACATCCCAACTAGGTTTCTTCCAAGCTAGATCCATCTTAATTTCAAATCTACCAAGCTTGTTATCATCATATTATATGATTCTCCATGTTCTATGGACATCCCAGTTGGGTTTCTTCCAAGCTAGAGCCATCTTAATTCTAAATCTACCAAGCTAGAATGTAAACCTCTCTTTGAGTTTATTTGACATTTTTCCTTGACATGTTAAATATATAAAAAGAAAAAAAGAAAATCTTTGTTTAATATACATATTATATATTTTAAAATTTTTATTAATAAATGAAAATTATAATATAACAAATTGATTTAAATATCTGTATTCTTTTTATTATTATTTTTTAAATTAAATTGATATTATTTATTATTATTATTTTTAAATTAAATTGATATTATGAATTAACATTTCATAAGCTTTACCATATCATCTCTCCAATATTAAATTGTTGAAATTGACTTGTTCATCTCTCCCATATTAAATTGTTGAAATTGCCTTGGTCATCGCTCCCATATTAAATTATTGAAATTGACTAAGTTATAATGCATGAAAAATGAAAAATAATAATAAAAATAATAACATAAAAATAACATTAATTAATTTAGAATAATAATATATAGTTTTTTTAATTTAGAGAATCGGCAACTTTGTTCGCACAACGTGTTGTCCCTGAAAAAACAAATTAATGATCGACGTTAAACGCTGACTTAGAAGGCGTGAAATGTGTTCAATGATAGAATATTAAGAAAAATTAAAAGCGTGACAAACTTATTCTATAAAACAAATTAAATTTGCAAGGAATGTCAACCCACCTTTAGGCCCCGCCGGTTTACGAGATCATCTCAATTGACTCCGTAGAAGGCGTGGAATGGGTTCCATGATTGACCATGAAAAAAAACTATGAAGATCTGGTTTAGTTTATCTATAATTTAATTTAATTTAATTTGAAATATGATAGGGTTGGTTAAAATTATTAGTTTAAATCACAATTCTATTAAAAGAATATTTAAAAGTTTATATCGTAAAGAGTCGGCCATTGGTCTTCACAACCTAGGTTTTCATATTTATACCGTACATCTCCTTCTTTTCTCCTCACATTTTGTCCTGATGATGAGTCTAGTTTCAGACTCGAAACGTCGACTAAAAAACATGAACACTGTGGAAAATCCGAACTCCATTAAAAAATATTTAATATTTAGTTTATATTTTATATAATAATTTTATTTTATTTTGTATTCTTGAAATATATCTGATTTAATAATTAGAAATATTTTAAAATTCAAAATAATGAAAATTGTATGTTAATATTAAACAATATTATATTAAAATAATTAAAAAACAATTTTATAGTGGAAAAATAATAAATTTATTTTAAAACAAATTTAGATTTATGTTATTGAATTAAAGTTTTTGTGATCTATATCGAGTTTTTGAGACATGTTTTCCGCGATAATCACATCAAAATTCATTTGTCGGCCTGTTGAACCAGTAGTGGTTCTTTGTCACAACAAGATGAAGAATCATATCATGGTAACAAGTTAAATAGAGACACTGACCATTTAAACGACTAGAAAGAAACAACTACTTTTGACCAAAAGAAACAACTACATTTGACTGGGCTTCAACTACAATTGACTGGGCAAGGAGTTAGGGAAATTTTTATTAATTAATTATTTAATTATTTAATTTTTTTTTAGATAGTAGTTGTCTTTAGTGCGACTTTTTGGACTTTCCCGTGCCGGAATTTTGCCGAAAAATTTGAGGTGAAATCTTGATTTGTGTTATTTGAACTTTGCTTTTTGACTGTATATATGGATTCAACACCCTGAAAAATCCCTAGGGCACTTCGATTGTGGAGGATTACCCATCAAACTTGTGATTTCAATAAATTCCTCCCAGATTTTCGAGAAACTAAACCAGAAAAACTTCCAAAAAGTCGCACTAAAAACAACTCCTATTAGATTTATTTATTTATTAATTAAAATATATAGATAAAACTCTTTTAACTATAAAAACTTATAAATATCATACCTAATTAAATAAAAACTAATTATATATATATATTTATATATATAGATATAGATATTAGTTAAATATTATAAATATATATAAAACTAAATATACATGCTTATAATTAAAAATATTTTTAACGGTTTATATGTAAATTTATTTATTATAAATATTAGATTTAATTAATTAAATTATATATATATATATAAATAAAAGTATGCTCATAGATAACTAAAAATACCATGTTCAATTAAATAAAAACTAATTTAAAAAATATATGATGATGATGATGATGATGGTTAACGTTCGCTGACACCAAACTTGGTCTATCGGACCTAAAGAAACAAATTATTTATTTTGATTTAAGATTTTA
This sequence comes from Pinus tabuliformis, assembly GCA_031772625.1. Taxonomy (NCBI): domain Eukaryota; kingdom Viridiplantae; phylum Streptophyta; class Pinopsida; order Pinales; family Pinaceae; genus Pinus; species Pinus tabuliformis. The sequence continues at coordinate 1,380,638,572 of CM062818.1, read as the reverse complement.
TTCCTATGCTCAAAAAGCTTGGAGAGAAGCTTCCCGAGCTCACTATAATTTTGACATTGTAAAAGGCTAGGAAGATCAGTAATGCAACAAAGATTGTGAAACTGAGATCTAATGTCAGTATTGTAACAAAGATTGTGAAACTGAGATGTAAGATTGTGAAACTTAAATTAAGAAATCAAATTTAATATATAATCATTAAGGGATTTTTATTTTTTATTTTTCATTTTTAAAACTAATAAACTTATATTAATATTATTATAGGAATATTATGAGATAAATTAGATTAATAATAATAATAATAATGAATAAATAACAACAATAAATATAGAGGAAATTCAAACAATGCAAGAGATGAGGGAATAAATTCAAAACCGGAAAAGAAAACAATGAAAAGAAAGGAAAAGAGTGGGGGGTTCTAAGAAGAAAGGGAGGGATCCAACAACTGCTGATTTTCCATCCATCATCCCTGTTAAGATTACTCGACCTCCCTAAACTTCCGATGATGAAAAGGAGCAATCCTAGCAATGACCCGAGCCTTCTCAATGCATATATGATGCTTGGTCTTCTTTGCATGTTCTACCAAAGCTGAAGACCGAGTCCTCCCATGCTTGATGTCAGTTGCATGCTCATGAATCCTCTGATTAATAGAGCGCCCGATTTCACCAACATAGAGGGTCCCATAAGAACATGGAATAACATAAACAACTTTCATATCCTTGGGGTCAACATGGTCTTTAACAGATCTTAAGGAGCTACGAATGATGTTAAGGGGTCTAAAGGTTGAGGGAACATTATGATTCGTTAGGATTCTCACAATATTGTCAGTGGTGCCCTCGATGAAAGGGAGATGCACCCCTGAGATTTGATCTTTAGGGTGTTTTTTAACTTTGGGACCTCTGCTAGCTTTGAGGAAAGTTTTAAGACATTGGTGCCTACTATATCCATTTTTAACAAAAACATTAAGGAGATGGGATTTCTCTTTATGAAGGTGGTTTTCATCAGAGATTATCAAGGCATGAGTAGCTAGCATTTTGAGAACAGAAAACTTTTGAGCCGGGAAATGATGAGACTTGGCATGAAGATACTGCTCAGTGTGAGTTTTCTTCCGAAACACCTAGTGGGAGAAAGAACCATCATACTTCTTTGAAATGAGAACATTAAGAAAAGCTAGGCACCCTTCAGCTTCTTGCTCCATAGTGAACTTTATGGAGGTAGATTGATTGTTGAGATGATGGAAAAATTGATCTAACTCTTCTTGGCCATGAGGCCAAATGACACAAGTGTCATCTACAAATCTTTTCCAAATCTTGGGTTGGAGACGGGTTGAGGCCAAAGCCTTGGATTCAAAGTCTTCCATAAAGATTAGCAATAACCGAATATTCATGTTTTTAATTTTTTTTGGTTTGAAGCTTGGTTTTATATTACTGCTTTGAAACATTATATTGATAAATCATTGTGTTTTTTGCGGTCTTGATGGGAAATTGGCCCAATATTCTAGGTTAAGTTTCTTCATATTAGAAGTGTTTTTCTTAATGAGATAAAGAAAAACAGTGACCATAAGCTACAAGCATCATAAAAGTTCATCCTTTGTTCGACAAAGCTAGTTATACATTGCTAAAATTGAAAGATACTTTTCATATGGACTAGAATGTAATGGAGAACTTTGGTATGTCTTGGTACCCACAGGAGGCCACAGATATATTTTCTAACATGTAATCATGAGTTGGGAACCATGATCCTTTGTCCAATAGCACACCATGAGCCACCAACGAGTAATCATGAGCATTTGTCAAAAAACACACCACGCGCCACCAGTGAGTAGGGAACTACATTCTGCCCACCCATAGGGATGCACAAACCCCGATACCCAATGAGACACAATCTACAAAACTTTGTTTTCCCACAAACCATAAGCTATGAAGACACCCAAAATTATGACCATGAACTCTCTATCGCAACCCATATATCAGTGAGGCAGCACCAATGAAGATCCTGTAATTGGCCACAAGTCACGACTCCTTAAGTCACCCAGAAGTAAGGTCATACAGTCCTGTCCATACCACCCCTAAAGCCATATGAGGTTGTCAGCTCCCTGTTGCGAAGAATATTAATACTATGCTCCAAAATTTCCAATGCCAAGGCCTGGGCACGAGTAGTCTCATAACTTGAAGTTGGAAATACCATATTCCATAATTGTTAAGCATTTTGAGCTGCTTGAATTTTGAACTCCAAGTCCACCACCCCAATTCTACATCCTAAAGGTGTTCCGTTGATTGGGGAATGTTTTTATATACACCTTAAGTCGAGCCTAGCCAGAAGCAGATAAGACCAAACCTAAAATTGTTAATCCTTAGAGCACCACAACTTTGTGTATTTAAAGCCTAAAAATGGTGATAAAAGAAATGACCCTCTAAAAGGGTTGCACCATGATTGTGAAGATGGGTGGCTAGTTTGGAGTCCCGATCCAACATGCAAGTAGAGGAGGCCAACGGTGGCTGAATGAAAAGCTAAGAGTGGGGAAGACATTTCAGTACCGAGAAAGCCAAAATATGCTCAGGTGCAGACCAATTAAGGGGTGTTAGGAGAGGATATATGTGACCAACATGATGACTCTGCAATGATAGAACACAAATCAGATAAAATTTGATAGTGCAAACTATATTCACATTGATCAATTATGATATTGCATATATAAAAGAAGCGTTGTCTCAAGATAGGGAAACTATCTTGGACACACAATTAGTTGGTTGAGAGAATATCTCAACCATACACCAAAATAGGGACATATAGATATAACCACTCCTATAGAATAGGAACATACTCCTTTACATAGAAATTCACAACTTAGACAAGTAGGAATTACATTTTACAACAATCCCCCTTAATGACTACTTGTCTTCATATCAATCTGCAAGATCTACATCTGGCCGAAACTGGTAATTACACCTTGTACCTTGTTCATGCAATTTTCGATGTCCATATAAAGAAACAACCATCTACCAGAATGCATGGGTTACCAACCACTGCAACCACCAGTCTACTAGGAAGTCCTTCACATAGATGGTTCATCCAACCTCTCCATGAACTTCCCCTAATTATAAAATTTCACCTCATGGAGTCTAAAACTAATACGGCCCACCCAATTTTATCCATCCCGCATGACATGCTCTTTGAGGGTGTTCAAAATATCTAATGGAGGGAACAAATAAAAAATGATATGGATTCCTCTCTGGGTCTTACATGAGGTACATAAATCATTTCAAGGACCACAACTAACCAGCACAAAACAATATGTGACATGTAGATTTTCTCTAATTACAATATGTGACTCATAATACACCATGATCATGAGTCTATTCCACAAACTAACACAAAATTTAACTGGTTTTCCATCATACTTTAATCTTTGATGCAGCTCCAACCATCCTCTAATTCCATCTTCACTGTCATGTCTTCATCATATCTGGTTGTTAAGCATTCCTGCAAAGAAATTTTTCTATTGTTGGAATGGCCAATTCCAACACAGACACAAATGTGTGACAATAGTTGGCCAAACTAAATGCCACTATATTCTTTTAACCAGTATTACATCACCGACATAACACTTTCTAAAAAATAAAATTTAAACAATGGAAAAATAATTCTATTTTACATGACATTATGTCGAGGAGTACTGAGATTCATTAACTAATTCATATTCATAAATATGCTTCCCTTCTTCTCTCTTCCACACACTTATTTAGCCAACAACATGAACACAAAAAAATAAATCACCATCTTCACATTTTCTGCAAATTTCTCCGGCAGAATAACTTTGTTGTGGCAACTAGCTTGCAAACCGCTAAGATCATATCAAGTTCAACAAAAATCCCCATTCTCCAGACCCACATTGGAAGATCGAATTTATACGAGATCCACGATAAAAATCCATGACCCAATCAAGATATTTTGCTGATTCCTACAGAGTCTAGCGATCCTGCGCACCAAATTCTCCATTGTCGAAGACAAATAAATAACAAGAAGATTTCACTCCCTCATAATCATCTCCGTTTCGAGTAGATATCTCCTTCACAATCTCAGAGGCATAAAGACTTGCAGGCTGTACCAATTGCTCAACGCCTCTCTACCGAGGCAATAATAGCTCCAATGATTGAATTCCATGCTAAAAGAATCCACTCTTGCAATTTCGACAGAGGATACACACTCTGCAAACTCAATGAAGCTAGCCACTTCAGCCTTGATGCCAGCACCATCGAATTTTATGTTGATCCCTGAGGCGGATCTGCTTCAATGCTGCCTCTATGGCCACACACCTCGACCTACAGCCACGAGCGCCAACTCCCTCTGTGTCGTCTTTGCTACCACAACGTTACAGATTGATGACCCTTGGTGATAAATCTATGATCCACCACTCTTTTGTTGCGCCACCATAAACCCAGGCTTCGATTAACCCACGCTCACCGCAACAACACAGATGACACACTATCTTTTTAATCGCCACCAACACCACAACTCAGATCTCACTCTTCGCCTGGCAGACACAACATGAATCCACTAAGTAGAGGCATAGATCTGATTTCCACGACTTCCTGTGACCGAAACTTCGTCTTCCCAGCCTCTGCTACCACAACATGCACCAATGAGGTCGATCTTTGCCAGGCCTTCTTAGTAACCACACTTCCACTGCAGGTCGACATATCACACCACCACACCAACGATCCACTCAGCCTGCAATCTGTAGTTTGTCAACTTTGCTGCCACGATTGACTGATCTGTTGCCACACTCCCATGATGAGAAATCCACTTCCTGCTTGGCACTCACTGCCGACTCAACCTCCACTATCGATCCTACAACGATCTACACCTACACACGAGCGATCTTCTCCATGCTAATCCAACACTCCAGAAATATAGCAGCAGGTTCCTGTTCGACGACTCAATTAATCTGCTGCCATGAGCCGCCAACTCACCAGCAATAGCACGTTATTCACTGGTCGACTGTGGAGGGTTGTTGTTGCTAATTTGTAGAAGATGACTATTTGCACATTCGTATCTTTGCACTCTGCTTACCTCAACATTATTGCATCCCATTCACACAACCAAATCTTTACATGCTTCTCACCTCGATAGGATCGCATCCTACCAGCCACACTAGCGAAAAATGTAATACACCTGGTCAAACGGGCATGAGCAGGAGCACCGCTGCTCCAATACACCTTCGCCGAAGCTCAAGCAAGAACTCCACCACTCTGCAACATCATAGTTAACTAAATAATTCTAAATAGTGGGAACACTCGTCCACACTTAGCCAAAGTCAGCCTAAATAAATGGACAAACCAAAAACAAAAAAATAAAACAAAAAACCAAACTCTTTATTTCCCTCGGTCTGGAAGGGACTAGGGCCCAAGCCTAAGTGGGCTCTGATACCAAGATAAAATTTGATAGTGCAAACTGTATTAACATTGATCAATTATGATATTACATATATACAAGAAATGTTGTCTCAAGATAGGGAAACTATCTTGGACACACAATTAGTTGGTTGAGAGAATATCTCAACTACACACCAAACTAGGGACATATAGATATAACCACTCCCATAGAATAGCAAGAGACTCCTTTACATAGAAAGTCACAATTGAGACAAGTAGGAATCACATTTTCCAGCAAAATCATATTCGTGTCTAATGAACGCTAAGCAAGACAAGTCCTGAGTGATAGAAATATTGTACAGAGAGAACATATTTTCACAATAACGTCACTCTTGCCTCGACCAGGAAGGAACTACTGCAAACCATCATTCATCACCATTATTTTCACACAAGTTGAGCCAGGTTTAGTGTATAATTTCCAAGGCGAGAGTAGTGTGAACATCATGGCAAGGATATAGAAAATGTGTTGGTGAATTAAATAGTTGTCCAAGTGGTTATCATTTCCACTCAGCCTTGTCGTCGTGGCAAAGATTTATGTTTTTAAATTAAAATAAAAAGATAGTTAATTTCATTATATAGCAATAATAACAATAACAATAAATGATTTTATTTAGGTCTCAAATTTATTATATTGGGGGAAGGGGCATATATAATGATAATGTGCTTTATTTATGCATGTTTGTAAGTAACAAGCCTAGATCTATCTTAATTCTATATCTACCAAGTATTGAAATGGATCAAATTTCTAGAGATACAAGAGATTTAATCTCTATTGGATCTTGCAAGATTTGGAGTTAAGATGTATCTAGGTTGGTTTAATCCCCCCTTTAAGTATGCTATATTCCACATGAATACCATGGGTTAATACTTCTCATAAATGTGGAGCTCAAAAACCATAGATAACTTGACCAAATCAAGTTTTCCTTAACTACACAACAAAAATTAATAAAAATAAAAATAAAAATTTAGTATTTTTATTTTAACATAGTGTTATTTTTATTTTTATTTTATTTAATCTAGTTAAATGTTTACACATCATTATTTTACATTACATTACAACAACTCTACCAAAGTGGGTAATTAATAAAAATAAAAGTAATAATATAGAATTTCCATTTTAACATAGTGTTATTTTTATTTTTATTTTATTTTGATATAATTAAATGTTTACACATCATTATTTTACATTACATTACAACAACTCTACCATATTAGGTTGGAGAGGTAATGACCACTGACCTAGTTATGTATTGCTTTAGTCATTAAAAAACACTAGGAAAAAATATTGAATAATTTTTTTTTTAATTATTAGTTTATGGAAAAATTAAAATTATATAATAATTTGTTTTTAAATAATAATAATAATAATAATAATAATGTAAAATTAATATATAATAAATTTATATATGTGGATAAAAAAGTGAGTATCATTTTCATTTAAAATTTTAACAACTAAATTTAAAATTTATATACAGTCAAAAGTGTAATAGAAAATGAATATAAAATAAAATTACAATTTGAAATTTTTTTTGGGAATAATCACATATCAATTATTTGGTGTCAAAGTTAGTGGGGTTCATTATCAACAAGACACATATGGAGGAACTGATCTAACAAGAAAAATAGATAGATGCTGATAGAGTTCAAAAATAATACGTTAAGAGAGTCAATTCAATAAAAAGTAAAAAAAAAAAAAAAAAAATAGCTACCATAATGGTCAAAAATTGATCTAGACCTTAAAAACAAAAAATATAAATAAGAAGAATAATGTTAAAAAAGTACTATATAAAAAAAAATAAAAATAAAAATTTAATAAAAAGACCCATTACTAAAAATACTAAACTAAAAACCAAACTAAAAACCCTCAAAAAGTCTATAAAATATTAAATTCTTAATTCATATCAAAAGAATCATCAATAAGAAAAAAATATAATAAATAAATAAATGATTATTCAGAAAAACTAACATAAAACTAAAATAAATCTCTAACACTTTATTTTTTAAGATGAATTCTTCTAACACTTTATTTTTTAAGATGAATTCTTCCATATTTGTTTTGATGATAAACCCATTAATGAGTTAGAAAAGACTAACACTAAATAATTGATGTGATTATTCCAAAAAAAACAATATAAATTACAAAAAATTAATTTCACATTATCTAAAATTAAAAAAATAATTGAGAAAAAATATAAAATGAAATAAAAGATTCTCACCGAAAATCATATGATAACAGTGATGGATTGATTAGGGTATGGTTGGGACACTTCACTGTACACAATTTTATATTATGTAGAACCATTATCAACACTGACTAACGTAATCATATGAAGAAGTGGCTGGAGCATGTATTTGGTAAATGGGGACGAATGCCGATCAGCAGAGGTGGTTGGCTTGAGATTAACGATGACCAACATTAAACACCCTAATATTTTTGGTTTGAGATTAATAATGACTAACATTAAATGCCTCAATATCTTTATTGAATTCCTTAAATTTAGCTCAAACAACCAAACAATTAACAGCTTCCATATCCATCTGATTACCGACTAATCAGCAATGATATAAAGAAGGCTATGGGATCAGCTCATCATAATTCCCTGCATCATTCAAAGCTCTTACACCATCCCACATGGATCAAGGCAGGCCAACCACCGACAACAAAAGTGAACATTTAAATCTAAAAGAATGACATTCTGCATGACTACCATAAAGAACCTTGACTTCACGTTTTATTAATTTTATCTTTTAAATTTTGGTAGTGCATGACAGTAAAACGTTAATCGTCGAATTAATGGTCTTGGCCAAATTAAATCGAAGTAAATACTAAGCATTTTTGGCCAAATTAAATCGAAGTAAATACTAAGCATTTTTAGCAGAACAATGTTGACTGTCAAAACAAACATATTTATCACGAGTCACAAGAAATTTTTTTGACACATTTGATAAAAACAATATTTTGTCACAACCTATCAAGGAAATAGCTCTTTCATATATCAGAACACATTTTACACTTTAACATTGGTTTGACCTATCTTCATTTCTATGATATTGTACAAGACTTGTATAGGCCATTGTGAAAATCTTAACAACAATGATTTCGCTTAGTTGGCTTGGATGTTAGTGATAGAGTGCAGGAGGATTGGAGTGCAGGTTGTGTTGCGCCTCACTTGCAGCTTTACAACGAATTTAACGATGGTGGACCACGATGCATGAAACCACTACCATCCCAAATGCTATAATAATTACCAAATTCGAATTCGAATTTGATTCGATACGAAAAAAATTCGATCCTATAAAATTCAATACAGAAAAAATTTGACATTATATATCTTACACATAAATTTTTTTTTTTTTAATTTAAATAAACAATCATTATATGAAAATTCATTAAATCATATTGATGTTTATTTATTTCCAACGTTAATTTCTCCTATTTAAAATGTTATAGACCCCTTCTCTCTAAAACTGCTTAGAAATAATGAAGATCAAAATGCATCAAATTAATTATTATTGCAGACTAAAAAAAATGTAAAAGTAAAATCTAATAATATGAGTTATCCATTTTAAACTGAAATTTTCCATTTTATATTTTTTTGTAATATAGAAGTTACTGTTTTTCTATTTCTTTTATTCACAAGTGCAAACTTATCTTCATAATTTTTTGTAATATAGAAGTTGTCATTTTTCTATGCTTTTGTATATGAGTTATGCATTTGCAAGTGCAACTAAGGTTTCCATTTTCTATTTTTTATTATTTTTTTAATATTGGATTTATCCTCTTTTTTTTTTATATTTTCATAAGCCTTATCCATTGTAAACTCAATTTTGCCATTTTATAATTTTTTGTAATATAGAAGTTACTGTTTTTCTATTTTTTTGTATAAAAGTTGTGGATTTGAAAGTTTACCATTTTATATCTTTTATAATTTTTTCTAATATTGATTTATCATTTTTTAATTTTTTTTTATAGGAGTTATCCATTTAACACTTAAATTTGTCATTTTATAATTTTTTCCAATATAGAAGTTATGGTTTTTGTTTTTTTTATAAGAGTTACCAATTTGCAAAGAATTTACTATTTTATAATTATTTTTAAGATAGAAGTTATCCTTTTTTTTTTTTTCAATTTGCCATTATATAGAAATTACTAACTAGTTATCCATTTAACACTGAAATTTCTCCATTTATAATTTTTTCAAATATAGAAATTAGGTTTTTTGTTTTTTATAAAAGAGGTACCAATTTGCAACCAGTTTATTATTTCATAATTTTTATTAAGATAGAAGTTATATTTTTTTCAGTTGCAATTATATAGAAATTACTAACTCACCTCTCATTTAAAACAATTGAGTCACATGATGCCTCTATGTATAGGAGCTATTTATATTATTTAATGTCAATGGCAATATTGATTCATTTTTAATAAAATTAATTATTCAATAAAAATTTTACATTTTAGTATCAACAATTTGTTTTGGATTATACCATATTATGTCCTAGAACAATTTGTAAATAATATATAATGAAATACCAAAATCAAACTAAGATTAAAATAATCAATTTTCTAACTAAATTGTTAACAATATTTAACATTTTATAGAGAAATTTAATAGAAATTGTCTTTTTTATAATATAAGAATTATTGTTTTTTATTTTGTTTTTTATAAAAATTATTGTTTATATTTTTTCCAGTTTTCTGTTAATCCTCGTATAAAAAAGTACCCATATAAAAATATTATAAAAACTAAAAAAAATTAGGATTAAAGATCGCTGCATTATTTTTCAATTCTCAAATTTCCACGGGTAAAACTCGATTTACTTACTCTATGATTTTATTCAGCAGCGATTTGTCAACGTTCCGATCCATGGTTACACAGAGCCCGCGCTTCATTGTTCTACACAGCACAGTGGACGTTGGACATAACTGATAGAAAGCTTTGACCAAAATCATTCAACACTGACCCGTACCGAATTGGAAACTGACGAATTATTCATCGTACCGAACCGAATTAGCGAATTTCTGAATTTTTTTTGCCGGTACGACCGAACTTCGTAACAACACATATGGTAGTCAAAATCCTTACAAATATTCTTCAACAAAGTCATTCCATTATAGAATATAAAAGATAATAAACCAATTGATAACATTTGTAGATAAGCGATTTGCCTGCAGTACTAACTTGTGAAGAGAGCTATTTTGGCCATTGTTTGTTAATTTTTTTTTTTAACCCAAAAAGTCCCTTTTCGAACAGTTTTTTGGTTTATATAGTTTTGTTTGGATTAGACCGTCAAACATGTGGAAACCAAACTTCTCCACTTAACCATTCAATCACACCCACAAAAATCTACAATATACTTGGGGTCGGGGCCCATAAATTAAATTATTTTACACTTACGCTTAAATGGAATGAGGAATTCTCGAGTCATTGGAGAGATGCTTCGAATAATCTATTACTGAGAGATTACTTGCAATTGCATGACTACGGGATCCATGTTGAAGAGCAGGCTTATATTGTGTAGATACCTGTAAAGGAGGTGAGGTCACTAGAGGGAAAATGTCTTACACTCTATCCCAGCCCCGTTGCACAGATAACGTGAGCACACTCCATGATAATTAAGGCATTCTTCGTTGTAGTCATCAGAATATGATAGCTGAGTTGCTGCAAATCTATTATCGATTGTTGAGATTTTATGTTTTATTAAATTTGGGAAAAATCTCATGTATGTGACTACAATAGGATTAGTTGCTATATTAGCTCCAGTATTCTTTGAGGAGGAGTTAATGAATCCTATATTTGTTGTGAGGGAATTTATGATTCAGTTTTATGCTCCAGCTATATAGAAATGTAATCCCGTAGAGGATTGTAGAGAGTGTGTGTAAAGTGTGTAGAGAAAATAGGGAGAGCTGAGAGTATGTGTGAAGAATTAGAATTGTTGTAATCTCCTTTGAATAATAAGATTGCCGATGCCTCTGTTCTGGTGGACGTAGCCCAGATTGGTTGGGTGAACCACGTTAAATCTCTGTGTTATGGTTTTGTGAGGTTTTTTGTATGTGCTGTGTATGTTTATTTTTATTTCAGCTGCGCTTTGTTTAGTCTAACAAGTGGTATCAGAGCGGCGCAGCGGAGCGTGGAGGGCCCATAACCTACAGAACTCTAGTTGTGGAGCTGGTGCGTGTGACAGAACTACCGAAGGTGGAGTTCCGGCGATTGGTGCGGTTTCGGCAGAGACAGTCGCGCCAATTTCTAGCAGTGAACTGGTTGGCGCGGTTTATTTTGGAACAGAAGTGCCAATTGGCGCAGATCCGAGTCTGATACTTGCGCCAGAGCTCCAACATCCCGATTGGCGCGGAATTGACGGGATTAAGAGCGCCAAATTTTCGCCACTTATACGGATTTTGCTCTGGCGCGGAGCATCTGCTGTCAAAGGAGCGCCAGGTAGTGGATTTTGTTTTAGGTGCGTGTTTTTCGTTGTCAAGAAGCGCTCGGCAGTTTTTCCCTCTCGTAAACCTGCAATTTTTTTGTTTTTCTTTTAAAATTGTGATTACACGGTACAACAGAGGCATTTTTAATTTGGAATTGGAGATTGTTTGTTTGATACAACATGGAAAAAACTCAAAGTGATCGTTTTGAGATCGAGAAGTTCAATGGCAAAAAGAACTTCAAGATCTGGAAAGTGAAGATGCATGATCTGCTTGTGCAACGAGGCATGGCGAAGGCGTTGTTGGGAAAATCCAAACAACCTTACCCCATGACAGATGATGAATGGAATGAATTGGATGGAAGAGCTCTGAGCGGTATTCGACTGTGTTTGGCGGATGATGTTTTGTTTAACATCGTGTCAGAGAAAACTGTTGCTGGTTTGTGGACAAAGCTGGAGAAGTTGTACATGACAAAATCCTTGACCAATAGGATTCTTCTGAAGCGACAATTGTACAGTCTGTGCATGAAGGAAGGTACAGCTATTACTGATCATTTGAATGTCTTTAATACTCTCATGGTGCAATTAGAAAGTATAGAAGTAAAATTTGAATCAGAAGATAAATCTATAAATTTATTGTGCTCGTTGCCCGAGTCATGGGATCATTTTGTTACTTCTATAAGTCTAAGTATATCAGAAACCCTCGAATTTGATGATATTGTTGGAGCTTTGTTGTCCAAAGAGATAAGGAAGAGGTCAAATTCCGAAACCTCTACATAGAAGCAATGATAGCTAGAGGTTGTTCTAGAGAAAGACGCTCTGGTAAGCACAGCGAATCACGATCAAAATCGAAAGGGAAGAAGAGTAAGGTAAAGTGTTGGTTTTGTGGAAAATCGGGACATTTAAAGAAGGATTGTTGGAAGAGATAGCAAGCATCCAAAGAAGACTCTTCACCAGCGAAGCAAGAAGCAAACACGACAAATACAGGTTCGGCATCCAAGACAGGTATGAGTGATGAAGTGTTATCAGTTGATTTGTCTAGTCATGATCAACATTGGCTGTTAGATTCTGGTGCATCAAATCACATGTGTATTCATAGGGAATGGTTTAAAACTTATAAACCAATCAATGATGGAGTAGTTTACATGGGAAATGATGTCACATGCAACATTGTGGGAATTGGAATTGTTCAGCTTAAAATGTTTGATGGGACAAATAAAATTTTAACTAATGTAAGACATGTACCTGAATTAAGGAAAAATCTCATTTCATTAGGAGTACTGGACACAAATGGATATAAAACCTTTATTCAAGGTGGAGTAATGAAAATTTATAAAGGAATTTTACTAGTAATGAAAGCAAAGAAGGTTGGAAATCTTTTTCAGTTAGAAGGAAGAACAGAGTCAGATTATGTTTCTATAGTGTCTGAAAGTGACAGTAATTCTATTCGTTTATGGCATCAAAGGTTGGGCCATATGAGCGAAAGAGGTATTAAGATTTTATCTGATCGCAAGTTACTTCCTAGTCTAAAGTCTGTTAAGTTAGATTTCTGCAAACATTGTCTGTTTGGGAAATAAAGCAAGCAGAAGTTTCAAACTAGAAAACATATTAGTAAGGGAATCCTTGATTATATCCATTCTGATGTTTGGGGTCCGTTTCCTACAAACTCATATGGAGGTTCGTCATATTTTGTATCTTTTATTGATGATTTCTCTAGGAAAGTGTGGGTCTACATGTTAAAGAAGAAGTCTGATGTGTTTACAGTTTTCAAACAGTTTAGAGCATTAGTTGAAAACATCACTGGAAGAACTATTAAATGTTTAAGAACTGACAATGGTGGTGAGTTTACTTCAAAGGAATTTGATAATTATTGCAAGGAAGCTGGGATCGAAAGACATAAAACCACTGTGTATACTCCTCAGCAAAATGGAGTTGCTGAACGCATGAACAGGACTCTTTTAGAGAGAGCAAGAAGTATGTTGAGTAACGCCAATTTGCAGAAGGAATTGTGGACAGAAGCGGTTGCTACAGCTTGCTATCTGGTAAATTGATCACCATCAACTGCAATAGGATGCAAAATTCCTCAAGAGGTATGGAAAGGTCATCCTTGTGATTATTCTAAACTAAAAGTTTTTGGTTGTGATGCATATGCTCTAGTTCCAAAACATTAATGTTCTAAATTAGATCCTAAATAAAAAAGGTATATCTTTGTTGGATATGGTGATGGGACTAAGGGATACAGATTGTGGGATCCTACTACTCACAAGATCGTCATTAACAAAGATGTTAAATTTAATGAATCCTCATTTGAAAGTTCAGATGTAGATGATAAAGTGAAACAGGATAATGTATCTAAGCTTCAACACATTCAATTTGAAACCAGTCCAAATATTGATGATGATCAATATGAACATGGTTTAGATGTAAGTCATGAACAAGTTTCAGATGCAGGTCATGAACAAATTTTAGATGTAGATCATGGACATGATTCAGATGCTGATCATGAAGAAGTTCCTACAGATAATAATCAGCAAATTGTGGAAGTACTAGAAACATCTTTAAGGAGATCCACAAGAATTAAACGTCCTCCTAGAAGGTATGATGATTATGTTACTTCAGTTGCTTTAACCGCTAACGATGATGAACCTTTGTGTTATCAGGAAGCTGTAGAAGGTTCTAAAAGTGAAAAGTGGAAAGAAGCTATGAAGGAGGAGATGATGGCATTAGACAAGAATGACACATGGGATCTGATAGAACTTCCTAAAGACAGAAAAACTGTGGGATTTAAATGGGTGTACAAATTGAAAAGGAGTGTTGATGGTTCAAAGGATAGGTACAAAGCAAGGCTGGTCGCGAAAGGTTTTTCTCAGAAAGCAGGCATTGATTTTCATGAGATATTTTCACCAGTTGTAAAAATTGTTTCAATTCGAATTGTATTAGCATTAGTTGCTTTGCTTGATTTAGAATTACAACAACTAGATGTTAAAATTGCATTTTTACATGGAGATTTAGATGAGGATATTTACATGGAACAACCGGAAGGGTTTGTTCAAGATCGTAACGAGAAATTTGTCTGTAGGCTCAAGAAATCATTGTATGGTCTGAAGCAGTCGCCTCGACAATGGTACAAGAAGTTTGATTCTTTCATGTTGAGTCAAAATTATATAAGAAGTGAATATGATCATTGTGTTTACTTTAAGAAATTAAGTAATGGCATGTTCATTATCTTAGTGTTGTATGCTGACGATATGCTTTTAGCAAGCAAAAGCATAACAAAGATCAACAGGTTAAAGGCTCAGATGGCTAGGACATTTGATATGAAAGATCTAGGAGCAGCAAGACAAATTTTGGGCATGGAGATTTTCAGAGACAGGAGCAATGGTAAGCTGTGGCTATCACAACAGAAGTATATCTAGAAAATACTCTTGAGGTTTTGTATGAACAATGTGAAGCCTGTTTTAGTCCCTTTAGCTTCCCATTTTAAGATTTCTTCAAGTTTATGTCCTAGTACAAATGAAGAAAAGGAA
Source organism: Pinus tabuliformis (assembly GCA_031772625.1). Taxonomy (NCBI): domain Eukaryota; kingdom Viridiplantae; phylum Streptophyta; class Pinopsida; order Pinales; family Pinaceae; genus Pinus; species Pinus tabuliformis. Next base: position 1,380,623,190 of record CM062818.1, on the reverse strand, counting down.
TATATGTCTCGAATTCCATATGCCAATGTAGTAGGTTGTTTAATGTATGCGATGGTTTGTACTCGGCCAGATATTTCACATGCAGTTGGGGTTGTCCGCAGGTATATGGCAAATCTAGGAAAAGAACACTAGTCAGCAGTGAAATGGGTGCTTCAGTATTTGAGAGGCACAAGTGATTATTGTATCACTTATAACAGAAGTAGTGAATTTGTTTGCGGTTATGTTGATTCCGATTTTGCAGGTGATTTGGATAAGAGAAGGTCAACTTTAGGGTATGTCTTTACTCTTGCAGGTGGAGCTATTAGCTGGATGTCAAAGCTACAGAATATTGTTGCTTTATCCACTACTGGAGCAGAATACATAGCTGCTCCGCATGCTTGCAAAGAAGCGGTCTGGTTGAAAGGTTTGATTGGTGAGTTTGGTAGGTTACAGGACAACATCAAGTTATTTTGTGATAGTCAAAGTGCAATTCATTTGGCTAAGAATCCAACCTATCGTAGTAAATCAAAGCATATACCTATCAAGTACCATTTTGTAAGACAGGTTATCACTGAAAGGGGTGTTTCTCTTGAAAAGGTGCATACGAAGGAAAACTGTGCAAACATGTTCATGAAACCAGTTTTGTTAGAGAAGCTGCGTTGGTGTCTGGCTTTTGTTGGCTTGCAGAAAAGATAAAAAATAATAAATAAACAGGGCATCAGGCTAATTGTTGTCAAGGTGGAGATTGTTGAGATTTTCTGTTTTATTAAATTTGGGAAAAATTTCATGTATGTGACAACAATAGGATTAGTTGCTATATTAGCTCCAGTATTTTTTGAGGAGGAGTTAATGCATCCTATATTTGTTGTGAGGGAATTTATGATTCAGTTTTATGCTCCAGTATATAGAAATGTAATCCCGTAGAGGATTGTCGAGAGTGTGTGTAAAGTGTGTAGAGAAAATAGGAAGAGCTGAGAGTATGTGTGAAGAATTATAATTGTTGTAATATCCTTTGAATAATAAGATTGCCGATGCCTCAGTTCTGGTGGACGTAGCCCAGATTGGTTGGGTGAACCACGTTAAATCTCTGTGTTATGGTTTTGTGAGGTTTTTTGTATGTGCTGTATATGTTTATTTTTATTTCAGCTGCGCTTTGTTTAGTCTAACATCGATTACAGTATTGCTTAAGATTTTCATTAACCAAAGAGCATATATCTAGCCACTCTGGCCTGATGCGTCTCATGGCGGGTGGTTGGTGAGGGTTAAGGATGATCATATTACTCTCAGGTGATGATAACACCTGTATTAAGCACAATTTAGCATTAATTATGTAATTAACTCATTTAAATAGAATTTATTTTTTTGTTTCGTTGATTAGTTATTTAAAAAACATTTTTTCCAGTTTTAATATATCATTTAACTAAATATTAAAAATGGTATAAGTCAATGGAAAATTAGTAATAGTGAAAAGGTGAGTCCATTATTATAATTTTTAGCTAAAACTTATTTGTGTTTATGAGTGAATAATAAAATTAGAAAATATATATATATATTATGGAGCTGTTTCCCATCATTTTAAATAACATGGAGTAATTTGTCTTATTTTTAGAATCAAAATTTAAATTGAGTTTAAGTAAATAGAAAATAAACTATTTTTTAAATTACTTAAGTTAACCTTATTAGATAAATTATTTTTTTATTTTTATTTTTATTTGTAATTTTCTTAATATATTTAAAAAAATGATTATTTATTTAATGTTTTATTTTTAATTACCTTAATACAATTGTATTTCTTTCTGTTAGAGCTTGATAACAACATGAGCATGGAGATATTCTAGCGATAATAGGATCCTTATAGAGTGCATAAATAAGACAAATACATGATGATTGCCAAAATTGAATTAGTTTTCTTTCCTTTATGAAGTGTGGTGTAATTTATTTATACAAGTTGATTTATTTAATTCATGCATTTGGTTGTGTGTTAGCCCATATTTATCAACCAAATTGAAATGATAGAAATTATATGAACACTCCAGGAAGTGGAACATTTTAATTCAAAGATTATGGACGGGCAATTTAATAAATATAGATAACATGATGGTGTATTCTTGTATTTACTTGGATAGTTTACGTTTCATCTGATTTGACTTTTAGTTTGAAGTTTTGTGATTGCACTTTATATGTAAATGGAATCTTATTCTAAACATATAGTGTAAACATTTCATAAGTCACATATTATTATTATTATCAATAATATATATATATATATATATATATATACATATTATTATTATTATCAATAATATATATATATATATATATATATATAATTGTTATAATGATGTAAAATGATCACAATTTTAGATATGATAAAACTTCTAATCTTAACTGTGATAACATCTATGCTATATTTATAAATAGAATAAATCTACTCATTTTATTAAACATAATATCCAACCTTACCATCATATACTAAATACCTTTTTCTCAAATGCTATAGGAACATTTCTCATTTGTAGGTTATTGTAAGTTGTTGCCGATACTTCTAATAATTATGTTCAACTTAGTAAGGGGGAGTAGTTCTAGTATCCATAGGAACATCTCTCATTTGTAGGTTAGTGTAACTTCTTGTCCATATTTCCAATCATTATGTCCAATTTAATATTTGGGAGATGTTCAAGTATCTATAAATGAGTGCAAAAAATTAAGTGTTGAGTTAATATGGGAGAGATGTTATAGTATCCATAAAACGAAGCATTAAATAAAAAAGTAATAATAAAACATAATGTTAGTTTAATTTAAAAATTAATAAAATAATAAATAATAAAAATATTAAAACTAGTCAATTCAATATATTATGTTGTAAATTTTCATTAATAAAATTATAAACAAAGTTTCCCCAAAAATTCATAATATACATATCACATTAAAATAATTTTAATAATAATTATTCACATTTATAACCAAAATATTTTAAAACATATAGTTAATAAACATATATGTTTTAACTAGGAAAACTAAAGATAATAATAAAATTGCTTTACACGATTGGAATTCCTATCTTAAAAAGCTTTATGAATCTTCGAATGTTATGGATAACTTTGAAACCCTGCTCAATACAAAAGAAGTTTTCTCATTAGAAGACATTGTTTTGGGGATTAATCGTTTGGATAATGGGAAAGCTAAGGACATTGAAGGTTACCAGGTGGAAATCCTAAAAATTGGAGGTCTTATCCTCATCCCCCACATCCAGAAGCTTTTCAATCAAGCGGTAAAGTAAGGGTTCCCTAAATCATGGACTCAAAGCCTCATTATCCCTATTTTTAAAAGTGGGGATACAAATAAACCCTCTAATTATCGGACAATTATGATGAACCCTCTCCTAGCCAAGTTATATGGTATTATTTTGGAAAAGAAGTTGAGCATATGGCTTGAAAGTGAAGGTAAGTGGGCTAAAGGCCAAACAGGTTTTAGAAGGCAACGCTCAACAATGGACCACCTCGTTACGCTTAGGATCATTGTGGAGGAATGTCGTAATGATAAATCTAATCTCTTTTGTTGCTTTGTGGACATTAGAAAGGATTTCGATACGGTTCCTAGAAACAACCTATGAAATAGATTAGAGGAGCTAAAGGTTCCTTTTGAGTTGAGAGCTATCGCTATAAGGTTATACGAGAATGTAATTTCCAAGTTAAAGAGAAATGAGTGGTGGTTGAAAGATATTAACTGTAATATCAGAGTTGAACAAGGTTGCCCCATCTCCCCTACCCTATTTGGCATTTACATCGACAAGGTAGAAGGTTGTTTAAAGGAAGCAGGATGTGCTGGCACGATCTTAGCTGGGATAGTCATCATCCTTCTTCTCTACACTTACGATATCGTTCTTCTCGCAAGGTGCCCATCTGATCTTGATAAGCAACTTAGAATTCTTAAGGATTTCTACTCTACCATGGGTATGATTGTTAATATTGACAAAACAAAAGTTATGATTATCAAATCCAAGAAGGACACTTACGCTAATTTTATGTATGACAATAGTAACTTGGAGGAAGTGTCTTCCTATAAGTACCTAGGAATTGATATTCATCACAAGCTCAAATGGAACTATAGCATTGAGAAAAGGATTAATGGGGGGTGGAAAGCTTATTTTGGTCTTGAAAACAATTGTAAAACGGTAAACCTCGTAATGTGGGATAGAAAGAAGTTCCTCTTTGAAACTTTAGTCACTCCGGTTATCTTATATGGATGTGAGGTTTGGCGTTGTAGCATCTCTAGAGAATCCTGGAGAAAGATTGAGAAAATCCAGAAGCGTTTTATAACGTATAACCTCAAAATTAAAAGCTACACACCCTATCCTATTCTCCTTATAGAAGTGGGTCTTTCCCCTATCAAGAGCCTAGCTATGACTAGGCTTCTGTTATACAAGCACAAATTCAATAACATAGAAGACCATAGACATCCTAAACTAGCTTTAAATTCCACCCAAAACCAACTAAGGCTCAAGCGAGGTTGGTATAAAGACACCAGGGCCTGGTTAAACCATTGAGAGATCGACGAGAATGTTGCATTGCAAAACGTTAATAATATTAAAAATATTGTTACTTCTAAGTTCAAAGAAAAAATGTGGTGTGAGAAAGATCTAGCAGCTAAAAGAAAATTAAGATATTATAAGGAGGTCATCAACCCGAACCTAGAAGATCAAAAGTATCTCTTTGTTTTAACTAGCTCAAAGAAGAAAATTAATATAGCCAAGATTAGAAGAACTCTCATGAGATCCATAGTGAAACGGGTCATTGGGCAGTTCCTAAAACACCATGGATGGAAAGGTTCTGCCATCTCTGTGAGAATACGAACATCGACGATGAAAGTTGCTTCCTCTTTGAGTGCCCCGCATACAACCACATTAGATATTAGTTTCAAAATATTTGTTGCAATACTAACCTTCCTAGCCTTTTACGATGTCAAAATTATAGTGAGCTCGGAAGGCTTCTCTCCAAGCTTTTTGAGCATAGGAATAAAATCTTAAATCAAACTAAATAATTCATTTCTTTAGGTCCGATAAACCAAAGCTTGATCTCAGTGGATGTTAACCATCATCATCATCAACATCAATAACTTAATAAATTTAATTAATAAAATTATAATTAAAAATAAGCGTGAAATACATAAACTATAATTATCAACTAGCTCTAAGGGTTAGCTTAATTGGTAGAGTCTCTTTAGTTAAAGCATGTTTTCTCGGTGGATCTGCATGAATATATATATAAAATTGACTAAATGAATTAAAATAATTATTTATATGTGTAACTATTATATTTTAGAACTTCATATATAAAAATTAAAGATAAGAATATTTCCATATATAAATATAATTTTTTATATAAATATAAATAATATTATTAATAACCAATATAAATTATCGTAGTTCTATATCTATCAAGTATTTAGAGGAATCAAATCTCCAAATATGCAAATAGTTTCACAAGTTTTGCACTAAAAAAGATGTTTACATCTTAAAAGATTTTATCCTTCTCCATATTCTGTAAATTAAAAACCAAAATAGATCTAATTAGTATGTATTAAATTCACATTACCATTACATAATTATTAATGTTGTAAAACCAATAACAAGCGCTAAACTTAAATTATATCAAAGTTTTAGTGAAAAAAGATAAGGTAAAAGAATAAGATGGTTTCCATAATTTGTTGGAGAAAGTTTATTAAATGTTAAAATACATTCATTTGATATTGAAATAGAGTAAACCTTGGATGGGCTGATCATGAGTTTTAAATGGAGATTCTTGAATGTTATGCTTGTCACCCCATAATTACATCAAGTTGTAATGAGGACAGGTTGCATCCTCCTCTCACATGGAGGCACATGCACACTCCAGCTGATCAATGACGTCTTCATAATGGGAATGAATAACGAATTATTGATAGATTGAGCAGGAACCCTTGTCAAGGTTTTGGCCCTGGATTCCTAGTTTAATTTCTTGTCTGCAATTGCAATAGTAAGTCTTGGAGAATTGATGTGCAAGTATGTTCATATAACCAGGGGTGAGAATCATGCTTTCTAGAAAAATCGAAGGACAAATGAGCCAACACCTAGGGTTGGTTAGTCTCTTGTTTGGTTGATCGAGCTTGGTCATGTTGCAAGGCTTTATACAATACTCTCTTCCTCTCTCAGTGAGAACTTGCAAGTGCCAATTAATCTCTCAATTTAGTTTCTCTTAGGGGTTGGGTTCGAAAGTTTTTTCCTTGAATGTTGGGGATATTGTGGCTCTCATTTTTGAATTTTAACTCTTTGTCATGGATATATTTCTAATCTAGTCTTTGTCGGATTCTCGAGGGATAGCCTCAAAATTTTGGAAGAAAACTCTTGATGGATAATTCCTCTAGCTCCTGGTAGGGTTTGATTTGGTCCTCAGAGGGTTCACTTTGGATGTTCAAAATTGCTTGGGGGCTTGGGCTCCTTGTCATTTTTTGTGGTTCACGTTCTGGTTCGGCTGGTTTAGAACTTGATGACTATTGGTGATAATTCATCAAATAACTTTGATGAATTGGTTTCACTACTTTGAATTTTTCAATTGTGTTTATATAAGAGGACAAAGAAGCTAGCAATATGAGGAGAGTTCCTTCGATTAGACTTGTTAGAGAGAAATCGGTTCAATTTCTGAAAGGGGATAATGGGTTTTAAGTGTGAAAGAAATAGAGTCATCTTGTACTCTTGCAAAATGACTATCAGAGAATTTCCTCTCTAAGAAGGGGAAAACCATTTACGCACTCACAAAAGTTTAGAGGAAAGACACTAACGACTGGTGATGGCCAATTATGCCCTTTGTTCTGGGGATATTATGGTCGAATATTAAACACTTCCGAAAAATGCAAGGGTCATTATCAGTTTTTAGTAACCTTTAAGAGAAGATACAATTAAACAATTAAATGGGGTCCCTCCTTATCAAATAGTGGAACAAATTCAAAGAAATGGGTCATTGTCTACTCTAGCAAAATTAATATGAAAGCCTTTCTTCCTAGAGGAGGGAAAAAATAATGTACTCAGTAACCAAGTTTAGAAGAAAGTTGACTGGTGATATCCAGTGATGTCCTTTTTGCTCAAGATATTATGTGGAAAAAAATGAACATTTTCGAAAAGGCGAGAGTCATTATCTTTTTGTAGACCTTTAAGAGCAGATAGGATTGAAGGATTAACTAGGTTTTTCCTTATCAAATAGAAGGAATTCAAATAAAATTACATGGCACTAAATGGAAAGAAGAAACTAGGAATTCTAGATATTGTGACAACCCTTAATCCACCTAATTTCATTATAATGGATGGCTCACCTTTTGTTTAATTCATTCTATAATAAAAACAATTAGTTTTCAATCCAATTATGAATTAAGTTGAGTTCACGCTTCTCTTTAGGATATTCTCCAACATGCATGAATGTGCTCTATTTGTAGACTCTGTTAAAGACTTGGTTGCTTTGTTTATGGTGCTAGGGTCAATTCCCTATTATGGAGAATGGTGCCCAGTGCAATCATAGAAAGTTTATGATGGAATCTTACAATGTTGCATTAACTACCTTGATATAAATACTATCCTTCAACAAGCTCATAGTGAGGATAGTGGGGATCACTTTGGATTGCATGCTACCCTCATTAAGATGTTTCATATGGGATATTAAAAATTGTGATGTGAGATAATGTTAAACACCTCATAAATAGGTACCAAATTTCCAGCGAAATGCTCACTTATACTATGTACCTTCCCACGATTTGATCCCCATTAAATTCTTGTGTCCAAGGTGGATATCGTGGCCGATAGTAGGGAGATTTTGGTGGAGGTTACTAAGGATGGATTGGTAGATGGTGAGGTCCCATTAGATGATATAATTGTGATCAGATAGATCATATCTCTAGAGATTTCTTGCAACCATAGAAAGTTATATGTGGCCATTGTAAGAACACTGATCATGACCTATACAACTCTAGATAGCATGGAAATCCATCGATAATGATATGATCATGAGATTGACTAAGTTGGAGAACATGTCTCCTATTTCCATTCATGGGGCTTGATCCATCAGCTAAGGTAGTGATTCTTACTTTGTTCTTATAACTTGGTTCCCAAAAGAAATGTTATTCTTTATGTTATGCTCTTGACCTGTGAGAAGATACCAGAATACCAAATATGTGAAGAAATATACCCAGAACATAGAACAATGAGAAATAACAACATGTATTTTATTATTCAGAAAGGAAAGCAACGTTCACTTGCCTCTTCGAGGAGGCAACCTCCAATAGAGCGGGGTTTGATTATGAAATAAGACACGATGCTCCTCAAGGGGAGTCTCTATCCTTTATATAGGATTCATACATGCAATACCGTGGGTCAGTACCATGGTTCTTATTAATACCATATATCTAATACCATGGCCCATTTGCAACTAACTGTGGTCCCTTCTTTAAATGTGGGTCAACAGCTTACAATTATTAATATGGGCTTTATTGACTCTTTAACTAACTATAACTATGACTCGACCCTATTACATAAATAAGGGTGTTAGGGTTGGACCCTAACATGCCCTCCCCCATAAAATTAGCCTTTTCCTCAAGGATGAAGCTATGGAAACTGCTGAAGAATAGTGGCTGGTTCCCAGGTCGCATCTTCTGGAGAGGTGTCTTTCCATTCTCGCGTGTCAAGAACTTGTTCAGGTTGGAGCCAGATTGAGCATTCTTCATCCAATTCCGGTAGACTCGTTTGAATCCTGTAATTGTTCCCAACCATTTTCTTGAGGCATAAGACATGGAAGACGGGATGGATTTTTGCAGTGGGTGGCACGGCTACCTTGTAGGCTACTTCTCTAATTAATTGAATTATTTGATACAGTTTGAAGAATTTTGGAGATAATTTATGACAACCCTTGTCTTTGAGTGATGTTTTCTTATATGGTTGTAGCCTCAAGAATAGCTGATCCCCTTCTTGAAATTTACGCTCTGAATGATGCTGGTTTGCGTGTTTCTTCATGCAATTTTGAGCTTGATGGAGATTCTCTTTAAGGTGGGCAAGCATGGTTGCACGGTTCTGTAGGAGTTGATCCACTGCTTGTACCTTAGAGCATCCGTAGATATAATAAGTAGGTGAAGGGGGGAGTTGACCATAAACTGCTTCATATGGAGTCATCATGGTGGTGGCATGATAGTTAGTATTATACCACCATTCGGCTAGAGGCAACCACTGTACCCATACATGTTGCTTTTCTGAACTGAAACACCTGAGGTAGGTCTCCAAACATTTGTTGATTGCTTCAGTTTGACCATCATTTTGGGGATGATAGGAAGTACTGAGTTGTAGTTGGGCACCATGTAGCCTAAAAAGTTCCTACCAAAAGTTACTGGTGAATATCGGGTCATGATCAGACACAATGGAAGTGGGGATGCCATGCAATTTGAAGATCTGGTCCATGAAAGATTGAGCCACCAAAGCAGGTGTAAAAGGGTGGGATAGGGCACAAAATAAGCATACTTAGAAAGTCTGTCCACAACCACCATGATGACTAACTTGTTTCCTAACTTCGGAAGACCAGTAAGGAAATCCATATAAACCTCTGTCCAGATTGAGGCAGGGATAGACAATGGCTGTAAGGTGCCTGGGGATTTGACTGTTTCTCCTTTGTGGTGCTGACACACGTCACACTCAGCTACAAAAGTAAGAATGTCCTTTTTCATGCCTGTCCAAAAGAATGAACGTCGGGTGCAAGCATACGTATTCTAAAAGCCTGAATGGCCTGCAGTGGGAGATGAGTGCAACTCTGCCAAAATGCGACTTTTGAGGGTGGATTTTGGTGATATCACTACTTTGTCCTTGTAGCAAAGAATCTCATCCTACCAAGAGTAGCCTGTTGTGGAATTTGGATCTACCTGCAATTTATTAATGAGTTGGGAGAGTGAAGGATGTGAAAACCATTCCTTGCGAGCCTCTCTAATCCACTCTGGAATGTGAAGAGAGATTGCTCGCAGGGTGCTTTCCTCCTCAAATTGGTGTGATAAAGCATCTGTTACGACATTTTCATGCCCTTTCTTGTAAATTATCTCACAATCATATCCCAACATTTTGGCTAGCCATTTATTTTGTTGTGGCAAGGATAGGCGTTGCTCCTAAAAATATTTAAGGCTTTGATGGTTTGTGCGGATTTAGAAATGCCACCCCAATAAGTATGGTCGCCAAGTATCCACTACATGTACGATGGCCATCATCTCCTTCTCATAGGTAGATTGTCCCAAATTTTTCCCACTTAGTTGTTGGCTAGTGAAGGCCAAGGGTCAACCTTCCTGCATTAAGACAACCCCAATACCCCTACCTAAAGCATCACATTCAATCACAATGGTGAAGGTGGGTAGTGCCAATACGGGAGTGGAACACATGGCATGTTTGAGAGCTATAAATGCCTGTTGCGCTTCATCATTCCAGAGGAATGAATTTTTCTTGAGAAGGTGAGTGAGGGGTCTAGCAATGTAACCATAATTGTGGAAAAATTTGCGATAGTAGCCGGTGAGACCCAAAAATCCTCTCAAACTCTTCAAGGTCTTTAGTTGAGGCCAATCCTACATTACCTGGATCTTTTTGGAATCCACCCAAACACCTTCACACCCCACAATGTGGCCCAAATACTCTACTTCTTTCATGCCAAAAGAGAAATTGGACAATTTGACAAATAATTTATGCTTTCGGAGTAGTAGCAAGAGCAGGTCTACATGCTGAAGATGTTTTTCCCAGGTGAGGCTGTAGATAAGGATGTCATCAAAGAAAACAAGGAAAAATTTTCTTAGATATGGTTTGAGCAGGTGATTCATGAGGCTCTGAAAAGTGGAAGGGGCATTACAGAGACCAAATGCTATGACCAGGAATTCATAATGGCCTGCATGAGTTCGGAAAGCAGTCTTTGGAATGTCTACTTCTTTCATGTGAATTTGGTGATAGCATGAGCGAAGGTCGAGCTTAGTAAAGAATTGAGCCCCATTTAGCTCATTTAGCAAATCATCAACAACCAGGATGGGAAATTTATCTTTGACCGTCAGCTTGATGAGGGCCCTGATGTCTGGACACATACGCCATTCCCCATCTTTCTTGAGCACCATGACCAAAGGCGATGAATAAGGACTAATGCGAGGACGAATGACATTGGCTTCCAGGAGTTCCTTGATGATTTTTTCAATTTCATTCTTTTGGGTGAAAGGATATCTATATGGGTGCACATTTGGTGGTTGTGCCCCTGGGACCAAAGTAATGCTATCATCATTTTCCCCTCTCGAGGGTGGAAGCTCATAAGGCTTATCAAAGACCTACAAATGGTTGTTTAAGACCTGTTGCATCTCAGGATGAATATGAAGAGAAGTGGGCTCGAAGGCCTGGATGGCATTAAATTGGGCTATAACTCCATGGTGGCCCTTTTTAACAACTTTTCCATCCTATGCGAGCTGATGATAGAAGAAGCACCTCCCTAGAGTCCGTGGAGGGTATGCGTGTGGTCATTTTGCTTAAAGCTCATATATAGCTCCTAGAAATCCATTGTGATTGGGCCGAGTGTGCGGAGCCATTCAGCACCTAAGACAATGTCACACCCACCCATGTTGTTGGCAAACATGTGGGTCTTTAGGTGATAATCCCCCGTTTGAAGTTTGACATTTTCACAACGGCCTTCACATTTCATTGTCCCCCCATCAACAATCTGGACTTGGAAATTAGAGACTGCTTTGACAAAACAATGCACTGGTTCAGTGACTGTTTTATGGATAAAGTTATCCGTACTGCCACTATCAATCAAGATTACTACAGGGCGATGTTTAATAAAACCTCTGATTTTGAGAGTTTGGGGAGAAGAAATTCCTACCAAAGCATGGAGTGAGATAACTAGTTCTCCTAGTGTAGCTGGGAGCTCATTGTCCTGCTGGTTGTCCTCATATTCCTCCTCTGGTCCCTCAAATGGTGGGGCTTCCTCAGATGAACTGTGATTAGTAGCAACAATTTGAAAGAATTTGGGTTCCTTGTATTTATTCCCCAAGGAGTATTTCTCATCACAGTAGTAACACAATCCTTGCTTTCTTCTTTCTGCCATTTCCACTGGTGACACCTTTTGAACCTTAAGTGTTTGGGTAGTGCTCGAAGCCTGTATGGGGTGTCCCTTGGCTATGAAATTTGGATGAGTCGACTGGGATGCTAACGTGCCTTCTACTTTACGAGTTGTCATGCAAGCTGCGAGCCATGTGACTGGGTGGTGCATCTAGACGTGGGCTTGTATGGTGTCTTTGAGACCACTAATAAAACATTCCAAGAAGAATTCATCTGCTAGACCTTCTATGTGGAAGGCTAATGCTTCAAAGGCTTTAATATATTCTTGCACTGTGCCTGTCTGTCAGAGCTTAGTAAGATGACCCAAAAAGTTAGATTCATGGTCAAAGCGATCAGAAAGGGCTTTGGAGAATATCTGCCAAGTCATTGGCCTTGCATAGTAGTGTTGATGCCACTGCCATCATTGCCATCTTTCTTGGTCCAAGTACATGCTTCCCACACTTAGCTTAGTCGCATCATCTCTGATGTGATTCAATGTGAAATATTGCTCCATTTGTGATAGCCATATGGCCGGATGAGAGCCATCAAATTTATACATGTCTAGCTTGGCTGGTTGAGGTTGGGACTATTGGTGGTTTCCATAGAAGTGAAGAGAATGACTAGATTCGCCCTCAAGGTTTTCATTAAAAGCATATGCCTCTAATTATACCCCTGACTTTCCCTTTGTGATTGTGTCATTTAAGGACTGGATCTGCTTCGTTGATTCCTCCAACTTTTGTTCAAGGGTGTCTATCTTCTCATTGGCCATAGCTTGAGCTCTGGCTTGTACCATGCACAGATCTAGTGCACTTGTCATTACTGTGAAAAAAAATTTGGGACCACCGGAAATTTCGACGCTGACAAGTGAATGGTACCACCTTGCTCAGCCCTTCGACTTATTTCTTATGGGCTAAGTCTCCTATAAGCGTCCCAATAGGGTCTCAGACTTACTCCGAAAGGAGTTTTACTCCTCACTTAGGAATACTGCAGTAGCCAATTCCCAGAAAAGTTAATTCTGCCCAATGTCCTACGAGAATCACGCCCAGATATAGGAGCCACAAGTCTCCCTGCACAAATAGTCAGATCTGTCGGCGAAACCCTCAACTGCAGAGTATGAGTAGGAATGTGGTAGTGATCGAACCCCTGCTGCTAGATCTGAATGGCAGATTTGATTGTTGCAGCTGCAACAGAACCCAACCTACTAGATCTGATCTGGCAAAGATGATGCGTGATCTAGAGAGAGACAAGGGAAATATGGTCTCAAGGAGTGTCAGGTGCTACAAATTGCAATATACATAAGGGTCCAACAATAGTACTCGACCCCATCTTTCAGGGCACTAACCAAGGAGGATCAATTGTACCCTTAGTCCTACTACCCGACTACCCTATCGTACGCGTGAGTAATCTCCCCAAGTGTTGTTCTCAGTGTATTGTAGTAGCAAGACGGTTGATGGTTTATTTATGGCGAGGTTTCAGGTGAGCCTAGGGGGCTTCCGATATACATAGAGGGTACTTGGAAGACAGTCTGCGCGCGATTCTGTCTAATGCGCTACTACTTGAAGGGGTACCCACAGGGGTTACAAAGGATTCCAACAAGCGTGACCACCTCTTGTATTTCCTGCGTGCATGCCTCCCCAAATCTATAGTTTTATGCGCTCAATGACAGATCCCGTGCTTTAAAGACGCTGGAACACGTCTCTAGCCAAATTTTGTTTTTGCTAAAAATGGATATACCACCAACCCTGGAAAGTGCTCTGATACCACTTGTTATGCTCTTTACCTACGAGAAGATACCAGAATACAAAATATGCGAAGAAATATACCCAGAACATAGAACAATGAGAAATAACAACATGTATTTTATTATTCAGAAAGGAAAGCAATGTTCACTTGCCTCTTCGAGGGGGCAACCTCGAATAGAGCTGGGCTTGATTACGAAATAAGACACGATGCTCCTCAAGGGGAGTCTCTATCCTTTATATAGGATTCATACATGCAATACCATGGGTCAGTACCATGGTTCTTATTAATACCATCTATCTAATACCATGGCCCATTTGCAACTAACTGTGGTCCCTTCTTTAAATGTGGGTCAACCACTTACAATTATTAATATTGCCTTTATTGACTCTTTGACTAACTATAAATATGACTCGACCCTATTACATAAATAAGGGGGTTAGGGTTGGACCCTAATGCTTCGCTATAATTATAAATACACTCTACATAATACAATTTTGTGGCTAGATAAAAGTATACAATAATGTAGCTCTTAATCTATCAATTATCCCCCTCACCAATTATAGAGTCACACAAACCAGCACTTACAAACTTGTAGTTGTCACACAAAAACCAACCACAAGATGCTCAATTTAAAGACAATCTGAAGAGGCAATTTCTTCCACACAAGAATCAATACTTAAAAAACTTTTGATTGTCGGACAACTACCAATCACAAGAAAGCTAGTTGCAACTTAAGCCCTTATAGTCCAAATTTTAAAAGGAAGAAAACTTAGTCACATAGTTTAGGAGAACCAAATGTAAAGTTGCATGGGACATACAACATCTTCATTTGGTGAGCAATGCCAATTCGAAAAAAATTGCCATTATTCACATCCCTTTACCAACCTTTCCGTTGATTTTTAATAAATTTTTACACATCCTCAACCTTATATGAAACCATTTTAGTGTTTGTAGCTGGGATTGAGCTCCATTTTTTCAAATGAATTTATTTCAGTATTTTAAGTGAGTTTATGATTAAACATTAGATATATAACATGCTTTCGTTTATCCTTCAAATTTAGGCCAGTTTAGACTGTGATGATTACAACTATATTTGGAGAGACTAAAAATGCACATTTTTACCACTTAGTCTCAAATTCAAATTTCATCTTCAATTATTGAATATTTTTTATAGATTTGAATCATTAATAACCATCTTAGATGTTGATTGAATCATGGAACATAGATAATATTACTTTGAATAATTTTGAATTATTAGAAAATACCTTGTAATTTTTTACTACATTTTTAGTTTCTATTTATTGGTAAATGGTTGTAATCACATTGAATAGTTGTGGGGCTAAATTGTTTATTGTTTATCTTACTCTTTAAGAATGTTTATGTATGAATAAGAATGACTTCTTCATATTGAAGAGAGGCTCATAGAACATATTTCCATATTATTATGGAATAGAATAAAGATTCATGGTATTTCTTTTCACAGAGTTTGTCATTCTTCAGTTTTACTAACAATACACCTTCATCTAGCTTACAATGTTATAGGGTAGGTTTCTATTTTGTTCTTGGTAGAATTAATCTCACTCCAAATAGATCCTGGTATATTTTTATTTCATATGTATTCATTTATTTTCATTATGCAAGTTTGTTTCCTTTGATGAAAGATTGATAAAAATAGGAGCGATAGTTCATGGACAATCATCGAAGGAGATAACCTAGTGGAAACATGATTCATACAAAGTAGCATGAACGGGACAACTATATGATTTAATTGCCACAATTGAATTAGTTTTCCTTGAGTTTATGAAGTGTAGTTTTTATTTATTTATTTATTTATGCAAGCCATTTCATATAATTCATGCATGTGTGTGTGTGCAATTGGTTCTTAGTTTGTGACAAGAAACATCCAATTTCATCTTTATCAATCATTTAAATTGAAAAAAATTAAATGAACTCTCTAAGAAGTGAAATATTGTAATTTGAGGATTATGGACCTACAATTTAGTAGATATCAATTACAATGATGGTGTATTCATGTATTTAGTTGAATAGTTTATGTTTCATTTGATTTGCCTCTTAGTTTGAATCTTTCCAAGTGCATTCCTTATGTAAGTAAAATATGATCTTGCACATATTATATATACATTTCATAAGCTTATGCACCCCACCCTGATAATAAAATGTAATAGGATTTATACATATAAATTCAATGAAACTAGTGAAATATCAAGATTGATAAGATGACCACAACCTCATAAATCATGAATCTTCTCGTCTTCATTAACTTAATGACAACATCGATGCCATCCTTGTACATAAAAATAATTTTACGCCTCTAATTAAAGATAATGCAATCCAATATGGTTGTTGTCATCATTTTATATGTGGTAGCCAGCCTCACCACCACACACCAATTACCTTTCCCTCAAATGCAATCAGAATGTTTCTCATCTCCAAGTTTCTACAACTTGTTTCACTTACTTCCAATGACATGTATTAAGGTCACAAAACCATGTCATATTTATTAATGTTGCAAATACATCCATTGACAAGAGAAAACAAAGAATTATTGTTAAATTTAATGGATGTCATAGTTTTAGGGAAGCAAAAACTAGAATAAAGGATGTTATAGTTTCCATAATTTATTGAGGAAAGTGTATTATAATTAGAAAAAAATCACGTGATGTGGAAATTGGCTAAGTTTTAATTGTGAAATTTCCCTATATTTACTTGGTGTAATCCTTTGCTTGAACAACATGATTATGATGTCATGAACACACCATTTGTAATGGGAAGAATACTCATGATAAATGCTATGTGTCAAGTAGAATTTATATTATTTTCAAAGAATTTTAAATATAATATTGAAGAAAATTCTCCCTATCATGGAAAACCCTCATTATAATTACAGAAAGAACTATCAAAGGAATATCAATAACATTAGTAAGGAACTTAGATGTAGAAGTACATTTGGAAAATGACAAGATTCCTGTAAACATGAAGTAAATTTGGAAAATGACAAGATTACTGTAAACATGAAGTAAATTTGGAAAATTAATAGATTCATGTAAATATTGCTATCGTAATATGAGATAGGGTAAAATCTTTATTTTATCTTTTATTTAAATCAGGAGAAGCAATTAAATTAGTCTCTCAACTGCAGAAATTTCCCCAACCAAAAAAAAGAACAAGTATGGTTAAAGACCAACACATTCAAATCGGTTCCCGAATATGGTACCAAAATCATTTACATGTATTAAATCCAAATCGATGCATAGAAAATACACTATCTAATTAAGAAAAGCCTCACGGCTACAAACAGTGGAAACAGAGAAAATCTAAGATCAAAAATAAATAATAAGTTACAGTCTTAACCAGATAGAAAAATTCTATCGTTTTGAGCTTCTAATGGAACAGTCAAGACGTTTTCATTTTTATCGTAACAAGCATAGAGAATTTATTAAAATCATAACTGAAATAGTGTAGAACAAATTGAGGGATAAAATTCTGAGTCGCAATAAAGCTTTGTATAGAGCGATAGTGTATATCAAATACTCTATGTAAATTTATAGAAGATAACTTATAGCTTCCATAACTCAACGTTTGAATAAACATGGAAAACAATTTGAACTTTGCAAATAGAATGTGAAAACCCTCATCTCAAAAGAAATACCCCATCGATAAGCTCCATTCGTACAATTAAATTGTCCAAAATGTTTGTATATTACTAATAATGGCAACCTGAACACAATGCCAAAACCTTACACATTCATCCGAAGCCATAAGATTTATCTTGAGCCTCAAACAAAACTCTGAGCAAAAAAAACTAATAGTGGAGCCTCGGCTCCAGTGGCCTTGAAAATTGTATATAAAACAATTAACACATTCTTACAAACTTGGCAGCCTAGTCATAAAACCCTGACCTAGAAAGATCTGAAGTAAGTCATAATACTCGAAGCTGGTCACGAACGTTCAAGCAGGTTGAAGGGTTTTGCCACAGCACCAAGCCAAACTCCTACCCCAGGAATCAATGCCTTACACCAAAACAGAGAAATTGTGTTAGAATATGCAAAGGAATCTAAGATTGTAATGACAATACTAATTCTGTTAAACCAAGACGATTATGTAGAAAAACCTTAAACTTTTACCTATGAAAAGGATCCATGAAAGCCCCGGTCCTACAGATTCTGTTCTAGGGTGTTGAAGCAACTTTAGGACCATCAGCATATTATCAAGATTCCAGAACAAGGAACGAACAACCTAGTGAACCAGAACTACAGGTGGGAACAAACACCCAAGGAAAGAGCAGAGCCATAACCCCTCGAAAACTCTAGAACGAAAAAATGACCGAATGAAACCACACTGCTGAGAAAAGAAATGTAGACATCTCGTGGACGGTTAGGTCTAACCAGCCATGGAGAACCATTGATGGAGGAGCCGTATCCCGAGGTTAACATTTGGATATGGACAGATGGGTGACCTTTAGGCAACCACCAAGACCCAGACATCAGAGTAGTAAATACGCATGTGCTGCTATGGCAGGAATCAAGGCTATGCCCTGTACCATTTAATGTCTGGGTCAGTAACGTAGCCAACACATTTAAACTCTCAGGGTTGTATTAATATTGAAATCAATTACCGTGTACAACTAGATCCCACCAATCTTCGTATAAATTCTTCAAAGTACATAAAGTCTAATATTTTATTCTCATATGATTATGATGATAGAGCTTGTCTTTTGTGCTTATAAACCATTTGTAGTATTTTAATAATGATAATGTTTCTTTTGACATAAATGTGTGTTGTTTGGGGTAACTTATTTATATATAATGTTTATTAGACGGATGTGTTACATATGGTATCAGAGCGCTCAGGTTCCAAAATTGAGGCCTCTGGAATAAGGAATAACAAAATCAATGTTGTGCACGTAGGAGATATCAGACAGTCAGCATGAGGCAAGCTGGAAATCTACCACATGGTTCCATATTGGGAACATGGCCAACATCATTTCAGGAAGGCAATCCTGAGGTTTGGGTGCAGCTGGGTGATGATATGCAAAATCCCAACGCAGACCTCCAGACAACTGTCCAAGAACTGAAAGGTGAGATGGCTCAACTCTGGGTAGACAATGAAAGATTGATGCAGGAACAATGAAAGATTCTAAAAAGCCTGTCTGATAAACAGATTCATTGACCACTAGCCCCCAGTCCGGAGCACAGCCACTTTGCTGGGGAGCAAGATTTTCAAACTAAAAATATGGAAACAAAAGGAGGAGAAGAAAACCAGGAGGAAGAATCAGGAAACATGTCTGATCACAAGATGAAGAAGAAACAAAAAATTGAACTCAAAGGAGAGTTTCGTAAAATCAAGCCTCCTCTCTTTGATGGGGAACAAGAAGAGGTTGCGGAAGCATGGTTAATTAATATGAACAAGTATTTCCAGCTGTATGAATATGATTACAATTTGAAGGCCCATCTGACCATTTTCCAGCTTCAAGGGAAAGCTACATTATGGTGGGAGGAAGTAAAAACAGTCCATGGGGTCAATGAGAAAAACATAACCTGGGAGAAATTCCAAAAATTCTTCAAGGAAAAATATTTGACCGAGAGATTTTATGATGAGAAAGAAAAAGAGTTCCATGATCTCCGCTTGGGCCAAATGACCATGGATGAATTTATAACAAAATTTACATCATTATTGCAATATGTTCCTTATATTCGTGAAGAAAAAGCCAAAGTATAATGATTTGTCAACAATCTTCCATTGTTCATGAAAGAATGGTTGGAATTTGATAACCCAAACCCATGGACGATGTCATTCGGAAAGCACGAATTTGTTATTACAAAATAAACCAAAGGGAGATTTGAGTAAAAGGTGGGCAGAAAAGAAGGGAAATAAATTCATTCCTAGCCATAAGGGAAATAAGAGCACCAGCAACAAGGGATTATATAAATGTCAAGGTAATCAGAATATGAATAAGCCCTTATTTAAGGTACCAGGAGAAGCTAGGACCAATGAAAAACTGGCAGAAATGAAGCATAATTAATTAAAAGACCCCCTGTACAGTGTTGGGGATGCAGAGGCCCACATTATGTTAAAAAATGCCCTCACCGCAGTGGAGCAGACTATATCTCACAAATTCAGGAGGCATCCACTATGGGAGAAGTGGCAAGATGCATCCCTAAGATCAACACAACCGTTGAAGTTCATCAGGCGGAGTTTCAGCCAACTATGGTTGAATTTGAAGGTACTATTTTTTACCAAACCTGCTCTATTTTAATAGATCCTGGGGCTACATTAAGTTACATTAGTCCCAGGGTAGTGGAATGATGTAAATTACAAGTTGTTAAATTTAAAAACCCATGGTTAGTACAGCTAGCCACAGGGGCAAAAAGAAGAGTTTTGTCTAAAGTAAGTAACTGACCCTTTAAATTAGATGGTCAACCTATCATATTTGATTTAAATGTGTTACCCCTAGGGTCATACGACATTCTGATAGGTATGGACTAGTTATAAAAGCACTGGTCCTTAGTAAATTGTAAGACAAAAACCATTAGCTACCGAGATGAAGTAGGAGAGAGACATGAAATTCAAGGTGTTCAGAAACCTCTACAATTAAGGCCAATAATAGCCTCCCAATTAGCCAAATGCATCAGAAAAGGTTTTCAAGTCTATGCTATACAAGTAGGGTATGCTGACTCTAAAGATAAATCTGTATCACTAGAGAACATACCTGTGATACAAAATTTTCTAGATGTATTTCCTGAAGAAATACTGGGCCTATCCCCAAAAAGAGACATAGATTTTACTATTGAGTTGATTCCAAGAGCTGCTCCAGTTTCCTAGGCACCTTAACGAATGAGCATACCCGAGCTAACAGAATTGAAAATGCAACTCCAAGAGTTTCTTGATAAGAAGTATATCTGTCCTAGTGTGTCTCCTTGGGGAGCTCTGGTATTATTTGTTAGAACTAAGGATAGAACCTTGCAGATGTACATGGAGTACCGTCAGCTAAACAAGCTGACCATTAAAAACAAATACCCCCTTCCCCAGATAGATGAGCTCTTTGACTAGGTGAAAGGTGCAACCGTATTCTCAAAGATTGATCTCCGCTCTGGGTATCATCAGATCAGGATAAAGGAGGGAGATATTGCAAAAACTACTTTCAGGACGTGTTATGGGCATTATGAGTTCGTGGTCTTACCATTTGGACTAACTAATGCCCCAACAACTTTCATGTGTCTCATGAACAACATATTTAATCAGTTCTTAGATAAATTTTTATTAATCTTTATTGATGACATACTAATCTATTCTCGGAACATGGAAGAACGTAAGGAACATCTTCGTATTGTTTTGCAAGTCCTACAAGAACACCAACTGTATGCCAAGTATAGTAAATGTGATTTCTTTAAGGAGCAAATCCAATACTTGGGACATGTCATCACCAAGGATGGAATTTCCTGATCCGGAAAAGATAAGAACCATTATCGAATGGAAAATACCAAAGGATGTAGCCAACATAACATCATTTATGGGCTTAGTAGGTTACTATCAGAGATTTGTGGAGGGTTTCTCCCGCATAGCATATCCTATCACCTCTCTACAAAAGAAAGGAAAGGCTTTCAAATGGACCCCCAACTGTCAAAGGAGCTTTGATCAACTCAAGCATCTTCTTACCACAACACCTATTCTAAGCATTGCTGATCCCAACAAAGAATATGTGGTGTGTACAGATGCCAGTAAGGAAGGTGTGGGTGGCGTATTAATGCAATAGGGTTGAGTGGTTGCCTATGAATCTAAGAAGCTTAAAGAAAATGAACAACAGTACTCAGCATACAACTTGGAGCTAACTGCGTCATTCATGCCTTAAAAATGTGGTGGAATTACTTATTATGTAAGAAATTTCTGTTGATGATTGACCACCACAGTTTGATTAATTATTTCAAAAAGGAAAATTTAAATGCTAGGAAAGCTCATTGGGCAGATTTCTTGAGTGAATTCAATTTCGAAATTAAACATTTAAAAGGAAAAGAAAACTGGGTGGCAGATGCTTTAAGCCAGAAGGTAAATTGTTTATATGAAATTTCTTTTATTGAATCACAGACTACATTTTTTGAGCAGATTCAAGAATCAGCCATGCAGGATTCAACATATGAACGCTTATGGTAGCAAGCAAAAATTCCTAACAGCGATGAGCAACAATTGGATTATGAAATAAATGCAGAAAATTCACTGATTTATAGGAAAAGGTTATATGTGCCTAACCAACAACATCTTAAAAATCTCATTTTTGATGAATACCATAAGATCCCTTATGCAGGCCATCATAGGTATCAGAAAATGATTTCTTCCATGCGGAAGGAATTTTTTTGCCCTGGTATGAAGAAGGAAGTGGCATAATATTTAGCCAAATGTTTGGAATGCTAGCAGGTGAAAGCTGAGCACCAAAATCCAGCAGGGTTACTTCACCCTATGCCTATCCCAGAAAGGAAATGGGAAAAAATATCTATTTACTTCATTAGCGAGATGCCTAATTTGAGGAAGAAAATGACTCCATCATGGTGGTGGTGGACAAATTGAGCAAATCTGCTCATTTCATACCTATTTAATCAACTGATAGAGCAGTCCAAATTGCTAATATTTTTATGTAGATCATTTTTAAACTGCACAGAATATGCAAGATGATTATTTCTCACCGAGATGTAAAATTTACATCAGCCTTCTGGAAATCCGTCATTGAAGGATTGGTCACACATCTGCACTTCAGTACAGCGTACCATAAGCAAACAGATGGTCAGTCTGAGAGAGTGAATTAGGTGGTTGAAGACATGCTACGAACGTATGTAATGCAGCAGCCCACTAAATGCGAAGATTATTTACACTTGGTGGAATTTGCATATAACAATGGGTACCATGCATCCCTTCAGATGATTCCCTTTGAGGTTTTATATGGACGCAAGTGTAGGACACCTTTAACTTGGAGTGGATTGGAGGATATGTTGTTACTAGGGCCAAACATGTTGGAAGAGATGGAGGAAATGGTGAAAAAGGTATGACTTAATTTAAAGGCTACTCAGGACAGACAAAAGAAGTTTGCAGATCGGAAGAGGCGTTTTCGAGAATTCCAAGTAGGAGATCATGTCTACAATCGAGTACAAGCCAAGAAAAGTACCTTACAATGGGTAGGGTGTGCTAAACTAGTACCCCGATATTGTGGGCCATTTCAAATCCTGGCTCGAATTGGACCAGTGACTTACCAACTTGTCCTACCCAGTCACATTCGTGTACATAATGTCTTTCATGTTTCTCTACGTAAGAAATATGTGTATGATGCTAACCACATAATCAAATGGCAAGATATACAGGTAATGTATATATATATATATATATATATATATATATTTCTTTATAAATGTGTTAGATAACTAGTTAATGACTTAACTCCTTTTGTTGTTATGTTCAGGTCGAATAGGAAGGCGAGTTCTTGGTTGAACCTCTGGTTATACTATATTGGAGAGAAGTAACACTGCGGAAACGAGTTATCACCCAAGTTAAAGTGTAGTGGCAGCACTATGGGCCAGAAGAGGCCACCTAGGAAGATGAACAGGTCATGAGAGAAAACTTTCTGGGTCTATTTGCAGAGAGAACACATTGGGACGATGTTCCATTTTAGGGGGAACATGTAATATCCCCCATTAATGTAAATATTTATTTTTTTACTGCAACCAAACAAACTATTACTATTTTTAAATTATAAACTATTTTTGGAATTTAGTTATGGAAGAATAAATTTTGCAGTTATGGGTAAATATTGTTTTACTAGGTAATTAGTTATGGAGATAGTTATCTATTCCAAAACTAAATCCTAGAGTATTTTTACTAAAAGGATCAAGAGGATAGGGGTATCTGAGATCAGAAGGAGGAAAGGAGACTGTGTTGAAGGGTTAGGTAGTATGTGATGGCTATGTCTGGTAAAGACCAGATAGCTGGTAAATATTAAGGTCTCTGAGGAGAGAGAGAACTCCTGAAGTCAGGAGTAGCACAGGGGGAGATTTACTGAATCAGGTAATCTCACGGTAGGGAGGAAAATTAAAGTGCAGATCTTGTTTTAGACTCAGTCCTGAACAACGTAAACAGATAAGTAAATAATTTCTTGTATAAGTCATTCTCTAAATTTTAGCTTGACAGATAGGCTGCTGGTAAGAGATAATATCTGTAAATGACTGTTGAAAGATTATAGACAAGGTTTCCTATTCCTTAAAGTATGACATAGTTTTCTTATTCTTTATTTTGAAGTATTTCATCGAAGAGAAAAAGTAGAGTAATAATAGAAAATTGAGGGAAACCCCTCATTATAATTACAGAAAGAACTGTCAAGGGAATATCAGTAACATTAGCAAGGAACTTAGAGGTAGAAGTACATTTGGAAAATGACAAGATTCCTGTAAACATGAAGTAAATTTGGAAAATGACAAGATTCCTGTAAACATGAAGTAAATTTGGAAAATGAATAGATTCGTTTAAACATTTCTATTGCAATATGAGATAGGGTAAAACCTCTATTTTGTCTTTTATTTAAATAAGGAGAAGCAGTTAAATTAGTCTCTCAACCGAAGGAATTTCCCCCAACCAAAAAAAGAACAAGTATGCTTAAAGACCAATACATTCAAATTGGTTCTTGACTATGGGACCAAAATCATTTACATGCATTAAATCCAAATCAATGCATAGCAAATACACTATCTAATTAAGAAAAGCCCCACGGCTACAAACAAAGGAAACCAAGAAAATCTAAGCTCACAAACAAATAAGAAGTTACAATCTTAACCAGATAGTAAAATTCTAGCATTTCGAGCTTCTAAAGGAATCGTCGAGATGTTTTCCTTTTTATCATAACAAGCAAAGAGAATTTATTAAAATCATAACTAAAATAGTGCAGAACAAATTGAGGGATAAAATTATGAGTCGCGATAAAGCTTTGTATATAGCGATAGTGTAAATCAAATACTCTATGTATGTTGAGAAAAGATAACTTATAGCTTCCAAAACTCAGCGTTTGAATAAACATGGAAAACAATTTGAACTTTGTGAATAGAATGTGAAAACCCTCGTCTCAAAAGAAATACCACATTGATAAGCTCCATTCGTACAATTAAATTTTCCAAAATTTTGTATATTGTTAATAATGGCGACCTGAACATAGTGCCAAAACCTTCCACATTCGGCCAAAGACATAAGATTTATCTTGAGCCTCAAACAAAATTCTGAGCAAACAAAACCTAATAGTGGAACCTCGGCTTTAGCAGCCTCGAAAATTCTATCTAAAACAATTAACACAGTCTTATAGACTTGGCAGCCTGGTCATAAAACCCTGACCTAGAAAGATCTGAAGTAAGTCATAATACCCGAAGTTGGTCACAAACGTTGAAGCAGGTTGAAGGGTTTTGCCACAACACCAAGCCAAACTCCTATCCTGGGAGTCAATGCCTTACACCAAAACAGAGAAGTTGTGTTAGAATATGCAAAGGAATCGAAGATTGTAATGATAATACTAACTTTGTTAAACCAAGACAATTATGCGGAAAAACCTTAAAATTTTAACTGTGCAAAGCATGCATGCAAGCCCTGCCTCCGCAGATTATGTTCCAGGGCATTGAAGCAACTTCTAGACCATCAGCGTATTATCAAGATTCCAGAATGAGGAACGAACAATCCAGTGAACCAAAACTTCAGGCAGGAACAAACACCCAAGAAAGGAGTAGAGCCATAACCCTCAAAAAATCTGGAACAAAACAATGACCGAATGAAACCACACTGTCGAGAAAAGAATGGCAAACATCTCATGGACCATTCGGTCCAGCCAGCCATGGAGAACCATTGATGGCAGAGACAGATCCCGAGGTTACCATTTGGATATGGACATATGGGTGACCTTTAGACAGCCACCAAGACCTAGACATCTGAGTAGTAAATACGCATGCGCTGCTATGGCGGGAATCGGGGCTATGGCCTGTACCATTTAGTGTCTGGGTCAGCAATGTACTCAACGTGTTTAAACTCTCGGGAATGTATTAATATTGAAATCAATTATTGTGTACAACCAAATCCCACCAATATTCATATAAATTCTTCAAAGTACATAAAGTCTAATATTTTATTCTCGTATGATTATGATGATAGAGCTCGTCTTTTACGCTTATAAATCATTTGTAGAATTTTAATAATGATAATGTTTCTTTTGACATAATTGTGTATTGTTTGGGGTAGCTTATAATAAGAAATTTTTTTATATATAATGTTTATTAGAGGGATGTGTTACATATGGTATCAGAGCACCCAGGTTCAAAAACTGAGGCCTCTGGAATAAGGAATAACAAAATCAGTACTGTGCACGTAGGAGACATCAGACAGTTAGTATGAGGTGAGCTGGAAATCTACCACATGGTTCCGTATTGGGAACATGGCCAACTTCATTTCAGGAAGGCAATCCTGAGGTTTGGGTGCAGCTGGGCGATGATACGTAAAATCCCAACGTAGACCTCCAGACAAAGGTAAAAGAACTGAAAGGTGAGATGGCCCGACTTTAGGTAGACAATGAAATATTGATACATGAACAAGAAAATATTCTAAAAATCCTATTGGATAGACAGAATCATTGCCCACTAGCCCCCAATCCAGAGCACGGCCACACGACTGGGGAAGAAGAGTTCCAAACTAAAAATATGGAAACAGAAGGAGGAGAAGAAAACCAGGAATTAGAATCAAGGAATGTGTCTGATCATAACACGAAGAAGAAATAGAAAATTGAACTCCAAGGAGAGTTTCGTAAAATCAAGCCTCCTCTCTTTGATGGGGAACAAGAAGAGGCCGTGGAAGCATGGTTAATTACTATGAACAAGTATTTCTAGTTGTATGAATATGACTACAATTTGAAGGCCTATATGACCATTTTCCAGCTTCAAGGGAAAGCTACATTATGGTGGGAGGAGTAAAAACAGTCCATGGGGTCAATGAGAAAAACATAAGCTGGGAGAAATTCCAAAAATTCTTCAAGGAAAAATATTTGACCGAGAGATTTTATGATGAGAAAGCAAAAGAGTTCCATGATCTCCACTTGGGCCAAATGACCATGGATGAATTTATAAAAAACTTTACATCATTATTGCGATATGTTCCTTATATTCATGAAGGAAAAGCCAAAATACAGCGGTTTGTCAGCAGTCTTTCGTTGTTCATGAAAGCATATCTAGAATTTGACAACCCAAAAACCATGGATGAAGCCATTCTGAAAGCACAAATTTATTATTAGCAAAATAAACGAAAGGGAGATATGAGTAAAAGGTGGGTAGACAAGAAGGGAAATAAATTCATCCCTGCCATAAGGGAAATAAGAGCACCAACAACAAGGGATTATATAAAGGTCAAGGTAATCAGAAAGTGAATAAGCCCATATTTAAGGTACCAAGAGAAGCTAGGAGAAATGAACAAACTGGCAGAAATGAAGCAGAATTAATTAACTGACCACCTGTACAGCATTGGGGATGTAGAGGCTCGCATTATGTCAAAAACTGCCCTCAACGTAGGGGAGCAGACCAGATCTCACAAATTCAGGAGGCATCCACTGTGGGAGAAGTGGCAAGAAGCATCCCTAAGATCAACATAGCTCTTGAAGATCATCAGGCGAAGTTTCAGCCAACTATTGTTGAATTTGAAGGTACTATTTTTTACCAGACCTGCTTTATTTTAATAGATCCTGGGGCTACATTAAGTGACATTAGTCCGAGGGTAGTGGAATGATGTAAATTACAAGGTGCTAAATTTGAAAACTCATGGTTAGTATAGCTAGCCACAGGGGAAAAATGAAGAGCTCTGTCTAAAGTAAGTAACTGCCCCTTGAAACTAGATGGTCAACCTATCATAGTTGATTTAAATGTGTTACCCCTAGGGTCATACGACAATCTAATAGGTATAGAATGGTTAGAAAAGCACTGGTCCTTAGTAAATTGTAAGACAAAAGCTATTAGCTACCGAGATGAAGTAGGAGAGAGACAAGAAATTCAAGGTGTTTAGAAACCTCTGCAATTAAGGCCAATAATAGCCTCCCAATTAGCCAAATGCATCAGAAAAGGTTGTCAAGTCTATGCTATACAAGTAGGGTATGCTGACTCTAAAGATAAATCTGTATCACTAGAGAACATACCTATGATACAAAATTTTCCAGATGTATTTCCTGAAGAAATACCAGGCCTACCCCCAAAAAGAGACATAGATTTTACTATTGAGTTGATTCTAGGAGCTGCTCTAGTTTCCTGGGCACCTTACCGAATGAGCATACCCGAGCTAACAGAATTGAAAATGCAACTCCAAGAGTTTCTTGATAAGAAGTATATCCATCCTAGTGTGTCTCCTTGGGGAGCTCTGGTATTATTTGTTAAAAAGAAGGACAGAACCTTGCGGATGTGCATGTATTACCCCCATGATAAAGGTGAAAGGTGACCATTAAAAACAAATACCCCGTTCCCCGGATAGATGAGCTCTTTGACCAGGTGAAAGGTGAAACCATATTCTCAAATATTGATCTCCGCTATGGGTATCATCAGATGAAGATAAAGGAGGAAGATATTTGAAAAATTGCTTTCAAGACGCATTATGGGCATTATGAGTTCGTGGTGTTACAATTTGGACTAACTAACACCCTAGCAACATATTTCATCAGTTCTTAGATAAATTTGTATAAATATTCATTGATGACATACTAATCTATTCTCGAAACGTGGAAGGACATAAGGAACTCTCCGTATTGTTGTACAAGTCCTATGAGAACACCAACTGTATGCCAAGTATAGTGAATGTGATTTCTTTAAGGAGAAAATCCAATACTTGGGACATGTCATCACCAAGAATGGAATTTCTGTAGATCCGGAAAAGATAAGAACCATTATGGAATGGCCAATACCAAAGGATGTAGCTGACATAAGATCATTTATGGGCTTAGCAGGTTACTATCAGAGATTTGTGGAGGGTTTCTCCCGCGTAGCATATCCTATCACCTCTCTACAAAAGAAAGGAAAGGCTTTCAAATGGACCCCCGAATGTCAAAGGAGCTTTGATTAGCTCAAGCATCTTCTTACCACAACACCTATTCTGAGCATTACTGATCCCAACAAAGAATATGTGGTGTGTAAAGATGACAGTAAGGAAGGCGTGGGTGGCATATTAATGCAAGAGGGCTGAGTGGTTGCCTACAAATCTAGGAAGCTTAAGGAATATGAACAAAATTACTCAACATATGACTTGGGATTAAGTGCGGTCATGCATGCCTTAAAAATGTGGTGGCATTACCTATTAGGTAAGAAATTTCTATTGATGACTAACCACCACAGTTTGACTAATTATTTCAAAGAACCAACTTTAAATGCCATGCAAGCTTGTTGGGCAGATTTCTTGAGTGAATTTGATTTCGAAATTAAACATTTAAAAGGAAAATAAAACTGGGTGACAGATGCTTTAAGCCAAAAGGTAAATTTTTTATATGAAATTTCTTTTAGTGAATCATGAACTACCTTTTTTGAGTAGATTCAAGAATCAGCCATGCAGGATTCAACATATAAACATTTATGGTAAAAAGAAAAAATTACTAGCATCGAAGAATAACAATTGCGTTATGAAATAAATAAAGGGATATATGTGCCTAACCAGCAGCATCTTAAAAATCTCATTTTTGATGAATACCATAAGATCTCTTATGCAGGCCATCCTAGGTATCAGAAAATGATTTCTTCCGTGCGGAAGGAATTTTTCTAGCCTGGTATGAAGAAGGAAGTGGCAAAATATTTAGCCAAATTCTTGGAGTGCTAGCAAGGGAAAGTTGAGCACCAACATCCAACATGGTTACTTCACCCTTTGCCTATCCTAGAATGGAAATGGGAAACAATATCTATTGACTTCATTACCGGGATGCCTAATTCGAGGAAGCAAAATGACTCCATCATAGTGGTGGTGGACAAATTGAGCAAATCTTCTCATTTCATACCTATTTAATCAACTTATAGAGCAATACAAATTGCTAATATCTTTATGTAGAAAATTTTTAAACTACACAGAATCCATAAGATGATTATTTCCGACCGTGATGTAAACTTTACATCAACCTTCTAGAAATCCCTCTTTGAAGGAGTGGGCACACAACTGCACTTCAGTACAGCTTACCATAAGCAAACAGATGGGTAGACTGAGAGAGTGAATCAAGTGGTTGAAGACATGCTGTGAACGTAAGTAATTCAACAACCCACCAAAAGGGAAGATTATTTACACTTCGTGGAATATGCAAATAAAAACGGGTACCATGCATCCCTTCAGATGAGTCACTTTGAGGTTTTATATGGACGCAAGTGTAGGACACCTTTAAGTTGGAGTGGACCAGAGGATAAGCTGTTAATATGGCCAGACATGTTGGAAAACTAGAGGAAATGGTGAAAAAGGTACATATTAATTTAAAGGTTTCTCAGGACGCGTAGAAGAACTTTGCCAACCAGAAGAGGAGTTTTCGAGAATTCCAAGTAGGAGATCATGTCTACATTCGAGTGCAAGCCAAGAAAAGTACCTTACAATGGGTCGGGTGTGCTAAACTAGCACCCCAATATTGTGGGCCATTTCAAATCCTAGCTTGAATCAGACCGGTGGCTTACCAACTTGCCCTACCTAGTCACATTCATGTACACAATGTCTTTCATGTTTCTCTACTTAAGAAATATGTGTATGATGCTAACCACATAATCAAATGCAAAGATATATAGGAAAGTTATATATATAGATATTTCTTTACAAATGTGTTAGATAACTAGTTAATGACTTAACTCCTTTTATTGCTATGTTCAGGTCGAACATGAAGGTGAGTTCTTGGTCGAACCTCTGGTTATACTATATCAGAGAGAAGTAATGCTGCGGAAATGAGTTATCACCCAAGTTAAAGTGCAGTGGCAGCACTATGGGCTAGAATGGGCTACTTGGGAAGATGAACAAGTCATGAGAGAAAACTTTTTGGGTCTATTTGCAGGGAGAGAACATTGGGATGATGTTCCATTTTAGGGAGGGAAGATGAATATCCCCCATTAATGTAAAGATTTATTTTTCTACTACAACCAAACAAACTGTTACTATTTCTATATTATAAACTATTTTATGAATTTAGTTATGGAATAATAAATATTGCAGTTATGGGTAAATACTATTTTACTAGGTAATTAATTATGGAGAGAGTTATCTCTTCCAAAACTAAATCCTAGAGTATTTTTACTAAAAGGATCAACAGGATAAGGGTATCTGAGATCAAAAGAAGGAAAGGAGATTGTGTTGGAGGGTTAGGCAGTATGTGATGGCTATGTCTAGTAAAGACCAGATAGCTGGTAAATATTAAGGTCTCTGAGGAGAGAGAGAACTCGTGAAGCCAGAAGTAGCATGGGGGGAGATTTACTGAATTAGGTAATCTCAAAGCAGGGAGGAAAATTAAAGTGTAGATCTTGTTTTAGAATCGATGCTGAAAAACGTAAACAGATAAGTAAAGAATTTCTTGTATAAGTCATTCTCTAAATTTTAGCTTGACAGATAGGCTGCTGGTAAGAGATAATATCTGTAAATGACTGTTGAAAGATTATAGACAAGGTTTCCTATTCCTTAAATTATGGCATAGTTTTCTTATTCTTTATTTTGAAGTATTTCATCGAAGAGTAAAAGTAGAGTAATAATAGAAAACTGAGGGAAAACCCTCATTATAATTACAGTAAGAACTATCAAAGGAATATCAGTAACATTAGCAAGGAACTGAGATGTAGAAGTACATTTGGAAAATGACAAGATTCCTGTAAACATGAAGTAAATTTGGAAAATGAATAGATTCGTGTAAATGTTTCTATCGCAATACCAGATAGGATAAAACCTCTATTTTGTCTTTTATTTAAATAAGGAGAAGCAGTTAAATTAGCCTCTCAACCGAAGGAATTTCCCCCAACCAAAAAAAAGAACAAGTATTCTTAAAGACCAACACATTCAAATCGGTTCTCGAATATGGTACCAAAATCATTTACATGCATTAAATCCAAATTGATGCATAGAAAATACACTATCTAATTAAGAAAAGCCCCACGGCTACAAACAGAGGAAACAGAGAAAATCTAAGCTCACAAATAAATAAGAAGTTATACTTTTGAACTTAGTCTCGGAGTATCCACAATAGAAACCATATTTCTGTCAACGTTTCAAATCCCAACAGGGATCCATCATCAGGACCAATATGAATGATGATAGAAGAAGAGCTTTGTGAAAGGATAAATAGTTAAAGAAATATTTTTATTGAAAGTCGGCTAATAACTTTATTTTAATTTATCATTTTTATTATTAATAGTAATAATTAATATTCTAAATAGTAAATAAAAAATTATTATTGTTATAATTATTATTATTATTATTATTATTTATAATTATAATTATAAATAATAATAATAATAATAATAATAATAATTTTTTATTTACTATTTAGAATATTAATTATTACTATTAATAATAAAAATGATAAATTAAAATAAAGTTATTAGCCGACTTTCAATAAAAATATTTCTTTAACTATTTATCCTTTCACAAAGCTCTTCTTCTATCATCATTCAGATTGGTCCTGATGATGGATCCCTATTGGGATTTGAAACGTTGACAGAAATATGGTTTCTACTGTGGATACTCCGAGACTAAGTTCAAAAGAAATGAACCACAAATGCCTAAAATCCAGGAAGTTATACTCTTAACCAGAGAGCAAAATTCTAGCATTTCGAGCTTCTAAAGGAACTGTCAAGATGTTTTCCTTTTTATCATAACAAGCAGAGAGAATTTGTTAAAACCATAAATAAAATAGTGTAGAACAAATTGAGGGATAAAATTTTGAGTCGCAATAAAGCTCTGTATAGAGTGCTAGTGTAAATTAAATACTCTATGTAAATTAAGAAAAGATAACTTACAGCTTCCAAAACTCAGCATTGAATAAACATGGAAAACAATCTGAACTTTGCATATAGAATGTGGAAACCCTCGTCTTAAAAGAAATACCCCATCAATAAGCTCCATTTGTACAATTAAATTGTCCAAAATGTCTGTATATTACTAATAATGGCGGCCTGAACACAGTGCCAAAACCTTCCACATTCGGCCGAAGCTGTAAGGTTTATCTTAAGCCTCAAACAAAATTCTGAGCAAACAAAACCTAATAGTGGAGCCTCGGCTCCAGCGGCCTCAAAAATCCTATTTAAAACAATTAACACAATCTTATAGACTTGGAAGCCTGGTCATAAAACCTTGACCTAGAAAGATCTGAAGTAAGTCATAATACTCGAAGTTGGTCATGAATGTTCAAGCGGGTTGAAGGGTTTTTCCATAGCACCAAGCCAAACTCCTGTCCTAGGAATCAATGCCTTAAACCAAAACAGAGAAGTTTTGTTAGAATATGCAAAGGAATCAAAGATTGTAATGATAATACTAACTCTGTTAAACCAAGATGATTATGTGGAAAAACCTTAAACTTTTACCTTTGGAAAGGACGTATGCAAGCCCTGCCTCCGCAAATTGTGTTGCAGGGCATTGAAGCAACTTTGGGACCATCAGCGTATTATCAAGATTCCAGAACAAGGAACGAATAGCCCAGTGAACTAGAACTACTAGCGAGAACAAGCACCCAAGAAAAGAGAAGAGCCATAACCCCTCGAAATTTCTGGAATGAAACAATGACCGAATGAAACCACACTACCGAGAAAAGAATGCCAGGCATCTCGTGGACCGTTCAGTCCAGCCAGCCACGGAGAACCATTGATGGAGGAGTCAGATCCCGAGTTTAACATTTGGATATGGACAGATGGGTGACCTTCAGGCAACCACCAAGACCTGGACATTAGAGTAGTAAATACGCATGCACTCCTATGATAGGAATCGAGGGTATGGCCTGTACCATTTAGTGTTTGGGTCAAAAACTTATCCAACAAGTTTAAACTTTCAGGAATGTATTAATATTGAAATAAATTACCATGTACAACCAGATCCCACCAATGTTCGTATAAATTCTTCAAAGGACATAATGTCTAATCTTTTATTCGCGTATGATTATGATGATAGAGCTTGTCTTTTGCGCTTATAAGTCATTTGTAGTATTTTAATAATGATAATGTTTATTTTGACATAAATGTGTATTTCTTGGGGTAACTTTTAATAAGATTTTTTTTTATATATAATGTTTATTAGAGGGATGTGTTACATATAGTATCAGAGTGCCCAGGTTCCAAAACCGAGGCCTCTGGAATAAGGAATAACAAAATCAGTATTGTACATGTAGGAGACATCAGACAATGAGCATGAGGTGAGATGGAAATCTACCACATGGTTCCATATTGGGAACATGGCCAACATCATTTCAGGAATGTAATCCTGAGGTTTGGGTGCAGCTGGGCGATGATATGCAAAATCTGAATGCATACCTTCGGACAACTGTCCAAGAACTGAAAGGTGAGATGGCCCGACTCTAGGCAGACAATGAAAGATTGATGCAGGAACAAGAAAAGATTCTAAAAAGCCTATCGGATAGACAAAATCATTGGCCACTAGCCCCCAATCCGGAGCACGACCACATGATTGGGGAACAAGAGTTTCAAACTAAAAATATGGAAACATAAGGAGTAGAAGAACTAGGAGGAAGAATCAAGAAACGTGTCTAATCACAAGACAAAGAAGAAACAAAAAATTGAACTCCAAGGAGAGTTTCGTAAAATCAAGCCTCCTCTCTTTGATGGGGAACAAGAAGAGGCTGCGGAAGCATGGTTAATTAATATGAACAAGTATTTCTAGCTGTATGAATATGATTACAATTTGAAGGTCTGTCTGACCATTTTACATCTTCAAGGGAAAGCTGCATTATGGTGGGAGGAAGTAAAGATAGTCCATGGGGTCAATGTGAAAAACACAACTTGGGAGAAATTCCAAAAATTCTTCAAGGAAAAATATTTGACCGAGAGATTTTATGATGAGAAAGCAAAAGAGTTCCATGATCTCTGCTTGGGCCAAATGACCATGGATGAATTTATAACAAAATTTACATCATTATTGCGATATGTTCCTTATATTCGCGAAGAAAAAGCCAAAGTACATCAAAATGGCTATAATTTGACAACCCAAAAGCATGGACGAAGTCATTCAGAAAGCATGAATTTGTTATCAGCAAAATAAACCAAAGGGATATACAAGTAAAATCTGGGCATATAAGAAGGGAAATAATTTCATTCCCAGCCATAAGGGAAATAAGAGCACCAACAACAAGGGATTATATAAAGGTCAAGGTAATCAGAATGTGAATAAGCCTAGATTTAAGGTACCAAGAGAAGCTAGGACCAATGAACAAACTGGTAGAAATGAAGCAGAATTAATTAACAGACCACCTGTATAGTGTTGGGGATGCAGAGGCCTGCATTATGTCAAAAATTTCCCTCAACGCAGGGGAGTAGACCAGATCTCACAAATTCAGGAGGCATCCATTGTGGGAGAAGTGGCAAGAAGCATCCCTAAGATCAACATAGCTCTTGAAGATCATGAGGTGGAGTTTCAGTCAACTATTGTTGAATTTGAAGGGACTATTTTTTACCAGACCTGCTCTATTTTAATAGATCCTGGGGCTACATTAAGTTACATTAGTCCCAGGGTAGTGGAACGATGTAAATTAGAATTTGTTAAATTTAAAAACCCATGGTTAGTACAAATAGCCATAGGGGAAAAAAGAAGAGTTTTATCTAAAGTAAGTAATTGCCCCTTGAAATTACATGGTCAACCTATCATAGATAATTTAAATGTGTTACCCCTAGGGTCATACAACATTCTGATAGGTATGGACTGGTTAGAAAAGCACTGGTCCTTAGTAAATTGTAAGACAAAAGCTATTAGCTACCGAGATGAAGTAGGAGAGAGATAGGAAATTCAAGATGTTTAGATTTCTCTCAATTAAGGCCAATAACGGCCTCCCAATTCGCCAAATGCATTAGAAAAGGTTGTAAAGTCCATGCTATATAAGTAGGTTATGCCGATTCTAAAGATAAATCTGTATCACTAGAGAATATATTTGTGATACAAAATTTTCCAGATGTACTTCCTGACGAAATACCGGGCCTACTCCTAAAAGGAGACAAATTTTACTATTGAGCTGATTCCGGGAGCTGCTCTAGTTTCCTGAGCACCTTATCGAATGAGCATACCCAAGCTAACCGAATTGAAAATGCAACTCCAAGAGTTGCTTGATAAGAAGTATACTCGTCCCAGTGTGTCTCCTTGGGGAGCTCCAGAATTATTTGTTAAAAAGAAGGACGGAACCTTGCGGATGTGCATGGATTACCATAAGCTAGACAAGCTGACCATTAAAAACAAATACCCCCTTCCCCGGATAGATGAGCTCTTTGACCAGGTGAAAGGTGTAACCATATTCTCAAAGATTGATCTCCACTCTGGGTATCATCAGATCAGGATGAAGAAGGGCGATATTGCAAAAACTGCTTCCAGGACGTGTTATGGGCATTATGAGTTTGTGGTCTTATCATTTGGATTAACTAACGACCCATCAGTTCTTAGATAAATTTGTATTAATCTTTATTGATGACATACTAATCTATTATCAGGACGTGGAAGAACATAAGGAACATCTCCATATTGTTCTGCAAGTCCTACGAGAACACCAACTGTACACCAAGTATAGTAAATGTGATTTCTTCATGGAGAAAATCCAATACTTGGGACATGTCATCACCAAGGACGGCATTGCCGTAGATTCGGAAAAGATAAAAAACATTATGGAATGGCCAAGACCAAAGGATGTAGTCGACATAAGATCATTTATGGGCTTAGCAGGTTACTATCAGAGATTTGTCTAGGGTTTCTCCCACGTAGCATATCCTATCACCTCTCTACAAAAGAAAGGCAAGGCTTTCAAATGGGCTCATGATTGTCAAAGGAACTTTGATCAGCTCAAGCATCTTCTTACCACAACACCTATTCTGAGCATTGCTAATCCCAACAAAGAATATGTGGTGTGTAAAGATGCCAGTAAGGAAGGTTTGGGTGGCGTATTAATGCAACAAGGCCGAGTGGTTGCCTAGGAATCTAGGAAGCTTAAAGAATTTGAACAAAAGTACTCAGCATATGACTTGGGACTAATTGCAGTCATTCATGCCTTAAAAGTGTGGTGGCATTACTTATTAGGTAAGAAGTTTTTGTTGATTACTAACCACCACAATTTGATTCATTATTTCAAACAACCAACTTTAAATGCCAGGCAAGCTCGTTGGGCAAATTTCCTGAGTGAATTCAATTTCGAAATTAAACATTTAAAAGGAAAAGAAAATAGGGTGGTAGATGCTTTAAGCTGGAAGGTAAATTGTTTATATGAAGTTTCTTTTAGTGAATCACGAACTACATTTTCTGAGCATATTCAAGAATCAGTCATACAGGATTCAACATATAAACATTTATGGCAGTAAGCAAAAATTCCTAACAGCCATGAACAACAATTGGGTTATGAAATAAATGCAGAAAATTTACTGATTTGTAGGAAAAGGATATATGTGCCTAACCAACAACATCTTAAAAATCTCATTTTTGATGAATACAATAAGGTCCCTTATGCAGGCCATCCCGGATATCAGAAAATGATTTTTGCCCTCCAGAAGGAATTTTTCTGGCCTGGTGTGAAGAAGGAAGTGGCATAATATTTATTCAAATGCTTGGAATGTCAGCAACTGAAAGCTTAGCACAAACATCCAAGAGGGTTACTTCACCCTCTGCCTATCCCAGAATGGAAATTGGAAACAATATCTATTAACTTCATTACCGGGTTGCCTAAATCAAGGAAGCAAATGACTCCATCATGGTGGTGGTGGAAAAATTGACCAATTCTTCTCATTTCATACCAGTTCAATCAACCTATAGAGTAGTCCAAATTGCTAATATTTTTATGCAGAACATTTTCAAACTGCACGGAATCCCTAAG
This sequence comes from Pinus tabuliformis, assembly GCA_031772625.1. Taxonomy (NCBI): domain Eukaryota; kingdom Viridiplantae; phylum Streptophyta; class Pinopsida; order Pinales; family Pinaceae; genus Pinus; species Pinus tabuliformis. The sequence goes on along the minus strand of CM062818.1, from coordinate 1,380,585,304 downwards.
ATGATTATTTCCGACCGAGATGTAAAATTTACATCAGCCATCTAGAAAGCACTCTTTGAAGGATTAGGCACACAACTGCACTTCAATACAGCTTACCATTCGCAAACAGATGGGTAGACTGAGAGAGTGAATCAAGTGGTTAAAGACATGCTGCAAATATATGGAATGTAGCAGCCCACTAAATGGGAAGATTATTTACACGTGGTGGAATTTGCATATAACAATGGGTACAATGCTTTCCTTTAGATGAGTCCCTTTGAGGTTTTATATGGACGCAAGTGCAAGACACCTTTAAGTTGGAGTGGAGTGGAGGATAAGCTATTACTAGGGCCAGACATGTTGGGAGAGATAGAGGAAATGACGAAAAAGGTATGGATTAATTTAAAGGCAGCTCAAAATCGGAAGAAGAAGTTTGCCAATCAGAAGAGGAGTTTTTGATAATTCCAAGTAGGATATCATGCCCACATCGAGTGCAAGCCAGGAAAAGCACCTTACAATTGTCCGAGTGTGCTAAACTAGCACCCCGATATTGCGGGCCATTTCAAATCCTGGCTCGAATCGGATCCGTGGCTTACCCACTTGCCCTACCCAGTCACATTCATGTACACAATGTCTTTCATGTTTCTCTACTTAAGAAATATGTGTATGACGCTAACCACATAATCAAATGGAAAGATATTCAGGTAAGGTATATATATAGATATTTCTTTACAAATGTGTTAGATAACTAGTTAATGAGTTAACACCTTTTGTTGTTATGTTCAGGTCAAACTGGAAGGTGAGTTCTTGGTCGAACCTATGGTTATACTAGATCGAACAGAAGTAATACTGTGGAAACGAGTTATCGCCCAGGTTAAATTGCAGTGGTAGCACTATGGTCTAGAAGAGGCCACCTTGGAAGATGAAAAGGTCATGAGAGAAAACTTCCCGGGTCTATTTGCAGGGAGAGAACACCAAGACAATGTTCCATTTTGGGGGGGGGGGGGGGGGAGATGTAATATCCCCCATTAATGTAAATATTTTTTTTTTTACTGTAGCCAAATAGACTGTTACTATTTTTAAATTATAAACTATATTTGGATTTTAGTTATGGAAGAATAAATTGTGCAGTTATGGGTAGATACTATTTTACTATGTGATTAGTTATGGAGACAGTTATCTGTTCCAAAACTAAATCCTAGAGTGTGTTTACTGAAAGGATCAAGAGGATAGGGGTATCTAAGATCAGAAGAAGGAAAGGAGACTGTGCTGAAGGGTTAGGCAGTCTGTGATGGCTATGTCTGGTAAAGACCAGATAGTCGGTAAATATTAAGGTCTTTGAGGAGAGAGAGAACTCGTGAAGTTAGGAGTAGCACGGGGGGAGATTTACCAAATCAAGTAATCTCACGGTAGGGAGGAAAGTTAAAGTGCAGATCCTGTTTTACACTAAGTCTTAAACAACATAAATAGAGAATTAAATAATTTCTTGTATAAGTCATTCTCTGAATTTTAGCTTGACAGATAGGCAGTTGGTAAGAGATAATACTTGTAAATGACTGTTGAAAGATTATAGACAAGGTTTCCTATTCCTTACAGTATGACATAGTTTTCTTATTCTTTATTCTGAAGTATTTCATCGAAGAGTAAAAGTAGAGTAATAATAGAAAACTAAGGGAAAACCCTCATTATAATTACAGAAAGAGCTATGAAAGGAATATCAGTAACATTAGGAAGGAACTTATATGTAGAAGTACATTTGGAAATTCCCAACATTCCTGTAAACATGAAGTAAATTTGGAAAATGACAAGATTCCTGTAAACATGAAGTAAATTTGGAAAATGAATAGATTCCTATAAACATTGCTATCGCAATACTAGATAGGGTAAAACCTCTATTTTGTCTTTTATTTAAATCAGGAGAAGCAGTTAAATTAGTCTCTCAACCGAAGGAATTTCTCTCAACCAAAAAAAAGAACAAGTATGCTTAAAGACCAACACATTCAAAACGGTTCCCGAATATGGTACCAAAATCATTTACATTCCTTAAATACAAATCGATGCATAGCAAATACACTATCTAATTAAGAAAATCCCCACGGCTACAAATAGAGGAAACAAAGAAAATCTAAGCTCACAAATAAATAAGAAGTTACAGTCTTAACTAGATAGAAAAATTCTAGCATTTCGAGCTTCTAAAGGAACCGTCAAGACGTTTTCCTTTTTATCATAACAAGAAGAGAGAATTTATTAAAATCATAACTAAAATAGTGCAGAACAAATTGAGGGATAAAATTCTGAGTCGCAATAAAGCTCTGTATAGAGCGATAGTGTAAATCAAATACTCTATGTAAATTGAGAAAAGATAACTTACAACTTCCAAAACTCAGCGTTTGAATAAACATGGAAAACAATCTGAACTTTGCAAATAGAATGTGAAAACCCTCATCTCAAAAGAAATACCCCATCGATAAGCTCCATTCATAAAATTAAATTTTCCAAAATGTCTATATATTACTAATAATGGTGGCTTGAACACACTACCAAAACCTTCCACATTCGGCCGAAGCCTTAAGATTTATCTTGAGCCTCAAAAAAAACCTAATAGTGGAGCCTCGGCTCCAGTGACCTCAAAAATTCTATCTAAAACAATTAAAATAGTCTTATAGACTTGGCAGCCTGGTCATAAATCCCTGACGTAGAAATATCTGAAGTAAGTCGTAATACCTGAAGCTGGTCAGGAACGTTGAAGCGGATTGAAGGGTTTTGCCACAGCACCAAGCCAAACTCCTATCCTGGGAATCAATGCCTTACACCAAAACAGAGAAGTTGTGTTAGAATATGTAAAGGAATCGAAGATTGTAATGATAATACTAACTTTGTTAAACCAAGACAATTATGCGGAAAAACCTTAAACTTTTACCTTTGGAAAGGATGCATGCAAGCCCTGCCTCCGTAGATTGTGTTCCAGGGCATTGAAGTAGCTTCAGGACCATCAACATATTATCAAGATGCTAGAATGAAGAACGAACAACCCAGTGAACCAGAACTGCACACGGGAACAAACACTCAAGAACAAAGCAGAGCCATAACCCCTCGAAAACTCTGGAACGAAACAATGACCGAATGAAACCACACTGCCAAGAAAAGAATGCCAGACATCTCATGGACCGTTCGATCTAGCCAACCATGGAGAACCGTTGATGGAGGAGCTGGATCCCAAGGTTAACGTTTGGATATGGACAAATGGGTGACCTTCAGGTAGCCACCAAGACCCAGACAACAGAGTAGTAAATATGCATGCACTCCTATGGTGGGAATCGAGGCTATGGCCTGTACCATTTAGTGTCTGGGTCAGCAACGTACCCAACGTGTTTAAACTCTTGGGAATGTATTAATATTGAAATCAATTACCGTGTACAACCAGATCCCACCAATCTTCGTATAAATTCTTCAAAGTACATAAAGTCCAATATTTTATTCTCATATGATTATGATGATAGAGCTTGTCTTTTGCTCTTATAAATCATTCATAGTATTTTAATAATGATAATGTTTCTTTTGACATAAATGTGTATTGTTTGGGGTAAATTATAATAAGACATATATATATATATATATATATATATATATATATATATATATATATATATAATGCTTATTAGAGGGATGTGTTATAGGTTGCACCACGATTGTGAAGTTGGGTGGCCAGTTTCGAGTCTCGACCCAACATGCAAGTAGAGGAGGTCGACGGTGGCTGAATGAAAAACCAAGATTGAGGTAGACATTTCAGCATCGAGAGAGCCAGAATATGCTCAGGAGTGGAATAATTAAGGAGTGTTAGGAGAGGATATATGTGGCTAGTATGATGGCTCTGCAATTATAGAACATAAATCATCTTTGTCTATAATGAACACCAAGCAAGACAAGTCCTAGGTGATAGAAATATGCCAGAGAGAGGACATCTTTTCACAATGACACCAATCTTGTCTGGAGCAGGAATCAATGGTTGCAAACCATCATTCATCACCATTATTTTGCCACAAGTTGAGCCAGGTTTACTATACAATGTCGAAGGCGAGACTGGTGTGAATGTCATGGCTTGGATATAGCAAATGTGTTGGTGAATTTAATATTCATCTAAGTGGTTGTCATTGCCACTCATCCATGTTCGTGAATTGACAAACGTCGATCCTAGGCACCCATCGTGTGGTGATTTATGTTTTTAAATTAAAATACAAATATAGTTAATTTTAGTATATAGCAATAATTATTTAGATTTCAGTTTTACTATATTTGGGGAAGGGGTGTATATCATGACAATTTGTTTGATTTACCATGCTTATAAGTAACAAGCCTAGATCCATATTAATTCTAGATCTACCATGTGTTGAGAGGGATCAAATCTCTAGAGATACGAGAGGTTTAACCTTTTTTGGAACTTTGTAGATCCAGAGTTAAGATGTATCTAGGTTGGTTTAATTCCCCCTTTAAATAGGTTGTATTCCACATGAGTACCATGGGTTAATACTTCTCATAAACCTAGAGCTCAAAAGCCACATATAACTTGACCAAGTCAAGTATACCTTAAATACCTAGCAAAAATTAATAAAGATAAAAATAATAATGTAGAATTTTCATTTTAACATAGTGTTACTTTTATTTTTATTTTATTTTGATCTACTTAAATATTTACACATCATTATTTTACATTACATTACAACAACTCTACCATAATGGGTTGGAGAGAGCCTCCTAGGGTAATGATTACTGACCTATTTGTATATTGCTTTAGTCATTAAAAAAATGATAAGAAAAAAATATTCAATAATTTTAATTTTATTATTAACTTATGGACTAATTAAAATTCTTTAATAATTTATTTTTAAATTTGAATAAAAATAATTATCACAATAATAATAATAATAATAATGACAATTTAAAATTAATATATACTAAATATATAAATATAGCTAAAAAAAAGAGAGTATCAGTTTTATTTGAAATTTAAATGTAAAATTTTAATAACCAAATTTAAAACTCATATACAATCAAAAGAGTAGTAGAAAATAAATATAAAATAAAATTCAATTTTGAGTTTTTTTTACAAAATAATTACATATTAATTATTTTTTATTTTTATTTTAATTGTCGTTTAATTCCTCTATATTTGTTTTGATGATGAACCTAATAATGAGTTCTAAAAATTGATAGTAAATACTGGAGTCGTCTATCGAGGCAGAGGAATTGCCTGGACAACAAAAGGTGGTCGGAATCTGGGCAAAAAAATTTCAAAAAATCTTGTAGTGGCAGTGTGTGAATCGTGTTTTTGAGTGGAAATGGATTCAGAGCCATGAAAAACATCTAGGACACCTCAAATTTTGAAATTTAACAACTATAACTTGGATTTACAAAAATCCTTGCCGGATTTTACCTAAATATAACTGGAATTTCCGTAACTTTCCGGGAAAATCCTCTGCCTCGTTAGACTACGCAGTAAATAATTAATATATGATTATTCCAAAATAAAATTTGATTTCACACAAAATAAAATTTATATAAACAAAAAAAATATAATTGAGAAGGAATATAAAATGAAATAAAGGATGCTCACTGATAATCATATGATAACAATGATGTATTGATTAGGGTATGGTTGGAACACTTCACTGTATACAATTTTATATTGTGAAGAACCATTATCAACACTAACTACGTAATCATATGAAGAAGTGGGTGGAGCATATATTTGGTACATGGGGACGAATGCGCGGATCATCACAGGTGGTTGGCTTGAGACTAACGATGAACAACATTAAACACCCTAATACCCTTATTGTATCAACTCATCATCATTCCTAGGAGCATTCAAAGCTCTTACACCATCCCACATGGATCAAGGCAGGCCAATAACCCACAACAAAAGTGAACAATTAAACCTACAAAAATAGAATTTTGCATGACTACCATAAAGAACCTTTGATTTCATGTTTTATTAATTTTATCTTTTAAATTTTGGTAGTGCATGATGTAAATGTGTTAGAAAACCTGCACAGATGAATCTAGCTAGTAAAGGTTGAACACACAGCTTTGCAGAGAAAAAACACTAAAAGAAATCGAAAGAACAAAAAGAATTATTGATTCAGAAAATAGGTTACAATGCTCATGATATAGCATCACTAGGTGAAGATCCCAAGGTAATGCGCCATAGTGGTGATCAATGAGAGGACTCGACACCTACAACAAGTTTCAGAGAGAACTAGCCAGTTGCGGAGTGAAAGGAGGAGCAAATCAGGGAGTAAATCATGCAGAAAGGATCTTGCATGTAGTCCCATGCATGCATGGACAGTCAAAGGCACCAATCTGGTGAAGATTCTAATGTTGAAGCCTTGCATGTCAGTGAATGCTCTAACTAAGTGTCCACATGTGCCAGTAATGAAGGTCTTAAGTGTGTAGTACCTCCAACACCCCCCCTGAACACCACTATGGGAAAAAATAGATAATGGGCCCTAGCAACTAAGGCCAAAGGTCACCCAAAATATAGTGCAACTTCTACTAAAATTGAGGAAAGAGGGAAAACCTCATTTGAAACCCCCCCCCTCAAAATACAATGTAATCAAAAGAAAAGAGGAAGAAAAGACAATTGCTAAGCAACTGTGTCCTTCACTCCAAGACGATCATGCAGAGAGTGAAACTTTTGCTCAATGAATGTCTTGGTGAAGATTCCTGCAGTCTGTTCTACTGAAGGATAGAACTGTAAATCAACGACCCGATCATGTACTAAGTCTTTGATGTAGTGCATATGGATCTCTGTGTGCTTCATCCACTGCCACTGTACTGGATCCCTGCAAAATTTGAGAGTGCTCTAGTTGTCACACCAGATGACAGTGGGCTGGTGGAAGTGGACGCCTAACTCAGTGAGGAAGTGTTGTAGCTATAGAGACTGAATGGTGATGTTTACTTCTCCTCTATACTCAGCCTCAGCTGAAGAGAGAGCAATAGCAACCTGCTTCTTGCTCGACCAATAGATAGGGCCAGACCCTAGACTGAGTGAATATCTGGAGGTGGACTTGCGATAAATGATGTCGCCCGCCCATCAAAATCTATGAAGCCAAGGAGATTCAATGCAAAGCCTAGTACTATCATCAGCATGTGTAAGCAATAAGGAGGATTCAGATTGAATAAATTTAGAAAATGTATATAGTCTAGCTCCATTGTTTACCTCACCGGTTGCAATTTTGGAGCTGCTATGTAGGTCATATATGTTCACTGCATCTGGAGTGAATTCCACTCTGTTTCCGGTGCCGGAATGAGTGATCTGATAAACTGAAAGTAGGTTTACCAAAAGTTTTGGAACATGAAGCACATCTTCAAAGCTTCCGTGTAAAAGTTCCAGTCTACCTTTTTCGGTGACCTTAATAGGTGAGTCATATCCCATGAGGATGGGAGGTCCTTTGCATGCATCCAAAGAGGAATAGACTTCTTTTGCAGTAGCCATATGATGTGATGCACCAGAATCTATAATCCATGGATCAGGGGAAGAGTTCATTGCAACTAAATCATGAAAATTGTTACCTTTCTCGTGTGGCAGATCCTCAGTTTCTTCTTGGCACCCTAAGGGATGTGGTCCCCAAGGTTGTGCTTCTGAAGGATTTCTGCTATTTGGTCAATTTGTTTCTTCATGCAAGAGGATTTCAGATGGAATCCTCGGTGACAGTAGGTGCATTTGTCTCTTTCTTCCCTTTCTCATTTCTGGAGCCGGAGGAGTCATCGAAGGGCTTGGTGTACCCTTCCTTCTTTGGATGCGAATGTGCTTTTCCCTTGTCTTTTTGCTGCTAATTTTTCTGATTTTAATCAGATCTGTGATTTTTATTGTGGCTGCCATCATGCATAGCAAGTGCATGCGCTTTTGGAGGTTTGATTTTCCCCATGCCAATGAGTTTATCTTGCTAAAAAGTGAGGGACTCCATGAACTCTTTGAGAGAAGGCATAGTGTATGATTTACTTGTTGCGAGCCTTATTGAATGAAATGTAGACACAAATATGGAGTATTCTAGTCTGAGCTTCGACATAATAGAGAGAACTTGGTGACTCTCCTCCTTGTATTTGTCAATTCCACAACCCTTCAGTTGCAGCAATAGATCATTATATTTGGTGAAGAAGTCTTGAATTATGTCATAGTTCCATGGATCCAATGAGAGAAGCTCCACTTCAAGCAGATGTCCTTCATCTCATCTTGTTTCCCATAGAGTTCTTCAATTCTTCAACCTTTTTCCAAATCTCATTGGGAGTACTACAGGAAGATAGATGAAACTCCATCTCTGGGGATATGCACATGCATATGGATCTGTGGGCCTCATCCATGCGATTGAGGTACTTGGATTTCTCTATGGCCGAAGTGGGTTACACATCTATAGCCATGGTAATCCTCTACAACCCTTTCTGATGAAGGTATTGATCCATTTGGTCCTTCCATTAGTGATAGTTGTATGGTGTTAGGATTGATGCTTTGGGAAACTCCATTTTTCTGTCTATCTTCGATCTCCAAGCTGTAATACCTTCAAAATAAAGTACTGGTGCACCTTTTATCTAGCAACCTGTGGGCTCTAATACCATGTAAATGTGTTAGAAAACCTACATAGTTGAATCTAGCTAGTAAAGGTTGAACACATAACTTTGCAGATCAAAAACACTAAAAGAAATAGAAAGAACAAAAAGAATTATTGATTTAGAAAATAGGTTACAATGCTCATGATATAGCATCACTGGGTGAAGATCCCAAGGTAATGCACCATAGTGGTGATCAATGAGAGGACTCGACACCTACAACAAGTTCTGGAGAGAACTAGCCAGTTGTGGAGTGAAAGGAGGAGAAAATCAGGGAGTAAATCATGCAGAAAGGATCTTGCATGTAGTCCCATGCATGCATGGACAATCAAATGCACCAATCTGGTGAATATTCCAATGTTGAAGATTTGCATGTCAGTGAATGCTCTAACTAAGTGTCTGCATGTGCCAGTAATGAACGTCTTAGGTGTGTAGTACCTCCAACACATGACAGGTAAAACATTAATTGTCGAATCAATTGTCTTCGACCAATTAAATTGAAGTAAATACTAAGTATTTTTTAGAAGAACAATCATGATTGTCAAAACAAACATATTTATCATGGCTCACAAGAAAAAATTTGACACATCTGATAAAAGAACTTTTTTCACAACCTTATTCCATATCAAGGAGATAGCGTTTTCATATTTCAGTAGACATTTTACACTTTAACAATGGTTTGACCTATATTTATTTCTATGATATTGTAGAAGACTTGTGTAGGTTCAGATTGATTTGGCATGTTTTCCATTGTCCAAAGCTTAACAAAAATGATTTAGCTTAGTTGGGTTGGATTTTAGTGATAGATTGCAGGAGGATTGGAGTGGAGGGTGTGATGCACCTCACTTGCAGCCTTACAAAGAATTTAACGATGGTGGACCATGATACATGAAATGCCTACCATGCGAAACGCTATAAACAACCCATATGGTAGTGAAAATCCCTACAAATATTCTTCAACAAAGTCATTCCATTATTGAATATAAAAGATAATAAACAAATCGATAAGTTTGGTAGATAAGAGATTTGCCTAAGTACTAACTTCTGAAGAGAGCTATTTTGGGCACATTGGTGGTTACTAATTTTTTTTTCAAATACTAACTTCTGAAGAGAGCTATTTTGGCCATTGTTTGTTATTAATATTTTTTTTTAATGGAAGAAATCATTTTTGAAACAACTTTCTTGCTTATATAATTTTGTTTGGATTGGATTATAAAACATGTGCAAATTAAACTTTTCCACTTAACCATTAGATCACACCCAAAAAAATCTACAATATAATATACTTGGCATAGCAGAAATTGAATTATTTTACACTTGCACTTAAATGGAATGAGGACTTCTCGAGTCATTGGCGAGATGCTTTGAATAATCTATTACCGAGAGACTACCTCGAATTGCATGAGATGTTTTGAATAATCTGTTACCGAGAGACTACCTACAATTGCATGATTGAGGGATCCATGTTGAATAACATGCTTATATTATGTAGATACATGTAAAGGAGGTGAAGTCAATAAAGGGAAAATGTTTACACTCTATCCCAGTGACGTTGCATAGATAACACTACTACATGAAGGAGGGTTTTAAGACAATATTTGAGACAATTTTTGGGTAAATTGTCTTAACTTAAGACAAAAAAAACTTGTGTATTGTCTTTAAGAGGGTGTCTCAAAAATTATTGTCTTAAAGATTATTGTCTTAAATATTATTGTCTAAAAAATATTGTCTTAAAGATTATTGTCTTAAAAAATATTGTCTCTATAAAGACAATATATAACACAAGCATTATTGTCTCTTAGGAGACAATTTCATTTTTGTCTCTCTTGAGACAATTTCATTTTTGTCTCTCTAGAGACAACACTCGGATTAGAGACAATATATCTTTTATACTAGGTATTGTCTCTATAAAAAAATTATTTAAAGATCACTTTTTCCTCTTTAGAGACAATAGAAAACAATGAATCCACAATTATCTCACCATTGAAATAAATTGATATAAAAAACATTTAATTAAGAATAAACTATAAAATCGTTGATTAATTCATGTTAGTGCACAATGGAATCGAACCACCAACCTCATGTTTGTAACACAAACACTCTTCCATTGAGCTAGAACACTTTAAAGAATTATGTGAAGAGTTATGGAAATCCTTAAAATTACATTTATAGCCATTGATTTAAAAATAAAAGAAATTTCATGAATTTCAGACAAAATTGTTTTTGCATATTTCAATAGAGTTGATGTTGTAACACCCCTCCTTATCAACTTTGATAAGTAGAAGTGGTTATTGAAAAGAGTCAATTCCCAATGAAACTTTTTGGGAATGGGATCTAAAGGTCTCCTTTTTTCACATGCCAAAATTTCACACCCTCGCCCAACTTACGAGCAGAAGCCTAACTGATGCACCATCTGGTAAATACTTCCTTTTGGTATCTGCTAGACTGTTCTATTTCCCAGAAGGAAATTTGAGTCTGTTGTTTTAGATCTCATGTCATCAGTGTACATAATAACAAGTAGCCAATTCATGATAACATATGAGGCATAATGACATAAAAACAACACTGACAGCAAAATAAAAATTTGCAGTCAAGTTCAGAAACCTTATTCCAAATTCTGAAATCCCTCCCCATGCAATTCCAAAAATCAATTTCCTCAATTCATTATGTTCCTCTAGTATTCCTCTACATCTATTAGATATTCCAATGCCAAAAAAGTACCAAAGTAATCGAGTGGAAGAAAATTACCACAACATAATAGGGAGATAAATTAGAAGGAGTGAGAGAGACAATGAGATTTCTTAACGTTCACCCTTGCATGATATAACAAATTATATTGTTAAATGGTTCCATGTAAAGTAGTAGGCCTTTTCAGATTATATGTGAACTACCAATCTCTCCAAAAAAGTTATTATGGATCAAAGTTTGATAAGATCACCCAAATTTTGATGGATCAAAGAGAGGTTGCCTAGCAGTGATTAAACTCTATCAGCAATACCTAAAGGGTGGAAATAACTTTCCAATAGATGATACATTTTTTTCATTTCTTGCATAACACATGTCATGACACCTTTGGAAACGTAAAACATAATAAAGACACAAGTTACCCACATAAGTAGATGTTGCCACTTTCTTTTCATGAACCCAAAGAGCCTTTAAAGTCAGTACAATTAACTTATATTCACATATCCTCAAATGTTAACTTATATTTGTAGGTAAGAGTTAACATAAACCATTTTTTTATAAATAATAATGGAGATACGTAGAACCAAATAGTTTGAAGTGAAGATGCTTTTGAATTATTAAAAAATGAAGTGCATTATGATTATATGGTACAAAACTTTAGTATAAGTTATAAATATAAGTAGATATAGTAAAATTTGTCCTAATATTTTAGCACATTCTATCCAGTTATAATTGAAACCATGTAGCTTGCTAAAACAAAAACCTGTACAAGAATAAAAAGTGCTTAGAAGAATATATGTGTGCTTTGACTTCTCAGCAACATCAAGGAAAGACTTAATTTCAAAACTAAATGCTTTAATGAGCTCCATACCTATTACTTACCACTTCAAATAGAAGTGTTGAGCATGACAACTGCCAAAAAAACATATTATTATTAGACATATTGGAAGAAAACTCCTTGAACTAAGCATAAAATATAATACTTACACTATAAAAACCTATGAAAATGCAAACATCTCAAACAATGACAAATGAACTTAAGCCTTTTCATTGAAATAACTTACCACTTCTCTGGTATCCATTTTAGAATCCAAACTAAATCCCAAAACTTAAAAGATTGACCATTCTTGAACTTCTTTCCTTCTCATTCTCCAGCTCAAAATGGTGAGCCCCATGCTTATGATCATAGGGCATAATAGAAATGGCAGCTAACAATCTAAATGATGCCATCAACTGCAAATCCTTCTATGTTAAGTATTTATTGTAGCTTTTCTGGAGGATATAGAGCTTGTACCATGCATAAGCATGATACAAATGACTTTCTAATATCCAAAATATCTTTGTTAACTTTGAATAGCAGATTGTTGTCATTTGAGGTTTAGGAATCTTCTTGACCATACACAAGGCCATGAATATCTTCTATAGAGTGAAAAGCTTCCTACATATCATATGTCATCCGTCATAAGAAATAGTATAAGGAAAAAATATATTAAAAATAAAAAAAATAGCTCACAGATTCTACAGTAGGTTCATGAAATTTCATTCAACCCAAAGCTTCCTTTATAATAGTGTATTCTCCAATAATTAATTCATACAAGCTCAAACTATATCAACCTTCCCATCTAGACAAATATAATCCTATATCTAATTCAATGGATAACATTTTATATTTCTAGCCCCCATTCAATAATGATACCTTCTTAAAGGTGTGCCAAAAATCTACTCAACATGACATTATAACTATTTACATCATGGGCAATATGGGTAAACTCCCAACCAAAGATAAATGGTTTCTAGAATATGATTTTGCTACACATTTCCCTCATCCCATTTCACAAGTAGGGACACTTGCATCTTCAAATAAGGAGGAAATAACATGGATTTCAAGAGAGGAAGAAATTGGAGGATATAATAGTATTTATATGGCGCTAGCATGGATCCACATTAACTTTGAATATATAGATGCCATTTGTCATCTCTATGTTTAACAAGGAAGGAATTATAGATCAATGCCTATAAGTTTCTTGTTGCATTTGTGAAACATATGGCCCATATCATCTACAATTATGCTCTTTAGTGTAACCTAACACACATCCATATGTCCCCGGATGCGGGTGTCTAATCCGAATAGCAGGAGGGTACAGCTAGCACGAGGAGGCCACATGGCCAACGCTAGCTGCCACGAGTCAACCGAACGCGGGAGGAGGTCTGGCAGGTTGGCGAGTTTAATGTTGAAGCCTTCACGCCTGAGTTCATTCGCATTAATGCGAGTAGACGGTGACTGTAAGGAGCATTCATGGCGCTCGGGGTTCAAGAGCAAGCCATGGAACTTAAGGAGGCGGACTGGTATGGGGAGCGACATTCTCAGCAAGCTAAGTGTAGGAACACTCTCTGGCCTCTGGCGATTTTGGAGTTTAGGAATTGGCTTGGGGCCGCGGAAACTCCGGTTTTCTACTTCCTCATGGCCAGAACCAGAGAGAGGCAACCATGCCGAAGAGGAAGGGGTCGTGGAGCACCAGGTCGCCCTCCTGCAGCTGCAGAAGCGCATCACCATTGTTGTTGTCAATATTGTTTCCGCAGAGCCGGAATTCCCCATCTGCAGGCATTCTCGTTCCTGGACTCTGATGCCCCGCCTGAGCAATTGCCAAGGCCGCTGGTGCTTCCGGCTTATGGCTCAGCCATCTTCAGGCTGGGCAATCTCAATGTCCACATTTCAATTCTCTTTATTAGAAGAGCAGAAGAGGAACACGATGACAGCAGAGTTCCTACTTCTGCAAATATGGAGAATATGGCAGGGGAACAACTGGGGGAAGCAAAGGGAAAGGAGCCAATTCAAGCAAAAGCACAGGATGCGTCGACGTCTAAAGCTGGAGAGGACTCGGAAGAGGAGCTGGTGGGCTGGGGATACCCGATTGTGGAGATGGAGCCGGAAGAAACGGAACCAGCAGACTAATTTCTCTAGTCATTCACATGCCAGGTTCATTTTGATGATTTTGGGTCTCGGTCATATGGTCATGTCCTATAATTCTCTGTCTGGTTCGAGTCTTGAGCGTGGGTCTAGTAATCTTTATACAGGTCATGCTCTGTTTGTTACTAAGTTTTTCAGTTGTGTCTGGGAGTTCGCCAATTCTCAATGTCACCCCTGCGTGGGTTGTTCTGCTTCAGTCTCGGCCCCTGCGTGGGCACTGTCAAAGTTAAACTCTGTTTTTGAGGTAGTTTTGGGGCAGCCAATGCTTAGAGCTTGAAATTCTCAGCTGCTTACCACAGAGCCATAGTTGGCCATGGAAAACTTGTTTCTCTGCTTGTAATTTATTCATGTATATAATATAATACCCTAGCGTAGTTTTATGGAGAAAAAAAAAAACACACATCCATATGTTTTGTGATCACTATCGTAGCCCTAGATCCTTATAGGTTAGTGATAAAGTATGACTATATCCTTAGAAACAACACTTTCATTGCGTTAAACATCATAAGCTTCATCCACTCCCATGGGGCCTTCACCTAATGAATTGTGACATAGCACCTGCATTATGGAATATTAAAGAATACCTTTAATTTCACTAGGTATTGATAAATACCTCCAAAAATCCTTTTTTCAAACCCCCCTCCCAATACATATTGCCAATAAAGCAAGCCTTTATTTTTACTAGATATCCTTTAAATTCCCCTCAATACCTATAAACCATTTGGTACCCTACAACTCCCCATAGTACTTATAATGCATTGACTTTATTCTTTACAATTTTAAAAGTCCCTTTATGAATGAACATGGTAAGATATTGGTCAACAAGGTGAAGCCCCTCTACCCACTCCTTTATTGAAAATATTAGATTCCATAGTAGATTGGTGAGAATTCCTTCAAATTAGAGCTTCCACTACAATAGGGTACTCTCTAATAATTAATGCCTACAAGCTCAAGTTATATCGAGTCAAAACATACAAGCCCACTTGTTGTCCTCATCGAGCAGAGAACAAAGATTGCATACCTTGGAAGAAGGCTGAAATCTACGATTAGATTTGTCTAGTTGTATGTGGTCTGGAGCTATCTTTAGGGGACCTCTCTTTGGATGTCTTCTCCTGTCGAAAAATGTTGTTTTCTGAATTTTGACTTGAGCTCTTTAATCTGGATGATTTTTGTTTTGATCTGTGGTCTACATTTACTGTAGAAAAAGGTTTCCCTTGAGTGAAAGGTGAGAGCCTATGAGACACCTCTACAAAATAAAATAAATATGAAGCATCACTTCGTACTGTTAGTGTCAGCCTTTGAAGCCTTCCATTAGTGATCAAATATGCTCTTACAAAGTGGTCTCAGGGTGTCAAAGTCAAATTTTGTCATTTCAGTGAGTCTTCAAGTAAAATTTGGTCACTAGGTATTAGGTCTAGGGTTGTTTTCACTGCTTTCACAGTCTTCCAAGTATTGGTCCATGTCACTGTTCAGCTTAGTGTACCATCATTCAAAGAATTTTCATCATCATTTTAGGTTCCAATGGGTCATTTTACACCTTGTTCGTGCTTCAGTTCTCCTTGGGTAAGGCCCATTTCCCTCTCCTAGGGTTTTGAAGGTAATTTTTCTTGGATGGCCAAATGATCAACAAAACTTGTGTTCTGATGTTCATACACCTTCCCCTATCCCTAATATACCTTCTTAAACAATTCCCATCACTGGTATCCCTCAAATTCATCATTTTCCCACAAACCCTAACTTATTGCTACAATTTGACAATTTGCAGGCTAGGCCTGTGTTTTGCCCTTTTGGACCCCTTCCCCTCACTCAATCTTTGAAATTCCAGTTTCCCCTACTTCCTAACATCCCTCCCTACTTCCCAATTTTTTTTCAAGAATTTAGAAGCCCCTCATCCCCTTCATTTCCCTTCATTTCTACAGATCCCCTCTTCCACATATCGGGATAGGTTTTCTTCAAACTATGTTTCTGAGCCAGAAAAGATGAATTTGACAAACGTGAGAGAGGTTTTTGTCCATAATTGAATTAAGAAAAAAAACCTCGTTTGGTTTTTACACTATTTTCATGGCTTGGGAGAAATGTTGAAAACATCATTGGCCTTAGGAGGATTGATGCACTTCTGGAGTGACCTTGGGAAAATCAAGATTTCACCTATCTGGGATGTTCAAATGACTTTCTTGATGATTTAAACGATATCTAAACAGAGAGATATTTTCAATGAGCTATCATGAGCTCAATTTTCAGTTGAGTAAGACCTTCAAAAGTTGACTGCAACAACACTCTGCATTTAGGCAACCTCATTCTACACATTTTGACCAGTCTTGGGAGATTTGACTTTTGACAGGGAAAATGAACTCAAAGTTTAAAAATTCAAGATGTTCTAGAATGTAGACTCAACAAGATTTCTAATGAGCTATCATACACCCAATTTCAACATCGGGAAGATAGTAAAAACGTGCCTTGAAGTTGGCGCTACGCATAGGAACAGTGGCACTGTGCATTGGGAGGCTGGTGCTATGCATCAGGGAGGCACTGCGTATCAGAGCCAAAATTCCTTCAGAAAAATACAATGGTTCTGCGCATCGGGGAGGCGATGTGCATTGGGTTGGTGGTGCTACGCATTGGGCTGTGAAGCTTCCAAACCTCTAAAAATCATCTTTAATCACTGCAATTGCCTCATGTGACCTCCTATCAACTATGTAGAGCCTCTTTTCAGTTGAAACTAGGGTTTACATGAACTTTTGGTGGTTTATACCTCTCTAAAAACTAAACCCTAATTTGTCTCTAAAACTACCTCATACATTTCATACCACAGCTGTTTATCATTCTCCTTCTAAAACCCTATGCCCTAAATCCATTTGCCCAAAACCTATCTCCTAATCCCTTCCCTAACTCCCTAGACATTATTCCCTTCATCTATTTTTTCCAATCCTCAAACCCTAATCCCTACATCCCACTATTCCCAAACCCTATTATACATAAAATCCTAACCCTTCACATACAAAACCTATTCTACCTACTCCCCTACGAACCTTACCTATTCCCATAAAACCCTACCCTCTCTCCTAAATCCCGTTCACATTCCCTAAACTCTAATTACATCCCATACATTCACATACCCCTCCATACACTCTGTCCACTTCATTCCTCCACTCTGTTTTCACTTCACCATTGTCCATACAACCATAAATGTTCACAACCATAAAAATGGAGAGAGATTTTGACCTTGTTGACCATGAGGAGACACAAAGAGTTAATGTCATTGACTTGGATGCTCAAGATCCAAGGATTGTCAAAGACATGATCATCAAGAAGCAAGAGGACAAGATACAAGCTTTGTCAGTTAATTTAGAGAGGGCTAAGTGGATCATGAGAGAGAGATATGGCTTGAAAGGGTAAATATCCACTTTGAGGGCCTTCTGAAGAAAGCAAATAGAGACAACAAGATGCTAAGGCATATGGCCCACCATTATTTGACCCAGAATAGAATATGCAACAAGAGGATCAAGCACCTTAAGGCAAGATTAAGGAGGGCCTTAAAAGGAAAAAAGAAGGATGAAAAGCTCAACATTTTGGCTGATGTGACTTTAGCCCAACAAAGTAACCCATGATGCAGCTTTGAGCCAAAATTGGGCAAATTTTGAAACAATTTTGTCATTTTCCAATTTTTGAATTAGGCAACACAGGAAATTCCAGCTGAGGCGCTGCGCATTGAATTGGTGCATCCTCTTGACAAATGGCTTATAGATTTGGATTCAGCATCAAAAAATAAGCAAACCTAGAAAGTTTCATCAATTTTGGAGAAGATCTTGGCCACCAAAAGGGCAAAAAACACCCAAAAAATGCCCTCTCTGCCACTTTTTGGACCCACAGGAAGCAGTCTTGGGAGAATCAACTTTTGGAGGGTCAAATCAACTCCAAATCAGAAAATTCAAAGTGTTCCAAAAACTAGATAGATAGAGCTTTCCAACAAGCCATCGTGTGACTGATTTGGATGAGCGGAAGGCCTCCATAAGCTTCCCTAAAGCAGCCCTGCACATCAGGCTCAGGGCGATATGCATCAGGCAAATTTTGTCAATTTTGCCTAAAAGTCAAATTTCGCCTAGTCTCTTCAGCAGTTAACTTTTTCTTCTTTTCTTGGTAAAGTTTTCATGGTAAATGATGTAATATGATGTAAATGTTGATGTAAAACACTTGATGTGGTAGATACATAAAATAAAAAGTGGTTTTGAACTGAATGTATCAGTTTCCTTAGTTTTAGAGGCAAGTTGTTCCACTGCCTATTTTCTTGTTCCTAGTTTAGATGTTGTTGAAACAGCTCCTTGACTCATGGATTCGACCCCTGATGACTAGCATGAGTTGTTTGATGCCTATATTATGTTTTCTCTTAGTCATTTGTAAAGGTTGGACTTTGGTGGAAGTGGTGGCACTCATTGAACATTTGTATCAGTAGTTTGGCAAGGAATAAAACCAGGTTTCACAACTATTTTTGTGGGATTCTTGTGACAGTGATTTTATGTATTGTTTCTTCTTTGTAATGAGTTTTTCTTATGTTTTATATGTATCCAAATCCATCTTTCTCTTCTAAAACTAAATGAATCAAGGTGAATGGACAAAATACATTGTTGTGCTTTGTCTTGGGAATGCATTTGGTTTTCAATGTTTTCAACTGTTTGAAGAGGATTCATAGTTTCTTTATGCCCTCCTCAACTCCTCAGCTGTCTTAATCTACCATCTTAATCCATTTCTAGTACATAAACCCTTGTCTAGCTCACCCCACAGAGCATGACTGTATCCCTGAGTTGATTTCCCGGACCCAACCTTCCTTCTCCAATTGATCCAGCAACCAAAACCTGAAAATCAAACCAGAAACCCTGAGATACTATACCTAGATTAAAAGCTACATTAAATTCAATCATATCAAGCCCTAATTTCCAATATCCTAATTGAGATTGACAAGGAGAGAGCCCTCTCCTGACCTGGTAGGGTTAGCTACCAGGTTAAGCATGGTTTGATGTTACCCTAGACCTGCCTTCCTTCAGCCTGAGGTAGATCCAAGCCCTAACACGTACAACTTTTCTACCTACCCTTCTACCATCAATGTTGATGGCAGGGTTGTGACCCATGACAAATTCATGACTGGAAGTAGTATTCCTTATAGTTGTCTTGTTGACAACATAAGACTTATCTTTTTTAGGTTGTGCCTTATTTTGACCTCCATTTCCATATCTCAGCTCTCTAGGCTTTGGGAGTGTGGATTTGTTTGCCTTCATACATTCAAATTTGTTGGTCTCCAATCCACTCTGGCTATGAGCTAGCATTGTCTTGTATTTATCCATTTTATTTGTAGGCTTACCTTTAGGAGAGTTCTTTACCATCTTATCTGTAGAATAATGTGTACTTACATCCATAAATTTCTTCTTCTTTGCTGGCTTAGGAATCCCATGAAACCTAGAGGCTTCAGTCTATTCTGCATGGTGTGATTTGCTATTCATTGCACTTCTGCCTTCTCTGGAGATCTTAACTACCAAATATTTGAGGCCATTTGCAGAGGATATCACTACACTCAGCTCTTGATCTCTATTACCTTCCTCTACATTTGGAACTCTATGCAAATTGTCGTTACTTTTCTCCTTCCTGAATGTGTCTTCTTTGTCAACCTTTTGTCGCTTCCCCAAAGGAACATCATCCTGGATAAATGAAACCAATTAAAGTTAGCTTTCATCCAAAATAGAAAATGAACAGTCAGTTACTGCAGGACAACAAAAAGAAAAAACAGGAAAAGATAGCTAACTGGCAACCCCTACCTCATGTGCTACCTTTTCTATGTTTGAATTTCTCCATTCAACCCACTGGCCATCCTTCCAAACCAAATATGGTCTGAGGTTCCATACTTTGATTAGCAGTGTATCTACTTTTCCTACAGAAGAAAACAACAGAATAACGCTATGGTCAAACAACAAGGTTCTGACTAAAAAGAAGCACTAGCATCACTCTACAAGTTTACT
Organism: Pinus tabuliformis; assembly: GCA_031772625.1. NCBI lineage: Eukaryota > Viridiplantae > Streptophyta > Pinopsida > Pinales > Pinaceae > Pinus > Pinus tabuliformis. The sequence goes on along the minus strand of CM062818.1, from coordinate 1,380,565,063 downwards.
GTAGTTCATAAATCTTCCTTGCAGAAACTCATGAGTCAGTCAACCTTTAAATTTTGTTTCTTTACCATGTGTTCAGTCTATTTTTTTATATCGGTTGTCTACTTAACCATAGTGTCTTTATTTCCATAGTTTTTTCAGCACCAAACTTTATTTTATGATTTTACACCATTGGAATCTTCTTATAGAGGGCCATGTTGTGATCTGCATTGGATCAATATATTATTTTTCATCCATCTCGATGATTTTAGAGTGAAAATTTTGGAGGAATCGGCTTACTCATTTTTACCAGTGGTCCCATTCACTAGCAGTAGTGCCACAACACTTTGCAGCAAACACAAGATTATAGGGGCACAGGGTGCAACCACCAAGGCTATATGAGGGTGCAAGTGACAGGTGAGTTGTACAGTAGAGTGCAGGGGAGGCACAAGTTTCATGCAACAGTCACAGTGTATGGGAGCCAATAGGTTGTATAGAACAACAATTTTCCAGATCAGTCAACAGTAATTGGTGGAAATCATTTTTTAGAGGGAGATTGTACTAATCAGGGGTTTGGAAAAGATGAATCATTTTTTGTGGGTGTTGAAGGACTTAGCACACAACATATTTTTTATTATTGTGGCTAGAAGGACTTAGCACATGATATATTTTTTAATCAGATCAAGAGATGGTAGATTTGAGGATACGTTGGATGAAGCATCTAACTTCCTGCCCTGAAAGGCAAGGGTTACCTTGCTGCTGAAAGAGAATGGAATTTAGGAGATTGTTGATTAGGAGATTCAACAACCAACAGATGCAATGCAGTTGGAAGCCCATGAAAAAGGACATATGAGCTCAGGGGGTCATCATGGATGCGTGAATAATCACTTGATACCTCACTTGGTAAACAAGAAGACAACCAGGGAGATGTTCAAAGCTCTAGTGGACCTATTCCAGAGAGACAACATGAACAAGAAGATGATCTTCAAAAACATTCTGAACATACAAAAGTCATAGTCAGGTTGGGATGAGCAGCCATTCTCACCCTCACAATTTAATGCCTCACAGTAACTAAATTCATTATTTGAATAATTAGAACAATTAGCATTGTGATCAAAGAATTCAGAGGGATGTAAGAGTCCCTCTTGGCAATCTCCCAATTTAAGTACTGTATTTCTCGAGTTTGTTATAAATTTCCCAGTGAAGCCTTTTGTCAATCAGTTTGCTGATGATACTGCTGTAGGTGAATTTCTTGGGTTTTGGTTTAAAATAACATATGATGATAATAATATATGCCCATAAAAACACTTCAGAACAAAGAAATAAATTTCATCCTTACTCAGTCAGTACAGAACTAGATAATAGTCATAATGACAATTGATAAAATTTTATTTTTTCTATTACATTGCAAACCGAGAAATTATATGATAGTTCTAACATTAACAATCTTAATATCAACATGAAAGATACAAGGCATACAAGGAAATAGAACCTGATGTATATAGATATATACACTGCCACAGAAATGCCAAAATACAATGAACTCAGAATCAACTACAGGAAGTAAACAACCACAACATATCAACAACTCATCCTCGAGAGAATGCTCAACTATATGAATGGAATACGACCCCTTCTGAAGACTGATATGGCTCTCTCAATGCTGCCTCTAAGATGATCCTATATATCCCATCTAGACAAATATAATCCTATATATCATTCAAATGGATAACTTTTTAGATTTCTAGCCCTCATTTGATAATGATACCTTCTTAAAGGTGTGCCCTAGATCAACTCATCATGGAATTATCACTATTTACATAATGGAAAACAAGGGTAAAATCCCCACCCAAGATAATAGGTTTCTAGAAGATGAATTTTCTACTCATTTCCCTCATCTCATTTCAAAAGTGGGGACACATGCATCTTTAAATGAGGAAATAATATGAATTTCAAGAGAGGAAGTCATTGGAGGATATAGTACTACTATGGCACTAGCACACATCCATCTTAACTCTAAATATATAGATGTCCCACTCCATTCCATCATTATATCACATGATGGATATAATTTGAAGTACGGCTTAGTAGCTTAAGTTTTGTAGGTAGTCAAGATGGAGACTCTCAACCTTGCTTGGTTGCATGGCTCTTGGCCATTTCCCAGTATGTATCCCATGGCCTTTGGTATGATATATTCAAAATTTTCATGTGCTCTTTTTGCTTTGTTCAAAAAATGTTAGTTATGGCTCAGCATCCCCTGGACCCCAAACCCCAAACTCTAGCATCATATTTTATCCATCTCCAATCATTGCTTGACTTGTTCAACAATCTTTGGCTGAATTTACTTTATATTTATGAAGAATTCAAGATATATAAGCTCTATTATTTCCATAATATGGGTTTGTAATCATAGAATACACAAATTTCATTGTGTTGTAGATATAGGAATTGGGGTTTTAATAATTTTATAATGTTTTTGAGGTGCATAAATGTAGTTCATGGGACCAAGGAGACTTAGGTTCACCACCCACTACATGTGCACATGATGTTTACTATTTTGGAAAAGTCCTACTGTAGATCATTTCAGGGAACATTACCAACATTGAATGCAATGACATGTGAGTTGGTGACTCTTCGTGGCTAGACCATGCCTTGCCATTGATTGACATTTATGACAAGGATAATCTTCCCTAAATCATTGATTCTTATCTCATTTTAGATGAGGATATATTAGAGGAAGTCTGGGTTGTGGCTGTAATAGCCAAGGTTTGTCTCAATCCTCGACCATCCAAGAGGCCAACCATGCACCATGTCTTGAAAGCTCTTGAAAATCCCCGCAAGATTGTCCATGCTTATATGCTAAATGACAATGTTGCATTGATAACATCATCACATAGCTCATGGAATGAGGCTTTTGGCATTTGGAGATGTTCAAACACACCCTAACAACAACAATATCTAGGGATAATTCTAGGAACTTTGAGGAAAAAGTACTTGTCTAGTGGCAATTCTAGGGGTAGAAGTTGTAGAAGAAGTAAAGTTAGACATGGTTCCAGTGACATTGTTTCTGACCATACACAGGAAGGGGCTCCCTGAAATAGAAATTGTAGAGTAATGAATTGGACAACATTTGTAGGAGAAACACCTTCTTGCACTTTAATGTGCCATGTCATTCAATTAAGGGAGAAGCCCACACAAGAAGCATGTATTTTCCTGTTGTCTATAAAAGTGAATCAGTGCTTGCAACTCAACCTACAATTTGAGGGGTCAGCCTAAGGACTATCTACTAGAATGTCAAGTAAAATTTTGATTAGTTAGAATATTTTCATGACTCATTGTTGTCTTTGGAACTGAATCTAATTGCTATAGCTAATCACTCAATATATCAATTTATAACCTCTAATACCTTAAAGGTCATTGTCTATACCTATGGCCAAGTTGCATCTTCTCTAAAATTCACTGAGATCTCTCATGTCATTTCTTTAGCGATCCAGTTGACCACTGTACGAACTTAAAAACATTGTGAGTAGGAACTATTCCAAAATCTTCAACATGTTCCTAATTTGCATACCCCCACATAGAAAAAAACACAGACACACTCTCATAGATATGCTACCAATTAATGGCTTGTCATCATATGTGCTAGAAAAAAAGACAACCCAACCTTCAACTTTCATTGAATAGCATATACGAGATTCAACTCAGCCAAGCTCTCTCTCAAATAAACCTTTCTCATTAGAACAACAAACTAAGATGACCAATTTCAACCCTAAATGCTTGGGTTTGTATTCCTAGTTAGATCATTGTTAATCTATTAAAATTTCAAGTGAGACTGAGTGAATTATCAGCCCTAGTACAAGTTGATCACTAAACCATCAAGAATAAATAACCAAAAATGATTTTGACTAAGGTGTAGGTATTTGACATGACAATATACTGTCCTTTCAATTGTTGTCACCTCATACCTAAATCTAAATCTCCTCTCAAAGGTCATATTGTCTTCTCCCTTTGATTCTGCAACATCTGGGGAAGTGTCTCTATGTGGATGTCCTCTCTTGTTATTTCAATATGTACAGAAATATACCTGCCAGGCCTTCAAAGGCTAGAAGAGGACAGTCAATTTTAGGATAAGTCTGGAGGATAAATTGTCTTCTTGTCATTAGTTTGTAGCCAAACTCCATAAATTTTGTATTGTAGTGTTGTCTGGTTCAACCATGACTTTCACTAATATAAAATCCACCCATTATTGTGAAAAAAACTAAACCAATAACATCTTCATTGCAACCCTCTCTTAACATCATACTTTCACACAACATATCATGTTCTAGAAAAAGGTTGGTTTTGGAGTAGATGTTAAAGTATATAGCTAGCAGGAATTGAATATGATATTAACAATTAATATATTCAATGTGGGATCAGTTTTAACTGGCCAATACATCAAGTGAAATGGGTTGAGTACTTTCTGAGAAAATAAATAAGCCCTTGCAAATTGCAATTTTATTAAAGCATGTCATGAGGTGTGATAAGAATTAGGAAATTCAGTTCAATCTAATCAAACCTAATTTTACTCCCGACAAATTCCTTAGCAGACTAAAGTTCAATGGCACAAAATTATTGATAAAACAACAATACCCTAATTTATTTATAAGCATGAAAAGTCTCTAAATAGTATGTTGGGACCAAAGGAAATTCATCGGCATGCCTCGCCTCAGAGCATGCAGAGGTAGAGTAACGTGATTTCATTGTTTTCCCACCATCATCATTCAAGCAACTTTGTTGGATCCTTCTGTAAATGGAAATTTAGAGAGTGCCACAGCTCATGAGGACCACGGTGAGAGAAATCATAAACAAAGACAATAAATATTGAAAATTCACATGTGGCTGTCAAGTTTAACCCTAAGCCAAGACTAAACCTTATAGTCAATTTATAATTAAATAAGCAAGCATCTCAAGCTGACATTTCTAGTACATAAATCTCTAATAAATGCCAAATTTGCCCTCAAATTCTAGAGCAGGAAGACCAAGATGTCTAAAATTATTCTAAAATATAATCCATAAAACAAAACTAGATTTTGGGTCTATACATTTTTTGATGTAATTTGAAGATGTTATATGAGTTCCTGATCTGTAGGGTCAAATTTTATTTCGGAAGGCTAGGCCAATCTTGAAGAGCCTGTAACCAAAAGAAAAATTCCTATAGTTAACTACACGCAGGAATATAATTAGTGGGAACTGAAATTATTATTTTTCTAGTAGATGGGCATATAGCAACCCATATATATACTCTCCCTAGATTGAACTTGTTTAGTGGGTCTCCTACACCATGAACTGTAACATATTCCTCATGTCGAAATAGAAAAAGTGAACAGTTGCATAACTCTTCGTGTTAAATTTGGTGACCACAAGTAGGATATCATTATAGTCACACCTTATCCTACTAACCTTTGCCACACAAAATTCATATTCATAACCTGAACCATCAACAACAAACATTCTAAGCTCTTAAGCTCAATTCTAAGCTTGGAAACTACTTTTCCTAACAACCAGTCACAACCCACAATTGCTTTCTTCAATTACAAAACTTAATAAACAACTGAAACAAAATCATACTTAAATCAAACAATTGAAACACAAACAAATCTAGATATATCCACACCTCTCTATCCCAACCACACTAAAAGAAATTCCCGCAATTAAATATACCAATCTCTGGATGTTCATAAAACCATAATTCCACGACTCCACTTAACATGTTGAGAGATGCAAAATGGGTTCAAATACTCACCCAAAAAATTCCAAATAAGGAAATAAATACCAAACCCTAGAGATGTGAACTCACCAATCAAGCAATCCTAAGGATTTTGAAAATCCTTTTGGAGGAACTGATCGACCTAGTTCATGTGTTCTGTTAAAAGGTCTTTGTTCTAAGTAGAAGAAGAAGTGACTGTAGTCGGGGTTCTATGGTCATCTCAACACAGACATCACACTGGTTTTCGGAAGCCTTGGAGGAGGAGACCATTAATCTCCTCATGTTGTCATCTAAATCCTCCAACTCCCATGAATCTGGAGTTCCCTAAAGTCCATCTGAGAACCACTCCTGGAACCCATCTATCTCTCCCTTTTCTTTTGAATTGGAAAATCCCTTTGTAGTTTCCACGACCATGACTCCTGGGTCTTCCACAATTATGATTTCTAGGTCATGAAAATGGCATTAGAATATAAAAACCATCCATTGATTTTTCACAGAAAACAATGAGTGGATGAATCCCCTCCCCATTTTCAAGGGTATGATTGAGGGAAACACAAACACAAAGATGTCTCTATTACCCTGTGTCTTTGATGAAATATAAACCAAACATCATATTCTATAGGCAACAGAGTAACCTCCTTTAATAAAACGCCTTCAGTGTAAAGAGAGCAGTTTAAGACATTTTTTAAGAGTGTTTATGATGAAAAATTATTTTCATCTTGAAAAAAATGTCTCAAACTACCCTCTTCTATAGTAGTGTGCCACCATGTTCACTATGGAAGATGAATTCAACTAATTTTTCACTGATTCCTTAAATTTTTGTGCAAAAATTAGGGCTTTAATCCTTTCTCTCTGTGTCATTCTGTCCAAATATGCTTTTTGTCTCCACTTTATTGAGTCCATTTTTGTAGCACAAAGGGCTGAAGAATTCTATAATTACATTAGGCATTTGGTATGGAAAAATACCTCACAAGAAGAATTCTATAATTATGCTACTTGTTATGAAAGGTCCTTCACAAGCAGAATTCTTATTGCATCCATTTCTAGGCCATGAAGGCTGAGGAAATCTATACTTACAATAGGAATTTATGTTAAGGAAAAACAACTCTTGAGAAGAAATCTATAACTATGTTACTTCACAAGAAGAATTCTATAATTATACTATGCGCTTATGCTATGCAAAATCATATTTGTTGACCAAAATATAATAACTTCACTAGATTCATGTACCAAACTACATGAAATGTGTTAAACAAAATAATGAAACAATACCATATGTGTACCGAAACTACAAGTAAATGATATTTGTCTACCAAGATAATGAAACAGTGCCATATGTTTAGTAAAATAATACCTTTTTTCTACATACAATTTTTCAATTCAACTTGGGGACATCCATCTCCTTTATTTTTCATGATCAAGTTTCCCAGGGACATCCAAATCCACTAACAACCATCTCTGTTATTTTCGTCTACATGTGACTGACCTTAGGTCTATGCTTAGATTTGGAGAAGCATTATTTGGTCACTGTGCAACCTACTATACTTTAGGTCTAACCGCGGCCTAAGCTTTGATTTGGAGAGCCATTGTTTAGTGACTATGGAATTTACTTTAGGCCTAAGTCTAGCTACAACCCCGAAAAAGAAGGAGATTATAGCGATGCTGTTATAGACATTTTTGTGCCTCGCGACATGGAGCATGAAATGTCAATAATTACAGGGATCCTCAGTCCCTAAACATGTTGTTCTTACCCCTAAAAGAACAAGGTCATCAAACAACAGCACTTCCAATCAGTTCTCCACCTGAAAACACTTCAAAACAGGCTAATTTTGGATCATGTCAGCTGCTCCACTGAGCATCTGCGCTGGAATGCAACTGCTCCTCCTTGTACCTGTGCTGGAAGTCAAATCTAATGAAGGCTACCTGCGCTGGGCGAGATTGGTCAAGTGGCATAGTCATTCTGCAAGGTGTCAACTGCCCAGGAAGCTTCCAAACTGACACTTGGTTCATGAGATTCGCCCTGTGATGAGTAAGAGGTACTTGATCACCATGTGTAAGCAAGGATCTCCAAGTGGACTCAAGAACTGAAGATTAACTGAAGAGGGAGAGGACACAAGGCAGCTTCATGTCAGTCTCAAGCTGACTCATCCTCTCTTCTTCTCTCCTATATATAGAGCTCTTCTATGAGGTCTGAGGAGGCTGGAATTTTGTGTAAAGCAAGGAGATGTTGTTGGTTTACAGTTAGAGCTATTGGGTGATTGTTTTACTAGAGGTGAAGAGGAGAGTTCTTGCTGCTGGGGAGGTGCTGCTGGATTGGAGCCATCATTGGTTGTAACCTTCTCAGAACCCTGTTACTTCTATCAATAAAGTTTTGCATGTTCTCCTATATACTTGTATTGCATTGATGTATTGTATTTACTTGTATATTTGATTCACTCTAATCCATGCATCAGTTATGAGTACATGTATCTTGTAGTTTCCTCTCTTGTTTTGTGCAGGATCTGTGTGTAGCTGGACCGACAAAGAGAGCAAGGAGCTGGGAACAAGAGACAAAGAGAGAGGATAAGGATCGACTAAGCGAAAGACACCAGGTTGGTTAATTTTTTCTTCCTTCTCTCTGTACTTTCATAAAGGAAAATATCAAAGCTTTACTTTCAGTTGTTGCTAAAGACTGTCACCTTTAGAGTAGGGATAGGGTCATCCGAGTCGGATACTTTTCCCCACAACAGATGCTAAGGCTCTTCATGTTAAAGTTGAAGCTTAGTTTTAGAAGATACACATTATGATATGCATAGAGATTGGTAGATGAATGATATAGTATCAGATAGAAGCTCACTGCTTGAAAAGAGGATAATCAATATGAACAATAGTCTGGTTGTTACCCAGGGTCGACTCGAAACTACTTTATTGGAATCAAAACATTCATTTGTTAATCTTGGGACCAAGTTGAGTTGGATTGAGAGAAAATATGCTTTGTTAAAGCTACACTTTTTGAATAGGAAAGTAGCTAGCATTCATTTCAGCTGAAAATAGATGGAGTCAACTAGGCCCTAATATTTATACTATCTTCTCTAATAATCCTACCGATCACTATTTTTGGTCTTGTCCTTGCACTAAGAACTATTGGCTACCTATATTTATGGTCTTTGTTAGTGATGATGTTGAATATAAGTTAAATTAATGTCAACCTAATTAACTTTGATAATTTTTTTTCCTTAATTGTGGCATAGCTCAAGATTTTGGTTTGAGAAATCATCCCAGCTAAGGAAACCACTTCTTTTGGCAATTCAGGTAGTCCTATAACCATGATTTCATGTGTTGGTAGCATGGAATTCTTCCCCAAAACAATTTTACTCTTCTGAGTTCAAGATAAAATAAGAGGTCAAGTTTGAACAACAATCAACAATAGTGATACATTATCAACATGTAGTTAGGGTTTAGCCACAAAAAAATTCTGAGCTTATCTGCGGATAATGGGATTTGTTTTCGCCTCGGCCTAGGTTATTTTCCAAAGGGGTTTGGATGTCACTGAATCAATCCAAAGCCTCAAAAACCCCTAAATTAGGCCAATTTCATTGGATTTTTGAGCTTTTGTTACATTAGAAGCTAACAACAAGTGACAAAACTAGACTAGCCTTGCAATATTTCAGAAGAGACTTCGCTACATCATGATTGATTGCAACATTTATGATTAATCTACTTATTCTTGAAGCGTGCCAAAAAAGCTCTGATAATAAGGTGGTATTACGTCAAAATTTATCAGTGGTTGTTCAAGCTTGACACTATCTATGCAAAAATCAAAACTCACATTTTTAATCCACCCTCATTTGGTGATAGATCCTTTGACATGATCCATGACCTCATTTTCAATGAGATTTAGATCTGTCCTCTTCTTCCATGCAAGATATTTTGAAGCCCCAACCAATTTGTTTCTTTCCTTGCAAAAATAAATTTTGACAGATTCAGATAAGGACATATACTTACTTGTTAAGATGCTTCTTCCACTTGTTGCTTCCTTGAATTTGATAATGATATAGATGATAGAAACCTTCTCCTTGACAGGGTTGTTTTGGACATCTATTGGAAAGTAAATTTTGACTTTTGTACTCTCTCTTTCTCTGCTAAACATTTGATATAATAATAAGAAGAACTGATCAAAGGGTTTTCCCCATCTTGGGGTTTTTCCCTGGCATCCGCCAAATTTTGTGTTCTCTTGTCTTGCCTATCTTCTAAATTATGTAATTTCATGTTTTATCTACAGTTATTTTCAATGTGATTAATTGTTAATGTGATTGCTATTGGAAACTAAATTGGAAATTATCATTGGGCTGCTAAAGAACATTGAATGATTAAAGTAATTGTGCTAAGCATAAAACATACCATTGTTAACTAAAATTAACACCTCCCCACTTTCAAGGGTATGATTGAGGGAAACACGAACACAAAGCCATCTCTATTACCCCACATCCTTGATGAAATATAAAGAAAATATCATATTCTATAGCCAACAAAGTAACCTCCTTTAATAAAATGCCTTCGGTGTAAAAAGGGTAGTTTAAGACATTTTTTTAAGACAATAAGTGTTTAAGACAAAATATTATTTCCGTCTTAAAAAAATGGGCTTAAACTACCCTCTTGTGTAGGCAAAAATGAAGGAAACTCACCCAACCATAACATACTAAAATCAAATACTCACCCACATAAAATAAATAGCAGACATATAGAAAACCAGACACTGCGGAAAAGGTAGAGAGCCATCATGTGGTTTCTCATACTCATGTAATTCTCTCTTTTCTCATTCTCTCATTATTAAAATAATGTTTATGATACATATAAATACATGAGGAATTTGTCTCAAGATAGTGTGTCTATCTTGAACAAACTTGTTTGAGACATTTTCTCAACAAACACTAATCTAGGAGAACTAGTTGGAGAGAATCTCTCATCCTAACTAAACTCCCTAGTTTGAGGAACTAACTCCTAATTCTCTTGATTTAATTTATTTAATTGAATATTTGGATTTATAATTGATTTAATAAGAGAGTGAGGGTAACATTCCCCCTCTCAATGATAAATCCAAAAATTAGAACAAGGAGCCCTTTTCCAAGTTCTCAAGTTGATCCTCAAAAAACACTGTCTGAAAAACCGCCAAAGTTGGATGCTGAAAAAACTCAAATCTGAAGAGAACATGAATCAGTTTCATGTCTGATTCATCTCTGAATGTTGCTTGACAACTCCATCATGTGCCAAGCCACAAAAGGATCCAACCATCCTTTGCTTGAAAATAGCATCCGCTGTCCACTTACATAATTTGATGAACGCCCACTCGCGTATCTACTGATGATGATCACCCACTGGCTGATGAATTTGAAAAAAACTCACTGTTGCTTTTGCTATGTTTGAAAAATTCTCACTGTAGCTTTTGTTGTTGATGCCCATTGGCTGATCTGAGGATGCCCACTGGCTACTTCGCTGATGTTGTCGAGATTTTCAGTCTGACAACCACTTGTCAATTTCATTGACATTTTCCCCCCTTGTCAGTTGAAAGGAGAGACAATCATCTGCATTTGATATCTAAACTCCCCCCCTTTAGGTGTAGGAGAGTTTCACTGTTGTACTCCCCTGTTCAACTGCACGAGAGTATCACTGTCATTTGATTGTTGGCTGCAATATGTCTGAGTGAATCCAATTGTAAAACTTGTACAATATTTTGGTTGTGGATGACCATTCCCAGGGATCAATCCATGAATAATTTATCTTCAATTTGGCTGACTATCGTTGGTTGCAGAAGTTCTCTGATGTATGATTAGACTTGTCAAAATGGAATTCAAAGTAAGCAAGGCACCATGTCATCGGCTTAATAATTTGGCACAACTTAATGTGTGTCACCATGTTGCCTTGCTTACTTTGAATTCAGGCTTGCTGTCGTAGAAGTCATGCTTAAAAAATTTCTCACTTGACACGCTCGCTTGTACTGGTTGATGATTGCTGATTCTTTTAAACACTTTCTTGAACTGCTGATTGTATGCTCGCTTGATGACGATTGATTATTGCATGCTCGCTTGCTTTCACACTTGCTTACTTTGATTGTTTGAATGATGATTGCTTAAAACACTGGATTGATTTGATGCTCACTTGAACATGCTTGATTGATTACTGACACTTGTGAGTTCTTGAATGTACTCATTGAATGTGATGATTTTTTAAAAAAAGGAAAGGGTGTCGAACATTGTTGAATATGCACCCAAATGACAAATGATAAATTCAATTTTCAAGTAACAACTAACTTGTCTTAATGATGAACTTTAACAAATCAAATGAGGGTGTCGGTTAAACTGAAAATTCACCTGGACAATTCAGTTAAAACATTGCAAGTGATATAGAAAGTGTTCATAATGTTGATGCCGTTTGGACTTGAAATGCTTGATTTTGTAGCATCCTTAACTTGATGGCGTGAATTAGTTATTGTGAAATGTTGTTGCAGAAGATTACTTTTATCAAGTTGATGATGTGACGCTTTGTGCTTGTGTACTTATGTTCATGTTGTTGTTTTAAGCATAATACAAAGAGATAATTTGAACACAAGTCATGCACATGCATTCATTACACACCATGTACCTAAGATCCCCTTATTCAATTTTGGGCAGATCTAGGACACAAACACCACAAAAAATATGTCTTTATTAAATAGTGAATTACATCAACCTTCACCTTCACAACATTGTGAATGAAATTCTTCAAATAATGAGAATGCCTAGCTCACAGCCCCTTGAAGCAACTTGTCTTCAAAATAAATGTACACTCTACTAAAAAGCTTTCTTCAAAATACAACAATGAGCTTCCCTTTTAAAAATCTTCACTTATCACTCCAAAAATTTATAAAATAGGCACCTTATGACTCCACAAAAGCTCTTGTGACTCCATGACATAAAAAATTACAAATACTCCTTATCTCTCCAAAATAAAAAATTTAATGCACCTTATGCACTAATCCTCTTTCTTATGTCACTCCTTATATCTCCCAAAATTCACTCATTTAATTTTAAAAAATATAACTTATTTCTCCAAAGGCTTGATATCACTTTATATAAAAAATCACGTTATGATGTAACTTTAAAAAATCAAAAGACACTTTAAATTTTCATAAAGTATACCTTTTTGTTGGAGAAAAAGTTGACTATGGCTGAAACTGAATTTTCAACGCATTTGTTTTTGGGAAAGGTTGGCTCTCTTCCATGCTGATTCTGGGACCGCCCACAGGGTTTGTGCTTGCATGTCATAAATTCAAAATATATAACTTGATGTTGATTTCCACTAAATGCTTTTGTCCAGCAAAATTCACTTTGAATAAAAAACTGAAACCAAGTTCTTCTTTTGTTTGATACATGTGATCTAGGAGCAGTCCATAGGGATATCATCATGGCATGTGGGCATATTAAGATGATGTGGCCTCTCCATCATTCGTTTTGACTTGAATTTTGGTGTTGACAGAAACATTTCGACCATATGCCTTGAACCCGCTAGTTTGGAAAAGATTGATCCATCGGTCCACTCAAATCACACGCATAAAGAATCTGCACTTCCACTCTCATGGAGGCCTAGGAGTCTGGTGAGATGATGGAGCACGTGGACGAAGCCAATTTTTCCTTGGACAGTTTAAAGTCGGGACAACCCCTGAGGATTCAGCGTGCAAGCCTTGTTTCTCTGCTTTCGATTTTCAGTACTGCGCAACAGAGGCGCCTCCTCAAAACTCAAGAGATGGCCAAACCGATGATTGATGCTATTGTAGCTCTTTCTACTGATGACCCTCATACAACTCTAGCAGTAGCAACTCTATTTTATGTTCTTGCAAGTGATGGTCAAGATGAACATTTGCTAGATTCAGCTGTTTGCATTAAATTTCTGTTGAAGCTGCTGCTTCCATCTCTTCCAAAAGAAAGTGAGAAAAAGGGATCACTTGTCAGCAAGATTTTAGGAGTAACCACAAATTCTAGTCTGTTGAAGGTGTCTTCTTCAGGTTCTGATCAATTCATAAGACAGTAAAATAAATCGATAAGCAGTTTTGAAGACCAGAAATGGTCTCAATTCAACAAATCGACTCAGACCTCCAGGAATGGCGGATTTGCTCTGCGCTCAAGTGCTAGTAAATCCACTGATTCGGCCCTCTCCAAATGAATAATCCTCAAGGAATCATCTCCACGCAGCTCTCGTTCAATAGTCGTCAAAGCGATCAAAATCACGCTTAAAAAACTTGTTTTCCCTCAAACTGAAACTAATTCGCCAATATTTTTTTTAGCAGACCTTCCACTGCTTTGATTTCGTATTATTGAAGGTGATTGATGCGCAAATAGTTGTATTTTCTTGCCATTACTCCCTCAACAGCTCCCTCAACATCTTGATAGGTCTCATGCCACTTTCAACTAGGATCTGATACCACATGAAGGAAACTCACACAGCCATAACACACTAAAATCAAATACTCACACACATAAAATAAATAATAGACATATAAAAAACAAGACATGGTAAAAAAGGCAGAGAGCCATCATGTGGTCTCTCATACTCATGTAATTCTCTCTTTTCTCATTCTCTCATTATTAAAATAAAGTTTATGATACATATAAATACATGAGGAAGTTGTCTCAAGATAGTGCGTCTATCTTGAACAAACTTGGTTGAGACATTTTCTCAACAAACACTAATCTAGGAGAACTAGTTGGAGAGAATCTCTCATCCTAACTAAACTCCCTAGTTTGAGGAACTAACTCCCAATTCTCTTGATTTAATTTATTTAATTGAATATTTGGATTTATAGTTGATTTAATAAGAGAGTGAGGCTAACAATCAAAATAACCTCCTTTAATAAAATGCTTTTGGTGTAAAAAGGGCAGTTTAAGACATTTTTTTAAGACAAAATATTATTTCCATCTTAAAAAAATAGGCTTAAACTACCCTCTTGTGTAGTAGCGACAAAAGTCTGGTTGTTTCCCAGGCTCCACTCAAACTGCTTTATTGGAATCAAAACATTCATTTGTTAATCTAGGGACCAAGCTCACTGGAAATGGATTGAGAGAAAATATGCTTTGCTAAAGTTACACTTTTTGAATAGGAAAGTAGCTAGCATTCATTTCAGCCGAAAATAGATGGGGTCAACTAGTCTCTAATATTTATCCTATCTTCTCTAATGATCCTGCTAATCACTAATTTTTGGTTCTATCCTTGCGCTAATAACTTTTGGCTCCCTATAATCATGGTATTTGTTAGTGATGATGTTGAATCTGGGTTAAATCAATGTCAACATAATTAACTTTGATAAGTTTCTTTCCTTAATTGTGGCATAGCTCAAGATTTGGGTTGAGAAATCATCCTAGCTAAGGAATCCATTTCTTTTGGAAATTCAAGTAGTCCTATAACTATGATTTTGCATGTTGGTAGCATGACCTTCTTCCCCAAAATAATTTTTCTCTTCTCAGTACAGGATAAAATAAGAGGTCAAGTCTGGACAACAATCAAGGGCAGTGATATATTATCAACACTTGGGGTTTAGACACAATTTTCCTAAGCTTATCTGCGGTTGATGGGATTTGTTTTCACCTGGGTTTGGGTCATTGTCCCAAGGGGTTTGGATATCACTGAATCCATCCAAAGCCTCTAAAAACCCTGAATCAAGCCAATTTCATTAGAGTTTTGAACCTTTGTTTCATTAGAGGCTAATGACTGGTGACAGAACTAGACAAGCCTTACAAAATTTTAGAATAAACTTTGTTATATCAGGACTAATTGCAACATTTATGATTAATATACTTATGCTTGCAGCTTGCTGAAAAAATTGTGATAATAAAGTAGTATTAAGTCAAAATTTATCAGTGGTTGTTCAAGCTTGACAATATCTATGCAAAAATCAAAACTCAAATTTTCCAGCCACCCTCATCAGAATTTGGTAAAGAAAATCATTAAGATTTACATGCCACCCAACTCACTAATGGATTTGATGATGCTAAGAAAACCCTTAGTGAAAAGTGTGAAAATATCACATTTCAGAGGAAAAACACAGGGTTTCAGAAAATAGTCTATGGGAAAATGCAAGGAGGTCAGTTATCAAATTGTCACACACACCTAACCCAGTATCTACAACAAACACATTGAACCTGACAAAGAAGCCCAGAAACCTGGCAGATTTTCTTATCCAAACAAGAAATTGAAAGAGATTAACCCATATACTTTAATAGAAAAAGGTTTAAAGGAAATTTCATAAAATCCCTTGGAAAATAGTGTGTTCAGATTAAATATTTTGGATAATCAAGGGTTTGAAAAAAAATTATAAAAAATATCATATCAAGCTAAGCTAAGGGTTTATGGACAATTAACAGAAAAGCTTCTACTAGAGGAACAAACAAAGAGAAATGAAATGCAAAATCCTTACCACCTGCACCAATTCTATTATGAGAGAGCTACCTCCCTTGGCCAAGCCCTGTAAACCCTCCTTGGTCACTTTGGCATGCTCATTGTGCGTGAAATACACAAAATCGTGGTTCCATTGCGAGTACACCACTATACTGTCGATCCCCCCAAACTTAATGAACTTTTCCACAAGCATAGGCTTTGTGGTCTCGCTGGACACAATACCTAAACAAGCGGAGCTTCCTCCTCCTCACCTCCCTCTGCTTGGAGGGCATTCCCTAGCATTGTCCCCCCATGAGGGTCGTGGTTGAAAGGAGCTTCACTGATGGAAGGAAGCACATTCTGCATTAAAAAAAGGTAGCTTGAGTTAATAGGAATCAAAAGAAAAATCAGTCCAAATGAATCCATATCTACACTTACTGATTGCCGTAGACCAGGTCGCAGAGTAGGGCCTCTTGGATTGGCAATCCATCAGTTAACCTCGAGGATGCAGCTCACAACCATTCCTCACTAATTTCTCTATCACCTACCAATGTAGGTATTTCTCTATCACCTACCAACAAAGGTATCTAAGAAGCACATCATCAACTGTGGGTTGACACTGTCCATGGGAAACCTTGTTCTTGTCCTCCTACCAGTCCATGGCCTGATAATTCTCATGAGAAATAGGAGAAATTGTATAACCCTCATACCATTCCATGCTCTGATAGGGAAAGATGAAATTATAAAACCCTCTTGCGAAAAGAGAAGAAATTCAAGCGACCAACGATGGAAAAAAATCAAAATTATGAAATTATAAAACCCTATTGCAAAAAGAGAAGAAATTAAAGCGACCAACGATGGGAAAAAATCGAAATTCTATAACCGTCATGCCAAGAGGGGAGAAAAATTTGGGGGAAAAATTTATAAGTTGAGACAAATAAGTAAACCACCATTTCTAATTTATAATAATTAAAAAATGAATAAGTTGAGACAATATTTTAATTTAAAGATAAAAGGATATTTTTGTCTTAAATAAATGTTTTAAAAGCCTCCTTTCATGTAGTGGTTTATTTTTTTGGTGCAATTTTATGTTGGATATTTTGATTATGTGAGAATAGAAATGTTGCATGAGGTGGAAGGGAATATTTCATGTGTATATATCATTTTCTCTTGAGGACTGGTTGTTTTTTCTCAATATGCCATTTTTTTAAGGATAGTATTTCTATGTGAATAGTTGGAAATATTAGTTTATGCATCAACCTTTTAGCTCATTATCATTTTTGGTGTCCCAAATTGCCCTATTTTTACCCCATTTCGATAAACATTAACCTTTGTTTTATCTCAACTTAAACCCCTCTTTCCTGCACTAGTCCAATATAACTACCTATTCTTGCATATGCTTCGTATTTTACATTAAGATTTATTAAAGTACTTTATTAATCATTTTTACATAGATTTCATGCCTATTAAGTACCTCTTGTAACTTATGATAATTTCATAGAAGTAATTGAGGACCTTAGTATTAATTATGAGTTAGTATGATCAGTGCAGGTAGATTCCTACACCGCCATGATGATTGGTCTGAGATTTCCACAAGTTGAATCTTTCCACGTGGATGTTTTGATCCATGACTTTGTGTTCAGTTGTTGATCAACTGAGGATGGATATCGGTGGCGCACAATCAGGGATGTTTGCCAAGGATTCTCTACAGTCAGTGAAGTACACGTTCCATTATAACTGTTAGCCAATTTTGTAATGTTCGGTTGTTAGTCTGTTCGGCCGAAAGACCTGAATAAGAAAATGACTGTAATTAGTGGAATATGGATAAGGCAGAAATGATGTATAAAATATAGATTATAGGTAGAACTACTTAGTGATCCTTAGACTTTAATTTCATCTTCTATGTAATCTAGTATCACCCTCAGCTCTGGGGATAGACTCGCACTACTATGTACATTTGCTGATCAAGTAATGCAAGGAATCTACCATGCTATTCATGCAGTATGTTTAATTTATCATTAATGCATATTTGAGTGCTGAATATGTTCGTTTCTTAAAAGGGAAATGAGTTGGTTGGCTAGGACTCATCCAACCCAGCTCGTTTACCCTTGTGCTTTCGTTATTCGCAAAGACTGTGTGGATATTTCCTTTCGCAGTTGCATGGTGTGGACAGTTTTATATTTATTTATGAAGTTCTGATTTAAATCTATTTTGTAGTTAAGTGTGAAACGGATCTGTGGCTTTGGAGTTAATTGACTTATTTCCTTTCTGTAATTTCTTTCTCACATTTCTTCACTCGCAGTTCTTGTCTCGATTTTCTTCCGCTTGGACCATGCAAGAAGCCCTTTTCCTGTACAAGTGCATGCGATTTCCTGCATTATGGTTCAGTCATTTATTTTATGACAAACATTGTATTTCTTTCCCTGATTATCATTTTAGTTATTCCTGCAAGCAAATGGGTTGCTAATTCCAGTAATTGTCTTCATCATTAAAAATATATTTCCAAATGATTTGAGAACAATTGCATGATTTTATCATAGACATGTTATACTTACATTTTATGCTTTACGATCAAGGAACCGAAACACTTTAAGTGGATTTCCAAAGTTAGATGATACATGTAGATCACTTAGACTCCTACTTTGATTACTTTGAGTTACTTTCATTCTGTGAAGTTTACTTCATTTGCAAGATTTAATTAATTAAAGAATTTCTTTTCCATAGATAATTTATCTCAGAATTTCTTTTGCAATTGCAATTCTTTTTTAGCATGTCTTTTAATCTTTTCAAAAGTAAATTAGAAACTTTGTGAAGGAAACTCTGCCTTGGTGCAAGAGCTGGTCTCCTGTCACAGAAACAGAGTAAATCTTCAGTAAGAGAGGTAAAATATACTTTTACACAGAGGCACTGTACCTGCACTAGTGCAAGCACATTGCAATACTACAAGAATAGGTTCTTTGTGTAGAAGGAAGATGAAGAGGAAAATAGATCTTTGCAAGGGCCCTCCTATGAGACTATTAGCCATCTATCTGAAGATAAACATAGCATTTCCTTCCACCATTTAAGATTGCTTCAGTTGTGTGAAAGCTCCTTTACTTGATTTACTTGCAAATTGTTCTTTTATATTCCAGCACTAGAGTTGCTTTGGTGTCAATTGCCTTTAAAGATTGTTTTCTTTCTGATTCTGGAAATATTTCCTATAAGAAGGAGGATTAAGAATAGGAAAAGTTCATACCACTTCTGCCATTTCTTGTGCTTCATCTCTAAGTTTACGAAACACTCGGGTTGACAATTAAGTGTTCAGGAGTTTGCTTCAGTGCAATTCCTGCACCCAACATGTTGGTGCCGTTGCCGCGGAGGCGATTTGAATTGGTAATCATTTTCCATTTTTGCAGTAGGGGTAAATCTACTATTATTTTTTCTTGGAGTGTGATTCTATTGTTTGACGTAATTTATAGGTGCTCAGTTATTTTTTTGAAGATTGCAGCTTTTTATTTGAATTTCATTTTGTCATTTTTTGAAATGAATTCATAAAAGAGGTAGGGCTCTGAAGCCCACCAGCGGCTAATGAAGTATTGACAAATCTAAAACCAAATCTCATATTGGACTTTCTTTTGTAGGTAGAAATTCCAAACAAACTCAGACTCATCACGTAGGAACAAACCATTTGGGCTCTGGTAGCAGTAGTCCAAGTGTGGCATAGCCCACAAAGAGGAAGAAGGAGGCTATTAGAACCCATAGTCAACCTTCTCAGCCTGTTGAGAGCAGTTTTTGTCGAAAAACAACAATGGTAGATCAAGAAGACCATGCAGAAGGAACTGGTGAAATCAAGTAAATGAGGAACAAACCACTTTTGGATTCCCAATGTGGATCATGATACGCAAGTACAAATGAAAAATATTTCACCCTCAGCTCCTCCTCATTTTTATGGTAAGGCACATGAAGACCCAGACTCTTTCTTAGTTGAGTTTGATATTTTGTGTAGAAGTTATGATTATTCATTTGATGGCCAGAAGTTAAAGTTGTTTCCTGGGACTCTCAAGGACGCAACACTCCGTTGGTTCATGGGACTAGGAGGAAATACTATATTTTCTTGGGAGCAAATGAAGAGGGTGTTATTGTTAAAATATCAGGAATATTGTAAAACTAGAGATATTCAATATGAAATCCTATTGTGCAAAATGATGATGAGACACTAGAGGACTACTGGGAGAGATTCTTGTATATCCTTCAAAGGTCAAAGCAAAAATTTGATCCAAGTACAATTAGAACCTTGTTCTTACATGGGCTTACTAATGATTCTAGGAATAATTTAAATCTACTAGGACAAGGGGATATTGCTCAAAAAACTTTTGATCAAATTTGTGACTTTTGCAGGAAATTCTCAAGGAACCAATATAGATTTGGTAAAGGAATTTGGAATAGAAAAAAGAAAACTAAATCTACTGATGCCATGATTATTTGATTAGAAAAAAAAATATGAAAATTGAAATAATGAATATTGTTAGTAAATAAATACTCTTTGAAGTTTCAGCAAAAACTTGTAGAAGAGCAAGAGTCATTGGCTATTTTCTGTCCAAGATGTAGAAGAAAGCATCCTTTAAGAGAATGTCCTCTAGATATTAAAGAAACTAATAAATGTGCAATTTGTGCAGAGAACCATGCTATAGAAAAATGTCCCTCCATACCTGGGCTGAAAGCTGTACTTGAAGGAGGACAACATGAAGCCGAATCACTGCATGCTATGGGAGCACGAAGAAATTGGCCTCAGGTAAGTGCAGGTATGGTTCCTGAACCTCCACCACATTTTTTTGGTTATAATGCACACTCATATTCCTATCCTAACACTGGTCACTCTCAACATTGGCAGCATGGGAACCAATATCAGTATGGACAACCCTCCCAATATTGGCAACAAGCATGGAGAGGACCAAACCATTCACATCATTCACATCATTCCTATCTTGCACCTATGCTATCATACACTCCTACATATGCACCTTACCCAATGCCGCAACCATCATTACCTTAGTTGAGTCAACCGATGCCACCATTACCTTTACCTCCACCGTTTTGACTTTTAGAGCTACCTGCTCAACCTTTACCCAACCCCAATAATAAAGTGGTACAAACGATCCATTCTATGAACTCGCTTTATTCATTCATATATCAAACTATGCCAGTTGGAGTCAATGATCTCCAATAGAGATCAGGGAAGGTAGTAACCTGAGAAAATCAAAAGCAGCCTATGGTAATTACCAATGAGAAAGGAGAGGAGGAAACTCCTGACCATTTTGAAAAAGATGAAACCATTGAACCTATCCCTATACATTCTGAGCCCTTGTCATCTTCTTCCAACTGACCTACCTATCCAGAGAGGTTAGTTGTGGAGAAGAAAGACCCCATTCCTGAGTCTAGCCTGGCTTCTGAGCTTAGGAACCTTTTCATAAAGGTACCTTTGCTCCAAGCTATTAAAGAGATCCCCATTTGTACAAAAATAATTAGGGAACTTTGTCTCAAGAAGCCAGGAAGGAGAAGAATGGAACCTCAAACTATTCAATTTGTTGGTAGAGCAGCGGAGTTAATGATGGGTGTATGCACATGGAAAAATATACCAATCCTAGAAACCCGATTGTCTCTGTTAAGATAGGTGATGCCCTTGTCTCCAATGTACTTATAGATCTAGGGGTAGCCATTAATTTTATTACCAACCAAACCATGGATCAACTTGGATTTGTCCATATTCATCCTAATCCCACTATGCTTGAACTAGAGGATAGATCTAAAATCAAACCGAAAGGGGTATTGGATGATGTGGTCGTTTCCCTAGACTCTTGGGAATATCCTGTAGATTTCATTGTGCTTCAGCCGAAGAATCTTGTGGGAGGGCATCCCTTGATCTTGGGACGACCATGGCTCGCTATGACTGATGCTTATATTAGATGTTGTTTTGGTGATATGTATATTTCCCATGGAGATTCCAAGAAAAAGGTCACCTTATATCCACCGGCTATATCCATTCAAAAGCTTGGAGACACTTTATGGTTAGATTGTAGTAGTGATTAGGAGACCTAGCTTGTTTCCTTGATACATCAGAATACTGAGTCCTCACAGGAGGGTGAGATTCAAGACTTCTTGAACAATCTAGACACCATGCCTAATTTTGAGTCATTGAGTTAGATTTTTAGTCTAGATTTTCAGGAAAGATATGACTCTCTACCTCCATCACCACCATCTCTAGCGACACCTTTGTGTACTCTTGAGCCTGATACTACTCTTGTTGAGATTAGTCCAGGTAAATCCTTGTATATCAGTTCAAACTTGGATCCTTCTCAGTAAAAGCATCTTGTGAATTTGTTGTGAAACTATTGTAGGTTTTAACCCCGTACAGAAATTACCTGCATACGAATTCTAAAAAACAGAAAATAAAAAATGCAAGAGCATAACACATAAAACACATATACACAGAGATTTTCCCCTGGATCCCAAAACCGGGACTACCAACTTGATTTTTCATTATGTTCCTTTCAATGGTACAATTCATATTTATACATGTCAAAGCATCCAATACCATGGACCGAAAACCATCGCGTCCAAAACCATGTGCGAAAATCATGCAAAAAACCATAGGTAGGTTTGCCCAACCTAACATAGGGTCCAAAACCAAAATTTTCCGGGGTGCTGCCTTGAACCCCATAGAGTGGGGTTACTTGCACCCCTCAAACCCCTTGTGACTCCCCTCACTACACAATCGGCGCAACGAAGGGGGGGCTCTGCCCCCCTTCTAACCCCCCGGCTAACTACGTGGGCTAGTCATGGAAAGAATATAACACAACCCAACATTGTCCCACTTGTCGTTTTCTTTCCACATGGAGCCATAAGAGAGCTTAGTCATTTATCCAGCCCTACAATGCCCATTGTTTCTCTACACCAAGAGAACTTATCATAGCTCACAAATTTTGTTAATGCATCTGCAGTGTTCTTCAAAGTGTCCACCTCTACCAGCAACACCTTTTTGTCTTCTATCATATCCCTCACAAAGTGATACTGAACATCAATGTGCTTTGTCTTTGAATGATATGCAGGGCTCTTTGCCAAGAAAATTGCACTTTGGCTATCACAGTCTATCGTTATAGCTCCTTGTACTAACCCCATGCTTGAACACAATCTCTGCAACCAAACTGCTTCGTTGCTTGCATGAATGGCTGCCATGTATTCTGCCTCTGTAGTTGATAGTGCCACTACAAATTGTTTCTTACTCATCCAACTGACTACACATCCAAATAGGTTAAACACATACCCACTTGTAGATCTTCTCTGATCCAGATCTCCAGCCCAGTGTGCATCAACAAAGCCATGAATATCCAACATTCTGTCCAATCCTGGTCTTCCTTGGTAGCAAAAACCATAATCACTAGCACCATGAAAATACCTAAAAACCCACTTCACTGTTGTCCAATGCTCCTTCCCTGGTTTTGACATAAAGCTGCTCAATACTCCCACTACATGTGCAATGTCTGGTCTAGTACAGACCATCGCATACATCAGGCTACTGACTGCACTTGCATATGGAACACAAGACATGTCCTCTTCCTTTTGTTGTGTCTTGGGACACTGTTCAATAGATAACTTTACACCTATAGGAATAGGAACCTTCATCGGTTTATTATCCTACATATTAAACCTCTGCAATATTTTCTCGACATACTTCCTCTGGTTTAACCAGAGCTTCCTCTTTGTCTGATCTCTTTTAATTTCCATGCCCAAAATATAGTTTGTAGCACTAAGATATTTCATGTCGAATTTGGAGGACAAATGGATCTTCAAATCCTAGATAATTTCTTTGTCATTCCAACCAGCAACATATCATCCACATACAAGACCAGATAAATAACATGGTCACCAATTAATTTAAAATACACACAGTGATCTGCTTTGCTTCTGGTGAAGCCAAGTCCCCATATAAATGTATCAAATTTCTGATACCACATCCTTGGTGACTGTTTTAACCCATACAAGGACTTCTTTAACTTGCATACCAGTTCTTTCTTACCCTTCACCGCAAATCCTTCAGGTTGCTTCATGTAGTTCTCCTCTTCCAGATCCTTATGAAGAAATGTTGTCTTCACATTCATATGTTCTACCTCAAAATCAAAAGCAGCAACAATAGATAAAAATAATCTAATAGAAGTTACCTTGGCAACATGAGAAAAAATATCACCAAAATAAATTCCCGACACCTAGGAATAACCTTTTATTACCAACCGAGCTTTGTATTTCTCCACCTTTCCTTCTGTATTTGTCTTCTTCTTGAACACCCATTTGCTTCCAATGGGTTTCCTTCTAGCCAACAACTCCACCAGATCCCAAGCCTCATTTTTGTGCAAAGATGCCATTTCATCAACCATGGCCTCTTTCCAGAGTTTTCCATCCTCTGAATCTACTGCTTCCTTCATAATTCTGGGATCATCATCAGTAACAGATAAATCAAAATTTGAACAAAAAAGAAGATGAACTACCTTTCCGGCTACCTTCTTTCTTGAACTGATCTTCTCACACCTGGAGTTTGTGGCTCTTCATCTTTTGATTCCTCCTCTATTATAGAGTCTGATTCTTCCTCCTTTAGCTCAAACTCTATCTTCTTAGGTTCCTTTGGTTGGAATTCATGTTTAATAACATCTTTTACCTCTCTGAACACCACATCTCAGCTGTACACAACCTTCCTTTTACTGGGTTTCAAATCTTATAACCCTTTAAACCATCCTTATACCTAATAAAGATGCACTCCTCAGATTTACTATCCAACTTGGTTTGTTTCTCCTTTGGAACATGTACATATGCATCACATCCAAATACCCTCAGATGTGAAAGAGAGGGTTTCTTACTAGTCCATACCTCTTGTGGAGTCTTATCCTCCAATGCTGATGAAGGTGATCTATTGACCAGGTAACATGTTGTCTCCACCACCTCTGCCCAAAATTCCTATCCTAACCTGGCACCATTGAGCATGCTTCTTTCCTTTCCATCAACATCTTGTTCATTCTTTCTGCAACTCCATTTTGCTCAGGTGTGTATGGAGTAGTCTTCTGCTATGCTATACCACACTTCTTATAGAATTCTTCAAATTCCTTACTGCAAAACTCTCCACCATTATCTGTCCTCAACACCTTTATTTTCTTCTCTGTCTGGTTTTCTACCAGAGCCTTAAATTCTTTAAACTTGTCAAAGACTTCAGATTTCTTCTTAAGGAAATATATCCATGTATTCCTTGAGAAGTCATCTATAAAGGATACATAGTACACCAGTGATGGAACCTTCACAGGTCCAAACACATCACTGTGCACAAGTTCTAATATTTGTTTCGCCCTCTTACCACCAGAGGGGAAAATCACCCAATTTTGCTTCCCATATACACAATTTTTACATAAATCAAAATCCAAAGAGCTATTACTCATACCTTCTACCATACCTTTACCATGAAGTATTCGAAGGCCCTTCTCTCCAATATGTCCAAGCCTTTGATGCCACAACATGGTCTTCTCTCCAAAGACCATTATATTTTCTACTCCACTTTCAGGAACCAATGAACTGTTGCACCCATCAACAAGAGTGCTACCTTGCAGCTTGTACAGAGTTCCAATCTGAATTCCCTGCATCAATACCAGTGCTCCCCGAACCATCTTTCAAGTATCCTTCTCAAACACTATTTTTACACCTGCATCATCCAACTTTCTTACAGAAATCAGATTTTTGGCCAATGTAGGAATATGTAGAACACCTGGAAGTGTTCTAACCCTTCCACTTTGCAAATTCAACTTTACTTCTCCATGACCAATGATTCTAGCCTTCCTATCATCCCCTAAGAAGACATCACCACCATCGTATTTCTCATACTCGCAGAACCACTCTCTATGGGGAGTGAAGTGAAAGGATGCACCTGAGTCAATCAACCATGCCTCATGATCTACATGTATAGTTGAAGAAGCCAAGTACACATCCCCACCTTCATTTGATGTGTTTTTCGCCTCTGTAGAAGGAGAATCATCAGAACCCTCTTTCTCAAGAGATTTGGATTTACAATCCCTTTTGTAGTGCACTTCCTTTCGGCATTTCTAGCACACCACCTTTACAGGTTTTCCTGTAGATTTAGATCTCCCTCTAGATTTAGATCTCCCACTCGATGACTTATTTTTGTTTCTATTCTTGGACCATCCTGGCACAAACAAGGCATCACCATTCTAGCGCTCCATACTTTTCCATCTCATCTCCTCCATCAGCAAGGATGAGACTATTTCATCAAACTACAAGGCAGTTGCATTGCTACCTATTGCAATAACCAGACAATCCCATGAATCTAGTAGAGAACATAACAAACTAATGCACTTATCCTCATCTGAAATTTTGATATCAACAGACGATAACTAATTTACCACAATATTAAATGCATTCAGATGCTCTGTCACCGAGTCTCCTTCTTTCATCCTCAGGTTATACAGCTTTTTTCATGGGAATAGTTTATTCACTAGAGACTTAGATTGGTACAAAGTCTCTAACTTGTCCCACAAAGCCTTTTCCATAGCTTCCCCTGATACGTTCAACAATACTGAATCTGAGACACACAATAATATTGTGCTCTTTGCCTTCTGATCCAACTTCTTCCATTCTTCATCAGACACTCTCGTTGGTTTAGTACCCGAATCTACCGCGATCCGCTAATCTTTATCCACCAACAGATCCTCCATCTTGAGTTTCCACAACTCAAAACTCTGACCATTGAATTTCTCGATCTCTAGCTTTCCATTGCTCACCATCTTCTTTCACCACCAAAATCGATCTTGCAGATCTCCCACTGAACAAGGTTTACCACAGGCCTGAGCGAAACCCCTCAGCAACAAAGGCATCCCCTTGAAGCCAAAACAACTCCGATACCAAATGTAGGTTTTAACCCCATACAAAATTACCTGCATACGAATTCTAAAACATAGAAAATAAATAATTTGAGAGAATAACACATAAAACACATATACACAGAGATTTTCCCCTAGATCCAAAAACCAGGACTAGCAGCTTGATTTTTCATTATGTTCTTTTCAATGTTACAATACATATTTATACATGCCAAAGCATCCAATACCATGGAATGAAAACCATCGCGTCCAAAACCATAGACAGAAAACCATCACGTCCAAAACCATGTGCGAAAATCATGCACAAAACCATAGGTAGGTTCGCCCAACCTAACATAGGGTCCAAAACCAAAATTTTTTGGGGCACTACCATGGACCCCATAGAGTGGGGTTACCTGAACCCCTCAAACCCCTTGTGACTCCTCCCGGTACGCAATCGGCACAACGAAGGGGGGGCTTTGCCCCCCTTCTAACCCCCCAGCTAACTATGTGGGCTAGTCGTGGAAAGAATATAACACAACCCAACAACTATCTCGATGCCTTTGCATGGGGTTATGAGGATATGAAAGGCATACCTCCTAAAACTTGTACACACCATATCTATATTCTGGAGGGAGCTCGACCTGTCCGACAACCCCAAAGGCGAATCAACCTAACCCTAAGAGACATTGTAAAGGAAGAATTGCAAAAGCTCTTAGATGTTGATTTTATGTATCCCATTTCTTAGAGCCAGTGGGTCTCTCCATTAGTATTAGTCCCAAAGAAAGATGGGAGATGGTGCATTTGTATTGACTACAGAGAATAGAATAAAGCCACTCTCAAAGATTACTTCCCCCTTCCTTTCATTGATCAGGTACTCGATACCCTTGCTGGTAAGAAGTACTTTTCTTGTCTAGACGACTTTAGTGGATATAACCAGATACAGATAGCATCGAAGGATCAAGATAAAACCAATTTTACATGTCCATGGTGTACATTCTCTTACCAAGTGCTTCCCTTTGGGCTATGTAATGCCCATGCTACCTTTCAGAGGGCAGTCTTGGCTATTTTTGCTGACGTTGAGTGTGTGGAAATCTATATGGATGACTTTTCTATGTTTGGTGATTCATTTCAGGAAGCCCTCAAGGATCTAGAAAAAGTGCTTCTTCACTGCCAAGAAGATCATCTCGCCTTGAGTGACAAGAAATGTAGATTAATGTGCAAGGCGGGAGTGGTTCTTGGCCATCTTATTTTCGAAAAAGGTATCCAGGTTGACCCTGCAAAAATAGAAGTCATTTTGAGTCTCCCTATACCCAAAACTCAAAGGGAAGTCAGAGGTTTTCTAGGACATGCGGGCTACTATAGGAGATTCATTGAGAATTTCTTAAGGATACCTACCCCCCATTTCTGACTTTTGGCTAAGGATAGTGAGTTTTCTTGGTCCACAGCTTGCCAACAATCCTTTGAGAAATTGAAGGAAAAATTAGTCCAGACACCCGTTTTGAGAGGACCAAACTGGTCCTTGCCATTTCATATTTCCTATGATGCCTCAGATACATCTATTGGCATAGCTTTAGGACAAGAAGAAGACAAACAATCTTATGCTATTTATTTCATTAGTAAAAACATGTCACCCATCAAGCTCAATTTTACGGTTACTGAGAAACAATTTTTAGTTGTAATTTTTTCTATTAATAAATTCAGAGATTATATTACAGGATATGAAGTCTTTGTACATACTGACCATTCCGCAATAATATGCCTGATGAATAAACCATTAACTAGTCGTAGAATGACTAGGTGGTTACTATTGTTATAGGAATTTAATATTACTATTGTTGATAGACCAGGAAAATAAAATGTAGTAGCAGATTATCTTTCAAGGTTAAATAATCCTGGTGAAGCAATTCCTGTTGATGATGATTTTCCTGACGAACATCTTTTTGCTGTGTCAACAAAATCCCCATGGTTTGCTGACATAGCTAACTATTTAGTCACTGGAAAATTACCACCTCACTTATTCGCTCGTGAAAAGCGGAATATCATTCAGAAAAGTGTTGCATATTCCTAGATCCAAGGAGACCTCTTTTACACCGGAGCAGATCTCATTATCTGTAGATGTGTAAGAGAGGAAGAAGTGTTTGATATTTTAAAATCTACCCATGATGAACCTTGTGGGGGTCACTTCGCTGATAAGCAGACTGCATACAAAGTGTTACGAGCTGGATATTTTTGGCCTTCCTTGTTTAAGGATGCCAAATAATATGTCAAGTGATGTGATAGTTGTCAGCGAGTTGGACAACCTAATCAAACCAATGAAATGCCTTTATGTCCTCAGGTTATGATTGAGCCTTTTGAAAAATGGGCCATTGATTTCGTAGGACCAATAAATCCAGCATCATCAAATAAAAAGCATATTTTGGTTTGTATAGATTTTGTTACGAAATGGATAGAAGCTAAAGTTGTTTCTTTTTCTACTGAAAGAGTTTTTGTTGATTTTCTTTTTACTGAAATCTTTAGTAGATTTGTTGTGCCTAGAGAAATTGTTTCTGACAATGGACCGCATTTTATTTCTAATCTGGTACAGGGTGTGATGGAATAGTATAAAATACAGCACAGGAAATATACACTATATCACCCACAAGAAAATGGTCAGGTGGAGTCCACGAATAAGGTGATTGAGTCCATCCTCACAAAGACGGTAAATATCCACAGAGATGATTGGGCTGACAAATTACCGGAAGCATTGTGGGCCTATCTAACCACTTGGAGAAACAACATAGGACACACACCATATGAGCTAGTGTATGGAAAACAAGTCCTCTTGCTGATAGAATTCCAGATGAAGACTTTTAGAACTATAGTCCAATTGGGGCTAGATCTCTCTGAAGCACATCATTAGTGTCTTATACAGTTAAACGCGTTAGATGAATTCCGAAGGGATGTTGTTCAACAGAACATCTTGGTTCAACAATAGCGTAAGAAGTGGAATGACAAGTTTATTCAGAAGAAGTTGTTCCAACCAGGTGATTGGGTGCTCCTTTATGATTCTAGATTCAAATATTTTAAATGGAAATTCAATACACACTGGATGGGACCCTATGAGGTGGTCAAAGTGTTCGAAAATGGAGTGGTAGAAATCAAAACTATTGATGGACGAAATTTTGTATTCCTGGTAAACGAGCATAGATTGAAGGTATATTTTTAGCCCCTTACTAAAGGAGATTTTATGCAACAAGCCCAAAGCCATTTGAAAAGGATTTTGTAGGTGGTAACACCAACTTGTTGAAGATTTGATTCCTTTTTGTCCTTATTAAAAAAATAATAAAAGAAAAATAAAAATAAAAAAAATGACAAAAATAAAAAGTATAAAAAAAATCTTGTAATTATGAATATCAATTGATTGACATGATTGTAGAAGGAACAACCTGAAAACTAGCATGCTGGTAGGAAGATCGAAATTTTAATTAAAAAGGGAATGTTACTTGATTTTTAGATATGCTGGATTCCACCAAGAAGAAGCTGGCAAATGAAACTAAGCACTTACCCAAGTTTGGGGTAACTAGCATGGACATTTTCATGCAAGTAAACTCTTACTTCCCACTGCAGTTATTTTTTCCTACACTAGTGCAGGCATATCTCAATGTAAAAACTTTGCCTTTCTTCTATTTCCCATTTCAAAAATTTCCACTAGTTTCTTTACTAAAATCCCCAATGAATTACCTTCCTCTTTCTTCTAAGAAACTACCCTTGCCCGATTTCGTAAAATCCCTCTTTTCCCTTGAATTTTTTTTCCCACATCCCGTTTCCTTTATCCCTCTTGGTGATATTGTTTCAAGAAACAATGCTTTAATATTCCTTCCCATTCTAAAAATTTTTTTTACCCCCCTTCCCACTTCTTTATTCCCTCATAAATTGATTGCAGAATTTGATGCAGTTAATCCAAAAGGCATGCTCGTGAAACACCAAAGGATGGTGAATAAATTTTTCTTGTATAATGAGGCAATTTTTTTTTAAGTCTAGCCACAGAATTATGTTCTATCATATTTTCTGCTTTGGTAAAAATCCCTGGTGCAAGATGCGCAGTGCAAGCAGGTTTAGTGCAGGAACGCAACTCACTCTAAAAAAAAGTAAAATTCACACAGTCGAGGAGTGTTTTATCAAGGATATTTATGGATCTTTACTTTCCTGCACATCAGTAATCATATATCATAGCATTGCATGGTTTAATTAATACTTTGTTTCATCATTTAATGACTTAGGAAAAATCTTTAAAGTGCAAGGTGTATAGGGTTTTGAAATATAATTTTTTAATAAGTGCTGAAGTATGTCTTGATTAGATTACGAGGCAGACTGCGAGATAGTATTGTTGTCCGATAGCTTGTATTCACCTTCCTTGAAATAATTTTGCACTGCTTGTCCATTATTACCTTACCCCGTAACCCGATCATTTTAACTGCTGCCCCACCGCCACATAAACCTCCACTCCCCACAATCATTATGACTTACTTGCAGTGGGTTGATACAAATCTGTGCCTAATACAAAGAGCTGTTTTCATCATGACTAGGTGAGTGGGACTGAAAAGACAGAGGGTGACAAACCTTCGGTATAAAGCTCTCAGAAAATCATCGGTGTCACTCGATGGAATTCTTTCGAGGGTGTGATTAGAAAGGGTGAAGTGTAGGTCGAAATGGAACCCGTAAGGATTGAGCCATTGTCTTTATAGGATATTGAGAAAATCGCAAAGTACCAGAACAGTCTAGCACTATTACAAGAATCTAGGTTCCTTCCATTCTTACAGAAGTTTGATGGGTTCAACGTGGCTGTGGTACTAGAGTTCGCAAGGACATTCAAAGAAGGATGAGTCAGGGTTGGATCATTGAAGTTCAAAGTTACAAAGGAGTCTATTTCGCAAGCTACATGCTTTCCAATTATAGGAGAGCATTGGTTTGAAAAGGAGCAGCTTGGGAAGAAACGATGGCACCGGTTTGTGGTTGACAAAAAGCTTAAGGTTGACTGGAGGAAGGCACTTCCACAAAGCACCATGATCGGGAGGTGGTGAGACCTCCTGTTCATACTGCAGAAATTCGTGATTGGAGAGGGATGCTATACACTGGCATTCATGTATCACCTTTAGTTGTTGCTTCACTTTGAGTGAGTAAAAAATATTAATTTCCCTTACTACCTGCTCAATAGTCTTGAGAAAATGGCAAAGGGCGTGTGGAGTGGAAATGCAGGCCAAGTTGCAAAAAAGCTCTACCATCATGGGCTTATCACGATTCTAGTTAAGAAGAAGATGGAAGAAAAAGGAGTAACTTGGGAAGCATTCTTGAAGGCGTTTTGAGCAAGGAGTGTAGAGAAGTCTACTAGCATGAGTACAAGTAAGAAAAGGAAAGCAGAGTAATCATCTCCTACCAGGCAGAAGGAGGAAAGAACACCAGTGCAAGTAGGGAAGAAGACTATTGAAAATACTTCACCCTCGGCTAAGAAGAGAAAGACTAGAACCTCGATGAAGAGGAAGACTGTCTCCCAAGGGACGAACCAGTTGAGCTCTCTGATTATAATTGATGAATCACCCCAAGTTCCCCCTAAAGTTCATAATCTCTCAATTCTTGTAGATGTAGCAGCACACACTATGGAAGATGAAGAGAATGCGGAAGACAACGTATTGTTGTCAACTTTTGTCAGCAAATTAAGGAAGAGGAAGATGACACCAAGTACCGGTGAAGTCCAAACAAAGGGTCATGAGGATGAAGAAGAGCATCATATAGAGACCCTCAATAATTTTAGTGAACCGAACATTGAAACCCTCGGTGCTTTCGAGGAATGGGGTACTGAAGCCCCTACTGTTTTAGAAAGACAGGGTATTGAGACCCCTGCTGGTTTGGATGGACAGGGTACTGAGTTCCCTGAGGAACTGGAAGAACAGGGTGTTAAAAACCCTAAGGAGTTGAGTGCACAAGGTACTGAAACCCTTGGCATGAAGATTGTGGAGGGCATAAAAACCTTCGACGATGTCATAATGCAAACATTTGATGGCCTTGACCTTTACCATGATGGGACCTATTTCGACTACATTGGAGAGAAGACATTTACACCTGAATATCTTAGCACGACACCCTCTATTCTCTACGTCAATAGCCGAATATTAGAATTAGAGTAGTAGGTTCATGACTTGGAGGCTTTGAACTAGGTCATGAAGGAACGAAGTTGGCAAAAGAAGAGCGAGGTGGAGCTACTTGTAGAGGTAAAAAGTCAGAAGAATCAAGTAAAAGTGTGAAAGTATCGGGCTTCCAAATGCTACAAACACCTCAAGAAGGTGATGAATCAGTTGACAAGAGCCTGAGGGAAAAACCCAAGCATAATGAAAGCAGGAATAAGCATTGAAGTTCAAGATTGAGAGCTAGCCACTCATTTTTGAGGATTTTTTTGCAGAAGGTAAAATGTTGTGTGAGGACACACAATAGCTTATGGATGGGAAGATGTTGGTGTCCCAAATTGCCCTATTTTACCCCATTTCTATAAACATTAACCTCTGTTTTATCTCAATTTAAACCCCTCTTTCCTGCACTAGTCCAAGACAACTACCTATTCCTGAATTTGCTTCGTATTTTACATTAAGATTTATTAAAGTACTTTATTAATAATTTTTACATATATTTCATGCCTTTAAGTACCTCTTATAACTTATGATAATTTCCTAGAAGTAATTGAGGAACTTAGTATTAATTATGAGTTAGTATGATTAGTGCAGGCAGATTCTTGCACCGCCACGATGATTGGTACGAGATTTTCGTGAGTTGAATCTTTCCACATGGAAGTTTGGATACATGACTTTGAGTTTGGTTGCTCATCAACTGAGGATGGATATCGGTGGCGCACAATCAGGGATGTTTTCCAAGGATGGCCTATGGTCAGCGAAGTACATGTTCCATTATAACTATTAGCCGATTTTGTAATGTTTGATTGTTAGTTTGTTCGGCCAAAAGACCTGAATAAGAAAATGACTGTAATTAGTGGAATACAGCTAAGGCCAAAAGAATGTATAAAACATAGAATATAGGTAGAAGTAGTTAGCGATCCTTAGACTTTAATTTCATTTTCTATGTAATCTGGTTTTGCCCTCAGCTCCGCGGCTAGACTCGCACTACTATGTACATTTGCTAGTCAAGTAATATAAGGAATCTGCCATGTTATTCATTCACTGTGTTTAATTTATCTTTGATGCATACTTGAGTGTTGAATCTGTTCATTTCTTAAAAGGGAAACGAGCTGGTTGGCTAGGGCCCAACCAACCTAGCTCGTTTACCCTTGTGCTTTAATTATTCAGAAAGACTATGTGGATATTTCCCTTTGTAGTTGCGTCGTGTGGACAGTTTTATATTTATTTATGAATTTCTGATTTAAATCTATTTTGGAGTTAAGTGTGAAATGGATACGTGGCTTGTGAGTTAATTGAGTTATTTCCTTTCTGTAACTTCTTTCTCGTATTTCTGCACTCGCAATTCTTGTCTCGATTTTCTTCCGCTTGGATCGTGCAAGAAGCCCTTTTCCTGTACCAGTGCATGTGATTTCCCGCACTCTGGATCAATCATTTATTTTATAGCAAACATTGCATTTCTTTCCCTGATTATCATTTCAGTTATTCTTGCAAGCAAATGGGTTGCTAATTCCAGTAATTGTCTTCAGCATTAAAAGTATATTTCTGAAGGATCTGAAAACAATTACATGAGTCTATCATAGACACGTTATACTTACATTTTATGCTTTATGACCAAGTAACATAAACACTTTAAGTGGATTCCCGGAGTTAGATGATACATGTAGATCACTTAGAATCTTTCTTTGATTACTTTGGGTTACTTTCATTCCATGAAGTTTACTTCCTTTGCAAGATTTAATTAATTAAAGAATTTCTTTTCCATAGATAATTTATCTCAGAATTTCGTTTGCAATTGCAATTCTTTTTCGGCACCTCTTTCAATATTTTAGAAAGTAAATTAGAAACTTGGTGAAGGAAACTCTTCCTCATTGCAAGAGCTAGTCTCTTGTCATAGAAGCAGAGTGCTCTAAGCCTTGAGTCTTAGATCACCTCCACAAAGACATAAATCTTCAGTAAGAGAGGTAAAATATACTTTTACACAGAGGCATTGTACCTACACTAGTGCAAGCACATTGCAATAGTACAAGAACAGGTTGTTTGTGTAGAAAAAATATCAAGAGGAAAACAGATCTCCGCAAAGGCCCACTTATAAGAATATTAGCCATCTATCTAAAGATAAACATAGCATTTCCTTCCAGAATTTAAGATTGCTTCAGTTGTGTGAAAGATCCTTTATTTGATTTACTTGAAAATTGCTCTTTTATATTCCAGCACTAGAGTTGTTTTGGTGTCAATTTCCTTTAAAGATTGTTTTCTGTTTGATTCTGCAAATATTTCCTTTAAGAAGTAGGATTAAGAATGGGAAAAGTTCATACCACTTTTGGCATTGCCTGTGCTTTGTCTTTAAGTTTACGAAACCCCTGGGTTGACAATTAAGTGTTGAGGAGTTTGCTTAATTGCAATTCCCGCACCGAACAATCACTCGTAGCTCTTTCTTGGAGCAAGACCTCATAATTATTGAAAATATTCTTTGTCACATTTAACGCCTCTTCACATTTCTACTCTTTTTCCTTAGATTGTGATGACAACCCTGGATTGTCAAATACTTCATCATTTGTTCTCTTCCCTAGTCGTGTCGATCTTCCTTTGAAGTTTGTTGTCTTTTTATTATATATATATATATATATATATATATATATATATATATATATATATATTTACTTCCTACCAACAGGCCATGTCCTCGAGGCTAATTTTATTTTCCTCCACTAACCTTATCAAATCATTAATTACAGGATTAATTTCAATGCTTCCTGTAGTAAAAAAGAAAATGTTCTTGCAAAAATGTCCTTCAATTTGCAACTGGACCAGCTTGACATAATACCTTGAAAGCACAAGTACACTGCTCCTCACCGTCCACCAAATGGTGCTCAAACTGATGAACCTACTTCATAATGACATCAAAAAATATATTATCTTCACTATCGCTTAAGAAAGAAGCACATATTCTCCATTCCCTTTTTCACTCCACAATGGTGATCTTGAAGTTGTTTCGATGAGAATTGAAACCATGACCTCACATCATCTACAGTTTTGAACTCTTCTTCCTAAAGAAGGTAGTCACCCTTTCACACTTAGACTATTTGGCTATCATTTCATGCCTAAGCCCACACTTGGTGCCTATTGTGAGTAGGATGATGATGGTAGGTGCGCAAGTGTCTTCCTTGTGACTCAGTAATAGAGGAAACTAGTGGCATCAGACACAAATGGACAAGGAGAGAAGTAGTTGAATGACCTAACATTAGCAGTATTAAAGTGGCACATTGATAATATTGAGGATATCTTGGAGGACACGATTATATCCATGGAGATGATAGCTGATGCACATGACTTTCACAGTAATTTCAGATGAATATTGTGGACGATATGATGTTAGAATGATTTGAGGACCATATAGGTGAATATATCACATACTAATTGTGTGATGAGGTGCATTTGCAACCTTAGTATAGGCATGCCAAAGAGGAATTTGGATTGAGCACAAATATTGGAAATGTTGACACCCAATCTTTGGGATTAGGAAAACTTATGTAAATATTCTAAATAGCAAAAAATAAAGGAAGATAGAAGATGAAGAGACATTGGGAGATGAAACCCAATAGTCTCTCTCTCCTTGTATATATTCATATTCTCTTTTAATGCAAAACACAATTTGATTCAGAGTTACAAACCTGGCCTGACATGGTATCAGAGCAACAGGTCCCAATTCAACTCTCTCCTCTTGTAACTCATATTCATTGACATATTCCCTACCATTATTTCATTCTATATTCTATCCCTTTGCACTCTATATATCTATGTGCTTATTCCAAGCATGTGGACCTAGTGTGTTTTCCATGTGAGGTCATTTAAAATCCCGAGAAGACCATTGAATTGTGCCTGGAATTCCTACAAATTGTGACTGATTCTTTCAATGGTGTGTGCTCTCCTGCAACAACGTCAACTTTCTGCATTGAAACCCTGCATTGAAATGTGTTGGATTGGTATGGATTCGAATGTGAATGGTTAAAAACTAACACTGTTATAAAAGATTCGTGGAATATATATTACTTTGTTCATAACCCTTGATAATCCTAAGTATTATTTATGTTCCAAATAGACTTACAAGTCATGTGTATGGATGGCTGGATGGTTGTTTAAATGTTGTGGTGAGTACTTTTTAATGGTTGTAAACCATGTTGTTTGGTGCATTCAATGCTATCTGTGTTGGATTATTACCCCTATAATCTGCGTTGATGTCTAGTTCATTCATTGGTTCATCACCGTGTGTTGGTTCATCATTGCGTGTTGTTTGGTATCATAAGTTTATTGCGGCAGTGCACTTCCTATGGTAGCAACATTGAACAATCCTTCATTGAACATGGTAAAACACCTGGTAAAGTGAAAGAAAAAGAATTTGAATCCGCTCATTATCTTGTGGCACATTGCAACATTGGATTAATTGAAGACTTATTTAATGCTTCACTTGATTCATGGAAAGATGCTTGGTTGCTTGATTCAGGAGCAACATGCCACATGACTTTCTAAAGAGATTTCTTTGAAGAATCCACTGAGAACTAGTGGATAGGCTATGTACTCCTAATGTTATCCTCAATTACTAGCTGACGAATTTGACAACCACCCACAATGGATTTCAGATTCAAGAGGTACTTATTAAGGACTTGTTGGAGAAGAAGAATTGCATGTTTGATCCTTGGGAAGTACCATCCCTTGTACTTGTTTTCAATTTGGTTGCCTTCTAAATTGGGTACTTATTGGTTTTGTCAATGATTATTATATGTCTTGTTTTGATAATTTAAGTGTGCAATGCCTTCCAAGTTTATAATAAACAATCCTTAAATGTGGATATATGTAATTTTCTACCATCACCTCAAACTTTCTCATCAATTTTCCTCTTTACGTAGGTTATAATTATTGAATTCTTGCATTCAGTATAGCTACAAGTCCAATAGGTGCACCCATAACTGTAATGATCACACACATTTCATAGTATTTACACACAACTAATCATGGGATCTGAGCCAAAACTTGAATGGTCCTCTCATACCAAATTTTTTGAGGTCCCTTTAGGACCTCATACTAGTGAGAGTCACAAACTATTGTTGGGAAAAATTTTGTTATCAACAACTATGTGAATTATTGAATGAAGGTCCATAATAAGTTGAGAACAAAAAATGTGGTCATTTAAGGCCTTAAGATGGATCCTAAGGCTTTTCTCCGGAAATTTTCAAGGTGGGAGAAGTAGTAAAAATGACACATAAAGTTGATTCCTCCAAATATTCCACTCTAAAATATGGCTAAAAAATAATATATTGATCCAACCATAATTATTTATACTTTCGTCATGGATCATATCTAACAACATATGAACAAATTTCTTTACATAGAGAATCTAAGTAAAAGGCCTACTCACATTGCTTAGAAGAAGATAATATGCCATCCTCAAAATCCTTGACCTCCTCAAGTTAAAAAATAATACTAGGGGAAGGAAAGATTACTTTTAATCCTAACACACCAATAGGATTTTTGGTACTTGTTTATCAAGAAATATAATTCTATTAATGAAACAAGATGACTATGTAATCAAAATAGTTTTGTGGAAAAATTCCATCACCTAAGGAGAACATATAGATGAAGGAGATACTAAATATGAGGCTCCCATAATAGGTACAACTTAACCTCCACCCATCAATATCCCATTCTAGTAGTTTGAGTTAATGTGATTGTCAATCTTTAATGCATCCATCACTGCAACACATGAACTCTTGAAGCATAATATTTTCATATATTGAAAAGAATTGGTTGATCCAATCCCTCTACTCTAGTACTTCTCACATGGATACGTTGTCAATATATTTTGTGTAAACTTAAGATAATTTGTGATCCCATTTTTAGTATCATGAATTAAAGATTCCCATCCATTCTCTACTTTATTTTGTATAAACATGAGAGGGAGACATAAAAATGTGACTTACTAGTGACGAGACTTCTGAATAGTCACCAACATCA
Organism: Pinus tabuliformis; assembly: GCA_031772625.1. NCBI lineage: Eukaryota > Viridiplantae > Streptophyta > Pinopsida > Pinales > Pinaceae > Pinus > Pinus tabuliformis. Next base: position 1,380,525,896 of record CM062818.1, on the reverse strand, counting down.
TAAGATGATCCATCGAAATATCACTAAAAGTCAACCCATATTAAATAGTTATCAATTTAATAATTCATTATATAGTTTAATATATGTTATATTCTAAATAAACCATGGTTGATAATAATTTTGTTAACAAGCCCCAAAATATGTTTCATACTTTTGAATGAGAAACGAATTACACTTTTATTATTAATTCACCACAGTTGTTTCTCCATGAAGATAACTTATTATTGACGGGATTTATAAGGAAACAACATTGGTCATGAAGAGGTACAATAATGGGCCTTCTATTTCAATGTTATCAAAACCAGACCAGTCATCAAACTGGTCAACCCCAAAATTTGAACCAGACTAGAGCCAACAAAACTAGACCAAAAAATTGATTATTCAAAAAATACATAAAACATTCAAATTTTAGGGAAAATCATGTACATTCATCTACATCCATATGGTCAACCCCAAAATGTGAGCCAAAGTGGAGGCAAGAAAAAAATGAGCAAAATGTTATTCAAAAAATTCATAAAGCATTCAAATTTTAGGGAAAAACATATATATTCATCTCCATCCATGTGAATCCAAATAATTTCTACACAAATATATAATGTTTCTCATTTTTATAGTAAGTAGGAGTGCATATAACCAAAACAACACCAACTACATACATCTTTGAACCATAATACATCAACAAAGGGGCTCTAAATGAACTCTAGAGTCCAAAAATAAGCATAGTACTAATGAGTAACTATAGCAACATAGTTGAGAGTCTAGAATTTAGAATTTACAATCTTGTCATATGGTACTAGTGTCTGGTTGTGGTTGCATTGATTGTTGAACCCCTCTGTCATGACCCTAGTGAAAATGTACACCTTCACTCAAGCCATGGAGACACTCGTGTCATGACAAAGGAGTTCAACAATCAATGCAACCAACATCAAGGTACATTGGTCTAGTGCTATTGATTCAATTCCAATTCCATACCATCATACATCATAGAATCCAATGGACACCTTGCAATCCTACCAATCTTGAAATCCTGAAAAATGTTTAACCTTGCTAAATTTTGAATGGGATCTAAAATTTGAATTTCTCCAAACTGAATCAAGTTGGAACCACTCTAAAACAACCTGAAACAACTAATGTTAATATTAAAAATTTGAGTAAAAGTTGACATTATCGTTATATTTACTTTTCAAAAAGGAAAGCCAAGGAAAATCTCAACTTTTACTTTAAATTTTAAAAATAAATATTACCATTAATTACGAGGGTTAGGTTTTGTAGGGCCCTAGGTTTAAGATATTTTTTTTCCTTTTAAGTACTTTTTTATTAAAAAATTAATATTTTGTGGTCGTTAGCTATGTTTCACTACATTCTTCGAAATTGGTCAGTTTAGTAGAGAACTAGTCACTTTGGTATTTTAAGGTCAGTTCAATACAATACCAACCTTAGCCAATTTGAACCACCAAACTAGACTGGTACAACTCTAAAACCATTGGGACCAACCAATTCCACTAGTTCTAGGCTAGTTCCAATAAGAGTGTGCCATTCTCATCTTCCTCTCAAGTCGTTTTGTTGGATCCTTTCAGGAATGGTGATTTGGAGAGTGCCATAAACTGTCGAATTGTTGTGAGCACCTAAGATCATAAGTAGTTAAGCCTTGACAAACATAAATTTGCAAGGAACTAGTACAGACCTCCCAAAACATATTTAGTGAGGACGTTCATGCAAGGAACTATTACAGACCTCCCAAGATAGTTAGTGAGGACGTGCATGACCAAAAAGCATCAAAAAAAATTATCCACCCTCAAAATCCCTACACAAAACATTGAAGTGTGGTGAAAAACAAATTGCTGGTAGGCTATTAATGCTACCAACAATCATTCCCTCTCCAATCTCACAAGAAGCTCCTACTCAAGCTACCTCCTCCACTATGGTTATAGTATGTTCTTGCAACTGTGTGAGCTACAAAAAATTGAAATTGCCTTGGAATCTCCACCAATATTAGGGAACTCAAATTCTCTGCATGCACCAACTATTTGGGCTAATTGATTAGTTAACTGGATGATCACTGAGTTTGATTGAAGTCCCACTGCTTAAATGACCTTCCACTAGACCCTCCAAAAGTTGGAACTAGTTTAACTGACAACAACCTGAGATAATTGACCTTTATTGCTACAAATTAGCAATCACATATGCATAACTGAACTCTAACTCCCACAACTCAAATTTACTGAGTAATCTAGGTGACACAACCCATGTCACATAATTTAACATCATCCAAGTTGTCTGTTGATGTGGAAATTCAAATTTTCTCAATTTAATCAAGGAAAAATCAAATTGAGAATTTCTTGCTACATTTTTCAACACATAGTTCACTGGAATGTATTACTTTCACTATGAACTTGGCATAGTTCACATGTTAAGTTCATAAGGTTTTGGGCTGATGTGGTTCTATGTGTTGTGTATATAAAGAATAGGTGTCCATCTCATGCTACCAGAAACAAGACTCCCTATGAAATGTTTTATGGTCACATTCCTTCGGTGAGGCATCTCAGGGTTTTTGGTTCCTCTTGTTATGCCTTCATACCTAAGGAATAGAGAAACAAACTCAGTGTAAGGAGTCACAAATGTATCTTCTTTGGGTACTCATACCCTAAAGCATAGAATCTCTATGACGAAGTGGATAAGAAGTTTATAATATCTAGATATGTGATCTTTCTTGAGTCTTCCAAGACTGACAATGTTGTTGAGCGATAGCTTAATCGCTTGGATAGATTCAAACATGCAAAGTTTTTTCAAGATTTTGATAGTTAAATTCCACATATCCTTCTTTGAGCTCTATACTTGCTATGAAGAGCCTTGAAGAAATTAGGTTGAAGGAAATTCCTTCCCCTGCCTTGTCAGGAAAGAGCTAAGAGACTACTAGCAGCAAGTAGCCAAATCTGACAAGCAGTGACGGTACATGCAAGATGCAAAGCAAGGCTTAATGCAAAGGAGTGTAATAACTATATACATATCATCAAACATCTTCCATCCAACTTAGGATGCCTTCCATCATGCCTGGTTAGTCATAAGATCATGTTGGTCAAAACCTCCCTAGCTTAAATAAATAAGTGGTAATACTCTTTATCTTCTAAGCTATGTAATAAACAAGTAAAAGGGAGCAAGACACGTAGAGGAAACACATGGAATGACTTTTAGTTCTTGCAACCATTAATTTCATTGAAGAGAGAATGATACAACAATGATTAGTCCTTTAAGCTACACTAAGAGGTGTATTTCAAAAGATGTGCTTTGTTTTCCATACCTACCCTCCAAAGGGTTATGCATCAGATGGAGTCTTCATGCAGTCCCGATATTCTAACACACCTTGGGTTCCTTGGTATGCTTAGCTTTCTCCTTAGCTCCTTGAGAGTCATTTAGCATATCATCCTTCTTCATGGCCCCTAAGAGACATAATTCCATAGTTTTAGTGAGCAGTGATTGTTGTGGGATGAGGCCTTGGGAGGACACATCTATGCAGTTTCAAGATGCAAGGCAAACTGGGTAGTCAAGGGATAAATCCGCATAGTTTCTTGAGACAGTGGGTTTTGGCTGAGGGAAGGACATTTAAGGAAACCACTGCGGAGTTTTGAATAATAAGCGAGGCTAGGATTTCTGTGCATTACACAGTTCCAGTAGGCAAGGGAAAAGCTTAAGGGTTACAGATATGAAGTGCACATTTTAGGAAAGTTGGATGGGGCTAGGTTACTAAGGAAACTCAGAAATATGGCTAATTGTGGGATTAGTGGAACTAATGTGAACAATGATAAAAGTTAACTATGATCACACACTTGAACACTTAGTGATACAACATAGACCATCTAGAACATATAACACATACTTTGCTTAATGCAACAACCTTTGTGGCAGCTTACGACGAGTGCGGCTTCGATGATAGACTTTGGGAGATAAAGGCAACACTTGTGTATGAGTGTGTGAAATGAGTGCGAATCATGTCTATGTGGTGTGGACAACCCATTCTCACAAAGATTTCCCCTTGAAGCAAAACAAACCTCCCTTTGCATGACAAGTGATAACCCCCATGCCCAAATATGACACATTTTATGTAAAGATAAAAGCATGAATGACTCTTAATTGTTAATTGTCTTAAATAGGTTTCATATAAAGTGGCCATTGTCTTAAATATAAAGTTTTGTCTTAAAATATTTTTGTATGAAACTTTTTTTGTCTGAAATATAAAATTTGGTCTTAAAATAATTTTGTCTTAAATTGTTTTTGTCTTAAAATAATTTTGTCTTAAACTGTTTTTGTCTTAAAAATAAAGTTTTCTCTTAAAATGTTTTTGTCTAAAACTACTTTTGTCTTAAATAAAAGTTTTATCTCAAAATATTTGTCTTAAATAGAAAATTTTATCTTAAAATATTTTTGTCTCAAACTGATTTTGTCTTAAAATATTTTTGTCTTGAACTATTTTTGTCTTAAATATAATTCTTTGTCTTAAAATATTTTTGTCTCAAACTTTTTTTGTCTTAAAGTTTGTATTTAAGACAATTCAATTGATATTAAATTTTAATGTAAAATAACTAAAATAAAAAGTGACTTTTTAAGACAAAAAAAATGTTTTGTCTTAAAAAAATATCTTAAAAGTGCCCTTCGTGTAGTAATGTAACATGAACACACTCTATGATAATTAAGGCATTCTTCATTGTAGTCATCAAAATATGATAGTTGAGCCACTGTAAATCTATTATCAATTACAATATTCCTTAAGATTGTCATTAACCAAAGAGCATATATCTAGCGACTCTGGGCTATTGCGTGTCATGGCGAGTGGTTGGTGAGGGTTAATGATGATCATATTACTCTTAGGTGATGATAACACCTGTATTAAACACAATTTAGCATTAATCATGTAATTAACTCATTTAAATAGATTTATCTTTTCTTTGGTTGATTAGTTATTTAAAAAACATTTTTTCTAATTTAACTAAATATTACAAATTGTATAAATCAATGGAAAATTAATAATAGTGAAGAGGGGACTCCATTATTATAACTTTTAGCTAAAACTTATTTGTGTTTATAAGTGAATAATAAAATTAGAAAATTATTCTTATGTTTTATTTTATTTTTTTATGTATTTGAGTGAATAACAAAGTTAGAAAATAAAAATTATTTTTTATTTATTTTTATGAATCTGTTTTGGTCATGGTAAATAATATGAAGTAATTTGGGTTATTTCTAAAATCAAATTTAAAATTGAATTTAAATAGATGTAAAACTAATTATTTTTTAAACTATTGAAGTTCACCATTTTAGATAAATGATTTTTTTATTTTTATTTTTATTTGTAATTTTCTTGATATATATTTTAGATAAATAATTATTTATTTGTTTTTTTTTTTAATTGTCTTGTTGTAATTGTATTTCTTTTTGCTAGAGCTTGATAACAACATGAGCATGGAGATATTCTAGCGATAATAGGATCCTTATAGAGTGCATAAATGAGACAAATGCATGACCATGGCCAAAATTGAATTATTTTTCTTCCCTTTTATGAAGTGTGGTGTAGTTTATTTATACGAGTTAGTTTATTTAACTCATGCATTTGGTTGTTGGTGTGATAGAAGAAACATACACTCCCATATTTATCAACAAAATTGAAATGATAGAAATTTTAGTATTTAGATTTCTGTGATCCATAATGAATTAAGCAAAGTCTTTTGGTAGAAATCACATAAGAGAAAATTTTTTAGTTTTTGGGTAGAAATCACATAAGATAAATTTTTGGCTGATGCATTTCAAACCAATAAGTGTGGTTCATCATCAAGAGGCAGACCATGGAAAAGGCTTAAATAGAGAGCAATGTAGAGACATGATTTCAAGTAACAGCTATATTTGAACAATAATATTTAAATTATGATATTAATTTTAATATATTAAAACAAATATTATTAAGTAACAACTATATTAAACGACTAGTTTAACAAATAATATTTAAATAATAATATTAGTGTATTAGTTTAATAAAAAATATTAATAGGTAATGGCTATATTAAATGGCTAATTTTTGAAAAATAATATTTAAATTAATTTAACAAAAATCAAAGTCAATCTTTAAACGAAGGAAGTCAAAAAAAAAAAGTCGTGACCCTAATCGAGACAAGATCATTTAATAAATAAAATAATTAATGGAAATAAAATAAACTAAATGAAAGAATAGTTATTGGAAAAATAAATAAACTAAAACAAAAATATACACAAGTCAAAAGAAATATATATATATATATATATATATATATATATATATATATATACAAAGAAAAATAATCAATAAATAAAATAGGGTCAACAATAAAATATGGGGCTTGGGCCCATTAAATAAATAACAAAAAAACTAAAAGGAGTTAAGAACGAATAAGATGATAAAATACATAAAAACCATGAAGGATCAAGAAGATAAATTGTAATGAAGAATAAATCAACAACAAATACTATAAAAGGACATCAATACCTACATAGATAAACAAACAAACAAAATAAATCCCGAAATGAATCCTAAAAAACTAGGAGGACAGGACAGGGACCCAACTTCCACTAATATTCCAACCATCATCTGTATTCAAACTATTGGGTTGTTTTTCAATTTCTAGGGACTCCCTCAATTTACAATGATGGAAATGACTAACCCTAGCAATGACTTGGGCCTCCTTAATGCAGATGTGATGTCTAGATGTATCTACATGCTCTGCCAAAGCAAAGGAGCAGGTCCTGCCATGCTTGATGTTAGTGGCATGCTCATGAATCCTTTGATTAATCGAGTGACCAGTCTCACCAATGTAGGAAGTCTCATAAGAGTATGGGATAACGTAAACACCCTTCACATAATAAAAATTATATGAACGCTCCAGGAAGTGGAACGTTTTAATTCAAAAATTATGGATTGCCAATTTAATATATATAAATTACATGATGGTGTATTCTTGTATTTACTTGGATAGTTTACGTTTCAATGATTTGACTTTTAGTTTGAAGTTTTCTGATTGCAATTTATAAGTAAATGGAATCTCATTCTAAGCATATAGTGTAAACATTTTACAAGCCTTTGTATCATAGACTAATAATATAATATAATAGGATTTATATATATAAATTGAATTGTTATAATGATCTAAAATTATCACAATTTTAAATATGATAAAAATTCTCATCTTCATTGTGATAACATTTGTGTTATATTTACAAATAGAATAAATTGTACTCATTTAATTAAACATAATATCCAACATTACCATCATATACTAAATACCTTTTTCTCAAATGTTATAGGAACATTTCTCATTTGTAGGTTATTGTAACTTGTTGCCCATACTTCTAATGATTATGTCCAATGTACTAAGGGGGAGATGTTCTAGTATCCATAATAACATTTCTCATTTGTAGGTTAGTGTAACTTGTTGCCCATATTTTCAATGATTATGTGCAACTTAATATTTAGGAGATGTTCAAGTATCTATAAATGAGTCTAAAAAATTAAGTGTTGAGTTAATATGGGAGAGATGTTATAGTATCCATAAAACAAAGCATTAAATAAAAAGTAATAATAAAACATAATGTCAGTTAAATTTAAAAATTAATAAAATATTAAATATTAAAAATATTAAAACTAGTCAATTCAATATAGTATATTGTAATTTTTTATCAATAAAATTATAAACAAATTTTCCCCCAAAAATCATAATATACATATCACATTAAAATAAATTTAATAATAGTTATTCACATTTATAACAAAAATATTTTAAAACATATAGTTTTTTTTTGCTAATGCAAGAGCGGAACCTTCTATTAAATCGGAAACAAAGATAATGTACAAAAGGCTAAAACACATAAATTAGCCATTAGATCCTGAGCCAAGGATCCAACGGAGGAGAGACAATTCGGGTGGCCTATAAGCACACCTATTACCACGCGAAACGGACCTGAAAAGTTGAGATAAGCTAAATTGAAAAAACTATCGGGTCCAAATAAAACCTTAACTTTCGTTCACATACACCTCCCGAAATTTGCCAAATGCACATGAGACCCGATAGAATGTGGAAGCAGCTCGGAAGATAATAAACAAAAAGGACCCACCAACATGCCCGTGCAATCCTGGCCATCGATTGCCCACAGTAGATCCAATGGTCCTTATACATATCGCAAGGCCCAACCTTACCGAAGATTACCGTGCGATGAGGGCGGTATTGCCTTCCCACCCTGGGCCACGTGTTGGAAGGTGAGTGGAATCGCTCCCGCAGAAGGAAAACCACTAGCCGCCTGAAAGTGGTGCGATACGTCAGAAACCATTTCGAGGGCAGTAAAACCATTGTCAGCCAAGAAAGTCAGGAAAAGCGGCTGTCGAGAAAGACTAAGTTCCGTTTCCTTGACCATGAGAAAAAGAGGATCCCTGAATCCCGCCAATCCACTGAAACTTTTGTACACTGATACCAAACATAGACCTGCATACCCAGAACGACCTTGCTTGTGTAAGAACTCTGCATAAAGGTCAACCCGATCCCATTTCTATGGCCCTGTTACGATAAACCTTGTAATCCTCTTCTGCCTACCTGAGGCATTGTTCCCTTAATCTATTCTGAGGCATTTCTCACCAGATTATCTTGACTCTGTTTTTAGTACAAGCCACTCCTTGATTGGCCAGAACGTCCGCCAGTTTATTGGCCATCCGCCGCACATGAGTAAAACTCACAGTGCATAAGTCTAGGAGGTGAACTTGAATCCTTTGAAAGATCTGTATCATCCTCCAATGCCTAGAGACTTTTTCCAGTTTTGTGCCACAACAAATTATTTTAATCGAGTTAATGATCATCTAAGAATCAGCTTCAATAATAATGTTCTATATATTATCTTTTTTCAGGAAATCTAGACATTGTTCAAGCGCCATTAATTCAGCCATATTATTAGTAGCTTTTCCCAAATGGCAATGGAAAATGAGAAGAATACAGCCACTATTATCTCGTAACACTCCTCCATAACCAGCAAGACCTGGGTTGCCTTTAGAGGCCCCATCTATGTTGAATTTCAGGAAACCCTGAGGGGGAGGATGCCAATAATCTGGCTTGTTGGGCAGATTCATGACCTTCCTATCCATTCCCTGTGGTATAAGTCCCTGCATCCTCAACTGACAGAGAATCTGTCTCTCCCTTTCTGAAGGTGGCTTTGTGGGGGAGTTGCGAACAATGGTGCCAACTGTCTCCTTGAGCTGTCTGAGGATCTGCTCAAATATGTGTTGGGTGGTGCTGTGAACATTTTTGAAGAGTCTATTGTTCCTTTCTTTCCAAACATTCCAAATTAAGAAACCTGGACTCAAAACCCAAGCCAAGCGGAGAAACTCATACTCAGAAAAGTTTTGTCTCCAGTTATTTAGGGTGTTGATAATGCTATCTTTGTCCCTGTCCGTCTGTTGGAAGATTGTAGCAAAAGAATCCCACAACTCAGAGGTAAAGGTGTAGTCATTGAGAAGGTGCTCTATTGTCTCCTCTTGGGCTTCACAGAGCTGGCATCTAGAAGGTCCTAGAACACCCCTTTTTCTAATGTTTTCCCAAGTCAGAATTTTCTTGTGGTGAACCAACCACATGAAGATTTTAATTTTCATCCATCCTTGATGCTTCCAGAGGTTCTGCCACACCTTGTCCGGAACTTGGGAGTCCAGTTCTAGAGACACCTTCTTGGCTTCCTTAATATTGAAGGTGCCTTCTTTATTGTTGCCCCATCTGAGTTGATCATGTCCTTCAGAAACCAGAATCTTCCTTTGATCCAAAATTCGCAGTAGTGCCTCTGTTTTTTCTTTCAAGGGGTTGTCATCCCTAGGTTCTATGTTCTTCCAGGTTCTCCATTTATCTTCTAGACTAGGTTGATCCCAAAAATCTTTAACCCTGAAAAGCCCTTTGGTGTCTGTTTCTTTCTTTAGGTCCACAAAGTCCTCTCTTAGTAGAGTCTGTTCTTGTTGCCATCTATCCTCCCAAAACAGAGCAAGGTCCCCTTCTCTGATTTCCTAAAAACTGTTTTTCTGCACTAAGTCTCTATTCTCCCAGGCCTTATTCCAAATGTGAGATCCTTTTATGGTTCCTGTCATCCTTATATGATCATTCTCTTGCCAAGTGCTAGCATATTTTTCTTTCCAGACATGAGCCCACTGAGCCTTTGGCTCTTTTACCCACCGCCACCATAATTTTGCTCCTAAAACCTTGCTGAGTACTTCTGGATCATCCAGACCAAGGCCCCCATGAGATTTCGGTTTGCAGAGTTTATCCCAGGCAACCAAGGCCCATTTCTTTTTCCCCTCCCCCTTGCCCCAAAGAAAGTCTCTTTGAATAGTTCTCATTTGTTGTAAAACTCCCTTTGGAGCTGGAAGTGCTAAAAGCATGAAAATGGGGATTGATTGCAAAACAGCTTTTGTCAGCACCAACCTGCCTGCCAAGTTTAGATATCTTGTTGTCCATTTTCTGATTTTATCCTGCATCTTATTGATGATCAGCTCCTAGATGTGTTTGTGCAAAGGTTTAACAGTTAGAGGAACTCCCAAATATTTGGAAGGAAGGACCTCCCTTTGAAAGCCTAGAATTCTGGAGATGTTTCTCTGAATGGAAATATTAGTATTAAAGAAAAAAATCTTAGATTTGGACAGATTTACATCCATACCTGTGGCCATAGAAAAGTCATGTAGGATTTGTTTATAAGCAAGAGCTTCTTTTACTATGGGGATTCCCTGCAGCATAGTGTCATCAACAAATTGTTGATGGGACAAAGCTTGCCCATTGTCAGAAAGTTGGATACCCTTGATATGACCCCCATCTTTCTCATGCTTGATAGACCGCCCAAGTCCTTCCATCATGAGGATGAAGAGGAAGGGAGATAGTGGGTCTCCCTGTCTGAGACCTCTAGAGGGAGTAAAGGTCTTGGAAGGAGAACCATTGACCAATATTGAAAAACTAGAAGAAGTGACCAGTGCCATAACCCATCTTACCCAGTTATGATCAAAGCCAAAGGCTAGAAGGACCTTCCTAATATAGGTCCAATTCAGCTTGTCATAAGCTTTGGCAAGGTCCAGTTGCATAATCATACCAGCCTTCTTATTTCTTATCAATGAGTGCACCACTTCATGTGCTTGAATGATATTATTGAGAATTTGTCTACCTTCCACATAACCTGATTGCTCCATGGACACCAGAGAAGGGAGAAGGGGTTTGAGTCTATTGGCTACAACTTTGGATATAATTTTATACACCACGTTGCATAAAGCTATGGGCCTAAACCTGTCTAGAGTCTGAGCATTGTCCTACTTGGGGATCAGGGATAAGAATGAAGTATTGAGTGCCTTTAGAATGGTTCTATTCAACCTGGAATCTTCCACCACATTCATAATATCTTGTTTAACAATGCTCCAACAGGCTTTGAAGAAATCCACATTAAAACTGTCGGGGCCTGGCGCTTTGCCATTCTGCATTTCCTTAACTACATCACTGACCTCCTCTTCAGTCACTGGCTTGTTGAGATTGAAATTGTCCTCTCTAGACACTAGCCTGGGTATATGCCTTGTTAAGTTTCTGATAAAGAGTTCTCTGTCTGCAGTGGACTCCTTTGCTATACCTTGAAAGTGCTGGACTAGCACAGATTCTATATCTTCATGGGAGTTGCAAAGATGACCTCTCTCATCCTTGATTGAAGAGATCCTATTATGTGATCTATTTTCCATGGTGGATCTGTGGAAAAATTTGGTATTTCGTTCCCCTTCTTTTAGCCATTGAACTCTGGATTTTTGTCTCCAATATATTTCCTCTTGTTTGCATAATTTCTCCCATTCTTGATGAAGTTTGGTGACTTGGTCATCTTTGACTCTATCAAAGCCCTCTGCAATAAGAGTTTGATTGAGTTTCTGCATCTTGTCTTCAACCTCTTTTTTTGCTACAAAAATATTGCCAAATACCTTCTTGTTCCAGTCTTTGAGTCTGAGCTTGATGTATTTAAGTCTTTTGTGAAGCAGAAACATTCTTGTTCCCTGAATGTGAAGATCCTCTTTCCACCATATTTCTATGTTACTAATGAAATTGGGGTGGTTAAGCCAAATATTCTCAAATTCGAAAGGCATATTCTTGGGGGAGCGGATGCCATGCACCTCCATTTGTACAAGCCAGTGGTCCGAGGAACCAAAAGGGAGAATTCTCACTGTCATTTCCTTGTCTGTGAGCATAAGGTCCTCTAAAATTATGAATCTATCTAGTTTTGAGGCTACTTGAGCCTCCCCTCCTCTCTTGTTGTTCCAGGTAAAGAGGCCATTATTCATATCAGTGTCAACTAGCTTCATATTATCTATGAAATTTAGAAATGTTGTAGAATCTTTATTTAAAGTTCTTGTTCCCCCTTTTTTTCCGAGAGTGATTTGATCATGTTGAAGTCCCTACCCATTATCCAGGGAACTCCTGCATGTCTATCTTTGAGTTCTACTAGAGAATCCAGAAATTTGATTTTATCATCCAGTCTTTGCAGCCCATAGACATTCGTGACCAAGTAAGTCACGCTGTCTCCCAAAGGTTGTATAACCACTGATAAATAGTTCCTAGATGCCTCAGCATCTATTATGCCAATCTTGTGGGGGTTCCAAAGAGTGAGTATGCCTCCAGCTGTATTATCTACTTTAACTTCAAGAAACTCATATTTATTGAGCCACTTACTATTAAGTTCTTTGATTTTTTGAATGGAACATTTAGTTTCCTGGATAAAGATCATATCTGGAGCTTCTTGTTTCATTCTATTGCTAAGTAATCTTTGCTTCCTTTTATTACCTAAACCTCTGATATTCCAAGATGTGAACTTCATCATTAAATATTTGTAAAGGAGTAACTGGATAGGTCTTTCATCTTACCTGAATCAATCATTAGCTTTCCACATTCCATCAGTAGCTCGTTCTGCTTTTTTCTTCCTCTTTTCTTTCCTAGGTTTCTGGGAGCTAGTCCTAGTGTAGATTTCATAGATTTCACTCCTTCATTGTCTGATCTTTCATTGTTGCTTTGTTTTTCCGTCCCTTTGTCCTGAGTTTTCCATAGGAACAACTATTGTACTCTGTTGAACTCTTCTTGAGGTAATGAGTCTACCCCTCCCATGGTTCCCTGTTTCAAGAATCCTTCCAGATCTAGGTTTTATCTATCAAGAATTTCATGCAATTCCTAATCCTCAGTTTCCATCTCACTTTGAATCATGACTTGATCCATCTCTAGTTCTTCATTATACAGAATTATTTCTTTCTATTTAGTAGTATCCCATGCTTGTTCCCTATTCTCTTCTTTCTCCTTTTCCTCTGAGTTTCCTTCCATTACCTAATCTTCCTTTGATATTCCCTCCTCTTCTTCGAGAACTTGGAACCTGTTCATATTGGCATGTTGTCTTTCTGTTTGTTGTTGTTTTGGCCCCCTTTTGCCTCCTTTTCCTCTGTGTCCCACTTTGTGAAAGCTTTCAGTATCTTTCATAGTGGTTTCTTTGTCTTTGTTCTCTGTTTTGCTAAGGGGACAATCTCTAAAAAGGTGCCCATGCTCATGGCATCTACGACATCTAAAGGGAATATGTTCATAATCTATTGTTTGCACCCATTCTTCATCAAAAACTTCCAAGATGACCTCATCTAGTAGGGCTCCTGATAGATCCATCTCGACACATATTCTTGCGAAGGAGGTGTATTTTCCCCTTCTGGTGGCTTCAGAGGCTTTAACAAAACGTCCTAGTTTATTTCCTATGGCAGATAACGATTCCTCTTGCTAGTAATCAAGAGGTAGGGAGTAGAGTCTTACCCAGACCGGCACCGAGGTAAAAGTCTCTCTCTCTAGAACAAAATTCATCATCCACGGCTGCATATAGAGGCCCGCTGCTGCATAGAAGTAGGGTCCTCCTTCAAACACTCTGTCTTTATCCTCAATATTTGTGAAGACCACAGTGAAGAAACCCTTTGACCCAAGGTGTAGGTCAATGCTTCCTTTCGGTTTCCAATGGTATTTGATCCATGTTTGTAGTGCCTTTTCAGTGGGCCATAATCCCATGAATTTACAAATGATAGCATAGGTCTGCATGTGATCTTTATGCGCCTACAGGGCAGGATCATTCAAAACAACTCTGGGAGTGACCTCAGATTTTGGTTTACAAGGCCCCTTTTGTGCCTTGTTTTCTGATCCCTGTTTTTTGTCTACTTCCTCCTTATCTTTCGTGTTGTTGTCCTCTCTTGGTCTGGTGACATCCTGATCCTCTTCCAGATTCTTATCCCTATTTCCTGAAGGTCCTCTGACAGTTTCTAAAGGTTTCTTGCCTCTGCTAGCCACTGCCTGCCTGTAGGAGGGAGTGGAGCTCCCCCCTTTGCGCGCCTCCATGGTACTCAGAAACCTGCAACCCTAGCTTTTTGTTGTTCGCTGTTCAAAACATATAGTTAATAAACATATAATAACTTAATAAATTTAATTAATAAAATTATAATTGAAAATAAATGTGAAATACGTAAAATATAATTATCAACTAGCACTAACGGTTAGCTTAATTGGTAGTCTCTTTAGTTAACACACATTTTCTTGGTGGATCTCTCTCTCTCTCTCTCTCTCTCTCTCTCTCTCTATATATATATATATATATATATATATAGATATATATATAATTGACTAAATAAATTAAAATAATTATTTATATGTGTAGCTATTATATTTTAGAACTTCATATATAAAATTAAAATTAAGAATGTTTCTACATATAAATATAAATAATATTATTAATAACCAATATAAATTATCTTAGTCCTATATCTATCAAGTATTTATAGGAATCAAATGTCCAAAGATGCAAATAGTTTCATAAGTTTTTCACTAAAAAAGATGTTTACATCTTAAAAGATTTGATCCTTCTCCATATTCTGTAAATTCAAAACTAAAATATATCTAACTAGCATGCATTAGGTTCACATTACCATTACATAATTATTAATGTTGTAAAACCAATAAAAAGACGTAAATTTAAAGGATGTCAAAGTTTTAGTGAAAAAACATAAGGTAAAAGAATAATATAGCTTCCATAATTTATTGGAGAAAGTTTATTAAATGTTAAAATACATTTATTTGATATTGAAATAGAGTAACCCTTGATGGGGGTGATCATGAGTTTTAAATGGAGATTATTGGAGGTTGTGCCTGTCACCCCATAATTACATCAAGTTTTAATGAGGGCAGGTTGCATCCTCCTCTCACATGGAAGCACATGCACACTCTAGCTGATAAAGGATGTCTTCATAATGGGAATGAGTAACGAATTATTGACAGAATGAGAAGGAAATTTTGTTGAGGTTTTGGCTCTAGATTCCTAGTTTAATTTCTTGTCTACAATTTCTATAGTAAGTCTTGGAGAATTGACGGGCAAGTATGTTCGTATAACTAGGGATGAGAATCATGCTTTATAAAAAAATCAAAGGACAAATGAACCAACACCTAGGGTTGGTTAGTATCTTTCTTGGTTGATTGAGCTTGGTCTTGTTGCAAGGATTTGTACGATACTCTTTGCCTCTCTCAGTGAGAACTTGAAAATGCCAATTAAGCTCTTTGTGCTCTTTTAATTTAGTTTGTCTTAGGGGTTGGGGTTGAAATTTTTTCCCTGAATGTTGGGGATATTGTGGCTCTCGTTTTTGGATTTTAACTCTTTTTCATGGATATATTTCTAATCTACTCTCTGTCAGCTTCTCGAGGGATAGTCCAAAATTGTGGTAGAAAACTCTTGATGTAGAATTCCTCTAGCTCCTGGTAGGGTTTGATTTGGTCCTCAGAGGGTTCACTTTGGATGTTCAAAATTGCTTGGGGGTTTGGGTTCCTTGTCCTTTTTTGTGGTTCATGTCCTGGTTTGGCTGGTTTAGAACTTGATGGCTATTGGTGACAAGTCTCAAAAAGACTCAATTGCCCCTTCGTTCTCATTCTCTGAGTTGTGGGTGAAGTGAAGGTTAAATGTGTGGTCTTATTGTGACAACTTAGAATATTGATATCTGGGTTCTATTGGCCCTGGGTCCAGTCTGGTGTTTTATTCCTTTACGGGTAGAGGTTCACATCATAATTTTTGGGACTTCAACTATGATTCAAAAATTCCACCACTTCAGAGGAGAGAAGTAGATAGGGAGGCAGAGGTTGCACCCAACTGGGGCAATGTGAGTCTCGCATGTTTTCCCATGAATCAACCACTGTTGGGTCCCTATAATACTAGTGATTACCCCATTACTATTGTAGTTATACCCCTTATTTATATTGTTGTGCCCCTATTACCCCTATATTGTTATTTCTGTGCCCATAGAATCCCTCTATTGTTATTTTTGGGGCTTTATATTATTATTGTTAGGTCGGCTGGATTATATTGTGACTCCTTAGACTCCTATATATAGAAAGGAGGTTTTGTCATTTGTATCATCGAATAATTGTTCATTTATGTAACGTAAAGGAGGTTTCCCCCTCGAAGAGGCTGAATTCTAAGGCGTTGATCTATCTTTTCTATCTTTTCTTGAGATGGTTTCATAACATTTGGTATCAGAGCTTTGGATTCTAGGTTTTCGCTGCTCCAAACAGGTCATCGTGGCATTTTCGCTATAACTTTTTTTCTGTCACGTTTCAGAAGTCGCAAAAAAAACTCATTTGAGAAGAAATCACGCTGAACCTTGGATCCGAATTTCAGAGCTTTTTGCACGATATTTGCGGAGATATGATCTGATGAAGTTGGTCTTTTTGCAGACTCCTCAATTACATTCAAAACAGGTGACCTGGGGAAAATCGTCATAACTTTCTCTCTGGGGATCAGATTGAAATTTCATAAGAAGGTACAGAAAGAGGACGGACTGCAGTTTCTTGTATGCATGTTTCAGATCCAAAGGTCGAAACAGTGACTCGTGGCACGTCGTACAAGTTCGCTCTACTAAACTAGTCTATAAGCAAGTCACTATGGGAGATTTCACATAACTCTTTCTTGGAGAATCCAATTTGGGTCAGACTTGTGGCATTGGAAAGAGGACACAGAGGGCTATGACAACTCACAAATTTAGAACTAAATGATTTGAAAGTACAGAGATAAATCAGAGGCAATATCGAGCTCCTACAAAGTGAAAAAAGGTGTGTAGATTTTCTTAAATTTTTGCTTAAGCTTGGTTTGAAAATTTATTTTGAAGGAATTCAAAGGGAATAGTAGAGAATTATTATCGGTAACTGATGCCCTGAGGAAAGAAAATGCAAACACCTAGTAAGGAACCTGAAAGCTCTAGCATGACTCATGAAGAAGAGGAAGAAATGCAACATGATATATCAAAATTACAAGACCAAGTGCAACAACTGTCCCTTGCACTAAAAGGAACAGAATCTAAGATGGATGGTTTAAAGAAAGATGTAGAAGCTAAGATGGATGGTTTAAAGAAAGGTGTAGAAGCTAAGATGGACTGTTTAAAGAAAGGCGTAGAAGCTAAGATGATTGACATGGAAGCTAAGATGGATGATTTGAAGATAGATTTGAAGACAGACATGGACGAATTGAAGATAAATATGAATAAGTTGCTACAAGAAATGGTCCCTAAGGGTGAAAGGGTACTAAAGGAAACTCATGATGAGAACAAAAGAAATGTTAATCATGATTCCATAGACGCTAATGTTGGATCGAAGACTCACCATATTCCAAAAATCGATATGAGGAAGTTTGATGGCAAGGATCCCGCCACATGGATATTACAGATGGAGCAATTCTTCGATCTCAATAATGTGCAAAACGCACAAAAGGTACGTATGGCAACTGTATATTTGGAACCAAATCAGTTTGTATGGTATCAATGGCTTTGTTCTCGTAAACAATTTATCACTTGGGCAATTTTTACGGAAGAATTGATAGCACATTATGAGGATACAAAAAGCAACACTTTTTTTAGCCAATTGATAAGTCTCAAACAAAAGGGTTCAATAATGGAGCACATTGAGGAGTTCCAAAAATTGAACATAAGGGTAAAAGATATTCCAGAGGAGCATAGGATTGATGTGTTCATAGGGTCTTTAAAGGATAATATCCAACATGATGTTCGCCTTTGGGAACCTGATTCATTAGAGAAGGCATTCAGGTTAGCAAGAAAAATGGAAAGCAAAATTATGGCAACTAGGAAGCATACCATTCACAACTATAAAGACGGAAGTGTTGTTGCCCCTAGTCTTCCACAACCTACAAGGTTGACACCACAACAATTGGAAGAAAAAAGAGCAAAAGGGCTTTGTTACAATTGTGATAGCAAATACACAAAAGGTCATAAGTGTGCTGAGAAGAAATTATTCTACATAGATTGTGAAGAGGAAGAAGAAAAGGAGCAAGAAAGGTCAAAAGAAGAGGATATACTACAGGAACAAAGCCTAGATGAAGAACAAATAAATCCGACCATATCTTGTAATGCATTGGCGGGAATTACCACTCCTCAAACCATCAAGATAGAAGGACAAATCAAGAAGAAAAAGGTAATAGTGTTGATTGATTCAGGAAGCACCCACAATTTTATTCATTGTAGGGTAGCAAAAGAATTGAATTGCTTCCTATATCCAGCACCAGAGTGTCAAGTGATGATTGCAAATGGAGGAACAATAAATTGCTCTGGAAAGTGCCATAATATCAAGCTATCCATGGGAGAATATGTATTGACTAGCCCAATGCTTTCCATTCCAATGGGAGGTGCTGATGTTGTACTAGGAGTCCAATGGCTACAATCCTTGGGTACAATAGCTTTTAATTTTCAAGAACTTTTCATCAAATTTTCTACGGAAGGAAAGGAAGTTGAATTAAGGGGTATTGCAGGGAAACCAGGAAAGATAATCAGCTCTAATGGCATGACAAAGCTTCTAAAAAAGGAGCAAAGAGGTGTAATTGCACAATTATGTTCGCTAGATGTTTCCACATTGGAATCATCTATTTCTCCAGATCTCCAAAAAGTCCTGGACAATCATTCCAAGGTATTTGAGACTCCCAAAGGTCTCCCACCTATGCGTGATCATGATCATGCTATTCATCTGATTCCAGGAAGTGTTCCTCCAAACATCAGGCCGTACAGATATCCCTATGTCCAAAAAAGTGAAATTGAACGTATGGTTGCAGAAATGCTAGAGGCTGGTATAATTCAACCGAGTCAAAGTTCTTTCTCAGCTCCAGTAGTATTGGTGCACAAGAAGGATGGATCATGGCGCATGTGTCCGGATTATAGGGAGCTCAACAAGCTCACTATTAAAGATAAGTTCCCCATTCCTGTCATTGATGAATTACTGGATGAATTGCATGGATCAATTTACTTCACCAAGTTGGATCTTCGTTCAGGATATCATCAAATCAGAATGAAGATTGAAGACATTCCGAAAACGGCATTTAGAACTCATGAGGGTCATTATGAATTTTTGGTCATGCCTTTTGGCCTTACCAATGCACCTTCAACATTTCAAGGTTTGATGAATTCAATTTTCAAACCATTCCTTAGAAAATTTGTGTTAGTATTTTTTGATGATATACTAATCTACAGCAAGTCTTGGAAGGATCATGTTGAACATGTTGACAGGGTGCTACAACTATTGGAGGAGAAACAATTATATGCAAAAAGATCCAAATGTTTCTTTGGAGTCCAGGAGGTGGAATATTTGGGTCATATTGTATCTCATGAAGGAGTTAAGGTAGACCCTAGCAAAATTAAAGCCATTAAGGAATGGAAAATTCCCACATCCATAAAGCATCTGCGAGGATTTCTTGGGTTGACAGGGTATTATCGCAAGTTTGTTAAGAATTATGGGAGAATAGCAGCACCTCTAACAACATTATTGAAGAAAGATTCATTTTCATGGACTCCGGAAGCAACAAAGGCCTTTGAACATCTTAAAGAGGCAATGTGCCAAGCACCGGTCTTAGCTACACCGGACTTCACAAAAACCTTTATTGTGGAATGTGATGCTTCAGGAAATGGAATTGGTGCTGTTCTAATGCAAGATGAAAGACCCATTGCTTTTGAAAGTCGTCCAATCAAGGGAAAGTTTTTAAGCAAAGCTATTTATGAGAAGGAAATGTTGGCAATACTCCATGCACTTAAGAAATGGCGACCCTACCTAATGGGAAGACACTTCAAGGTAAAAACGGATCATGATAGCCTTAAATACTTTTTAGAACAAAGATTATCCTCTGAAGAGCAACAAAAGTGGGTCACAAAGATGTTGGGTTATGACTTTGAAATCATCTACAAAAAAGGGAAGCAAAATGTGGTGGCAGATGCACTCTCAAGAAAGGATGAGGATGTGGAAGCATTGTTGTGTGCCATTTCTATTATCCAACCAGATTGGATAAAGGAAGCAAGGGAGGAATGGAAGAATGACGAAGAAGTGTGGGCACTTATTCGAAAGCTACAACAAGATTCCAGTACTTCTGATACATTTAGCTGGCAAAATGATTCGTTATGGTACAAAGATCGCTTATACCTCTGTAAGAATTCCCAGCTAAAACAAAAGATTCTTATGGAATTGCACACTTCTCCCTTAGGAGGGCACTCAGGATTTTTAAAAACTTACCACAGGGTTAAGAAGGAATTTTTTTGGGATGGCCTTAAATCAGATATTCAAAAGTTTGTGGCGGAATGTTTGGTTTGCCAACAAAATAAAGTTGAAACAATTAAGACACCGGGTCTATTACAACCTTTATCCATTCCAAGCCAACATTGGGAGGAGGTTTCAATGGATTTTATCACAGGTTTACCCAAGTCTGAGGGAAAGAGTGTCATCATGGTGGTAGTTGACAGACTTACCAAGTATGCACACTTTTGTGCATTATCACATCCATTTAAAGCCAGTACAATTTCTACTGCATTTATGGAAACAGTTCAAAAGCTACATGGAAACCCAAAGATTATTGTAAGTGACAGAGATCCCATTTTCACTGGAAATTTTTGGACAGAATTATTTTCTTGTCTTGGTACTCAGTTAGCTCATAGCTCATCTTATCATCCTCAATCTGATGGGCAAACTGAGATAGTAAACAAATGTTTGGAAGGATATCTTCGTTGCTTTGTATTTGATAAACAAACACAATGGGTCAAATGGTTGCCTCTGGCTGAATGGTGGTATAACACTTCCTTCCATACAGCAACAAAAATGACCCCATTTATGGCACTTTATGGGTATCAACCACCATCCATCACATCATATTTAAGAGAAAATTCTAAGGTTCAGGCAGTGGAACATCACATCGAACATCAACAACAAGTCCTCCAACTCTTAAAGGATAACCTCGTGTTGGCACAAAATAGAATGAAACAACAGGCAGATCAACATCGCAATGAAAGAAGTTTTGATGTAGGTGATTGGGTATTCCTACGGCTACAACCATATAAGAAAATGTCCCTAAAGAAAGCTAAGAAGGATAATAAATTATCACCAAAGTATTATGGTCCGTACAAGGTGTTGCAAAAGATTGGTACTATGGCATACAAATTGGAGCTTCCTGCAGCTTCTCGATTGCAGCCAGTTTTCCATGTTTCATGTTTAAAGAAGGTTATAGGCGACAAGATTCCAATTCAAACAATATTGCCAGAACTTGACGAGGAAGGAAAAATTATATTGGAACCGGAAGCAGTCACAGAAACAAGAACTCGACAGCTACGAAATCGATCAATTTCAGAGTATCTTATCAAGTGGAAGAACTTATCCACTGAAGATTCCACATGGGAGGATGAGAATTTTATGCAGAAGTATCCAGAACTACTCAAGCGTTGAGGACAACACTTTTTTGCAGGAGAGGCGCATGTTGGGTCCCTATAATACTAGTGATTACCCCATTACTATTGTAGTTATACCCCTTATTTATATTGTTGTGCCCCTATTACCCCTATATTGTTATTTCTGTGCCCATAGAATCCCTCTATTGTTATTTTTGGGGCTTTATATTATTATTGTTAGGTCGGCTGGATTATATTGTGACTCCTTAGACTCCTATATATAGAAAGGAGGTTTTGTCATTTGTATCATCGAATAATTGTTCATTTATGTAATGTAAAGGAGGTTTCCCCCTCGAAGAGGCTGAATTCTAAGGCATTGATCTATCTTTTCTATCTTTTCTTGAGCTGGTTTCATAACAACCACCACCTTTTTTATTTGGTCTGGCCAAAAATATGCTGAGAAATTTGAAATCTAGAGATAGAGGCAAGAGTTGAGAGAGAATCTCTCTCTGACTTAGAGCTTTTGGAGGATATCTCAATTTGTCTTCCTGAACTTGGACATACCAGGGGCATTAAGAAACCATACCTTGATTCAAAATCTCTACATTGGCAGATGAAAACTCTGTTAGGCTTGATCTCAGGGGATAAACAAGTAGAAAATATAACATTACATTTTCACATTTCTTGAGGATGTCAGGAGATTTCTTAGGAACCAGCGGTTGTGTTTAGATATATTTGACGTCTGTCTGGCTCATATAGATATCCACATACAGTGTGAATATGATGGTGGTGAGCAGGATGACCCTCCCCTCTCTATTTTTTCGACTCTTGCTAATATTTCTACATTTGAAAATGATTAATGGTCTCTTTGGGTTTGAGGGTTGTGCTTGTGGTATCCATTTCTCGCATTTAGTTTCTTGGTGGGAAATGGGAAAGTTTTGGCCTAGGTCATTGGGCGTGGTGCAATGTTTATGAATCAGGTGCAAGATAGTCCAATTTTGTCTCTTAGAAACCAATTTCGACATCAAGTTTCACTATTTCTTAGTCGCCTCTTAGCAGTGTCATGTCCATGGTATCTAATCAATTTTGATAATGTGTATGTTTTTGGTCTCTTGGAGGGTGGGAGGGGTTGATAACCAAGCCCGATATTGGCTATGGCGATCTGTAGCTTGAGACTTATTTGCATGTAGTTTAAGCGATGATGTGGTCACTATATCTAGATATTTTTATAGGCTTTGGGCATGGAGATGGGAGTCCCTTTGAATAATTCTGGATAGTTTGGTAAAGCCATGTACATTTGTTTTTTAGTAATACAAATGCTTTAATTCACAAAAAAAAAACAAAAGATATTCAAATAAAGTAATCTATGATTGTGAAATTTATTCCGATTCATTTGATGTGATCCTTGGCTTGAACAACATGACTATGATGGCATGAATATACCATTGGTGATGGATACATACCATGTATTTTATGTTTTAAGTAGACTTCATATTTATTTCAAGGAATTTTAGTTATATTATTGAAATTTTTTATGTCATTAGCAACTTGAAACATCTTGAATGTGGTGAAATTTCACCTTAATATATAGCTTTAATTAATGCTTTATTACATTTGTCAGCATCATAAATAAGATTTTTTTATATGATTATCATTTTTCTATGAATATGTTAAAACTAAAATTACACTAACATAGTTCCATTTTAATTATGGAGATTAAATCTCTTAAAATGCAAACCATTTTAATGAAATTGATTTTTATTTGATATGTTTTATAATTAAAAACATCTTTCGGAAAAAATAACATCAGAAATATTCTTATCGACGCGTTTCGAACCAGCCAGTGTGGTTCATCTTCACGATAAGATGATGTTTTATAATGTTTTTGATTTTATTTTTTAATGTGATATATATATATATATATATATATATATATATATAATCTGGTTATAAGTATTCATATTATTTCTTTTTATTTTTTATGATTTTTTAATTGAGTTAACATTAGGTTTTATTATTTTCTTGAACGAGGCTCCCCAGGGGTGACAATGAAAGTTTCCTCCACTACCACCTTGATATGATGACAATTCACACTGAAGGGAATCATGGGCCCCCTATACTTTGCACATTACATGAGCTACAATCACTTCATTGATTAGTGCACAAAGTCAACACAAAGTTAAACATGCAAGCGACATAGGGACGTATAGGAGGACCAACAAGAGAATTATATCAGATTGGCCAAGATGGAGGAAAAAATTGACAATGAAGGACACACGTTGACCAACATAGATATCACTTCATTAATCAGTGCACGAAGTCAGCACAAGGTTAAACATGCAAGTGACATAGGGAGGTATAGGAGGAGACAATAGGAGAATTCTATGAAATTGGAAAATATGGAGGAAAAAATTGATAATATAGAGTATAAGTTAATCATTCTAGCTAGGAGATCAACTAACATATCCTTCACCTTGGATCAAGATAGTGACTAGTTAGCTTGATGCCTAGAGATACTTCCCAATGGTTGCTATGACTCAGTATTATTTTGGTTCTAGCCAAGGGGGATTTACTGACAAAACAACACCATATCACGTGCGTTCATATTGGGGCATTAAAAATGAGGAAAAATGAAATAATATCTTGAGCATATAATAGGGGGTATAGGGTTTTTATATGTTGTATAAAAATATGTGTATTATAAGGTATTGTTTATGCAATTCATCGGCCACAGGGAGGAAAAAAATAAGTGGGATGGACAAATAGAGGTTCAAAAGTATTGTGGGACTATCGAGAGTGGGAGGGAGAAAGAAAAAATATGGTAATATTAGGTCCATAGTAGCCTAATATTAAAACCTGTGGCCCTAGTATTGACATGCAATTCATGGTAATGTTAAATTCTTAAAGTAAAAGTGGTTTTGACCTCATTATATTTCATATGGAGAAAGTAGAATTTTAGATCTCACTCAAAATCCAACAAACTTATTAGTTTTTCAGGATTTCAAGATTAGGGTGATTTTAATGTTTCCTTTGGATTTTGTCATGTACTAAGGTATGAAACTCTATTTAATCAAGATAAACAAACCCTATATGTACCTTGATGTTAGTGATATTGGTTTCAAACTCCTCTATTATGACCCTACTAAAAATGTATCTATCACTCAAACAAAATCTTGACTTGACATGCTACATTTTTTATATCTTATGTTAATGCTTAGAGGGTGATATTAATGACAAAGATCCCAATATAGGCAATGATTTTGATGATATGTAGGTATTTGTTGTAGCATGATTTTTTTGGATGCAAGTGGCCACCCAGAGCCTATTTGTTAGTGTATTTTTGGTTAAGAGATGGATTGCAATCGATGTTATTTTGGTTATGTGCACCCTTACATGTTATATAAATGAGAAATTGAAATTTGTGGACTTGTGGTTGATGAATATTATAACTACTAGATGAATGATTTTATATGGTTTAATCCACGTTCTTATGTTTTTTATCACAAATTCGTCATTCTATAATCTTTTGTTGACATATATGCATCAAAATATATAAATAATATATTATATAAAATTCACTCCCAAAATCACTCCCAACATGGGAGCTTTGGAAAATGTCACTCCTTGCTCTTGCTTCCACTCCCACTTCTCACTTCTACTTCTGCTTCACACTTTTGCTCCCACTCCCAAGTAACCTTTCTCTATAATAGACATGCATCACATTACTAATACCTCAATGATCTATGTTTGAAGTGTGTGTTAATATTTTTTACCTATTGTTAATCTAGTGATCCTCCCAATGATGGGGCAGTAGAGAAGACAATATATATGGCACCTTGACCCTTTCCTTGCATTAGTGATGAACAGGTTGATTGAAAGTGAAGGAGATAGTGATACCGTTTATTGTTTGCTATAGGGCACATGCATGCCATATGAGATAGTGAAATAGACTATTGTTTGGAAGAGGGTGCATGCATGCTAAGGGCACATATTTCACACCTTCAATTAATTCTAGTTTAGATGTTGTTTCAAATTTAGCAATTTCAATTTTTGATAGATTTTTTCTATTTTTAGAGTTTTTCTTTTGTTACTTTTAGCATGCATGCTATATTCTTACTAATGGGGTGTAGATCCTTAGTAAATTAGAATACTTATGTATGAGAAATTCCCATCTTAGGTAGAGGACACGAACCTTAATGAAAGGATGAATGCTTGCATGCTCCAGTTCATATTTTGATGGAGACACACTTACTTGGCACTCTTACCATGCAACTATGGTGCACTAGGTGATTAGGTTCGGGCTATGATTTGACAAAGTCCAACGAGATAGGATTTTACATATGTCCATATTCATTGTAATTTATCTCCTCTTCCTATTCTATAACTGAGATGAAAGATGTGTCATTGTGTTGGTTATCGAGGTTTTACTTTAAATTGTTGAAGTGTATATTTTTTAGTATTCAATAGAAGATAGATGCAATTGAGACTTCAAATCTATGTATTTTCCATTCAAATATTCCACGGTATGTATTTATAAATCAACCAACTTATGTCTGCCTCTTTTTTATTGAAACTTTCAAGTTTTTAGCTACCTAGTATTTAGGTTATTCTTTCTAGGTGCAAAATCTGCTTACCATTGTTAATGAAAATAAAGGGATATAAATATAAAGGGGTATAACAAAAGTTAATGAAAAAATGAATACCTACAATATCAATGAAATTAGGGTATTTTCAAATTGGGAAGATGTATTGGGTTCGTATTGGTAGGTGGTTAAACAAAGTGATTTTTCGAGGTATTTTCCAATATGTAGTCAAATTAAGGGTATTGTTTAGTATGCCATGAACGCACGTGTTATGCTATAGGTTCATTAAGTGAAGCCCCCATGGTTGTAGCACTAATAGTGTTTTGTGTCTTCTCATGTTAATGTATATTTTTATGAGTCTTTATTTACAAGACGGTCTAATTAGAAGAGGTCTCAGCACCCATAACACTTTGACTTTATGTTATTGTTCTAGTATCCCTTCCAATAAACTAGGGAAAAAAAAAACATTTCTTTATGTAATCCTCATTTAAAGTAATAAAAAGTGTCTAAATTCGATATATATATTAATTTAATTTTTTACTACAACATTTTATGTAACCATCATATATCATGTCTTTCATATTAATATCTTGGATTTCACTTATTTATGTTTCATAAAAAATGAAGAAATTAAAAGAAAAATTGAAAACATAATAAATTCTTTCTTTTCTATTTAGAAAGAAGACAATAATTTGTTTATAATAATAATATAGAATTCCCCCATGGCAGGCGCTTGAGCCCGATGCCTGTTACCACCATGATGAGACCACATGGAATAAAAGGCCACCTGGCCCATCATTTATACTCCTTTATGAACAGACACACTTTGTTTAATTCCCATGTGATGGTAGCATTAACATGGCCTTGGTTGTCACATGTCGTCCCTTTCTTGGCTTGCTCGTTCACAATTTCACTTCATCATTGCATGGAGAAGCTTACCTAGACCATGGTTAGAGGTGGAAACATGGATCACTAGATTCCTTCTTCAGGTTCATCTCCGCTCTTGTCAAGAAATCCTTCAAAACACTCGTTAGTGTCATCAATGCCTTATGCTTCCATCTTGTCTACATATGGACACCATGCCTGAAATTCTAATAATCTATACTCATTATTTGGCTGCCACATATCTTGGTTTGTTCTAGTTTTCTCAACGGTGGAGGGTCAACATAACAATTCACATATCGATTGGCAATGTTCAGCCTCATGTGTTTGCATGGTGGCTTTTGGGTCCTTTGTTTCCTCATGGTCCACCAATTGTTCTGATCAAGTTTGGGGCTCACTTTAAATCTCTTGTTAGTCTTCAGTGGCTTCATCCTTATAATTCAGACCTCAGTTGCATCTCATTGGTTATGATCATCATAGGGATCGAAGGCTCATGCGTAGTTAATGATCAAGGCTCATGGGTAGCTAATGCTAAAGGCTCATTGACGATGTTGCTACTGACTTAAAGGCTCATTGACGATGTTGCTACTGACTTTTCAATGTACCCTTGCCTGCTCCCTAATGACTATGGAAATTACAGTTACCATCGGCTCTAGGTGGTGGTCAAGGGATCTAGTGGGGGATTGTGGTAGGGCGTCATGGGATTATGCACTTAGGCTAGAGGGAAATTGTGGTTCGTGTGTCATGGGTTATGGTCGCTAGTGGTCTGCTAGTGTGGCTCCTTGGTGTGGTTAATCCTCAATTGCCTTATGTGTGCAACTTCTAGGTTGCGCAATGGTCTTACATCATGTCATAGCTGATTGTTTCTAGAACAAAGCTTTTGTGCTTGTAAACTCTTGGAGTTCCACATGAACTCAAACAATTTCTTATTTTTATCTACTGAACTTATTAAGAAAGACATATATAATCTTTGTTAGAACTTGAAGACTCACAAAGTGAGCTTGTAGACTACATTCAACATATCTTTATTTATACATAAAATCATTCGGAGATTCAATAGTGGATTTCACCAACTGTAATTTATTGTTCACTTAAATATATTGACTATTGACTTTTGTCACAGACTAGTCATCATGGGAATAGGTTTTTCTAGCGTCATGATTAATAATCTAACGCCTCCCCTTAATCGCGATGACCTAAACTTTAATGTGCTTGTTAGTATCAATCTCAGCTAGGGCTTACAACAATACATATAAAAAACTTGGTAATAGGGTTTTCATTTTTGTTGTTGGTTTCATGCAACTTCATTTACAACTCCCCAAAGTAATCAATTTCCACGCTTAGATTGGCAGCCTTGTTGGATGCAATTATGCCAGTCAATGCTCCAATAGCGGGTTTATCTTTTCCAATGCACAACTCAAGCGCCACCACATATTTCACATCGAGTTCATCAAATCATCAATTTTAACACGTTCTTAAGACAACCATATTCGTGACTTAGTCTCACAATGATCCAGGTGGCTCCAGGGACACACACAGGACAAATAGGGCTTATGAAAGCTCGAATATCAAAGTGATCATAATTCTTTTGAACTAGGACAAGAGCATAGATCTTGTCATGATCCTAATCGCAGCGGTGTGAATGGTTCCTCATCCCGAGCTCGTATGAGCAAGAATGAGCCAGTCAAAGTTTTGATCAAAGTTGGACTATGGGCTAGGTTTATGTGTCCTACAATTTGACAAACCTCAGGGCATGAAACCTAGCTCTTGAAAGCGGGCGAAATTGTTGCCTCTTTAATTTGTCTAATAACCCTTATGTTAGACAAAATTTAAAAAATGCCCTATTCGAATAAAAAAAAATATAAATATAAATGAGGTGGCGAGCCACCACCCCCACCACCCCAAACTATATTACACAAAATCAAATTTTTATGGGCCGATGGGCCATGACCCCCGCCGGCCCTCCCTCAACCTTTGCACTGCATAAACAAAATTAAAATTTTAATATGGGTTGGCAGCCATGACCCCGCCGAACCCCCGGTCCACCGCACACATATATACCATATTACATGGGGGTGGGCAGGCCACCTTCGGTGGACCTGGCCCACACACCAACAAACATATGCCATAAAAACTTTGGGCCAATGGGAATCAAACCTGCCTGGCCCGCTCCATGGGTGACCCAAATATCCCACTAAACACGCAACAGGCGAAACATTAATACGCCAACTGTTCCAAGAGCGCCCCCCCCATTTAATAGAAACATTCCCAAATAAAACTTTTACGTGGATTTTGGGGAGGCGCGATTTGATCCCCAGACCTCCCCATAACTAATTGCCTTCTTTTACCAACAGGTCAGTGGGGCTTTATTGAACAATCTGCCCAATAATTTATATAAACCCTCATTTCATCAGTGCACCTAAGGATGGAGGAGCCAGGAGTGCGCACGAAAATCGAGACAAATTTTTTAAATAAATTATTTACAGGTGGAACCATGAGTCTTAAGAAGAGGCAGGCAGAACCATGCTTGGGCAAAATTCTTAGGAGCGTGAAATTTTTGCAGTGTCCAAATTGGACTAATATTATGTCGATCCTACACCTCTCAGCGACACGAACCTGATGGCATAGTCAGAATTTTGATCTGAGTAGTAAATTTGCAAAGGACCCGGAGGAGCGAACCTTTGAGGAATCTAGGGGGAATCTAAAAGATTCCTTAAGCCCCAGATTTCCACTTTCTCAGAATTCAAAAATTTGACAGTCAATTTTGCATTATTCGATGCCACAAATTTGATGGTGCATTGAAATTTCCAATTTTCTCATATCATTTTTCGGCCACTTTTCAAAGTGGAATGCAGGGTGTCAACATTCAATGTGCGAGCAGTCATTCCGTGAGATTCAATGCCACACGATTGATGGTACAACCAACTTCAGTAGTTTGACACCCTCTTCTTCAGATGGCCTCAAGATGTGAGGTATCTGCAGTGTGTTCATGTACTGCTTTTGCTATGAGATGAAATGTGCTGCACAGATCCCTGTTTAATGTTTAATGTGGGATCTTGTTTCTTATGTCATGATTCTTGCTGGATGTGATGCGGAATCATTTGTGGGATGTACTTGTTGTCATGATTCATCATGTTTTTTTTGAGATCCCTTTGTCGTTATGTTGATGGGATACTCATGTGTCGCCATGTATGTTTGGATTGAGATCCCTTTTATTCCATGTTGGCAGGATGCTCATTATCATCATGCATGAGTTTAGGTCATACTGATATGAGTCCTTTTTGAATGAGAGTTCCTGCAGCAGAATATCTCTTGGAGCCACTCCCGCGAGAGAGAATTTTCCTTGTATGATAGCAACATCACCTCTTATGTACATCATCAATATTGATAACACTTAATTCAATGGCCTAAACCATCTTGACACCAGGGCTCAGAGACACAGTCCCTCCTGGATGAACTCCGTTATCAACGTCTTGTTATTTTATGTTGCTAATGATTGTCATGTTCCTTTTTCTTTATAGCATACATATATGTTCAATTATGCTATGTTAATTGCAATTCTAATCACATCATGAAAGCAAAAGATCTTGGTTAAATCCGGGAGTTGAGTCAACTCAGATCAAGTTTGCTATCAGAGCGGTCTTTGCGTAGATGTGAATTTCAAGCGTGAACAATGGAACATGCAGCGACAGAGGATGAAAAATAAATGTACGAGACCATGCTTAAAATGTCCAAAAGGGTGGAAATAATGTATGAAGCTCTACAAAAGGAGACAAAGGAAAAGAAGAAATTGCAGCTTCAGTTGCAAGCCACGGAAGAGGCCCTGGAAGAACTGAAGCAAAATAACCAAAACCTTCAAACAAATAATGTTGAATTGAAGATGCGTCTACAAGAAGAGAAAGAGGAGAAGCAAAGTTTGCTATGACAGTTGCAAGCAAAGTACGAAGCCTTGGAAAATCTGCAACGTTACCCATGTAAGGTAAAAAGTAATTCTCTCAATTCATGTATGTGTCCTGATGATGATTTCGTTGTTTTTGAAAATCATACCACAGGAATTGGCTCCAAACTATTGAAGAAAATGGGGTATGAAGGAAAAGGATTGGATGTCAATGGCCAAGGCATTGTTAACCTCATCAAAGTAGGAGAATTATCCCGTCAGGCAAGACTTAGGTATGTCAGAAAGGAAGTTGGAAAATTCCCTGAGACAACTAGCGAACCACCAACAACAGATGATGAGAAGCCCTCATCAGTTCTTTACAAATTGACAGAGGAGGTAAAAGATGTTGATTTCCTTTCAGTTTCATCTTCACATAGTATGATTTCTGTTGGAGATGTGGAGATCACAATTACAGGGACAAACATGAGGCTCCTTACCAGGATGAGGTAAGAGGAGGAAAAATAACTTGGTGTTAATAACTAAGGCATAACTCAACCATTGGAAGTTGAGCATATACCTCAATTTTTAGGCTTGAGATACACCGAAAGAGAATGCTCAAAGGTGTCAGATGCTTCCTAGACATCATCTAAATTGTCAAGGAAAGAGAATGATGCGAACACATCCCCATCATCCCATGGCAGTGCCCATTGCAGGGAGAGAGCTGAGGCAAGATCTCACCGCCATACTTACACCAGAGACAACAAGGAAAGGTATAACCAATTTGGATATTAAATTGTTCATTTTGATTATAATCATGTTATTAATGATGAGCATAAAACATGGCATCAAAAAACATGTACCTTTTGTGGATTACATAACCATACATTTTCTAAGTGTTGGAAAAGAATGGCAATACAAAAAAGCAAGAGGCATGAACGACCCTCTCAACAACAGGTAAAGAAACATGTTAAGAAAATCTGGAGGAAGAAGATGTATTGCAGTCATTGCGACAGAAGTGGCCATCAAAGAGCCACATCTTGGAGGCTCCATCTACAACAGCACCTTAAAGACAAAGTGTCAGTGCATGAATCAGGTGAAACAATTGTTCGACAAGCAAAACCACCACACGAGGATGACCCATTCATAGCGATAAGTGAAAAATGGTTTCTATATATGTTATCCTGTCATGGTCATGCTTTTGTAAAAAATTTGTTTCGTTTTAAAATGTAAAGGTGATGATTTCTTTTCAATCACTTGTTGAAGAAACAATGATATGTTAGCCTTGTTTTCGTAGCTAGGATATTGTTTCCATTTTGATGTAAACTTGATCACCAAGTATTTGTTATAAACTCATGGCAAGTATGGGTTGCTTGGGTCATTAGTTGGTCATGAAAGTCAAGCATGTAATTTGCAAAAACAATGTACTATAGGTTGTAGGGGTCAGCTCATCGCTTAAGGCTCCGAAGAAGAAAGGTGAAGGAGATGGAAGCGAGACCTTTCAAGACACTTATGATACAAACAAGGTACAGAGAAGTTTCAGATTACTTTTCATGCTTTTGGAGGACCAAAAGCTCCTCAGTGGCGAGGATTGATCTAGGTGGCTCTATGGACACACACGGGACAAAGAGGGCTTATGAAAGCTCGAAAATCAAAGCGATCAGAATGATTTTGAACTAGGTTTAGAGCATAGATCTCGTTGTCCTGATCGCAGCAGTGTGAACGATTCGCCAATCCGAGCTCATATGAGGGAGAACGAGCCAGACAAAGTTTTGTTCAAATTTGGACTGTGCGCCAGGTTTAAGTGTCCTACAATTTGACTGACCCCGGGGCATGAAACCTAGCTCCCAAAAGCAGGCGAAATTGTTGCCTCTTTAATTTGTCTAATAACCCTTATGTTAGAAAAATTAAAAAAATTCCCTATTTAAATTAAAAAGAAAAAAAATATAAATGAGGTGGTGGGCCACCACCCCTGCCACCCCAAACTATATTACACAAAATCATTTTTTTATGGGCCGATGGGCCATGACCCCTACCAGTCCTCCCTCAACCTCCAGACCACATAAAAAAAATTAAAATTTTAATATGGGTTGGCGGCCATGACCATGCCAAACCCCCGGTCCACCGCACACATATATACCATATTACATGGGGGTAGGCGGGCCAAACATATGCCATAAAAAATTTGGGCCAGTGGGAATCAAACCCAACTGTCCATGTGGCTGGCCCATTCCATGGGTGGCCCAACTATCCCACTTAACACACAACGACCCAAACATTAATACGCCAACTATTCCAACAACGCCCCCCCATTTAATACAAACACGGCCAAATAAAACTTTTACATGGATTTTTGGGAAGGCGGGATTTGATCCCCCGACCTCCCCATAACTAATTTCCTTCATTTACAAATGGGTTAGTGGGGCTTTATTGAACAATTGACCCAAAAAATTATATAAACCCTCATTTCTTCAGTGCACTGAAGGATGAAGGAGCCAGGAGCGTGCACGAAAATCGAGACATAAATTTTTAATTAATTTATTTACAGGTGGAACCATGAGCCCAAAGAAGAGGCAAGCAGAACCATGATTGGGCGAAATTCTCAGGAGGGTGAAATTTCTGAAGTGTCCAAATTGGACAAATTTTATGTCGATCCTACACTTCTCAGTGACACAAACCTAATGGTGCAGTCATAATTTTGATCCGAGCAGCAGATTTGCAGAGGAACCAGAGGAGGGAATCTTTGAGGAATCTAGGGGGAATCTAAAAGATTCCTTAAGCCCCAGATTTCCACTTTCTCAGAATTCGGAAATTTGACAGTCGATTTTGCACTATTCGATGCCACAAATCTGATGGTGCATTCAGATTTCCAATTTACTCATTTCATTTTTCGTCAAATTTTCAAAGTGGAATGTAGGGTGTCAGCATTCAACGTGCGAGCAGTCATTCCTTGAGATTTGATGCCGCGAGATTGATGGTACAACCAACTTTAATAGTTCGACATCCTCTTCTTCAGATGGCCTTAGGATGTGAGGTATATGCAGTGTGTTCATGTACTTCTTTTGCTCTGAGATGCATTGTGCTGCAAGATCCCTGTTTGATGTTTGATGTGGGATCTTGTTTCTTACTTGTCTCATGATTCCTACTGGATGTGATGCGGAATCATTTGTGGGTTGTACGAGTTGTCATGATTCGTCATGTTTTATTTGAGATCCCTTTGTCATTATGTTGATGGGATACTTATGTGTCACCATGTATGTTTGCATTGAGATCCCTTTTATGCCATGTTGGCGAGATTCTCATTATCATCATGCATGAGTTTAGGTCATACTGGTAGGAGTCCTTTTTGAATGAGAGTTCTTGCAGTGGAACATCTCTTGGAGCCACTCTTGCGTGAGGGAATTTTCCTTGTATGATAACGACGTCACCTCTTATGTACATCATCACTATTGAAAACACTTAATCCAGTGGCCTAAACCATCTTGACACCGGGGCTCGGAGACGTAGTCCCTCCTGGACGAACTCCGTTATCAACGTCTTGTTATTTTATGTTGCTGTTGATTGTCATGTTCCTTCTTATTTATAGCATACAGATATGTTCAATTATGCTATTTTAATTGCAATTCTAATCGCATGACAAAAGAAAAAGATCTTGGTTAAATCTGGGAGTTGAGTCAACTTAGATCACACAATCTCAACCGATACCTCTACCCTTTAACAGATTGACTCCACAAAATAACTAGACCTCCAAATATTTTGAGCCTCCTACTCATGCATGGATCAAATGGGTTGGAAACTCAGCATGTTCGTCATCGCTCCTCCACACTGCTACAGGCAACGATCGTGCCAATCTCCATGCCCATCATACAATGCTACCAATCCACTAGCTAACATTGGAAGCACACATATTGACTAACCTTGGTAAGATTTACATTGTCCCGATCCACTTTACAGGACTCGAGGACCCAAATAGTGTCCTTGTGTCCCTTGCAAGGAACTCCCTGGAAACTAGGGTGGGTCATTGTTGTTGCCGCCTCACAGAAGTCCCCCTTAGGCTACTCCTCAACGAAAGATATCAACATTCAGCTTTTCAGCAGAAACTCGGTTGCGGATACTCATATCTACGAACACTCCACTGGAAACTCTCTGCGATGTATGCCACACAGGCATCATAGTCGACACAACCCTCTTCAATGGACACTCAGTTGGAGAGACTCCTATCTCCCAACACTCCACTAGAAATTCTCTGGAATCTACACCACATCAGCGTCATGGTCGGCACAAACCTCTTTAGCAAGAACTCACTTGAAGACACTCCTATCTGCCAACACTCCACTAGAAACTCTTTGTGATCTATGCCACACAGGCATCACAGTCAACAAAACCCACTGCCATGATCTAATTCTTCATCTTGCCTTGACAATGAAAAACACTGGTTGGTTTGAAACTCATCGACAAATATTTCTTGATGTGATTAATACCGAAAAATTCTTTTTACAACTCTCTTCAATGAACACTCTATTGCAGACACTCCTATCTACCAACACTCCACTAGAAACTCTACTTCTTAGACATACGCATATGGGTCCATGGCTAGAATGAAAGTCCCAACCTTATTCCTCATCCTTGGACTGCTATGGTTGCAAGCCAATTACGGAGAAAATGCAATACCTCACGCACTAGTAAAATGCGATTCTCCAATCAACAATACAGTCTCCTCCAAATGAAGACGGTCTTAAGTGGCTTCAACTTTAGCTCAACATTCTCCCGCGCCACCACAAAGATCAACACTCATACAATATACTTCGATGCCTCCATGCTCACCTCAGCCTTAATCACAAACTTAACACGAGGCTTCTTTCCACACTTGTCACCAAGGATGCTCTGCGATATTCTTATATCCCAACAACCACACTAGTATGATCAAATAGCAGTAGCGCTCTCAGAGCAATGATTAAATGCACAATCAAATTCACAAGCGGCATGGTGGTAGGGCCAGGTCCATTTGGACTTCACACAATTCTCCAACAGCTCACACGACTTAATAGGGCAATGATATGGAATCAGGGCATCTACAACTAATTGCTGACTCTAGTAGCACTCATACACCACACATTGAACACACTGAGATGGGTCACAACGGTTGACTCTAGCAACTAGCTTCACGACATAGCAAACACACACCTGCTTTCTATGATCTGCACCACACGCTTGCAACATACAAGCTCAACGTTCCAACACTAGTATGCCTTTATAACTATGCTCTCCAGGACCGCACTCTCCACCACAGCAACTGGTCCAGATACACAATGCTCGTCCAACTCAAATCTGGCCTCAGACACTACTCGACCTCTTCTCACTGATCACGAGAGCTCCGATACCATGTTAGAACTTGAAGACTCACAAAGTGAGCTGGAAAATTACATTCAACATATGGTTATATATACATAAACTTAGTCAGAGATTCAATAGTAAATTTCACTGAGTGTAATTTGTTGTTCACCTAAATCTACCGACTGTTAACTTTTGTTACAAACTAGCCGCATCATGGGAAGAGGGTTTTCCTGCATTAATACTCTAACAATCTTAAACTTCTCAATGATTACGACTACGTTGGTTTGTACTTCTTTTATTCAATAATAAAATGACCAAGCTTACACCAAAAAATAATAATCTACATTATTTTAATTTAAAAGAATAGATAACTGTGGAGATAACATATTGTCATTTATAAACAAGTACCATAGCAGTGGCGGAAGTCACTGCTGAGAAGGCATTCAACCACTCCTGAAAAAATCATGTCTAATTGGGAAAGCTTTAGAACAATTTGGACTCTGTTGAGATGTGAAAAGATCAATTTAGTATTATTTTTGTTCAGCTTATTTTCAAGCTGTTATTCAATTATTTCTGCTACATAACTGAGCCACTGAAAATACTTTTTAATAAATATAAATGACTTCGGTATTGTTTGTCATTTTACCTTTCGGCCAATTTCCTTTGGTTGCATATTCAAGATTGAATTTCATTTTAATTTCATTTTGTTATTGTTGTAATGAAAAATATAATAAAAACCCGGATGCGGGTGCCACGCCAGGGGAGGATAGTACGCCACATGGTTTACATGGGCGGGCTCAAGCACAAACATAACCTTAAATGCTCTACGCCGCCCTGGTTGGCAAGCGTGAGAGCAATAGACCGAAGGGACGGCCATTTATGGATACAGATGAGCACCATACGCTGTGGCAGAGGCGAGTTATGGCTCACCAGAACCAATGCCAACCACTGCGGCATAAGACTGGAGAGGTTTGGGAATGTTTCTCTGTTCGAATTGTGGAGGTGGGACTCTGTGTGTCAAGGCTCAGAGAGCGAGCACGAAGACACCTTCTGGCTCTCGGAAACGGTGGAAGGGCAGCTACAGGAATTGCAGGCAGCTTGGATATCATGCCGCCAAGACAGAGGCCCTTCAGTCGCCGCGGCACAGGACGAGGCGGAACTTCACGCCCCCCTGTCAACCCGTCTTCAAATTGCTGCCGCTGTCTGTGCCACAGGGTGGAGGAAGCCAACCCCATCCAGACGCAGCAATTCATGGAAGCCGGGCCACAGGAACCAGGTGCTGCTCCGCTGCCGGCGTTTGGCTCAGCGATTTTCTCTTTCAGAAATGCCCAAGGTAATTCAAGCATTCAAGCTCATGTTTCAGTATTATTCATGGAAGAAGCGAAAGAAGAAGGGGGGGAGCAACCCAGTGCCCCAATGCATCATGCAGGAGGGGAGCAACCCAGTGCCCCAACTCATCCCGCAGAGAGTTCCAAGGCTGCTGAGGAGAAAGCAGGGGCACAATCAGAGCCAGGAGCTGTTCCACCAGCCTCTCAACCAGCATCCGCGAAGGGTAAAGCCAAGTATGACTGGGGACCCCCACCCGAAGGCGAATACTGGATCTATCCGGAAGATTCGGAGGAAGACTCGGATGAATAGTTGCTGGCTCAGCCAAGCTCCAGTTCTCAGCTCGAACTCAGGTTTTTTTGTATGTTGTTTTCCCTATTGCCATTGCTTAATGTATGGCGTGAATCGTTTTGTTTGGTTTGACAATTCTGCTGTTCAGTGCGTGTCCCGTCCCCTGCGTGGGACTCTGATGAATTTCTTACAGTTCTCTCTTTTGCCCCTGCGTGGGAAAGTCTTTTTGCTTTGTTTGGTTTCCAAAGCTCCTCTGCCTCTGCATGGGCTTCCAGTTTTAGTAGCGGTCACAATGATATAACCCCTGCGTGGGTGCTTAGTTACAAGGAGAAGGCCCCTGCGCGGGTAATTGTCTTAATGAAGCTCTATGATCCAGAGTGCCACCCCAGGCCTCTGGCGACTTGTAATCCTGGATGTAATTGTTCGCTGTTGTTACTGTAAATAATAGAATTAGTGTAGTTTCAACGATAAAAAAAAATGAAAAATATAATAAAAAATTAAATTTTAGAATTAAAATGAAATAGTTGGTTTTGATATTTTTATGTTAAATTGCATATTCTGATTCCCAACAAGGACTGAATAAATTAGTAAGAGTATTATTTTATCAGAGAGATAAAAAGCTTTTGTTGTTGGCTACAGCAGAGACATGAAAATTGTTGTATCCATGAGCTGAGTAAACTGTTGTAAGAATTAAAAAACTTGACATTTGTCATTCAAATACTGAAATGTGTGAATCCACCTCTAAAGCTGGATCAAGAAATAGAGCAACAATTTAGTCGCATCATGATAAGAATAGAGGCGTTACACATATTAAAAAAAATGAGTTTTTCAAACCATAATTTCTGGACAACCACTTGTACTATATGCAGGAAATTTTCAAAGGCCTAGTATATAAAGTAATTAATCAATTATTATATTATAACATCTGGACAACCACTTGTACTATATGTAGGAAATTTTCAAAAGCCTAGTATATAAGGTAATTAATCAATTATTATATTATATGTTAATTTATTTAACTAAATATGAATAACAACCAGCTTTTGATAGCTAAATATGTGCGCCCACATATTGCCCACTTGTCCATAATGCGATAAGCATGGCATGCATGTCAAATTCTAGAAATTTTTGAGTGTTGTTTAGCCATGGAGAATTAACTTGGGGTTACTCAGTTAATTGCTTCATCCACAGGGTATGTTGGGAAAAATCGTGGTGTGATTGCAAGTTTGTATGTGCACCAAGAAACTACAAGTGGATGCTTTCAATTTTAGGGAGCTCTGTTGTATATCCGAGTATCTTGTTCAAGTTCTTCCTATTTCTCCTCATTACTAGCCCACTAATTTTACATCTTGTAAGAAGACCACATCTCGCTGGAAATGCTGCAATACACCTTGCATGAATGTCTTGTGACTAGAAGCGATAGTGCTACAAGAGCAGAGGAGAAGAGAATATGAAGCCAGAATGCAGGAAGGGGAAAAAATAAAAAATTAAAGAGTGATATTTCCCAATACACAAAACAAAGCCTATAAATCCTTTGCTAAATCATGGTTTTCTGTTCCAGAGCATGGGGTGGGTGAAAGGTAAGGTCCTCCTTATTCTTATTTCACAACCAATTAATTGCAATTGAACAAAACTAGTGAACGCAAATAGCTTATTGATTATTGTTGGCATAAACAAGAAGAAAGGGGAAAATTTTGCATATTGTTGAATTTCAAAACAAGATTCTTAATGACCAGCGTTCTACTCTCGTATTTTATCCAAATATAGTTAAATTTCAATATACCCGCTACACGGACACCTGAAAAAACACACTTAGATACCTAGAATAGCATATGTGAATCAAATTAGTCCTGCAGGTTTTTATCTATCAAATTAATGGAGAGATCAGTGTATCTCTATCATCACTGAAGAAAGACCCTTTTCAGGCTTCTTGTCATTTGACATGGATACTGGAAATAATTTTCTATGCTAAATTTATAAAATATGCATTGTAGTCAAGTATGATATCACTAACAACACGTGCATTAAAATCCAGGATAATGAATATATATGATATAATTAATGTTCTTCACAATCTCTTGCAAGCATATTTATACAACACCAGGGATATTTTATATGCAATATGAACATTTGATGAATAATCTATGATAAATGCTATGACGTATATTTGTACTCATAATAAATGATAACAATGATATGAATTGGTATTAAATTATATCAGTTTTATAGTAAAGCATTCTATGGTTAAGCCATAATCAATTCGACTACAATTCCAATTTATTGATGTAGATTAGAAAGAAAGAATAGTTAAGCATATGAAAGTTGTCGGTGGAAGACAACTACTGATAAGTGAGAGAAATCTATTGCACTAGATTGAGAACTTTATTGCGCTAGATCATTAGAATCAATTAACAGTGGGATTGCATGAGGTACACAGTTTAAGACGGATGAGTCATACTGAATTTTAACATGAAATCTGAACCAATACCAGACTCTGTAGTAATGCATAACTTTGAATATGTTTGTCCTAGAAACAAATCAATTGGGAATTTATAATTGTTTTCATAACATGAAGGCAACGTGGTTTAAAGATGGGAGGATAATAATTTATTTGTTGTCACACAAGCAAGTCCTAAACCAGGGTAGCTCCAATAAAACTAGCAATGTGGTCCAAAAAATTTCACAACGTTTTAGATTTCTAGAAATTCAGAAATTCAGATTTACATAGAGGTGGTAATTGAAAATGTGAAAAAAATAAATATTTCACAATTATGCAGGTTGTCTCTACAACTAGTACTATTGAACATAAACAAATTGTGGACATGATACTTAACAATTGTGCAGGTTCTCTCTGCAGCTGGTATTGTTGAAGATTAACAATTGTGCAGGTTCTCTTTGCAGTTGGTATTGTTGAATTACCAGTATGGGCATTTGTCTCATTTACCAGTAGCTCTCCTAGTATGGGCATCTACAATGTAGTAGAATGGTTATGATGTTCATGAGCGAGAGCCTGTGCTTGTCTGTCTCGTTTACCAGCAGGTCTCCTAGTCTAGGTGTTTCAGCTGTAGAGTAAAGCTACCACATGAAGTGAAGACATGCAAGAACACAAGTGTTGAGGTGGTAGGATTGGCAAGTGTTGAGGTGGCAGGGGACCGAGCAGGTGTTGAGGCCATAGGCGGTGTAGGTGGATGCCTGAAAGTTAATTTTCATAACTTTATGTATATAAAAAATGGCACATTAAATGTTTCAGATTAATGTTATCTTGAAAGTTAGCATTAGTTCATGTATATAAATGTTTTAAACTCAATTCCCTACTGGTTATCCTAAGTTTTAATAAGAATAATAAAAATCATGCATTCTTACTTGCAATAAGATGTCCAAACAAAAAATTTAGATAAAATTTAATTGATAAGATATTTTTATTAAAACTTTGATTAAAACATTAAATACATTGGTCGTTCAACCTAAATTAATGTTGGCCAACCTCGAATCGATCGCTATAAGTCCTGCTATAGCTGAAGGCAAGGACTAATAATGATAATGATGGGGTTAAACATTGACTTAGCATCCGCGAAGGTCTGGAATGGGTTTGATAATAAACTATTGATAAATTTGAAGCGTGAGAAATTTGCACTGTCATGTATTTATTTATTTATTTATTATTATTTTTTTTTTCCGAAGGTGGCAAAACCTATCAACTCAGGTGTCAAACCAACAATGAGGACAGCCATCTCTGGCTGCTATCCCCGAGTGTCGACTTGACTCATCACTGTTAAATAGGAAAACCACGCCACCTGTAATAACCGTTGGTGGTCCGTACGGGAGCAGGCTTCCACTCCTGCCAGATGCCTCTGGGTCTTGGGCCGTTAACCTATTTCCTTACGTCTGAGGAAGAGGAGCTCTTAGCCAAGCATACTCCAGGCCAACATTGTCATGTATTAAATGAGCGAAAAATAAAATAAAAGCATGAAAGACTTATTTTATAAAACAAAATATATTTATTTTCATAAAAGAAAGAAACGTTAACCACATAAAAAGAAAGGAACATTAACCTCCTTTTAGCCCCGCTGATTTACAAGATCGTATCAATTGGCTCCGTAGGCGTGGAATGGTTCTGTGATTGACCCTCGAAAAAAAAACTATGAAAATTTTTATTTTATTTTTTAGTATTATTTGATTTGAATTTAATATAATAAGGATTTAATAAAACCGTAAGTTTAAATCATAGTTTTATTAATTGGCTTCGAAAAATGTCAAAATATTTAATAATTAGTCTGTGTGTCGTATAATAATTTATATTGAATTTTGACTTATCAATTAATATGTATATTTTAAATATTTAGAAATACTTTGAAAATAAAAATAAAAGAGAATGTTATATTAACAGTGATGAGTCAAACCCAGCATTCGCGGATAGCAGCCAGAGATGGCTGTCCTCACTGTTGGTTTGACACCTGAGTTGATAGGTTTTACCACCTTCGGAAAAAAAAAAAAAAAAAAAAAAAAAAAAAAAAAAAACAAACAAACTTTAAATTATATTAAAGTGACTGGAAAATTCACTCCTATAAAT
Organism: Pinus tabuliformis; assembly: GCA_031772625.1. Lineage (NCBI taxonomy): Eukaryota > Viridiplantae > Streptophyta > Pinopsida > Pinales > Pinaceae > Pinus > Pinus tabuliformis. The sequence continues at coordinate 1,380,483,291 of CM062818.1, read as the reverse complement.
AAAAATTTATAAATCATTTTTAAATAAAATAATATTTTTATTTTTAAATTTAAAAAAATTGATAATTTTATTAAATAATAATAATAATAATTTTTTTTTCCTAAAAAATAATAATTAATATGTCACAATTATTATATAGTAATTTAATCAATAAAAATAATATAATAAAAATAATCAATTTTAATATTGTAAAAAAATATATAAAATGAAATATTATGGTAATAATATAGTAAAGAATATTTAATATTTTTTTGTAACATGGTATACAATTTTGATGGGAGGTTACAAGTTTAGAGTAAATAATTTATCATTCACTAATATAAATTCATCTTAAGTATGGATTGAAAATATAAAACTTAAAAAAATATATATATATATATATATTTTTGTAACATTGTATACAATTTTGATAGGAGGTTACAAGTTTAGAGTAAATAATTTATCATTCACTAATATAAATTCATCTTAAGTATGGATTGAAAATATAAAATTAAAAAAAAAAAATTATACTTGAAGATATTTGATTCTTAATCAATTTATTCATGGTTTATATATATATATATATATATATATATTTGAACTACATAATTAGATTCAACCACTTCAAAATTTCATTATACATTTGAATTGTATACACTATACAACTTCAACTTAAACTTAAGTTACAAATTACATGTAACATCCACTCATAAGAATCTACACCCTTAAAAAAATACTTTATTATTAACCTTAGCTTGCGGTCAATAATATTCCCTCTCCTTCGTTTCTTACTACAATGTATACTCTTTATATTTATATTTATATATATATATATATATATATATATAGATAAAAAGAAAGAAAAGACTATGACCAAAGTCTTACTATTTATAATTCCAAATTCTAAGAGACACCAAATTATGGGGTTGAAGTTTATATTATTAATAGGGTTATTATGACAACATGGCATCTAGGGTTTAAGGAAAACCCACCTTAGTTTATTTCGGTATCTTTCTTACACAATTCCTGTACCAGTATTCTCATTTTGCAATAAGCTTCATAACTATTACTTATCCTGAATATTTTTCGACTATCTCTTGTTTCCATTGTGGAAGAAGTTCACAAGCATCATAACTAGCATTTGCACCACATGTTGCAAAGAAAACGCCGTAAGGCATAAATTGAGGAATAATCACCACATGGGAATGGAAAAATCTAAATAAAATGCAGAGATGGTTAATTTTATTGACATGATGAATATATTGGACTTTGCTAATAAAGCATCTGAACTATTTAGTTTGTCAAATGATTCATGATGTTGATATTAGGATATTTACATGTTCCTAGATGATATAAGATATAATAATAAAATATAGTTTTTTGTGGTCGTCTTTATTACATTATGTACATTATGATCTAAATTATATATATATATATATATATATATATATATATATATATTTGAACTCTAAGATCCATGGTAGCAGAACATCTCTTCAGACGATTCCATTGTTGTCCAATCTTCTAATCACATATAACATGCTTTAGAGATTTAAGCCCTCCAATTGATTTAGGCAGCGTCCTCAACCGAGAACACTCTCTCATGTCAAGCTCCTCGAGTTTCTTTAGCTGCCTTATTTCGTCGGGAAGTTCTTTCAAGAACTCACATCAAGGATAATTTTAGGGGCGAATGTTCGCCCTTTGGCGAAATTAAGGGGTTTTAAATTTTTAGTGGGCGAATATTTTGTATCATAGTACATTTTTACAAATCACCTCAAATAGCCCACCTTATTTTAAGGGAGAGGTTAAAAAAGGTAAATTTAGCCCTTGAAATTAGGACTTACAACCTTCCACTCGCCCATTTTCAAGAATAGGTTTTATTTAAGTGAATCCATTCGCCCATTTTCAAGAATACGTTTTATTTAAGTGAATCCTATGGGCCAAATACCATATTTATAAAAGAGGTATGGTAAATTAATAAAAATATAAATAAATGAGAGGTATGGTAAATAAATAAAACATTTTTTATATTTACTCCATAAGTCACCTTATATACATGTAAGGGTGTAAACAAATAAAAATATAAAGTGGAGGTATGGTAAATAAATAAAAATATAAATAAACTAGATGTATCGTAAATAAATAAAACCTCTTTTTATATTTAGTCCATAACCCTCATTCTATTTATGAAGGCTCAAGAAAGAGGTTTTATTTAAGTGAATCCTATGGGCCAAATACCATATTTGTAAAATAGGTATGGTAAATTAATAAAAATATAAATAAACGAGAGGTATGGTAAACAAATAAAACATTTTTTTATATTTACTCCATAAGTCACCTTATATTTATGAACAATCAAAAAATGGGTTATATTTAGGTAAAACCTATGGCCAAAATACTATGGGACAAATACCATGGACTAGATTGTTATTAATACCATGCAAAAAACCATTATTAACCCTAATATTAGATTTAATAAAAATAAAAATGGCACATGGTATTGACCCATGGTATTCACCAAAATGGCACATGGTATTGACCCATGGTATTCACCTGGAATGTAGCCTATTTAAATGGGGGAATTAAACCAGCATGTAGCCTATGCTAAGATTCACTAGGACTTTACAAAGTTTTATTATTTAGTGAAAGACTCACCAAGATCTTACAAGATTTTATAATTGAGTAAAATATTCGGCATGCCTGGTGAGAGATTCGCCAAAAAATTATATATACATATTATATTATTGATAAAATCGCCTTCCATTTTTCCTATATACCATGGAGATTCACCCATTTATTATATTTATAAATTTAGGGGGGTTCTTAAAATTTTCCCTGACTCACATAGAGAAATGTCTATATATTCTAGCTTCCCAAGTTTTCCAATAGATGTTGGAAGCTCTTTCAAACATAGACATGCATATATTCTTAACATTATTAAAGAACTGAGCCTCCCCAAATCATCAAGTAACTTTCGAAGAAGGTGACAGTTAGTGATAGACCACTTTTGAACTGAAGACATGTCACAAATGGCAAGGGGAAACTCCTCCAAATCACAACAATGATCCATGTTAAAATCTAGCATTATGGGAAGCTTTAGATTCGATTGGATGCCACTAAAACTGGACATATTTCCAAGCCCTTCACATAAGCTCAAAGATAGCTTCTCTAAGTTCTATAAGACTTTATTGTGCTCTTGAAGTGGGGGCACAATCAACCTCTCCAAACGAATAGTCTTGAGCTGAGTCAGTGATGATAGCAATGGCGAAGTGGGGGCACAATCAACCTCTCCAAACGAATAGTCTTGCGCTGAGTGAGTGATGATAGCAATGACAAAGCCTTCAATGTAGCTCTCTTCGACCCATAATTGAATATTATGAGGACTTTCAATTTTGTCATTTTATTCAAAAACTATAGAAGAAAGTAATTTATTGCAGAAAAGAGTAAAACCAAAGCCTCCACCTCATGAAAATTCATCTTACACCACTGATACCCTTCCATTATTCCTGCACAAGTAAACTACAAATGCCAAGTCCAATTACAAAAATATACATTGTGAGACACTTCACATATTTTCTAAAAAGTTCGATATCAAGCACTTACACACATTTTAACTAACCAAATAACCATAATTTAACCAAAAATTATTTACCGCATATTCCAACTTAAAACTCCCAAAAGTCTTATAATTAGATAACACCGAATTCTGAGATGGGCAGGAGAATCTAATTGTCCTTTTTGAAAAACTTGAACAGACAAAGATCCTGTAGGGTCATTTTCACCGAAAGCGATTTAAAGAATCGGGAAATGAAATTTGTGTTAACTAATGAATTTATAAATCTCACAATTGACGTACACTCTCAAACTACCAAAACCTATTAATATTTCCTCACACTAATATCTTTATATTAAAAGGGTTTTACTGCGACTCCCAGTGAAATTTTTAATTTAATGCATCTATTGAACCTACTATAATTGATGTGTTCAATAATTTGTCAAGGTTTATGGTAATACACAGTGAATATATTTTATACCTGCAACTAGTGTTCAAATTTGAACACATCACAGCCCTTCTGAACCCCTCTAGCACATCAGAGAAGTGCTTGGCGAAATTTACCAGTCAAAAGAAATTTTTATTTTTATTTTTACAAGTTTTAAAAAAAATTAAATAATATTATAAAATGTCGTATGAAGGGCTGCCTGTCCATAGGACATTTCAAAAAATTCCAGTTCTCTAACTGATGTAACACTCTAAAGTCTGTAGGAGGTTCTGCCAACACTCCAGAAAGTGCAATGGGATGTAATGGAGGTTGTTCATCCATTCCCAGGTCATTAATCATAATGGCAGCACTGATAGAGTTAGCAGTGATGATATGAGGTTTATGTTTGCATTCATTGATAACAGAGGTTTCTTTTCGCATTCATTGATAGCAGAGGAGAAGTAGCTATGTATTGGTATCCATGAATAGGGCATATTTTGAAGGTATCAGAGATTTAGAAGAAACAAATGACAAAAGACAGAATTAACGATGACTGAGGTAGATTATTCTGAGCCTGTGAATCTTGCCTGCATTGATTTTTCCAATCCCAACCTTACAGCCAGTGCAACACAAGTTCGCAAAGTATTTTTAACTCTCAGTTTTAATTTTCAACTTTCATTTCCCTGGCCTTTCATTCAGTTCATTGATTTAGGTGGAACCGATTAAAATTATTATATATGGAATGGTTGATTGATCTTTATATAGTCATGTGTAGACTCTAGATTTTTTTTTATATCATCTATCATGTCATCGATGGAGATTTTTGGACTAAGTCTTTGAACAAACTCAAAGGCTTTTTGCCCTTCCTATGGAGGAAATGATGAAATTGGTGCAGAATGAGAACCATCAAGGTTACACTGTGTATCAAGCAGAATCTCTTAAACTTTCCATTCAACCTGAAGGTTTGATGTGGATTTGTGTCTCCTTATATTTTATTCTAGTTGTAATTAAATCTTTCTCTGCTCAACTCTAAAAAATCAATCCATTGAAGTATTTCACTTCATATTTTTTCATATATTCGTTTTTCCAGGGGATTGGAAGGGGAGTTATGAAGCTTTTGAAGCATCGATAAAGGCAAACGATTTCACGGTCCCAATAATGGCCTTCAAAAGGTATGTAGTTCAACATTTGAAATGATATTTTTCATATTTGTCCAGCGCTTAAAAATATATTAAAGTGACAATATTGACATTTTTACATCATAACCACATACTACATTTTCTATGGTATCTCCATTTTCCTTAATTTGTAAAATTTTATTCTTTCTTGTCAACCCACTATTAACACATTATGAGATTACCCCATTAGATGGTGGTAACTACGCTTACCGATTCACAAACCTTCTTTTTATCTTGTAAATAACTACTACCATCTACTACATCTTCGAGGATGCCGAATATATTCAAGTACTGATCATCCTACTGCTATGAAAACATCTTCCATCCTACCTTTATGAGGACATATTCATGACATTACTTTGATGTTCCACATAGATATCTTGACATAGTATAATAAGGCCGATAGGGTTCCTTACATTTTCCATGAAGACATCATTACTTTGAAACTCTCATGTTCGACATGGAAATCTTGAGATAACATAATAAGACTGATAGGGTTCTTTATTTAGGGTTTCTTTTTAGAAAACATCGGTATATAGACAGAGTAATCTCTTTATTAATTTGAATTCTTATTTTATAGTAATAAATTAATACATTCTCATTTTATAGTAACAAATGAATAATTACTCGTTTTATAGTAATAAATGAAATAAATTAGTTAAAGATGTAATTTTATCGTATTTAAAAATAGATTAAAGTGATAATATTGATGGTTTTACATCATAACCACATTTTCTATTGTATCTTCATTTTCTTTCCTAATTTGCAAAATTTTCTTTCTTTTTTGTCAACTAACCATTCAAACAAGATTGTTCCATTTTGACAACCATTCAAACAAGATTGTTCAATTATGAATTTACCCATTAGATGGTGGCAACTACGCTTAGTGATTCTAACAATTTTTATGTTCTTGTAAATAATTACTACCATCTTTTTTCTAATTTTAGATTATTTTGTGACTCACAACTATAATTCTTGCAAAATCCTAGCATTGTTGCCATTTGAAATTACTGTAATCAAGCTTACTATTAAGCCTATCATTTGTAAAATCAAACTTTATTTCAAACCCCATATTTCTTCTCTTATCTTAAAAAGCCTTTCTCTTTATTTACTCTCCAGTTTTTGAAAACATAGAAATTAATGCTATAAAAAAAAATTGAGAAATTATAAGTGTGCTTCCCATAAAATTATGTAGAGTTTTGAACCAGGGAGAAGTGTTAAAATGAAAATCCAAGGCTCTATTAATAACCACACAACTGAAAATTGGTCTGCCTACAGGGCTACAACTTAATTTTCTTTTTTCTAGTTGGTCTTCCAAAATGATATAGAATCCCAATAGCTATCCATGCAACAACTATTTTGTCTCCCACTTCATTTTCTCCATTCAGCATCTAGGAAATAAGTTGTGCGTGTGGGTGTCCATGTAGCTACTGCTATGAAGGGTTTTTAAGGAGATGTTGAAATCATAGAAAAATTAAACAACATTGTTAATGAAAAGAAACCATATTATTAGAAAAAGACATCAAAAAAAAGAAACCACATTATTAGAAAAAGATATCAACCAAACTTGAATTCATTGTAAGGACCAAATTTGAAAACCATTCTTAAATTAAAAAAAGCAACCAACCAAGCCATACAACAACAACATTGCATGTATTGTATATTACAATATTTCCCTATTAGATATGGAAAAAGTTCATTTTAATTACATAAATTTTTTAATCTATAAAGCTTGAAGTTTTTAATGGCGATGAAAGCCTATTGATAGTGTTCTTTGATTGAGCAATGTTAAGACAAAAATTCAATTCCCTTGGCTGTTGAAGGTATATATTTATTTTTTTAGTTTGCCTTAAATTGTTTCAAGCTAAAAAAAACATATAGTATAAATTAGAAACAAATCAAAACCAATTTTTTTGTTTTCCATTGTGCAAATAGATTTATATTTTCAATGAAAAAAATTCAAATACTTTTGAATATTATCTAATGAATAGAAGAAACATATGTTTACCTATTTTTAATAGAATTTCAGAAAAATGTTTGCCTATTTAAATTCTATTGAGATTTTATAGTGCTTTAATGTAACCACTTTTTAAATTTTAAATATTCAGAAGAACACCATTTCATTTTGGCATTTTATTTTATAAAGAGTTTATTTAATATACACTTGTTAATAGAAGTATAAATTTTTTTATAACTTTTCGTCTTTGAAGGGTTAGATAAATATATGCCCTTCCAAATAAAATTAAGACCAACCCTTCAAATTTGATGCAACGCAAAAGCACCTTTTTTTATATTCTCGAAATATTCTGAAATGAATATTCTCTATTTATTTTTTTAAATTAATGTCGTGGAAATATTTTAAAATGAATATTTTCTACTTTTTTAAAATTAATGTCGATTATGAAAAGGGAGTGGCTAAATCTTAATTTGAGAAATATGTAATATTTATATTCCTCGGGTTCTGGATTGTCTTTTCTTTTCAATTTCCTTTTTATATAGTTGAGTACTTATCTTGTTGCAATCAGTTTTCTTTTCTTTTCCATTTTATAGGTTGTAAACAAAATGGAAAAGGTGAGTTTTTTTGGGTAAAAATTTTGAAAATATTTTACATTTCTTCTTCTTACCTTGTATTTAAATAAATACCATGAAACTAAATTTAACAATATTATAATAATAATATATACATTTACATTAACCTTGTATTTAAATAAATACCAGATTTGACAATATTGTCATTTACATTAACATTGGGCTTTCATGTATGTTAAATAGTCATTAAAAACCCAAAAGTCAATTTGTATGAAAAACAAACCCTGACCAACTACTACACAATAAATGACTCACAATTAAAAAAAAAAAATAGTGACATAAGGCTTAAAAATATGGGACTATCAAATATTGAATATTAGGTAATAACATGGATGATGGGTAGAAAAGCGCACAGAGGATCATTTGTATTGCTAAATTCAAACAGGAATATGCCAAACGTAAGTAAATATGGAAATTCATAAGCCACTGCCTGAAATTCAATTATCTATTACATCTAGGGTTGTGGAATCATCTTTAAAATTACAGAGGAAAAGACTACAGTATCATAACGCCTGCCAGTTAAAAACGCTTGGAAAATTTCACAGTTTATCCTCTTTGAAGGTTAGCACCAACCTCTTAAGGAGCTAAGCCATTCACAAACCAATTATTAACAGTGCCCGCATTCTTCTTCTCTTCATATGATCCTGAATTCCCTCCCTGATTTCCTTGAGTTCCACCTTGGTTCTAGTCATGAATATTGACGAATTGGTTCTAGTTCTGATCCTGACAATTAACGAATTGGTTCTGGTTCTAGTTTTGGGCATGAATATTGATAAATTGGTTATGGTACTATTCCTGGGCAGGAATATTGTCAAACTCGCTCTGGGGATTTATATTCTCAGAAAGGTTCTAGTTATGATCATGATCATTAAGAAATTGTTTATGGTTTTGGGAATGATTATTGACAAATTGGTTTCGATTCTGGGCATGAATATTTTCAAAGTGGCTATGGGGTTGTATATTCTCAACGTGGTTCTCGTTTTGATCATGACTATTAACAAATTGGTTCTGGTTTTGGGAATTAATATTTACAAATTGGTTCTGGTTCTGGGCATAAAAGACATTAAGCATGCTCTGGGGATCCAATATCTCAGCAAGGTGCTGATTGGCGAAATAAAAATCCTGAAGATCTTTTGGATCAGGAAATTGACCTGAGAATTCATTCTGTTGGCTAGTGTTTCCCTCGATCATGTTGTTGTTCTTGACATAACCCACATCAAACCCCATTTAGGGTTCTGCCCTAAACCTTGAGTAGAACTAGCTATGGCCCTTCCAATTTGTGTTGTTGTCTCACTCCCTCGGTGCCCAGAAGGATCTTGACTCTGTAAGTGGTTCCAAGTATGATTGCTATACTCGGCCTCATGTCTTCTCTGGTTAACCCCACTGGACAGATCAGAAAGGTCTCCATTCCCGTTCAAAGATTTGTACTCTGCGAACTCACCAATACCATTACTGTCAAATTGAACTTGTTGCTGCTTTTCTGTGAAAATTTGGCCATGATTGCTTTGCAATTGGTTGTGAGATTGTCCATCAAAATTGTAGAATTATGGAGTTTGAAACCCTGGTGTCTCCGATTGTGTGCATGGAAATTGTGGAATGACATTCATGGCTGATGATAGCTTGGGATGCTCAGAGGGTTTGAATCCATTCATTTTTGCTGCAGCAATGCTTGGTTGTGCTTGATTCAATAACCAATCTATAGTTTTTGCATATCTTTTGAATCCCAACAAACTGATGAGCTTTATCAGAGGATTCGTTGCCATTTCTAACAACCAATCCATAGTCTCTCCACCTCTAGACAAACTACCAAAGTTGTATTAGAAAAGAGTGACAAGGATGAGAAAGGAAATAATATAAATCAAGGAGGAATCTCCAATTTTCGATTTTACTTGAGTACTGAAATTCTATCTTATTTCGCTTTGAAAGGTCCTTCAAGTTTGATTATAGAACAAAGCACTGAGGCTGCCATGTGCAGGGATTACTGTCAACCATTAACATCACCAGTAATTTTGAGTTTTTCTCTACGTAAAATGGAGAAAAAATAGTAATTAACTCGACAGGGTCAGATTTGTTTTTTGAAACCTATATAAGATATAGTAATTTTAGATAAGCACAAAGTAATACATTTAATTTCTCAGCATGTCTATTTTACAGGAAACAAGTTGGACATGAGACAACACTTTCTCAAGAGTTCTTTGATCAAGGAAAGTCTGATCTCCAGTCATACATTTAGAGAAGAATTGAAATTCACTATCCCAGCCGAGCTTCTAAAAGTTCAACTAATGAGGCAGTGAGAGACTCTGAGATTAAAGAGTCCCAGTCAACAAATCAGAACCCAGTTGATGTTATGGACTTTGAAAACTGTGTTACAAACAAAAAGCAAGTATATATGGCCAGAATAATGTTGTCTTTTTCATGAATGCAGAACAAACTGATGGTTTGAGCCAAAATATGAACACTGGTCTGGAGTATGCAGATGGACAGAGTTGTAAAAGGAAACAGGGTACAGAGGCTAGCCAGCCTCCCACAGACAACCAAGTTACTGTTCTTGGTGAAAATTTGCATGCTACTTTGGAAAGTAGAGTTACAAATGAAAAGCAAGTCGGATATGACCAGAATAATGTTGTCTTGCCAATAAACACAGTTCAACATCAGATGAAGAATATGGAAGCTAAGGAGGTCCAAAAAGGCAGCAACATCTTTCTGCCAATTACTCGCACTCTTATTGAAACTGACAATTTGAGCCAAAATTTGAACACTAATCTGGAGATGAATTGGTTATGGTTCTGGTTTGGGGCATGAATATTGACAAATTGGTTATGGTACTGGTCCTGGGCAGGAATATTTTCGAACTGGCTCTGGGGATTTATATTCTCAGAAAGTTTATGGTTCTGATCATGATCATTAACAAATTGTTTCTGGTTTTGGGAATGATTATTGACAAATTGGTTTTGATTCTGGGCATGAATATTTTCAAATTGGCTCTGGGGTTGTATATTCTCAACATGGTTCTCATTTTCATCATGACTATTAACAAATTGGTTATGATTTTGGGAATTAATATTTACAAATTAGTTCTGGTTCTGGGCATAAAAGACTTTAAGCATGCTCTAGGGATCCAATATCTCAGCAAGATGCTGGTTGGCGAAATAAAAAACCTGAAGAGCTTTTGGATCTGGAAATTGGCCTGAGAATTCATCCTGCTAGCTATTGTTTCCCTTGATCATGTTGTTGTTCTGCACATGTTCGACATAACCCACATCAAACCCCATATTAGGGTTCTACCCTAAACCTTGAGTAGAATTAGCTGTGGCCCTTCCAATTTGTGTTGTTTTCTCACTCCCTCAGTGCCCAGACGGATCTTGACACTATAAGTGGTTCCCAACATGATTGCTAGACTTGACCTCCTGTCTTCTCTGATTTACCCCACTGGACCAATCAGAAAGGTCTCCACTCCCATTCGAAGATTGGTACTCTATAAACTCACCAATACCATTACTGTCAAATTGAACTTGTTGCTGCTTCTATGTCAAACTTTGGCCATTTGCTCTGCAATTGGTTGTGAGATTGTCCATCAAAATTGTGGAATTGTGGAGTTTAAAACCCTGTTGTCTCCCATTGTGTGGATGGAAATTGTGGAGTGACATTCATGGCCAATGATAACTTGGGACGCTCAGAGGGTTTGAATCCATTCATTTTTGCTGCGACAATGCTCGGCTGTGCTTGATTCAATAACCAGTTTATAGTTTTTGCATTGCTTTTGAAGCCCAACAAACTAATGAGCTTTAACAGAGGATTCATTTCCATTTCTAACGGCCAATCCATAGTCTCTCCACCTCTGGACAAACTACCAAAGTTGTATTGGAAAAGAGTGACGAGGACGACAAAGGAGATAATGTAAATCAAGGAGGAATCCCCAATTTTGGATTTTACCTGAGCACTGAAATTCTATCTTATTTCACTCTGAAAGGTCCTTCAAGTTTGATTGCAGAAAAAAGTGTTGAGGCTGCCATGTGCAGGGATTACTATTAGCCATTAAGATGACTAGTCATTTTGAGTTTTTATCTAAGTAAAATGTTGAAAAAATAGTAAATAACTCGACAGGGTTAGATTTTTTTTTTTTGAAACCTATATAAGATATAGTAATTTCAGATAAGCACAAGGTAATACATTTAATTTCTCAGCATGTCTGTTTTGCAGGAAACAAGTTGGACTAATGAGGTAGTGAGAGACTCTGAGATTAAATAGTCCCAGTCAGCAAATCAGAACCCAGTTGATGTCATGGACTCTAAAAGCTGTGTTACAAACAAAAAGCAAGTATATATGGCCATAATAATGTTGTCCTTTTCATGAATGCAGAACAAACTGATGGTTTGAGCCAAAATATGAACACTGGTTTGGAGTATGCAGATGGACAGAGTTGTAAAAGGAAACAGGGTACAGAGGCTAGCCAGCCTCCCACAGACAACCAAGTTACTATTCTTGTTGAAAATTTTCATGCTACTTTGGAAAGTAGAGTTACAAACGAAAAGCAAGTCGGATATGACCAGAATAATGTTGTCTTGCCAATAAAAACAATTCAACATCAAATGAAGAATATGGAAGCTAAGGAGGTCCAGAAAGGCAACAACATCTTTCCGCCTATTACTCACACTCTTATTGAAACTGACGTTTGAGTCAAAATCTGAACACTGGTCTGGAGATTGCAGATGGACAGAATCATAAAAGAAAAGCGGACATCCAACAATCCTCTGTATTGGCGCTGACTACCTTCTTGAATGTTCTGTGCATCTGTACCAAGTCGTGTGCGTGCATTGTCCAAATGATATAAAAAAAGAGATGTGGTTGCACCAGCAGCATTGCCAGGAGCTATATTCCCTGCAAGAATATAGGGGTAGGCAAGGCGACCCCTCTTGAGCAATTCACCCTGGTACTGCATCAACAACTTCACTATTTCAGTAGGTGCTGCAACTGTCTTTGACACCACAGTTTCCAAGCCTCCCATCAAGAAGCCTGCTGCAAATCTCTCTGAGGGCGAAGATTAATGTGATCCCAAGAGCCATTACCATCTCTGTTCTCCTCCTTCTTCATGAGAGAGATTAAAGGCCTGCAGTCCACAACGAATTTACAACGAATTTGTAACTACAGTCCACAACGAATTTGTAACTACCGTCTCATGATCGAACTATTGTGCCATTTTGAATCGTCTAACACATAATCATGGGGTTCACAATGATGACAGGTGGGCAAGAAGGGGAATTGATTTCAAAGAGAAATGCCTTACGACATAATTATTTCAATAATTCTAATTTATAACTAACCACTACTATAGTAATTTTCCTATTCAAGAATTAAGTTACGTTACTGCTTTTTACAACTTCTTACATAGTCTCCTTTGATCTTTCCCAATACCATCAAGATTTAAAATCAGATAATAATATTAATGGAGTCACTATATTTAGCAATAATACTTTGCCAACCTGTCTCACTTATGATTTTCTCTTAGTCCTCATCTTAGTGCTTATGTTCTTTCATTCCTAACTATTAATTAGGATGTTTGGGAAATCCCTTTCCCTTCAATCTTCATGTGGCTATCTTGATATGGTAATTAATTTGTAAACCGAAATTCACTCTAGTCAACCACTTGGCCAGACTTTGTTTGTGTTTATCGAAGACTGAAGTCATGTTTGGGGTAAGTATCCCGGTAACATTCACTGGTAGTGTGCTATCAACCCCCTTTTTTTACAATCACTTTTGCTATATTCCTTCATTATCTTACTCAGTTATCTGTTTATTTCTAACCATTTTGCATTCACCTTGTATTCTTGTGTTGTCTTTTTTAAGTTTATGATATTGACCAAAATTTCGTAGAAGTATCAAACGAGCAAAGACCTGGTTAAATGTTCCCACCATAATTTCCAACTATATCCTTTAGTTTTATAGTTCCCATAAAATTTAGCATGGGTTTACTGCTATGCCTTATATCAATCTACCTCAAATATTTTAGATATCATAGTCATTTCAAGTGATCAAAATTCTATTATCATCGTGTTTTTCAATCACACTCAATCTTCTCTGTTGCAGGGTGGTTATAAAATAGATCATTTAGTGAGTCATTTTATGATTAGTATTGTGAGTTTGAAATTCATGGAATCCTTGAGCCCTATACCCATGCAAGGGGCAGGAATTTCCAAAGCTATATGGATTCCTTTCCCATGTTTTAGAGCCATTGTATTTCTTGATAAATTTTCATGTTTGGCTATGATATTACTTATTTGTACTTAATAAATTTTGATATAATGCAAATATATTTTCTAAATAACAATAGCAATTTTTTGATGTGTGAACATTCACGTGGGTATTGGGGAATAGCCTAGATACCATTACGATACGATAACTACAATTGTTTCCTTGGTGTTCCGATAACCTTTCTCCGCTGGTGCTTGAACATGATTTCTTGGGGATTTTTTTTTCCCAATATAAGTATAGATTACTTGATGGTGTATTTTTTGTATTTACTTGGATAGTTTAAGTTTCATTTGATTTGATTTGATTTTTAGTTTGAAGTTTTTTTAGGGAATTTTATAGGTAAATGGAATCTAATTCTAAAACTTTTGTAAACTTTTTTAAGGTAGTATATATATATATATATATATATATATATATATATATATATATATATATATATATATATATATATGATAAAGCTTTCCATTTTCATCTTGACAATATCTATGCTATATTTGCACATAGTATGAATTGTACTTATTTAATAAAAAATGATACCTATTTTTATTATTATATACCAAATATTTTTCTTGGAAATGTCATAGGCACATTTTTCATTTGTAACTTAGGTTAGTGTAACTAGTGGCACATACTTCTAATGATTATGTTCAAAAGGTGCTCTACAACTTAACATGGGCGGATGTTTTAGTGTTCATAAATAAGTGTAAAAATTTAAATGTTGAGTCAATATGATAGAGATGCTATAGTATCCATAAAATGAGATGTTTTAGTGTCGATAAATGAGTGTAAAATTTTAAATGTTGAGTCAATATGAGAGAGATGCTATAGTATCCATCAAATGAAGCATTATGTGAAAAATTAATAACAAAACATAATGTGAGTTTAGTTAAAAAATTAATAAATAATAAAAATAATAAATCTATTCAATTCAGTTTATTATATTGTAATTTTTTTTATTAATAAAATTATAAACAAATTTTCCCCAAAATATCATAATATACATATCACATTAAAATAAGTTTAATAATAATTATTCACAATATAACCAAAATATTTTAAAACATATAGTTAATAAACATATAATAACTTAATAAATTTAATTAATAAAAGTATAATTAGAAATAACTGTGAAATATATAAAATATAAATAGTAACTAGACCTGAGCATTAGCTTAATTGGTAGAGTCCCTCTAGTTAAAGCACCTTTGCTATTGAAAGGTCATGGATTCAATTCTCTCAACATTCATGGCAGGGAGTTGTCAAGAAGTGATCCCAAATATTCTGTGGACATGGAGGATCTATGAATCACATAGAATATATATATATGTGTGTGTGTGTGTGTGTGTGTGTGTGTGTGTGTGTTTATTATATTTTAGAACTTCATATGTAAACTTAATTAATACTAACAAAATTAAAAAATAAGATTTTTTCTATATATAAATAAAAATAATATTATTAATAAAAGAGTATAAATTATCTTAGTTCTATATCAATCAAGCACGTAGAGGAATCAAATCTTCAAAAATGCAAATAGTTTCATAACTTTTGCAGTGAAAATGATGTTTACCTCTTAAAAGATTTGATCCTTCTCCACATTATATCAATTCAAAATTAAAATAGATATTGTTGTACTCCTATAGCAATAGGTGTCATATTTCATGATTGACTCGATGAGCTATGTAATATGTTCTTCCTTTCCTTGCTGGAAAGGTTTCCATATTATCAAAAAATCCACAAAAAAATTAAAAAATGTAAAGAGGGTATACCCTAAAAGAAAAATCAAAGGGTAAAAAGAATAAAATGGTCAAAAGAAAAAATGAAAAGAAATGAACCCCAATAAAAAAGACCAGGAAAGTGTGCAAGTCCAAATGCCACTATTATTTTATTTTCTATAAATGAAACATCATCTACAGCTTGTTGAACTTTTGCCACAATTGATGAATGGCCAAACAGCTTAATCTTGGCCAGTTCATGCTTAAATTTCCTATTTTAGAAATAGAGAATAAAATCTGTCCAAACTGTTTAATTTTGGCAGATAAGTAGATAGGTAGAGAAGCAAAGGAGCTCAACTATTTAATCTGAGCCCTTGGAAGAAATAAGTGCAGACTTAGATAGGCTTATCATGCAAAGAAAAGAGAATTGATGAGGGTTTGCCAGTCTAAGTGCACCCAAGTAAAAGAAGAAAAAATGTTAGGCAAAGTAGGTTGGGTAGGTAGATGAAGTTGCAGAATGAGACTTGTGATGAATCATGTCTCTCAAATGTGTTAACGTTTACTCATCACAAGTGCCATGGCAGATATGCTTGGAGCAGCTCAAGCGAGGCATGACTAATTCCCCTTCATACTGTTTCCCCAATCACTTACTAATTTCCCCCAATGATATTAAGATATGCGTAAATATCACTGAGTCACTCATCTCATTCCATAACGTTTGCCTAAATAAAAATCTGTTTTACTTAGGGATTAGCCATATTTCTTGTATAAACCCCTTTTTTTAGGCCTAAGTTTTCATGCAAAAAACATTTTCAACTTAGCACTTCCACTTCAAAGTCATATTAACACTAATTTTTATTATGTAAATCCCTTATAGTTGTTCCCCTTCCCGTATTATATTTATATAATAAAAACCCTGCATTTTTAATATATTTCCCTCCCTCGGTCACTTACGACCATATCACTGCTTAAACAGGGATTAATTAACCCCTGGTTAATTAAATAACCTTCCCACGCAACCTTGGGATGATTAACCATCCAGATTAATTATAACCGAATCCCGAACCAATAACATTACACCCAAAACCATAAACAACATTGTTTATTTGATCGGGCCCGTGCATTAAAACTTCCGACATGTACTGTGTGCGCCAACTGTCAGATCAACCACCTCGCATCCAATAGCTGTTATCCATTTCGCTAGCCCCCCGACTGCCGAAAGTTAAGCCACAGGAAAACAGTGGTTTCGACACCGTACCAGATCCATGTGTCAAGCTCCCATGGTGTTCGCTATCCCTCCGCCCAAAACTGCCCAAGCCCAAAAGCGGTGCGGGCAAAATAACTTACTACCCTCCTGTTGACGTCATGTTGATGTCATCTGTCCTTGAAATCAAATTTTCCCACCAAAATTATTTTTGTCAAATATATGGTAAAATGTCATTTTTTGATGTTTTTCGCTACAAAACTGTGTTCCAGGCACAACAAGCGACTGACTCAGCTCCAGTTTCCGACCACCTCTTCATTAGAAAATCTCCATCGATGAGCTCGGCCTCGATCAACCTGCCAAGTTACAGTTTTTTTCCTCTTTTAAAAACAGTTTGAACCAGCAAAGGAGGGATTTCTAAACTCTAAGAAGAAAGAAACAAAGATTTACAGGATGTTTTGCTACCCTAGCCACTGGGAACCTGCAGAGACATGAAAACCAACAGAGAAAGGCGGTGTGAAGACACGTTGTAGTTTCATTTTTGCTAGACAGCAGTGAGCAGGGTCGGTTTAGCATTAAAGAAGAATATTAAAGTCAAAGAGTATCAGAAGAGCCATAAAGAGTATCGATGCAGAATTAAAGACAAGTCAAGTCAGAATTAATGAATATCGGAGCCGACTAAGAGAAGCAGGTCAGAAGTTAAAGAATAGTTAATACAAACAGTTGGCACAGAGCTACAAAGGACACCTGCAAAGCCAAACCCTAAAGAGCCAGCCTCCAGCACAGCATAAGTTAGCTGTTTTTACTTTGCTTGCAAATTACTTTAAGTTAAACTTAGATATTATCTCTGAGCTTTTATGAGATACCTGTTGTACATATTTTGTTGTATAAATACCCTCTCCATCAGAGAAATGAGGAGGTTTGGTATGTGTAGATTTCCCTAGACTTTGCTGTAATACTAAAATTTTGGAATAAAAAGTTGTTGGAACCAACTGTTGTCTGGCCTACTGGATGAAGGATTGAAGCAGAGGACTTGTCACATAATTCTTGAATCAAACTCCGGATCAATAAGTCCCCTATATCTTGTGTTTACATTTTTCTTGTTTACTATATCGTCTATGTTTCAAAATCTGAATGGTAAAGAAAAAGGTTAATTCAAAATTTTCTTCACTGCACTTTGTTTTCATTCTTTACGATTCTCTGTGTTTTCTTCAGAATTAGCATAAACAATGAACTCTTAATTGCTATTGTTTCTTGGTTCCTTCATGCTGATTATTTGCTAAGGAATTCTTAATTGCTCCTTATCAGTAATCATCCATTTTCCCCCTTTCAAAATGTTGAAGGATTCTTAATTGCCCTTCACCCATTTGAGTCCATTCCATATGATTTCAGCCTTTAATTGTTCCATGTTTCACTATCTTGCTATGTGAAGCCATCCTTTGTTAAAAACCAAATCCAGAAAACCATCTTCTTTGACTCCATCATGCCCAATGGACTGAACTGAATGTTTTGCCTCACTGTTCTATTGAATCTCACCACCCAAACTCAAAAGAAAGCCCTTGAACTTTATAAATAGCCTAACACATTTAAAAAACAAAGCTAAATAATAAAGAGAGATCCCTCTCTGGATGCAGATTGGCTAGAATCTGTGTCTAAAAGATTGGTCTGTGGTTACGTCAGTCGTATTCCCTTTGTTACAACTTTTGGGAACAACCTGAGTGATAACATCATTAGCGACTCCACTGGGGACCTGAATAATTGTTTGTTACTATTGTTTATTTTATAAGCTACAGATGGAGCCTGAGCTAGCCAGGTATCCTTTGAAACTGCTTTTGCTTTGCAATTGCAGAAGTAAATAAATGCTACTTCAGTCTATCTCCGGTCTAGTTTATGGATTGAACAATTGGTTTCAAATACTTGATCAGTTTCTATTTTCATATAAATCTTTAGGAAAGTTCGAAACTCCCACATCTGAAACTCCCTAGAAGATACTGTTTAAAAGTTGTACTGTTAAAAAATTATTTCAAGAAAAAACCAAAAACATCCCTAGAAACCTGGCTCCAAAAAAGATTTGTTACACTAGATCAAATCCTGATCCTAATCCTCCACCTGTGTTTGAAAATCCTGATTTGATTTCTAGGATTGTTAGAAGCCAAGAGAGCCAAGAAAATTCTGCTAGTTCACACCTTGACAAACATTTGCAGAACTCCATTCAATTTGAGCTTACCTCTGAAAAAACACCAAACCTTTCTGTGATTGCTACAGCTTCTCCAAGTTCACCATCAGCACCTCAACCTATCCTTTCCACTCCTCCATTCGTAGCACACATTCCCATTGTTATCCCTACTCCTCCAGTTGTCCCAACTATTTTTACAACCATGGCAAACCGATATACTCCCCTAAACTTACCTGCCAATCCAGGGGCTATGCCTCAAGACTATCAAAGTAAAATCCCTTCTTTTGAAGGTACTGGTACCTACACAGCTCAACAACATACCAAGAAAATGACCGACTATTTAGAGAGTTATGAGATTGATGATGATGATGTTAGAATGAAAGTATTTTTTCAAAGTTTAACTGGAGACGTTAGAACCTGGTTTAGAGCCCTCCCTGCAAACAATATCAATGACCCACAAACCCTTTATCAGAACTTCTTGAACAGATGGGAAAAGAAGAAAGATCCTCTTCACATTTTATCAGAGTATGAAAACCTAAGAAGAGGCACACAAGAACCTGTCCAAGATTACTGTACCAAATTCAATAATGTCTACAATGCTATTCCTCAAAATCTCAGACCTCCTCCAGATTTGGCCTTGATCAAATTCCCTGATGCATTTGATTATGATATGGCATATCAAATTAGGGAAAGAGCTCCTAGAAACTTAGAAGAGATGCAGAGTATAGCTGTCAGTGTTGAGGCCAACCTGATATCTAAACGATCTAGAGCCAGAGATGAAAGAAGAATGCCTTTCAAAGAAGAACCTTCTGCCTTTGAACATAAATTAGATGCCATTATTAAAGGAATGGACGGACTTGGAGATAGAGTAGAAACAATTGAGAGAAAATCCCCTTGGGATGGTCAACCAACTAACACTGGGAGAAATCCAAATTTCAGGAAAAATCAAAATCCTAACACTGGAAAGACGGGGCCTAACCAAAACATTAGGCCCCCATTTCAAGAAAATTATGCTCAAGCCTCAACTTCTGATGAACCAACAGAAGACACTCAAATTAATTTGATCGGACTCAACAATGAACAACAAGTTTTCTTGACCCAAGAGGATCCAGAAGCTCACATTGTGAAGCAGTTCCAAACTCAGTCAGGTGAATCATTTGACTTTAGGGAGGGATATGACATAGCCATTTATGAAGTCCACAAGCAATACAATTTGAGGAGCAGAAGAATAGATGTCCCTAAAATCAGTAAACAGAAAGATACCAAGTAGCCTAACAAAGGTAAGGTCAGTAACCCCCCTGTACATATTTTTTCCAGAACAGATCCTAACCCAAATAACCCAATTGTTGAAAATATATCAGACAAATAGCCACCTAACAGACAACCTCCCACTTCTGCTCCTACTAAAGGAAAAGCAGAAGAGCCTCTAGAACTTGGTTTAGAAATAATTGCAGCCCATAATCCCAGTCTTGAAGAGGAGAAAAACGCAGAAAATTTAGCCGTCCAAAATACAAAGACTCAGACCAAAAAACATTTCAATTTTGAGGCAAAAGTAGGCAAATTAAGGATAGTTGTTCCTTTATCAGAATTAGCTAAACATGATGTCTACAGAAGTCAAATCAGCAAATCACTCAAAATTTCTATGAACAAGGATTCAGAAGATTTAATAAATGTCTTCGATGACCAACCCAAATTGATATTTGGCCCTAGAGTAAATGGAAAAACAGTAGAGGGAGAAGTTCCTCCTTTTTATGTGGCTTTAAACATACATGATAAAATACTTCATAATTCCATGTTTGATTCTAGGGCTTCTCATAACTTGATGCCCAAATCTGTAATGGAGAAACTTGACCTTGACATCACCAGGCCATATAAAGACCTTTTCTCGTTTGATTCAAATCAGGTCAAATGTTTGGGTTTAATTAAAGACTTATGTGTGTCACTTGTCCAATATCCTGCCAAAACCATTTTAATGGACATAGTAGTAGTTGATATTCCTCCAAAATATGGTATGTTATTGTCTAGATCTTAGGGTGCTAAGCTTCAAGGATCTCTACAGTTAGACATGTCTTACACTACTATTTCAATGTTTGGTCAATGCAAGAGACTATACAAAGAAACCTTAATGAAGTATGTAGTAAGTAGTCAAGAGAAACCTCAAAATTTCCCTATCTACTCAGTACATTCCAATATGGATTCTTTTATCCTTTACAATGCTGAAATTGATCCCCCATGTGGAATAAAAGTTTTAACAGATAAAACAAAAAAAACAGCACATGAAATGTCTAGTGTCTGAATTCAAGAAATTTTTGAAAATCATTAAACATCAGACAAACCAGAAGAAACTGAAAAACCAGATCTCCCTATTGAGCAGATCCCTGAAACTGCAGATACTAATTATAAACATGAAATCCTTTGGTACTTAGAATTTGATGGTTCTGTGAACAAATTAGGAGCAAGAGCAGGGGTCTGGGTGCACAATTTCGAGAACAATCGTGCTGAAGGTCATGCCTATAGATTAAACTTTAGGTGCACTAATAATATGGCTGAATATGAAGCTCTGCTGCTAGGTCTTAAACTTGTCAAGAAATTAGGAGCAACTAGAGTGTTAGTCCTAGGAGATTTTGATTTAGTCATCCAACATATAAAAGGGAAGTTCTTGACAAATGATCGTAGATTGAGGGAATACAGAGGAACAACTATAGAGATCCTTAATACATTTCTAGAAATTCATCTTGCCAAAATCTTGAGAGAACATAACTTGCAAGCTCATAGCCTAGCAATGTTTACCAGCACATGTAAATTGCCATTTGAACCAAATTATCAATTCACAGTAGAAATTAGACGCATGCTAGCCATACCTGATAATGTGAAGAATTGGCAAGTGTTTGACAATGATAAACAGATCAACAATTTCTTAGCCCTAGAAAAAGAATTTTCCTACACTAACGTTGATGGAGATACACTTAGTGAATTTGATCCAGCAAATCAGATAGAAATAGACACTTCAACAGAAAATGCAACTCAAATGCTTCATCCAACGAAATTTACCAAAGAAGAAATACAGGTTCTAAAAGAAACAGATGTTGATGAAATTATTGAAGAAGAATCTGAAATTATCAATTTAAAAGACAATCATTTGCCCAAGGGATTAACTCCTTTGGAAGATCTCTTTGATTTCAACGATATTCCAAAGAAACCTCAGATGGAACCCCCAAAAGCAGACATTGAAGACTACAACATAGGAACTGAATAGAACCCAAAAGTGATAAAACTGTCCAAGTCTTTGCCCCCTGATCAAAAGCTCAAGTATGTTGAACTGATCAAAGAATTCCAAGATATTTTTTCCTGGAGCTATAAAGACCTAAAATCTTATGACACTTCTGTAATTCAACATATACCCCTCAAGAAAAATAAAAAACCATTCAAACAAAAGCTCAGAAGAATCAACCCTGTACTGCTTCCTTTAATAGAAAAAGAAATCGGACGAATGCATGATGCAGAGATAATTGCTCCAATCAGGTTTACAGAGTGGGTATGTAATTTAGTGCCTACCAGGAGGAAAACAGGGGAAATAAGGTTATGTGTTGACTTAAGAAATTTAAACAAGGTTTCTTTAAAGGACAACTACCCTTTACCCAAGATGGATCATATTTTACAAAGGGTAGTAGGTGCTTCTAGGATTTCACTTTTGGATGGGTTTTCTGGTTTTAATCAGATTCTAGTTCATCCTGATGACCAAGAAAATACTGCATTTACAACACCATGGGGTACATTCAAATATGTTAAAATGCCATTTAGACTTAAGAACGCAGGGGCAACCTTTCAGTGAGCAATGGACATAGCTTTTGCAAAAGAGATTCACAATTTTCTGGTTATATATCTAGATGACCTCACTGTGTTTTCTCGATCAGATCAACAACATGTAGATCATTTGAGACAAGTGTTTTTAAAATGTATAAAGTATGGTATATCATTAAAACCTAAAAAGTCTCTATTTGGTCTAGAAGAAGGCAAACTCTTAGGCCATACCATCTCCAAAGATGGCATTAGAATTTATCCTGAAAGAATAAAAGCTATTCTACAAATACCTCACCCCAGAAATGTCAAAGAACTTCAAGCTTTCCTAGGAAAGATTAATTTTTTGAGAAGATTCATACCTAATTTGGATGAATTAATCAGATTGTTGAAAAAAATGTTAAGAAAGGATTCAAAGGTTACATGGACAGTAGAAGCCAAACAAGCATTCGAAGAAATTAAAATGGCTTTAACCAGAACACCAGTCCTCACAAGTCCAAAGTTCGACAGAGACTTCATAATTTTCTCATTTGCATAAGAACACACCATAGCAGCCGTTTTACTGCAAAAAGATGATCAAGGATGTGAGAAGCCCATAGCCTTTTTTAGTAAAACACTTATAGATGCACCTCTGAATTACAAAATCATGGAAAAACAGGCTTATGTACTTGTGAAAGCTATTCAAGACTTCAGGGTCTATATTTTGTACTCCCATGTATTAGCTTATGTGCCAAATGCTGTTGTTGAAGATATTCTGACTCAGGATGGAATTGAAGGCAAACAAGGTAAATGGATAGCTAAAATATTGGAGTTTGACATTGAAATAAAATCTACAAAGCTGATAAAAGGACAGAGATTGGCTAAACTCATGATTGAAACAAACTTTCAAGCCCTAGACATCAATGAACTGGATAACGAATAGGAGATGGCGACTCCACAAATCAGCCAGGCCTTCTTAGAATCACCTTGGTATGCTGATATAATTCATGTATTATTAAACCTGCAAGCTCCTACGGGGTTATCCAGAACAAAGAAAAGGTTTTTAAAGATGAAAGCTTCAAAATTCTGTATTTTAGATGGTGTTCTTTTTTGGAAAAATCATGAATGTATTTTATTGACTTGTTTAATAAAAGAAGAAGCTAGCAAAGTTCTTAAAGAATTTCATGCAGGGGACTGCGGTGGACACCTGTACTGGAAATCAATTGCAGACAAAATCCTAAGGGCTGGATTTTACTGGCCATTCTTGTTCGCTGATGTAAAGAAGTTTGTCACTGCTTGCCACAAATGAAAAATTTTTGAAGGCAAAAGAAAACTGTTGCCCTTGCCATTAAGACCAATTTCCACTGAGAAACCATTTCAACAATGGGGTGTAGACTTCATTGGAGAAATCCATCCTCCCACATTTGGCCAGCATAAATGGATTCTTACTGCCACAGACTATTTCACCAAATGGATGGAAGCCATCCCTGCTAGACAAGCCAATGACACAATGATCATAGAATTTTTAGAAACCAATATATTGTCTAGGTTTGGCTGTCCTGAAAAGATCATAACCGACAATGCTGCTGCCTTCAAGTCCAAGAAACTGATAAATTTCTGCAACAAATACCATATCACTTTAGGCCATTCCACAGCTTATTACCCTCAAGGTAATGGTCTAGCTGAATCCTCCAATAAAATCCTGATTAATATCATTAAGAAACTGTTGGAAGAGAACAAGAAAAATTGGCACAAGAAACTCACAAATGCACTATGGGCAGACAGACTTACTACAAAGAGATCTATTGGAACTAGCCCTTATGAGTTAGTTTATGGCATGGAGGCTGTGTTTCCTTCATCTTTAGGAGTTCCTGTAATGAAATTACTACAAGAAGCTCAAGTGGAACCAAATGACATTCAAAGGAGAATAAATCAGACCATCCGTTTGTAGCAGAGCAGAGAGGAAGTGCACCAAAGATCCCAAGTGTTACAAGAAAAAATGAAGAAGGTATTTGATAAAAGGACCAAAGTAGAAGATTTCTACATTGGAGACAAAGTTCTAAAGTGGGATTCCACGAGAGAAGACAAAGGAAAGCATTGGAAGTTTGACTTCCTATGGAAAGGGCCTTTTATCATCCAGGCATTGCAAGGGGACAATACTTACTTTCTGAAGAGCCTGGGTGGCATAGAAATAGAAGAAGGACCAGTAAATGGTCGAATGCTGAAACGTTACTTTGATCCATTTTTTTGACGAATTTTTGACTCTAACATGTACATAATACATCTGTGATAAATACCACAGTTTTGGATTGGATAGCAACTTGCTGCAGCTGAAGCCCGAAGAGAAGGCCCTAAGCTTCACAAGTGTGTTGTCATACATACAATAAAGCAACTAACAAAGGAAATTTCAGAACACAGTGAAGTTACTGATAAGGCTCTCTGACCTGCTGTTCTTGACTTTCCACCAGGGAAAGCCATCCCTAAGTGTAGCCACTGTTGTACTCCTATAGCAATAGGTGTCATATTTCATGATTGACTTGATGAGCTATGAAATATGTTCTTACTTTCCTTGCTGGAAAGGTTTCCATAGTATCAAAAAATCCACAAAAAAATTAAAAAATGTAAAGAGGGTATACCCTAAAAGAAAAATCAAAGGGTAAAACGAATAAAACGGTCAAAAGAAAAAATGAAAAGAAATGAACCCCAATAAAAAAGACCAGGAAAGTGTGCAAGTCCAAATGCCACTACTATTTCATTTTCTATAATGAAACATCATCTACAGCTTGTTGAAATTTTGCCACAATTGATGAATGGCCAAACACCTTAATCTTGGCCAATTCATATTTGAATTTCCTGTTTTAGAAATAGAAAATAAAATCTGTCCAAACTATTTAATCTTGGCTGATAAGTAGATAGGTAGAGAAGCAAAGTAGCTCAATTGTTTAATCTGAGCCCTTGGAAGAAATAAGTGCAGACTTAGATAGGCTTATCATGAAAAGAAAAGAGAATTGATGAGGGTTTGCCAGTCTAAGTGCACCCAAGTAAAAGAAGAAAAAATGTTAGGCAAAGTAGGCTGGGTAGGTAGATGAAGTTGCAGAATGAGACTTGTGATGAATCATGTCTCTCAAATGTGTTAATGTTTACTCATCACAAGTGCCATGGCAGATATGCTTGAAGCAGCTCAAGCGAGGCATGACTAACTCCCTTTCATACTGTTTCCCCAATCACTTACTAATTTCCCCCAATGATATTAAGATTTGCTTAAATATCACTGAGTCACTCATCTCATTCCATAACGTTTGCCTAAGTAAAAATTTGTTTTACTTAGGGATTAGCCATATTTCTTGTATAAACGCCTTTTTTTAGGCCTAGGTTTTCATGCAAAAAACATTTTCAACTTAGCGCTTCCACTTCAAAGTCATATTAACACTAATTTTTATTATGTAAATCCCTTATAGTTGTTCCCCTTCCTGTATTATATTTATATAATAAAAACCCCGCATTTTTAATATATTTCCCGCCCCGGTCGCTTACGACCATATCACTGCTTAAACAGGGATTAATTAACCACCGGTTAATTAAATAACCTTCTCGCGCAACCTTGGGATAATTAACCATCCGGGTTAATTATAACCGAACCCCGAACCAATAACATTACGCCCAAAACCATAAACAACATTGTTTATTTGAGCAGGCCCGCGCATTAAAACTTCTGCCATGTGCTGTGTGCGCCAACCGTCAGATCAACCACCTCGCATCCAACGGCTATTATCCATTTCGCTAGCCCCCCGACTGTTGAAAGTTAAGCCGCGGGAAAACGGCGGTTTCGGCACTATACCAGATCCACGTGTCGATCTCTCGTGGTGTTCTTTGCCCCTCCGCCCAAAACTGCCCAAGCCCGAAAGCAGTGTGGGCAAAATAGCTTACCGCCCTCCCACTGACGACATGCTGATGTCATCTGTCCTTGAAATCAAATTTTCGTGCCAAAATTCTTTTTGTCAAATATATGGTAAAAGGTCATTTTTGATTTTTTTTGCTGCAAAACTATGTTTTGGGCACAACAAGCGACTGACTGAGCTCCAGT
The DNA here is from genome assembly GCA_031772625.1 of Pinus tabuliformis. NCBI lineage: Eukaryota > Viridiplantae > Streptophyta > Pinopsida > Pinales > Pinaceae > Pinus > Pinus tabuliformis. The sequence continues at coordinate 1,380,456,363 of CM062818.1, read as the reverse complement.
TTCTGACCGCCTCTTCATCAGAAAAGCTCCATCGATGAGCTCGGCCTCAATCAACCGGCCAAGTTACAATTTTTTTCCTCTTTTAAAAATAGTTCTAACCAGCAAAGGAGGGATTTCTAAACTCTAAGAAGAAAGAAACAGAGATTTACAGGATGTTTTGCTACCCCAGCCACTGGGAACTTGCAGAGAGATGCAAACCAGTATAGAAAGGCAGTGTGAAGACACGTTACAGTTTGATTTTTGCTAGACAGTGGTGAGTAGGGTCGGTTTAGCATTAAAAAAGATGATTAAAGTCAAAGAATATCAGAAGAGTCATAAAGAGTATCAGTGCAGAATTAAAGACAAGTCAAGTCAGAATTAATGAATATCGGAGCCGACTAAGAGAAGTAGATCAGAAATTAAAGAACAGTTAATACAAACAGTCGGCACAGAGCTACAAAGGACACTTGCAAAGCCGAACCCTAAAGAGCTAACCTCCAGCACATCATAAGTTAGCTGTTTTTACTTTGCTTGTAAATTACTTTAGGTTAAACTTAGATATTATCTCAGAGCTTTTATGAGATACTTGTTGTACATATTTTGATGTATAAATACCCCCTCCATTAGAGAAATGAGGAGGTTGGATATTGTAGATTTCCCTAGACTTTGCTGTAATACTGAAATTTTGGAATAAAAAGCTGTTGGAACCAACTGTTGTCTGGCCTACTGGATGAAGAATTGAAGCAGAGGACTTGTCATAGAATTATTGAATCAAACTCTGGATCAATAAGTCCCCTATATCTTGTGTTTACAGTTTTCTTGTTTATTATATCGTCTGTGTTTCATATTTTTAATGGTAGAGAAAAAGGTTAATTCAGAATTTGCTTAACTGCACTATGTTTTCAGTCTTTATGATTCTCTGTGTTTTCTTCAGAATTAGCATAAACAGTGAATTCTTAATTGCTCCTGTTTCTTGGTTCCTTCATGCTGATTGTTTTGTAAGGAATTTCTAACTGATCCTTATCAGTAATCATCCATTTTCCCCCTTTCAAAATGTTGAAGGATTCTTAATTTCCCTTCACCCATTTGAGTCCATTCCATCTGATTTCAGCCTTTAATTGTTCCATGTTTGACTACCTTGCTCTGTGAAGCCATCCTCTATTAGAAACCAAATCCAGCAAGCCATCTTCTTTGACTCCATCATGCCCAATGGACTGAACTGAATGTTTTGCCTCACTGTTCTATTGAATCTCACCACCCAAACTCAAAAAAAAGCCCTTGAACTTCATAAATAGCCTAACACCTTTAAAAAAAAAAGCTAAATCATAAAGAGAGAGCCCTCTCTAGATGCAGATTGGCTAGAATCTATGTCTAAAAGATTGGTTTGTGGTTACCTCAGCCGTATTCCCTTTCTTACAACTTTTGGGAACAACCTGAGTGATAACAGATATAACTAGTATTCATTAAATTCACATTACCATTACATAATTATTAATGTTGCAAAACCTATAACAAGTGCTAAATTTAAGAGACGTCAAAGTTTTAATGAAAAATACATCAAGGTAAAAGAATAATATAGTTTCCTTAATTTATTGGAGAAAGTTTATTAATAATTAAAATACATTTATGTGATATTGAAATAAAGTAACCCTTGATGGGGGTGATCATGGGTTTTAAATGCAGATTCTTGGAGGTTGCACCTACCACCCCATAATTACATTAGGTTTTAATGGGGGCATGTTGTAGCCTCCTCTCACATGGATGCACATGCACACTATATTTGGTAAGTGATATCTTCATAATGGGAATGAGTATTGGATTATTGACAGATCGAGAAGGAATTGGAGTCAAGTTTTTGGCCTTGGCTTCATAACTCAATTTCTTGTCTGCAATTGTGATAGTAAGTTTTGGATAATTAATGTGCAAATATGTTCGTATAAGTAGTGATGAGAGTCACGCTTTTTGGAAAAATAGAAGGACAAAGGAACCAATGCCTAGGGTTGGTTGGTCTCTTGCTTGGTTGATCGAGCTTGGTCCAGTTGCAAGGCTTTATACGGTACTCTGCACCTTTCCTAGAGAGAACTTGCAAGTGCCAATTAAGCTCTTTGTGGTCCTTTCATTTACTTTTCCTTTGGGGTTGGGGTTGAAAGTTTTTTTCATGAATGTTGGGGATATTGTGGCTCTCATTTTTGGGCTTTAACTCTTTGTCATGGATGTACTTCTTATCTAGTATATGTCGTCTTGTCGAGGGATAGTTTCAAAATTGTGGTAGAAAACTTTGTATGGAGAATTCCTTTAGCTATTGGTAGGCTTTGATTTGGCCCTCAGAGGGTTCACTTTGAATGTTCAATTGCTTGGGGGGTTGTGTTCCTTGTCATTTTTTGTGGTTCATGTTCTGGTTTAGCTGCTTCAGAACTCGATGTCTATTGGTGATAAGTTTGGGAAAGAGCCAATTTCCCCTTCATTCTCATTCTCTCGGTTGTGGGTGGAGTCAGGGTTAAATGTGTGGTATTATTGTGAAAACTTAACATATTGATATCTTGGTTGTGTTGGCCTTAGGTTTGGTCCGGTGTTTTATTCCTTTGCAGGTAGAGGTTCCCATTGTAATTGTTAGGACTTCAACTCTAATTTAACAATGCCACCACGTCAGAGGGGAGGAGTACACAAGGAGGTCGAGGTTCCACCTAGATGGGACAATGTGGGGCTCACATTTTTTCCCATGACTCAAACTCCACCGTTTTTTTATTTGTTCCTATAAAAAATAAGTAGAGAAATTTGAAAGCTAGAGATAAAGGCAGTAGTTGAGAGGGAATCTCTCTTTGACTTAGAGATTTTGGAGGATATGTCAATTTTTGTTCATGGCCCTAGGTGTACTAGGGGAATTAAGAAACCATACCTTAATTCAAAAGCTCTACATTGGCAAATGAAAACTCTTTTAGGCATGTTCCTTAGGGATAAACAAGTAAAAAAATATAACATTTTCACATCTCTTAAGGCGGTCAGGAGAATGCTCAAGAACCAACTGTTTTGTTTAGATAGATTTGACACTCATCTGGCTCATATAGGGAGCCACATTCATTGTGGCTTTGATGGCGGTGAGTAGGATGACCCTCCTGTCTCTAGTGTTTCAACTCTTGCTAATATTTCTTCATCTGAAAATGATTAGTGGTTTCTGTGGGTTCGATGGTCATGCTTGTGGTATCTCTTTTTGGAATTTATTTTCTTGGTGGGCAATGGGAAAGTTTTGGACGTGGTGCAACGCTTATGAATTGAGTGCAAGATAGTGCTTGGATGGTCACAATCCTGAAGTCCGATCAAGGGCATCGGTCCAATTTTGTCTCTTGGAAACTGACTTTGGCATCAAGTTTCACTACTGCTTAGATGTGCATGGTATCTCATCAATTTTGATAATGTGTATGTTTTTCGTCTCTTGGTGGGTGGGAGGGGTTGATAGGAAAGCCCAATATTGATTGTCGTGACATATAGCTTGAGAATTATTTGCATGTAGTTTAATATATGATGTGGTCACTATGACTCAGTATTTTGATGAGATTTGGGCATGGACTTGGGAGTACCTTTGAATAATTCTAGATAGTTTGGTAAAGCCATGTACATTTTTTTATGTGAAATACAACTACTTTAATTCACAAAAAAAAAGATATTGAAATAAGACTAAATTCTAATTATGAAATTTATTCTGATTCATTTGATGTGATCCTTGGCTTGAACAACATGACTATGATCAAATGAATATACCATTGGTGATGGTTAGAATACATAGGAATTTACTTCAAGGATACATAGGAATACATAGGAATCTACTTCAAGCAGACTTCATATTTATTCCAAGTAATTTTAATTATACTATTGCATTTTTTTATGTCATTAGCAACTTGAAACATCTTGAATGCAATGAAATTTCACCTTAAAATATAACTTTAATTAATGCTTTAGCAAATTTGTCAGCATCATAAATATCAATTTTTTATAAGATTATCCTTTTTATATGAACATGTTAACTAAAATTACACTAACATAGATTCATTTTAATTATGGAGATTAAATCTCTTAAAATGCAAACTGTTTCTAAAATTAGACTAACATAGATTCATTTTAATTATGGAGATTAAATCTCTTAAAATGTAAACTATTTTAATGCAATTGACTTTTCATTTTAATTATGGAGATTAAATCTCTTAAAATGTAAACTGTTTCTAAATTACACTAACATAGATTCATTTTAATTATGGAGATTAAATCTCTTAAAATGCAAACTGTTTTAATGCAATTCACTTCTAATTGATATGTTTGATAATGTTTTTGATTTTATTTTTTAATGTGTGTGTGTGTGTGTGTGAGAGAGAGAGAGAGAGAGAGAGAGAGAGAGAGAGATCTGTTAAAATGCAAACTGTTTTAATGCAATTGACTTCTAATTGATATGTTTTATAATTTTTTTGATTTTATTTTTTAATGTGATAGAGAGAGAGAGAGAGAGAGAGAGAGAGAGAGAGAGAGAGAGAGAGAGAATTTGGTTATAAGTATTCATATTATTTTTAATATTACTTTTTACATTTTATGATTTTTTAATTGAGTTAACATTAGGTTTTATTGTTTTCTTGAAGGAGGATGCCTAGGGGCGACACTTTCCCCCACTGCCACCTTGATATGATGACAACTCACACTAAAGGGATTTGCAGATCTCCACCTATAATTTTCACATTACATGAGCTACAATCACTTCATTGATCAGTGGACGAAGTTGAACAAAGTTAAACATACAATCGACATGGGGAGGTATAGGAGGATTGAATAGGAGAATTCTATCAAATTGGCGAAGATGGAGAAACAAATTGATGATACAGACCATAAGTTGACCAATCTAGACATCACTTCATTAATCAATGCATGAAGTCAACATAAGGTTAAACATGCAAGGGACAAAGGAAGGTATAGGATTCAATACGGGAATTCTATCATAGTGGAAATGATGGAGGAAAATTGATGATATAGAGCACAATTTGACCATTCTAGCTAGGAGATCGCTAACATCACCTTCACCCTTGATCAAGATAGTGACTAGTCAGCCTCATGCCTAGAGATTCTTCCCAATGGTCGCTATGACTCATTATTCTTTTTCTTGTAGCAATGATAGTCTTTTTTGTCTTCTCATGTTGATGTATATTTTTATAAGTTTTTATTTACAAGATGATCTCATTAGAAGAGGTCTTAGCAACCATAAGACTTTGACGTTATGTTACTGTTCTGGTATCCCTTCCAACAAACCAGCAAAGAAAATATGTTTCTTTATGTAATCCTCATTTGAGGTAATACGAAATATCTAACTGATATATCTATATATATATATATATATATATATAATTTAATGCTTTACTACAAAAAATTTATGTAACAATTATATATATATATGTGTTTCATATTAAGATCTTGGAGTTCACTTATTTATGATTCATGAAAAATGAAGAAGTTAAAAGAAAAATTGAAAACATATTAATTTTTTTCTTTTCTATTTAGAAAAAAGACAATAATTTGTTTATAATAATAATATACAATCACCCCCATGGCATGTGCTTGAGCCCAATGTCTGTTATAGCCATGACAAGGCCACATGGAATAAAATACCACCTGGCCCATCATTTATATTCCTCTGTAAACTCACACACTTTGTGAAAATCCCGTGTGATGGTAGCATTAACATGGCATTGGTTTTCATATGTCATCCCTTGCTCGACTTGCTAGTTCATCATTTCACTTCATCATTGCATGTAGAGGCTTACCTCGACCATGACTGGAGGTGGTGACATGGATCACTAGAGTCCTTCTTCAGGCTTGTCCTGGCTCTTGTCAAGTAGTCCTTCAAAACACTCGTCTATGTTAGCAATGTCTTATGCTTCCATCTTGTTTTCACATGGCCACAATGCGTCCAATTCTAATAATATCTACCCATTCTCTGGTTGGCACGTATCTTGGTATGTTCAACTTTTCTTAGTGGTGGAGGTCAACATAAAAATTGGCCTATCGATTGGAAATATTCAACCTCATGTGTTTGTGTGGTGGCTTTGGGGTCTCAAGTGGCCTCCAAGGTTTACCTTCATGTTTCGGCTTTCATGAAGGGTCCTTTGTTTCTTCATGGTCCACCAATTGTTTTGATCAAGTTTGAGGCTCGCTTAAATATATGGTTACTTTTTAGTGGCTTCATCCTTATAATTCAGACCTCAATTGCATGTCATTGGTTATGATCATCATAAGGATCGAAGGCTCGCGGGTAGTTAATGCTCAAGGCTCATCGACGATTCTGCTACTGCCTTTTCAATCAACCCTGATATGCTCCCCAATGACTTTGGAAATTGCAGTTACCTTCAGCTCCAAGTGGTGGTCAAAGGCTCTAGTGGGGGGTCGTGGGCTTATGCACTTAGGTTGGAGGGAAATTATGGTTTGTGTTCACGAGCTATGGTTTCTCGTGGTACATCAATGCAGCTCCTTGGTGTGGTTAATCCTCCGTTTCCTTATGTGTGCAACTTCCAGGTTCCGCAAGAGTCTTACTTCATGTCATAGTTGATTATGGGTGGTCTCCTTTTGTTTTCAATTTTTTCTGGATAGCTCTCGAGAGCATATCTTTTGTGCTTGTAAACTCTTAGAATTCCACGTGAACTCAAACAACTTTTTATTTTTGTCTATTGAACTTATTAAATGAGACATATGTAGTTATGTTGTAAGGTGTTCCTCTTTGAAAACAACTCCCCAAAGTGCTATTGTGCACTAGTCTGTATCATAGGATGGAATGTTAGATGATTGGAAGTTCTTCCACCATTAGATCCCACTGCTTTAACTATCATCTGAATCTTGATTTGTGCAACCATTCAACTTCTTGATCTTTAAAATAATTATAACTCATAAAAATATTGTAAGTATCCTTTCCTTATTTTACGCTTTTCCTATTCCTAGAATTATATTGTTACTAGTTTGCAGAGAAACGTTCTTCAACGAGCCTCTCAACTCGACCCTTTTCCAAGTTCTGAATTTGTTTTACAAAAGAGGATTTTTGCATGGACGAGATAACCGCCTTCGTCCCAGTTCTTATTTTGTTTTATAATTATTGAAATATGTAAGACAATATTTTAAGGCTATGACCATTGATCTTATTGTGACAGTAATCATTATAAATGTAGTAATATTACATGGGTTGTTGAACTTTCTTTCAATTTGTATCTAGTATATGGTATTAATTAGTACAACACATTATGTTTTTTACATGTATTTGACACTCAATATTGATTCTTAGTTTTTTTGGTGTTTGACACCTTAGTTTACTTATGTAAAAATGTTACCAATTAGGTTTTTCCTCCCTTTGATAGCCCAAAGGATGTGATGGTTGCTCTGAAAAAAGAAATACTAGTGTACCATGCCGATAGTAATGGAAAACAAAGTGATAATTGGAAAGTTTTGTGCTAGGAGATTACCAAGATTTTTAATAACTAATATCATTTTTATAAGTGATCCCCAGTGTATCTCAATAGTTGTAGATAGTGAGAGAACCAGTGGTTTTGGATTTACTATCTTGACTTTTTTCATTGGTAGCGATCAAGTATCATTTTGGAGTTGAAAAAAAAAATAGTTTTTGATAATTATGTGATGTATATGTGAATATATGGTTTTTGATAACTCTTGATGTAACTTGTAACTCGAACAACTATGTGTTTGTTACAAATATATAGTTCACGATAATATTATTAACTTTTCTGATCAAATTCTCACTCGATTGTCTTCATTTGGAAGATGTTGTGTTGCATAGTAGGTTACACTAACGAATTTGTTAAGAAAGTTTTATTTAAAAAAACATTGTTGCAAATACACATTCAAAGTGGTATTTTGAGATAAAATTCATCTTGTGAATTGAGTTTAAAAAATATGTGTACTTGTATATCACTCGCTTGTTGTAACTTTGTGTAAACCAAAAAAAACACCATGCAGAAAAGAATAAGAACCCTATGGAAAAGAACCACAAATGGTTCTTTGTATTTTTATCTATGGTCTCTCTTTTTTTTTTCAAGTGTGTTTTGTTCTCTCTTTATATTTTAGGAAAAAATAGCAGTTCCCATTTTCTAGAAAACCATTAAGAGGCGGATAGATTGTATGTAAGGATGGATTGTATGTGAGTATTATATGATTTTGTAAAATTAGAAACTTTTAATTTAATTGTTAATAATATTAAGTGGATAGTAGAGATGTAATTTTTATTTAATAGTTTAGAATATTTTTAATAGTAATCATAGATTAAAAATTGAGGTTTATCTCAAAACTAATTTTGATTTTTTTTGTTATTTAAATTGATTAAGTAAAAAAATGTCGTATGAATTATGGAATTTTGGGTATGTGATATTAACCAGTATAGACCTATCTTAACCATGATAAATTTGATCCTTTTGGAAGCCTAATAGACCAGTAACTAGTAATTTCTCCATGTGTTGCAAAGGAAATGCTTAAGGATGTAGCATATAAGAAAGAAGTAAAAGTTTTATGAAACTACCTTGCTTTTCATTAATTTTAACTGAAATTTTATACATAAAACAAAAAAAGTTGATAATATTAAAAAACAAATTTATTAAATTATATTTTAACAAAACAAAATTAAATTAAATTAAATAAATGTTCAGTTGTTAATCTAAAATACTCATTTTAAAAGAGAAAGCCATAAGTAAAGAATGAAAAATGTCATAGTCACTAAAATATATGGATATTGAGTGCACAATAAGTTTAATGACTTTTAATTGTATATTAGAAAATAAATAAATATGCCTAATATTTTACATTAGAAAATAAATAAATATTTACAATCAAAGTCAATGATAAAACATGTTCTTATGATACACAATCAATGACGAATCAAATACTATAATCCTTTCCTTTGAAAAGAACGGACAATTAACCATTACACAACAAGGATATCACTAATTTAAAATGCTCAATAGTAATTTAAAATAATAACAATATTGCTCATGCAAAAATAGAGAACAAAGAATCCTACAATATTATAGGTTAATTGAGGAATTAGCTAAAATTTATGGACATCAATGTCTAAATAATGATGAGTATATGTAGCTATCTCTATGTTTGGGATGTCTTTTACCAGGTCTATCACCTTCTTATCCAATCTTTCTCTATGGTTGGGAAATAATTTGTTGTAAATCAATGTGTTGCAGAATGACACACTGTAGGCATCCAAGCCTTTATCTTGGAACCAGTCCAACAGGCCTTGCACAGTTGGATTTCCATGTATGACCCTTTAGTCCCATTGAGACCAGGTCAGATTCTCATGTTTAGTTTAGTTACATTTGGGGGAAAGTTCAACCATAGAAAATAGAGGGAGTGCCAAGTTTGCAAAATTGTTATGATACTTTTCAACCTTGTGGCCTAATGTAACCTCGTAAAGTTCCAAACACACTAACCAGTGGAAATCGTAATTGTAGTTGCAATAATAGTAATTATTCTGCCAGTTATGAACTTGGCCTTGAGCTTATCCACCCCAGGTATGTTATAGTTCCTTGCTCGCATATTGGCAAGTCCAACGGTAAGATCCATGTGATAATTTGTATCATCATCCTTCATTGCAATGAAGCAACAAAACCAAAATTTTAGATTGAGTTTTCCTCCAATGGATAATGTTGAATTGAAATATTTTATTCAAGGGAGGAGAAGTTGTGTAATAAGTAGAGGATAATAGGGATCATTAATGAGGAAAGTTTGAGAATACCTTTTCAAACTTAAGGCATATTTTGAACACCATGTTACATTATGGTGATCAATTTGTCAATCAATTCAACATCATCATCATCATATAATGTAGAAGAAGGGTTCACATCTGTAGCTTTCTCATATGTGAAAATCTTCACCCCTTCTTTTGGCTCAGAAACTGGAATATGAACTTTATCAACCACCTGTGCCAATCTCCCTGAATTTGGATTTCAAGTCTAGTCGGGAATGAGAATTCCATATGTATTAGCTTTTAAAATGGAGGTTGCAAGAATCAGGGACATGTGACTAGGATCATGGGAATAAAAGTGGAGGGGCTTTGGGAAGCACTTGGGAGAAGACCAAAATGGTGCACCTTCTCTTGTAGTTTCATCCTCAGGAAGGTTGAAATTAATTTGCTTCACACGATTTGAAAATAAATCCTCAAACCTGAATCCTTAAATGAGTGAGTGATTTGCAAATCTAGTTTAGTGAAATTTGATCTTTTTGTAAATAGTAAATTGTGCTAAGATTTGTTGGAATGCAAGATGGAAATGAAAAGTATATAATCATAGAAAGGGAAGGGAAGGGAAAAAGGAAGGGAATTTAATTACTTACTTGATTCTATCTCAAGAGATGCAATCTTTGAATGTTAGACATTATGTGAAATGAAACAATCGATAATAAACTCTAGAAGTTGCCGGGCCTTAGCATCCCCTGCAAACTTGATTGTTGTTATGTATTCTTCTGATTTTGAAAGAAAAGCATTTGCTTCAATTGGAGTTTTGTCTAAGAGACCTTCAAATTCAGACCTTGCCCATGTGAGACAGTGGTGAATATTATGTGGAAATGAATGAAGCATGCACATGGGTGCCTGCTTTTCAAGGGGATCTCGTGATGCTCCATAGTTCTCAGTCAAGTGAGGGATAACCATTTGGGTGTTGCACTTGGTTCCTAGTGTTACAGACTCTACCAATGGCTTCTGGAAGTAAACACACCTTGAATCTACATATAGTCTTGCATTGACATTGTCCAAAGCACTTAAAACAACATCAACCTCATCATTCTAGAAGGAATCGCCAAAGATATTTTCGATATCTAGGCTCACACGTTTCTCCATTGCTTGAACCTGCAAATGTAGGTTGATTTCATTGGTTGCTAATATTTCCACTCTTGACTTATTAGATACCGTTATTGGACACCTAAGGTCTAATGTTTGTTTGCTTCAAGAGCTAAGGTTACTAACATAATATTTTTTTAGTTATTATATAATTTTTAACAGATAACATTGCCATACAAAGCACTTTACTAAGCACCTTTTGGAAGATACTTCAACAATTATTGGGTTGTCAGCTTCATTTTTCTACTGCCTTTCATTTGCAAACGAATAAATGGGTAGAGAAAAGTAATAAATTATAGTCTAGTACAAGCCCTATGTGTTTCTACAAAAAAAATAAATAGTGGTATCCTTATTTCCATGTCCCAAAGCACAATTATAATAAGGTTGTTATGGTTACCAGTGGTTGGCCCTTACAAGCTACCCATCTCTCTTCATCCAACTATCTCCCATCACCAACACAAACAATAGCACAATGTATCCTTCTTTGTTTAGAAATTGGCTTGCATCCATTCCAAAGTATCTGATGATCTTCACACCCCCTAGGATTGCTATAAATGACTTTAGGATAAAAACCAAATGTTCAGACCCAGGTAATAAACTGCAGCTTGTTACAAGCCCTTTATGTCCACTACACAAAAAATAAACAGTGTGATTATTATTTGGATGTCCTACAACACAATTAAAATAAGGTTGTTATGGTTGCCAATGGTTGGCCCCATACAAGATTCCCAACTCTCTTCCTCCAGTTGTCTCCCATTAGTAGCGCAAGAAGCAACACAAGGCATCATTCTTTGTTTAGAAATTGGATCGTATCCATTCCCAAGTATCTAATGCTCTTCACACTCCCTCGCCCTGCTATAAATAACTCCAGAAAAAAAATCAAGTGTTTGTATAGTTTTGCATAAGTGATTGAATCTAATTTTATATAGATAAATTATTTTTTAAGTGGAAGTACATCATAAACTCAAGCTCATCCACTATGGTCCCTATACTATTTTGCAGTAGGTTGGTGTGAATGCATGTCATTTAGATTTTCCTTGCCAACCTCACCTCCACAATGTGGTTAATGTTAATCATCTCAAGCTCTATGAACCTCATATTCTCGAAGATGAAGTTCACATTTCCCACTCACCTAATAAAATTCTAACTTTTTAGCAGTTGTTGGAGGAAGACACACTATTGAACCTCTGCACCTGCTCCACTTGTTAGCAGTAGACTATGGCATATCTTATTGGGTACCAAATCCAACTTCCTTTTCACGACATAAGTTGATATCACTTCCAAAGCTCCCAAAATCTGTAGTGATCAGGGCTATCAGATCCAAGGGAACAAATCAATAGCAGAATATGCACTTGCATAATAGACTTTTCTATGTCACGATTCTTCTTGAATCTATATCTTACAACGTTTCTTTTACAACATCTAATATAATCGCTAGTCTTAAACTTCTCAATATATGCTACTATGTTAGTTTCCATATAATCAATCCAAAAAACAATCGTTTGTAATGCTTTTCTTCATTAATAAATGACGAACCTTACACCAAAACGTAATAATATACATATTTTTAATGTAAGAGAATCGATAACTTTGTCGAGATAACATGTCATTTATAAATAATGATAACAATCGTTGATTTAGAATATCGTCCGCGAAGGCCGGGAATAGGTTCGATAATAAACTATTAATAAATTCGAAGAGTGAGAAATTAGCATTTTCACGCATTAAAAAGCGAAAAAAACTCTAAAAACGTGAAAAACTTATTTTATAAAACAAAATAAATTTGTTTTCATAAAAGAAAGAAACGTCAACCACACCCAAAAAAAAAGAGGAAAGTGAACCTCCTTTTGGTCCCGCTGATTTACGAGATCGTCTCAATCGGCTCCGTAGAAGGCGTGGAATGGGTTCCGTGATTGACCTAAAAAAAATTATGAAGATTTTTATTTTATTTTTTATTATTATTTGATTTGAATTTAATATAATAAGGATTTAATAAAATCGTAAGTTTAAATTATAGTTTTATTAATTTCTCTGAAAAAAAATTATAGTTTTATTAATTGGCTTCGAAAAATTTCAAAATAGTTAATAATTAATATGTTTGTTGTATAATAATTTATATTGAATTTGGACTTAGCCATTAATATATATTTTTTAAATATTTAGAAATACTTTGAAATTAAAAATAAAAGAAAATGTTATATTAATGTTAAATTATATTAAAGCGATTGGAAAATTCAATTCTCTCATTTAAAAAATTACAAATCTTTTTAAAGTAAATTAATAATTTTTTTTAAATTAAAAATTTAATTTTATTAAATATTAATAATAATAAATTTATTTTTTAATCATAAATTTATTGAAAAAAAAATAATTAATGTGTGACTAGTAACTTAGTCAATAATTATTATTATTATTATTATCTAAAAAATCTCATTTTAAAATTGTTTAGTAAATTATTTAATAACTAATTTTAATATTGTTAACAAGAGAAGAAAAAAAAAATATAAAATGAAATTTTATAATAAGAATATAGTAAATATTTTTTGTAGCATTGTATAATCTTGATGGGATATTATAAATTTAGGTTGAACAATTCACCTATCACTAGTATAAATTCATCTTAACTATGAATCATAATGTAAAACTTCAAAAAAAAAAATTGGACTTGAAAAGATTTGATCCCTCTTAAATTCATGGTATTTATATATATATATATATATATAATTGGATTCAACCAGTTGAAAATCTCATCAAACATTTGAATTGTGTATGGTATAAACTTAAACTTACAAGTTACTTGTAACATCTACTCATAAGAATCTACGCACATAAAAAAATTACGTTATTATTAACCTTACCTGAGCGGTCACCAATATTCCCTATCCTCCTTTTATTACATCACTACAGTAATTGTTTAAAATAATAACATCATTGTTTTTGTGTTGGTATCAAATATGTTTGGTATGAGTACATAATTCACTACCCCGTATTACATTAAGAATAATTATTTTTAACTTGTATGGGTCCCTTACCTTATGACTTGAATGATCAATTTGTGGGGCTCTAGTTCACTGGGTAACTTATGCATAACCAGGAAAGGTAACCTACACTAGCCTTGATTAACAATTCCAGATTATTGTGAGTAGACAAACTGATTGACACCTAGACTCCAATGTGATCATACTTACCCTTTTGGATTGACGGTCACACTGGTTAGGGTTTGATGGTTGGATGACTGGGATGTGGGTTTGGTGGTTATAGGCATAATCACCTCCTACTCCGGCCCCCACAATCTCATTTTGCACGATGCCTTTTTGGGGTATGGATCTATAACCTTGTGGCCGTAACCCTAGCTCATGCTAATAATTCCACCATGATCTTCGAATTTCTAAGAAACTAGTTCCATTGCAAAGTTGTAATATGACTAGTTTGCTACATCTCCTAGCAATCCAAGACCCTACACACTTCATATTCTTCGGGTCGGCTTGTTCAAAAATGGTTAGTCTCAAAATTATTTCTTCTAAAAGTTACTTGATTCTTACTTCAAGGTCAATAAAGACACTTTCATTTTTCAATATAAATTGTAAGAATAAGGTTTTTTCACCACTCACCTACACATTATCTTCCCCTACACATTATCTTCCCCTTAGGGTTCTAAATCGTCTTCCTCAACAGAGTCCAAAGCTTACCTCATTTGATGGTTAAACCTTGCTTCTTTCCCTGCATGGAATCAACAACTCAAGATTCATGCGACCACAACTAGACCAGGCAATCCAGACTTCTTCTCTTGGTGGCATGATAACTACATTGTTTCCTCAGTGTTTCGATAATATTTATCGACTCGTTCTTGAGGGGTTTTGTGCCCAATATAAGTATGGAGGTAAGAGATATCCCAACCCCAACATATTATTATCATTTGTTTGCATTTTTAGTTGTCTATATTTTAACGATTCATTGGTGTTTTGACAAGTATGACCCCTATTTGGTTCTGCAAGGATTCCATATAGTCTTGCAAAATTTGTTCCAAGTCTTTATTTCTTTATATTATTTTTCCTTTGTCCACAGGTACACATTGTTGACTTAGATGAAATACCTTATCCAGAGGGTTTTATTTCGTTTTTATTTCACAAAAAATTCAGTAGCCAATTACCACAACCTGCAATTTTCATTCTTTAGAGTTTCATTACCATATATAATACAGGGGTATTCTACCCTATTGGACATGATCTATAAGAGATTTTAATAACTACTTAAAATACCTTTATGGCTTACTCCGTACATTATATATATATATATATATATATATATATATATATATATATATATTATGTGTTATGCGGATGCCATCATGACTGGTTTGAAATCAGAATTTCCATTTTTAGTTAATTATGATTTTAGTGTCTGTACAACTATTTTTCATAGTCTATTTTTTGAGTTTTTGTTAAACAACGAAGGAAATAAACCCCTATTTTGTTATGGATATTATTATGGTAATTATCGCATTTGTCAACAACTTCAAGTTGTGTTCTTTGTATCTCCACTACATCTTTAAACTATAACATATATACTTTTTTTTGTAAACAAAGAAAAAACTTAGACCAAGGTCTTATCATTTCTCTACAGTCGTATCATAATTCTAGATTCGAAGAGACACCAAATTCTTGTGTTGAAGTTTATGTTATTAATAGGGTTATTATATCAACATGGTATCTAGGGTTTAAGGAAAACCTAGCTTATTTTATTTTGGTATCTTTCACACACAATTCTTATACCAGTTTCAATGATCTTTTCCATGTTTCAACAAGCTTCATAGCAATTATTTATCCCGAAGATTTTTATACTATCTCTTGTTGCAATTGCGTAAGAAGTTCACAAGTGTCTTAATTATTTCAATAATTCTATTTTATAACTAATCACTACCATAGTAATTTTCCTATTCAAGAATTAAGTTATGTTATTGCTTCTTATAGCTCTAAAGGTATGTTATTTTTTAGAGAAAGTTTATTGATTATGAGTGGGACCACTCCTTGGGACCTATCCAGGGGTTACAAATTATCTTTTATTAGAACCAAGACTATTCTTGTAACTGTTGAGTGACCAACTTGGATTGGTAGCTAAGCTGGTTCTATTTTTTTGGGTGGCCTTATTTATAGTTATATCTAGTATAAATACAGTAGAGCCCTATTTTCTTAATGTCAGTTAGACTATGATATAACCAAAAACCATTTATTAGTAGAATAAAGAAAATACATACCAGATAATAAATCAGAACACTTAGATTTTCTTTAATGGTTTGGTCCAACAATAAAATTTCCAGGAAAGGAAGTGCTCCACCCAACCAATGAGTAATGTGTTTACACACCAGGACTCTCCCCAAGCCAGTTTCTTTCCAGATTGTTGCTTGACCTAGACCTACCAAGGTCTGTCCAAAAGCATCAAGACTATACCAGTCTAGCCAAAGAACTCTCAAACCCGCAAGAATGACCTAGGGCTTTCACTGGCCACCAACCATCTCAAGAATACCATACTAGCAGTGTCCTACCTTACCTTCAACAATGTCCTATTTAGGTTTCCAAAAATGAAAGTCTCAATTCCTTTCTTGTACCTCCTCAAACTAGGCACCAAGTCTCCAAGGTTGCCTCAGGTTTTCTCCCCTCTCATCCTCTTGGCTCCCTTGTCCCAATTGAGATTATTTATCTCTAGGGATAGGAATAACTACCTTAACTATCTGGTAAATGAAACTCTCTTTTAGCACTTTTCCCATAATTTTATGTTTGTCTATATATTGTATTATTTATAAAAATAAATTCAATTAAAGAAAATACATTCATATTTTCTCATCCACCTAGGACTTTACTTGGCCCACAATTTTTACCAAGTCTTTTGCTGTAAAACAAAACATTTACAACTTTTACCAAGGGGTGTTACATCTACCCCCCTCAAGTGAAATACCATCCTTAGTTTTTTTCTTAGCCCTCCACATAGGCTATAATATGTCTCGCGCATATAATCTTCAACTTCTAGGTAGCCTCTCTCAGCTGAAGTGCTTCCACTACACTTAACCTGGGTGATCACTCATCTCTGCAACATGATTTCTTTTGTCCAATAAAGAGGTCCAATCAGGAACTTTTCATCCAATTCGACCTACATTTACCATCATCAAGGCTATCATCAGTTTCCATCAATTATTATTTAAGAAACATTTATACATATATAATCATTTCAAATGTTATCACAGACATCACCAATTGTTACTTATGTATCAATAAGATCTTCAACATACTTCACCGCTCTACAAGGTTAGCAACCTGCACTCAATAAGAGGCATCATTATAGCTCATCAACAATAGTCTTAATCATTTTTACTTAGCCAATGGTTATGTCAACTACCAAGGACTCCATCATGTGGTTCTATTATAAATTCTAGTTCATGGATTGTTTACATGGTAATAATATTGTAAAAATGTTTTATTGTTTTCTTCTCTTTTTGTATTATTTATTTGAAATGATGGATTATAGATAGTGCATTATTGTACTAGGTAGCATCATTGTCTTCTTATGATTTTACATTATATATGCATTGATTATGCTTTAATTAGGGTTTGAGACAACTTCCTTCTCTTCCTTTTGTTGTCTACTTATCCAAGTAGTTCCTTTATGTCCATCTTGAATTTCTTTTTGTCTTCTTCCATCGCAAAAGCAAGAGTTAACATCCTTTAAATTTTGGCCTCCTTTCTAGTCTTTGTTCATGTTGCATTACAGGTGATAGATAAAACTTGTACACAATTTCCTTCTATGTGTGGTCATGAAATTTCTCTCTTTTACATTTACACTCCTCTGTTAGTATAATATAGTGTTCCCCTACATATATATGATTTCTTGGCACATATTTTACTTCATTCAATTAGTAGGTTACTTTAATACATTTAACCTATAGGGTTTTGGGGATTTTTGGAAAGAAAAAGAAACAATAGTCTTAGCTCAATATGGAATTAACTATTCATTTTGCATTAGTCATACTTGTTATCATCATCTTTCTTTTATTACTGTTTTTTTATTTTTATTTTTAATTTTGGAAGAGAGCCCTTACTTTGTCCCCACGATGGTTAACAATTAAATATATTTTCTTTAGACACAGTCCTTATCCAAAATGTCACAACAACACGTCGTCAAGGTTCTAGGACAACCACTTCATCCCACCATTTTCCACAGCAAGTGATACCTCTGTTCTTTGCTCAAGTGGACCTAATTTTGTCCACATTATTTATCTATCAGACTTTTCATGTAGAGGTCTTAATCATAATTATATATATAATTATATATATATATATATATATATATATATATCCATTCCTTTCCTTTGATCTTTCCCAATACCACCGAGATTTAAAAGCACAGGATAATTTTAATGGAGTCACCAAATTTCGCTATATATATATATATATATATATTCCTTTCATTTGATATTTCCTAATACCATCAAGATTTAAAAGGACAGGATAATATTAATGGAGTCACCAAATTTTGCAAAGTACACCAAATTTTGCAAAAGTACTTTGCTTACCTGCCTCACTTATCAGTTTCTCTTAATCCTCATCTTAGTGTTTATGTCCTTTGGTTATGCAACTATTAATTAAGATGTTTAGGAAATCCCTTTCCCTTCAATACGTCATCTTCGTGTCCTTATCTTTATATGGTAATTAATTTGTAAACCGAAATTCACTCTAGTCAATCACTTGGCCAGACTTTGTTTGTGTTTATCGAGGTCATGTTTGGGTTAAGCATCTCAGTAACGTTAACTCGTAGTGTGCTATCAACCCCCATTTTTTTTTTTATAATCACTTTTTCTGTATTCCTTCATAATCTTACTTAGTTATCTATTCATTTCAAACCATTTTGCCAGCACCTTGTATTCTTACGTTGTCCTTTTTAACTTTACGATGTTGGCCAAAATGTTAAGGTAAAGGTATCAAACCAGCAAAGAGTTGCTTAAAAGTTCCCACCATAATTTACAATTGTATCCTTTGGTTTTAGAGTTCCCATAAAATTTAGCATGTGTTTATTGCTATTCCTTATTATATCAAACTACCTGAAATATTTTAAATCTCATAGACATTTCAACTAATCAAAATTCTATTATCATCTCGTTTTTCAATCACACTTAGTCTTCTCTGTTGCAGGGTGGTTATAAAATAGACAATTTAGTGAGTTTTTCTATGATTATTAGTACAAGTTTGAAATTCACAGAATCCTTGAGTCCTCTGCCCATGCAAGGGAGATGAATTTTCGAAGCTATATGGATTCCTTTCACATGTTTAAGAGCCATTGTATTCCTTAATAAATTTCCATGTTTCGACTCTGATCCTACTTATTTGTACTTACTAAATTTTCATATAATGCAGATATGTTTAGAATGGAAATGTTCTGATGTGCTTTCACATATGTTTGGTATTGGGGAATAGCCCATATACAATTACCATGCTCCTTCCAACTTAAAGGTTCCAATATATTGTTTACTTATTACTTCTGAGACTAATATCCTTCCATCGTATCTGTCACAGATTATCTTTATTTTGTTGCTTCTTAAGTAGGTACCCTATGCAACCATTCTACTACCGCTCATGACCACTTAACTGCTATAATACTCTATTTTAATGGTTTGTGTCAATTGTTCCATTATAGTAACCATTCTTTTTGTGACTTCTTTTTCTTTAAAAACTATTTATTGAGAAAATTATTTATTAGTTTGGACTTTCTTTTCTATTAATCATGAAATTTTAACCAACCATTATAGTTGCATTAGATGTGCTTACACTTAATTTATATGATTCACACACACTCACACATATATATTTTATCTTTTATT
The DNA here is from genome assembly GCA_031772625.1 of Pinus tabuliformis. Lineage (NCBI taxonomy): Eukaryota > Viridiplantae > Streptophyta > Pinopsida > Pinales > Pinaceae > Pinus > Pinus tabuliformis. The sequence goes on along the minus strand of CM062818.1, from coordinate 1,380,436,651 downwards.
TTTTTATTACTGCAAATATCTATCATACCAATTAAAGGAATCCCACCATTCCCACAAGTCACCCTCCATGGAATACATTTTTTGTTTGTTTGTTATTTTGAGCATATTATGTCCCCATTCAACTTGGACAAGGGTTATCCTTAAGTATGCTCAATCAGATTCCTTAGATATATCTATATATCCTAAATTTTCCTCTATATATAACAAGGGTTCTTGATTTTCCTTTTATTTGAATGCATTCATCATGTTTATGTTTTTTTTTAACGTTCAAATGGATATGAAGTAAATTATCTAGATTTAATCCTTACTTTTGAGTTTAGAGTTGTCTCTAAGCTGTTGGAGTTTAACTACCTTGGCCTAGAGACTACGCTAAACTTTTACAATGACTAGTATTGATTATCCCAGTTGACATATTTCACTTGAATAATTATGTAAATTAATAAATAATTTCCTCTATGATATGTGGGAATTATAATGTATCTAACGTTTTCATATTTTATTGACAGGGTTCTTTATCTTATAGAACAATGGTTTTCTTTCCTTCAGTAATCTATCTTATACAAAAATGGTTTTCTTTCCTTCAATACTCTATGTACAAATTTCAATGCAAATAATATAGACACACTTTTGTTATCGTTTCTATCAATTCCTTTGTATGCAGAAATAATAAACAAATTATCCTTATGTCACTCCTTACTGTTTCGACACTGTAATTTTTCATTCATGTTAAATTTAGAACATTTCTATAGCTATAGATGCAATATTTCAAAGATATTAGTTAAATATTACTTACTTGATGTCAATAGTATTTTTAACTTCTTTTTTCCCCAACTCCTTTCTTGATCAAAATACTCATAATTAGTGTTATTTATAAATGTTATTATTATAAGCTAGGTATTGTAATGATCCTAATGAAAATTAACAAAATAATTTCACCACCACTAACAGAAAATCATCCTACAGATAACCCCAAAATTTTATGAATGATATTACAAGCAACACCCATCCTTCTTCTCAAACGTGTCCATACTTTACTTAGTTTATTCATATTCATCTTCTTATTTGTTGGTGCATTTGTTTCCTCATTGTTTCAGATTCATGGTATTAAATTTTTATTTTCGAAACCAATGACAAATTATGATTTACTTAATTATCAATCATTGAACAAGTCTTTCAAGTAGTTTCTTGTTCTTTTAGGTGCTTGATAAGTCAATAAGAGTGGCCCCAACAATGAGTCAATTATTACTTTGATAATTAATATGTTGAAAATTTAACTCATGTGATGGAACCATTTCAATGCACTCCTAACAAAAATGTTCGCTCCTCTTGCCCTTAATCAGGTCACAATGTTGAACCCTTCAGCTTTGATACCATTTGTAACATCCACTTATAAGAATCTACACCCACAAAAAAATTACTTTATTATTAACCTTACCCTAGCGGTGAACAATGTTCCTTCTCCTCTGTTTATTACATCACTATGGTAATTGTTTAAAATAATAACGTCATTGTTACTTGTTTTGTTATCAGGTATGATTGGTATGAGTACATAATTCCCTACCCCATATTTCATTATTAATAATTATTCTTAACTTGTATGGTTCCCTTACCTTATGACTTGAATGGTCAATTTGAGGGGCTTTAGTTCATCGCATAACTTTTGCCTAAGAAGGGAGGGTAACCTACACCTTCCCTGATCAACAATGCCAAATTGTTTTGAGTAGACAAACTGACTCACACCTGGACTCTAATGTGATCGTGCTTACCCTTATGGATTGATGGTTGTGACAGTTAGGGTTTGATGGTTTGATGGATGGGATGTGGGGTTGGTGTTTATGGGTGTAACCACCTCCTACCCCACCCCCCACAGTATCATTTCATGCCATTCTTTTCCTGGATATGGCTTTGCATCCCCATGGCCATGACCCTAACTCATGCTAATATATCCACCATGACCTTCAAACTTCTGAGAAACTATTTGAAATGAAAACTGGTAATAAGACTATTTCGTTGCATCTCCCAGTGGTCTGAGACCCTACATACTCCATTTTCTTTAGGTTGGGTTGTTCAAAAGTAGTAAGTCTCGGCATTATTTCTTCTAAAAGTTATTTGATTCTTACCTCAAGGTGAGTAAAGAAACTTTCATTTTTCATTATTAATTGTATGCATAAGATTTTTTCACCATTAACCTAGACATTCTCTTCTCCATAGGGTTATAAGTCGTCTTCCTCAATGGAGTCTAGGGCTTTCCCCATTTTATGACTAAACCTTTTTTCTTTCCCTGCGTGGAATCAAAAACTCGAGATTCACCCGACTGCAGCTAGACCTGGTAATTTAGTATTCTTCTCTGAGCAGTAAAATAACTACAAATATTTCCTGGGTGTTTCGATAATATTTCTCCACAGTTTGTGAAGAAGACTCCATGAGGGTTTTGTGCCCAATATAAGTATGGAGGTAAGAGATATCCCGACCCCAACATCTTATTATCATTCGTTTTCATCTATAGTTGTAAAAATTTCAATGATTCATTGGTGTTTTCACAGGAATGACTACTATTTCGATCTACGAGGATTCCATACAACCTTGTGAAATTTGATCTAGGTTTTTATTCCTTTTTCCATGAGTATAGATTGTTGAATCAGATGAAATACCTTATTCGGAGGGTTTTATTCCCCTGTAATTCACAAACAATTTAATAGCCAATTACCACTCCCTGTATTTTTCATTCTTTATATTTTCGTTACCATATATAATACAAGGGTATTCTACCCTATTAGACATGATCTATCAGAGATTTTAATAACTACTTAACTAAAATACTTTTACGACTTGCTACAAACATAATTTACATACACACAAACACATATATATAAAGGGAAAGCAACCCGTATTTTGTCATGCATACTATTAAAACAATTATTGCATTTTTCAACAACTTCAGGTTGTGCTCTTTGTTTCTCCACTATTTCTTACTGTAATGTATACCTTTTATAATAAATATATGTTCGTTTGCAAAGAAATAAAATACTTAGACCAAGGTCTTACCGTTTTGCTACTGTCGTATCATAATTCTAGATTCTAATAGACACCAAGTTCTCATGTTGAATTTTACGTTATTAATAGGATTATTATGAAAACATGGTATCTAGGGTTTATGGAAAACCCAACTTATTTTATTTTGGTAACATTCATACACATCTCTTGTACTAGTCCGAATTCTATTTTCCATTTTGCAATAAGCTTAACAAGCATTACTTATCCCAAATATTTTTCTACTATCTCTTGCTTCCATTGTGGAAGAAGTTCACAAGTAACTAGGAAATAATTAAGACGCTTGTGAACTTCCTTCGCAATGGGAACAAGATATAGTAGAAAAATATTCGGGATAAGTAATGGTTAGTAAGCTTATTTTGAAATGGAAAAGATCATTCATGCTGGTACAAGATACGTGTAAGAAAGATACCAAAATAATTTTCCTATTCAAGAATTAAGTTATGCTACCGCTTCTTACAACTCTGAAGGTCTCTTATCTTTTAGAGAAAGTTTGTTGATTATGAGTAGGACCACTCCTTGGGACCTGCCCATAGATTATAACTTGTATTTTACTAGACTCGGGACTATTCTCCTAGTTGTTCGGTGACCAGCTTGGCTTGGTAGCCAAGCCAGGTCTCAATTTTTGGGTGGATTTATTTATAATTATACCTAGTATAAATACAATAGAGTGTTCATTTTCTTAATGTAGATTACACAATGATACAATTAGAAATCATATATGAATGAAATAAAGAGAATATATCATTGACAATATATCAAAACACTTAGCTTTTATTTAATGGTTTGGTCCAGCCATAAAATCTCCAGGAAAGGAAGTGCTCCATCCAACCAATGAGTATTGTATATGCAGAACAAGACTCCCCCAAGCCACTTTCTTTCTAGACATTTGCTTGATAAAGACCTAACAAGGTTCTTCCAAAAGCACCAAGACTATACCAGTCCAGCCAAAGAACTGTCAGACTCACAAGTCTGACCTAGGACTTCCATTGGACACCAATCAACTCAAGAATACCCTACTGCAAACGCCCTACCTTACCTTCAACAATGTCATGTTTCAAATTCCAAAATTAAAAGCCTAAATTACTTTCTTGGATCTTCTCCATCCAAGTACCAAGTCTCCAAGGTTGCGTTAGGTTTTCTTCCCTCTCACCCTCTTAGCTCTCTTGTACCAACTAACGTTATTTATCTCTAGGGAGAGGGATACCTGCCTTAATTGTTCGGTAAATGAAACTCTCTATTAGCACTTTTCCCGTAATTTTATGGTTTTCCATAGCTTGTATTATTTATAAAATTAAATTCAATTAAATAAAATATATTTATGTTTTCTCATCCATCTAGGTCTTTACCTGGCCACAATGGTTTTCCATAGCTTGTATTATTTATAAAAATACGTTCAATTAAATAAAATACATTTATGTTTTCTCATCCATCTAGGCCTTTACCTGCACCACAATTTTTACCAAGTCTTTTGTGGCAAAACAAAACATTTATAACATTTACCAAGGGGTGTTACATTACTCTAACAAATATATTTTAGACAAAATTCATAAAAAAAATGTAGAATATTAACATTACTTGAAATGTTTTTTTGTGGTAAGCTTGGTGGTTCCTTTCTATTATTTTTCATAAATAAGGCAGCTTATATCCATATATCCATGAGTTAGGTGGCCTCAACCTATCCAGTGGGAAACCAAGTTTGTTGGCCACCTATCTACAAAATAAGTCATCCATAAACACAGAATTATAAGTTTTTCCAGCCATGCCATATACACCTAAGAGTCTCTGTACTTCATATGTGGTAGATAATTGTAAACATAACTGTAAACAAGTTTATATCTATATAAAAGAATTCAAAAAAGAGAATTTGAATATGTTGTCACTGATCATCATTATCCGAGTCAACTGGGGTAGGATCTTTCACATTGGAACCAGGAAGCTCTGAGTGAGGGATGCATGAGATCTGTTGTTTAATCTGGCTCAGTCTTCTGCTCTGTTGCTATAGTTGAAACAAATTTTTTTTAATACCCTCATGAGCTACGACTTCTCCGAGTTTCCCTGGAGGCCTTCACATTGCTCTGAATGGACCTTTCATCATCCAAAACAAATAAATTTTCTATTGATATTGGGTTACTCTCCCCCTCGTATATGCGGGGCTCGATGCAACCTCATGCCACTCATCTAGGTCCATCTCGAATTCTTCCCCAGCCTGGCGAATTTCCTCCTCCCAATCTGCAATTAAATTTTTTACCAGGTTCGAGTTGCTGGCATGGTATGCCTCAGTGACCTCCTCAATGATTCTCGTTACCACCTTATGCCCATGGTGCCTCCCTGTGGTCCCGGTGGATGAGCTGGGCCTGCTGCCCTGAGCTTGAGTGCTCTTCCTCTATCTCCCATGGCCTCTGTTCCCAACTACACTGTTTCATGGCCCCTTCGCGCATGCCATGCTTTCTCAGACCTTCAACTTCTCCTCCCCTCTATGGTCTTTCAACTCTACTCTTATCTTGCGCTGCGGGACAGGAACTCGATGTAACGAGTGGTCTCGTCCGTCTCGCACACCTGCTACACAGTCACAGGATGCCAACCAATTAAGAGCCTCCTTCTACTGTCTCTCATTGATTGAAAGCCACCATGAGATGCTTGTGAACTCATGATGACCAGCCTTTCCCTGCTTCATGCAGAGCTGGACCGGGAAGTAAGGGTATTTTCTCGCATACCTCATATCTTCCATCATAAAATTCTAGTTTTCAACAAAATTCAAATGAATTGGCCAAGATTTTTTTTATGGTTGGACAGGGTTACAGGTATCCCTTGGGTCTGAGCCCCACTCCCTTTGAACTCACTGTAAAGCACCTCTTTACCATGGGCTTTGGCACAAGAATTTGGCTCTGGGTTGGGCAGGGTCAGTTGGAATTCCCCCCCAAGGACACACAGCCTCTCCCTGTCTCTGAATTGGATTTCCCTCGCACCCAAAAGCCCGACCCGAGGGATCTGACTCCAGAGGCTCAGTTTCATTCTACAGTTCTCTCCCTTAATCCACTCAGCCAAACCCATTGGGGTACCCCTTTCATTCGCCCTCCCTTCCTCTTCTTCTACCCAATAGACCCCCATCCTCGACAGACAAATTCCAAACTTCACAAACACTGGAACAAACATTACAATTACAACTGTTCCTCCCAAGTACCATGCAAAGCCATGTCTATGACGTTCCTCTAACTCGTTACCCCCCCAACCCAACACAGGAAGCTTGACAGGGGCCAGACTATTTGTCTCCATTGTAATTTGATTTACAGGGATCAGAAGGAAAACATACCAAAGAGTGCTCCCCTTTGAAGCAGACGTCATCCCCCAGCAGCGAGGAACCCCCATAATTTCTAGCACCCAGACAACGCTCCACCATTGCAGGACCCTTCTTTCTCTCGCTCGGCTCCTCCATTGTCGAAATGACCCTCTTCCCACTCCCCCTTGCCTTAACTCCTCCCCACTCGCATGCATTAACTCATGCATGCTCGCTGCCACCTTTCCAAGTGATGGCTGCATGCGGAAGGTGGTGGGGGCCTGACTTACCTTCATGGCCTCGTACATCTAATCAAAGTTGGCTCGCACCCCGATTGGGGGAAGATTACTTGAAATGTTTTAACTAAAATAATTTATTGTTTTTTATTTTTTTCTAAAGCATATATAATATATACATAGTTGAGATTAAAACATTTTACTAAATATGAACATTGAAATATTTTATTTATAGACCTTGTCCACGTCAATTTTTTTATTATTGATATATTTTTAACTCCATCTTAATATTACTTAATTCCACATATAAAAATAATCTATTTATAACCCTCATTGAATTTTATTATTATCATTACATATCATATTTATTTTATACTATGAATTGAATAATTACACATCTTTATTTTGTTACCCTCATCAGAAATATTTTTCTCCTCAAGTACTTTTTTTTCTTTAGACATTAAAATATTTTATTATTATAAACATTTTTCTTGAATTTTTTGCTTATATATATGCTTATATATGAAGATTATATTGAAATAAATTAGTTAACATGCTTATAAGTTTTAAATTAAAATATTTTAAAGAAGTATATTGACTATGTATATTCTTCACACTAAAAAAGTGAAAATATAAGTTTTTGTTTATTTTTGCTTTATCTTTGAAATTTAAATAGAACATTGAAATAATATTTTTAACCAGAAAGTGAAATATTTTTACCACCTTCTTAAAATATCAATAATAAATCAACATGAAACATTTTTATCACATCTCCTTTTTAATGGATTACAATATTTTTAATTAAAACAATTTAAACATGTATATTCATTTGTATTTTTTTGTTATAACCAACATTATTTTTTTTTCATTTAATTTTTTTTTAAGGCGTATATAAATTTCCCTTTCCCATCATACTAAATTCTAGAATACTCCTTTCCTTATCATCAATCAGGGAAAGCTTGAATAATGAAGAGGAGCACATACCGAGTATAAATAAGTGAACATACCATAGAAAAACGATTGGACTCTTGGAAGGATAAGATATAAAAAATATGAACATGAACTATGAAAATTTTATTTGTTATCCTATAATTATCAGCTAAAAATAGAGCAAAAAGAGAAGGTTTACTACGGGTAAAATTATATATTATTTTATTACGAGATAAAAGAATTAGAAAGATAAATATAGTTTATTGTTTAATATTTGTTTATTTAAAATTTAGTTAAATTAAGAAAAATCTGAGTAGAAGTCAAATTAACATTAAAATAAATAAAATGTAAAGATCAAGTTATGAGAATTCAAGGAAAGGAATTACGTAATTATTATAAAATGAAAAGAATCAAGTATTACTCAAATATATGATAATATTAAAATTGATTTATAATATTAGTATAAAAAATAAATTAAACATGATTATTAGGAAATGTATTATTAAAGTTAACTAAAACTAATGAAAGGGAATTAGAAAATGATTTAAGCATAAATTATTTTTAAGAATACGATCAAACATTATTAAAGTATTAGTAATATTTAAGAAATGAACAAAAAAAGATGAAATAGGCATTAGGAGAAAGGGGACGTATTGGATATAAAGGTGGTGGAGGTAGGGTAGGGAAAACTATGGAAGGGGAAAGGAACTAGGGCTATCCTAAGAAGAAGATCAAGGAAATAGAAAAGGAAGGGTGGGTAGTAAAAAAATTAGCAAATTAAATTCATGGGGAATATGTTTATTGGATAAAAAAATGGATCGTGGGTTTCAAGGAGTGATTTAGTTTATATCTGTTTTTATGATTAAATTTGTTAAGGTGTTTTTTAATTTCAAGAGGTTCTCTAATAATATGGGTCAGTGAGAGGGGAAGAGGTTCATATTTTGGTTTTGTGAAAGAAAATTACATGTTTGGTGTTATGAGAGTGTTCAATGATGATTATTTTTTATGGATAATTTTTGAAATATTAGCCCTCAAAAGTTTCCATATAAAACCCAATGTTGGAAATGCTTTATTGATGATACCTTTGTAATATGGTCACATGGTATGTTATCCCTTGAAGCATTCTTTGTGCATCTGAATCAATTTTTTTCCCACGTCTAGTTCACTATGGCACTTGAAACTAATTGTTCCCTTCCTTTTCTTGACATCCTCATTGATGCAAGGGCATTTGAAAAAAAAATCTCCCTTAGATTTTATGAGTTTTAGTTTCCTGTTTTGAGAAATAGTCAAATGTTAATTTATGTGAAAATAAATTATAAATCATATTTTGTTAAGAGTTAGTTGAGTTATGAGTTAGTTAATAAATCCATAAAAATGAAGTTAGTTATGCTACAGGTAGTTTTGATATTATATTTGGAGAAAATATTAAAAAAAAGAGCACTCCAAAAGTCTCGATTTGGCATTTGAGTGGAATAATTATGAAGGGTTCTATGTAATTTTTTCTGAAAGGTTGAACAATGTAATTAGTTTTAAATGAAATGGGTATTTTTACATTTGTATTTTAAAATGCTTTGTTCAAATAAGGATAATTAATTATGGTGAATATGTGTAACATTGGGCCACAACGTAAGTGTGCAGTTAAAATAGAAAAACTGGACAAGGCAATGTTGTTTGTAGAACCCGGAACAAACCTAGACCTTTAGCTATGAGCATTATGACTTTCCCATATTTTATTCCATCACGTAGACAAACAACTCACCTCTGGTAACATATATTTCTTAGAATTATTACTTTTTAACATTAATATTAAGGTGGAATTGTGCATTCGTAATTTAGATCCTAGAGAACAAGTCGTGTTGATACACGTATAACAATGGTAAACCATATGAACCATGAAATTGTCACCAACATGTATTCTTGTTCACTCTATAGAGTTCTTGTTCACTGAACAAAATACTTTTAGACCTCTATATTTTTTGTTCAAGAAAATGTTCTGGTTTAATTTTTTTCACTGTATAAGAAAGGGTGAATCCTAGTACACCTTCTACAAGTGGTTAGAACACATTTAGGTTTCTTGAAGGAGAAAGATGAAGCTTTATCCTACACCATTTAGTGGTGTAAGAGTGAGTTCCAAATGGAATTATAGCTAACATTGTAGTTGATAGCAAGGTGATTCCCAAGCGATTGTTGTGCAAGAGATGGCACTCAGGATCAAAAGAGGTTGAGGTGGACACATAAGAGGCCAATAATCCATGGAAAATGCAGAAGTGTTGGAAGAGTAAGAATTTTGTGGGAAAACATGGAGGCCATGTAAGTTTCTCGGCACAAATATCCTGAAATTTGGGATGCTAGTGAACTGGAAGGGGAACCTTCTAATGGAGAATGAATATCAGTAGATGAAACTGCTGAATTAAGAGTTCTTAGGTCGATTCTAAGTTCTAGTACAACCAAAAATTGAGATCCAAATACATGGCAGGAGTCTAGAACCAAAGGATTTGATTAACTAGATAAATTCTTTGGATAAATATTTTGATTACGAGGAAGTGAGTTAAGACAAAAAAGTGAAGTTTCTATTGCAAGGCTGAGAGGACACACAACCTTATGGTGAGATGGAGTGTAAGAAGAAACAAGATGTAAGAACAAAGCCAATATTAAGAGTTCAAGAAGGATGGTGGCCAAATTAAAAGGTAAGTTTCTACCCAAATATTATGAGTTGATGTTTTTAGAAGAATGCAAAATTTGAGACAAAAACTAATGACACTAAAAGAATACATCGAGGAATTCTACAAGGTAAACATGAGGGAAGGTCACATAGACGATACTCGTGACAAAGTGGTTAGATATACCAATATGATGATATTTGACATACATGATGAGATAAGTTTTTTATCATTAAGGTATGTGGAGGATGTCTATCATGTTGCCTTAAAGGCTAAGGAAAAGTTTTCAAGAAAGATCCAAGGAAAAGGTAGAGGTTTGGAAATAGGAAGAGGACAATAGAAAGGGAAGAAGCATGTCGGAAATATAAATTATAGAAAATAAGAACAAACAAGCAGACCGAATGATTTCAGGGGTAGAGATTATTCTTCAAGAGGAAGAAGTAGAGGCAACGATAATCTAGTTTTATGTTACATATGTGCCAAGTGAGGTCATAAGTCATGGAAATTTATGGAAAATCTCATAAAACAAAGGAATGAACAAGTGGTGCAAGATGAAAATAAAACTAAAGATGATGAAGCTCATGCTGAAGTCCTCAAAACTTGAGAATCTTTATTGATGAAAAGAGATTTTTTGAAGACAAATAAAGAAGTGTGTGAGCCACCTCAAAGAAGAAACCTATTCCAAATGATATGTAAGGTGAAAGGTAAGTGTTGTAAATCAATTATTTATACTGGAAGGATTGATAATTTAGTTTTTGTATAAATGGTATCTATAAGTTGGGGTTGGAAAGGATGCCACATCCTACCCCGTATAGAATAACTTGGTTGAAAAAATACTGACAAGTGCTGGTAGTGTAGGTTTTAACTCTATATAGAAATCACCTACAAACAGATTATTAAAACAAAAAAATATACAATGGCGTGAATATAAAATATACACAGATATTTTATCCTAGAACCCAAACTAGGAAAACCAGATTGATTTTTCATTATAATCCTTTCAACGTTAAAATACGTTATATACATGTCTAAGAATTCATAAACCCCAACCCATTAACCCTAGATTAGAACATAAATGTAGTTCCCCTGATCGAATCTACAAAAGACCATTTGAAAAAACCATCATGCCCAAATCCATGTGAAACAATCATGTAGAAAACCATGGGTAGGTCCTCCCACCATCGGTAAATGCACCCCCCATGTACAAAACCATGGGTAGGTCCTCCCACCATTGTTAAATGCACCACATGATCCTTGGGTCCGCCCAACTATTATTGGATCTTCATAAAAAAAAACTTCGGCCATTGTCATGGGGCCTTTATAGTGTGGTTATTGCCCCCATGTAAACCCCCAGCAGTGGGGGCTTCTGCCCCCCCTGTGACACCCTCACCACACACGAAACTACGTAACAACACCTGCAACTACTCATGGAAAAAATATAACACATACCGAACATTATCCCACTTGTGTTTTTTATTTTTGCACAACGGGCCTCAAGAGTGCACAACTCATTGGTCCCCAGCTGCAACACCCATTGTTCCTCTACACCAAGAAAAATTCTTAGTGCTCAAAATTCTTTAATGCATCTACAACATTCTTCAAACTGGCCACCTTTACCAGCAACACATTTTTGTCTTCAACCATATCCCTCAAAAAGTGATACGGAACATTAATGTGCTTTGTCTTCGAACAATAAGAAATGTTCTTTGCCAAGAAAATTGTACTTTGGCTTCCACAATTTATCCTTAAAGCTCATTATACCAACCCGATAGTTGAACACAATCTCTGTAACCAAACTACTTGATTGCATGAGTGGCTTCCATGTATTCAACATGTGTAGTTGAAAGTGCCACTATAGATTGTCTCTTGCTCATCCAAATATGTTAAACACATACCCACTTTTAGATATTCTCTGATCCAGGTATCCAACCCAGTCTGCATCAAGAAATCTACATATGTCTAGTACTCTGTCCAATCATGTTCTTCCTTGGTAGTGAAATCCATAATCACTAGTGCCATGCAAATACTTGAAAAATCACTTTACTATTGTCTAGTGTTCATTCCTTGGTTTTGACATAAACCTACTCAATACTCCCACTGCATGTGAAATGTCTTGTCTAGTACATAGCATTGTGTACACCATGCTACCAACTGCACTCAAATATGAAACACAGGACATGTCCTCTTCCTCTTCCTGTGTCTTGGGACATTGTTCAATAGATAACTTTATAGCTACAGGAATAGGGACCTTCATCATTTTCTTATCTTGCATATTAAACCTCTGCAATATTGTCTTGATCTACTTCCTCTAGTTTAACTAGAGCTTCCTCTTTGCCTAACCTCATTTAATTCCCATGCCCAAAATAATGGTTTACAGCACTAAGATCCTTTATGTCGAATTTATAGGATAATTGGATCCTCAAATCCTGGATAATATATTTTTCATTTCCAATTAGCAACATATCATCCACAAATAAGACCAAATAAATAACATGTCACCAATTAATTTAAAATACACACATTGATCCAGTTTTCTCATTGTGAATCCAAGTCCCTATATATATGTATTAAATTTTTAATACCACATCCTTTGTGACTGCTTTAACCCATATAGAGACTTCTTTAACTTGCATAGAGTGCGTTCTTACCCTTCACTACAAAGCCTTTTTGTTTCTTCCTTTATATCTCTTCTTCCATATCCCCCTGAAGAAATGTTGTCTTCACATCCATCTATTTTACTTCAAAATAAAAGGTAGTGACAACAAATAAAAGTAATATAATATAAGATATCTTGGTAATAGGAGAAAAATATCACCGACATCAATTCCCGACACCTGGGAATAACCTTTTGCTACCATCTGAACTTTTTATTTCTCCACATTGCCTTATGCATTCATCTTCTTCTTAAAAACCTATTTCCTTCAAATGGATTTCCTTCCAGCCGACAACTCCACTAGATCCCAAGCCTCAGTTTTTTCTAAAGATGTTGTTTCTTCACCCATGGCCTCCTTCCATAGTTTTCCATCGTCTAAATCTACTTCCTCCTTGATAATTCTGGGATCATCATGAGTAATAGATAAATAAAAATTTGAACATAAAGCGTATAGACTATACCTCTCTCATTTCCTTCTCTCTCAAACTGATCTCCTAATAAATGGAGTGTGTTGTTCTTCCTCTTCTGATTCTTGTTCTGTTGTAGAGTTTGATTCTTCCTCCTTTGTTTCAAACTCTATCTTCTTTGTTCCATTTTTCTTTAATAGGAATTGATTTTAAATAGCATATTTCACGTCTCTAAACATGACATCTTGGTTGTACACAACCTTCCTTTTTTTTGGGTTCCAAATCTTATAACCTTTCAAACCACTCTTATACCCGATAAAGATGCACCTTTCAAATTTACTATCCAACTTTGTTATTTTCTCCTTTGGAACATGTACATATGCATCACAAATAAATACGCTAATATGTGAGACAAAAGGCTTCTTACTAGTCCATACCTCATGTGGATTCTTATCCTCCAACACTAATGAAGGTGATATGTTAAATAAGTAACATGCAGTATCCACTTCCTCTAGCCAAAATTCCTTTCCTAATCTAGAACCACTGAGCATGCTTCTTTCCTTTTCCATCAACGTCCTATTCATTCTTTCTACAACTCTATTTTGCTAAGGTGTGTATGGAGTAGTATTCTATTGTGATATACCACACATATTACAGAACTCCTAAAATTCCTTCTTGTGGAACTCACTACCATTATCTTTCCTCAACACCTTAATCTCCTTCTCTATCTAATTTTCCACTGGAGCCTTAAATTATTTAAACCTATCGAAAAGTTCATATTTATTCCTAAGTAAATATATCCATGTATTCCTCGAGAAGTCATCCATAAGCTAGACATAGCACACTAACTGTCCCAGTGATGGTACTGACACAAATCAAAACACATCATTGTGAAAAATCTCTAACATTACTTTCGCCCTTTTAGCACTAGAGGGCAAACTCACCTGACTCTTCTTCCCATATACACAATGTTCACAAAAATCAAAATCTAGAGAGAAATTAGACATACCCTCTACCATACCATTATCATGCAGTCCACTAGATTTCTATGATCCACTTTCAAGATCCAAAGAATTATTGCACCCATTAATAAGAGTGCTACATATAATCTTGTACAAAGTTCCAATCTGAACTCCTTGCATCAATATTAGTGCTCCCCAAACAATCTTGTAGGTATCTTTCTTGAACATTGTTTTTACACCTACATCATCCATATTTCTTACATTAATTAAATTTCTGGCCAATATAGGAATGTGCAGAATACTACGAAGTGTTCTAATCCTTCCACCTTGTAAATTTAGCTTGAATTATCCAAGTCCTGTTATTTTGGCCTCCCTGTCATCCCCTAGGAAGACATCACCACCATCATATTTCTCGTAATCACAAAACCGCTCTCTATGGGGAGTGAAGTGAAAGAATGCACCTGAGTCAATCAACAATGCCTCATGATCTATGTGTGTAATTGAAGATGAAGCCATGTACACATCCCCACCTTCATCTGAGATGGATTTAACCTCTACAAAAGGAGCATCATCAGATTCCTTTCCTTTCTCGAGGGATTTATATCTATAGTCATTTTTGTAGTGCCCTTCTTTTGCACATTTCGAGCATACCTTTACAATTTTTGTTGGAGATTTAGATATCCCTCTAGATTTATATCTCCCACTTAAGATTGTCCTCTTACAAAAAAGACATCTTCATTCTATCTCCCGATATTTTTTCACCTCATATCCTCCAACAGTAAGGATGAGACTGTTTCATCAAAGCTCAAGGTAGTTGCATTGCTACCCATAGCAACAACAAGACTATCCCATGAGATTGGTAGAGAAAACAATAGAATGACGCACTTATCTTCATCTAAAATTTTAATATTAATAGATGAAAATTGACTCACCATAGTATTAAAGGTGTTTATATTCTCTGTCACCATTTCTCCATCCTTCATCCTCAAGTTATACATATTTTTTCGTAGGAATAGATTGTTCACTAGAGACTTAAACTGATACAAAGTCCATAACTTGTCCTACCAAGCCTTTTTAATAGCTTCCC
This sequence comes from Pinus tabuliformis, assembly GCA_031772625.1. Lineage (NCBI taxonomy): Eukaryota > Viridiplantae > Streptophyta > Pinopsida > Pinales > Pinaceae > Pinus > Pinus tabuliformis. Next base: position 1,380,421,388 of record CM062818.1, on the reverse strand, counting down.
TTGATTCATTTGTCAATACTGAATCTGACAGACATAATCATATTTTTCTCTTCACCTTCTAGTATAAATTTTTCTAGTATTTTGTTGACATTCCTATTGGTGTCATACCCAAATCTACAATGACCCACTAATCTTTTTCCACCAACAAATCCTTCAACTTGAGATTCCACAACTCAAAACTTTGTCCATTGAATTTCTTGATCTCTATCTTTCCACTGTTCGCCATATTCTTTCACCACAAGAATCCATCCTATAGATCTCCCATTGTAACAGGGTGTACCACAATCCCAAGAAAAACCCCTCAGCTGCAAAGGTGTCCCCTTCATGCCGAAACATTTCTGATGCCAAATGTAGGTTTTAACCCTGTACAGAAATCACCTACAAAAAGATCCTTAAAATAGAAAAATATACAATGATGAGAATATAAAATATACACAAAGATTTTCTCCTGGAACCCAAACTAGGAAGACCAGATTAATTTTTCATCATATTCCTTTCAATATTACAATACAATATATACGTGCCAAAGCATGCATATACTCCAATCCACTGATGCTATATTAGAATATAATTGTAGTTCCCTTGACTGAATCTACAAAATACAATGGGAAAAATCGTTGGGGCCACATTAAACAAATTTCCCAGGGTGCTTCCCTGGACCCTGTGTAGGGGGGTTTCCACCCCTCCTATGAAAACCCCCCACCCCTGTTGTTCTTAGCACAACGTAATATCACTTGTAGCTAGTTGTGAAAAGAATATTTCGCTTACCCAACAAGTAAATGAGAAATTCAAGGTAGAGTTTCATATTAGAGGATATCATCACCAAGTGTTTTGAGACATTATGCCCATGGATGTTTTCCATGTACTACTACAAAGACCATGGCAATATGATAAGAATGTAACTTATGATGATAGGAAAAGCAATTATACATGATGGAAAAAAGCACATCCTCATTCTCTTAAAGGAAGAACACGCTTAAGTATAGAAAAATCCTAACGTGTTGTTGGTTAGTGTAAAATAATTCTTGAATCAGATCCAAGAAGAAGAGGTAAACTTCACTTTGATTGCAAACCCCCGAGTTATTCTGATAAACACAAGGTTAGATGATTTTCCAATTGAAGCCAAAAATTTATTGAATGAATATGCTAGTATTGTAGTTGATGACTCAAAAAATGAGTTTCTACCCATTTGAAGCATATGTTGTCATATATATATATGATTTCAAGAACAAGCTTTCCAAACAAGGAAGGCTAAAGAATTACACCAGCAGAGAATGAAGAGATTAGATAACAAATGGAATAATTGTTGGAAAAAGGATGGATCAGGGAAAGTTTGAGCCGATGTGTTGTACATACATTTTTAAGCACGAAGAAAGGTGGAGAGTGGAGAATGTGCACCGAATACAAAGCCATAAACCAGATTACTATCAGGTATCTATTTCCTTTACCACATGTTGATGATTTGATGGATTTTGTAACTCGTGCCAAATATTTTTCAAATATTGATTTTAAAATCGAATATCACCAGATTAGAATAAGGGAAGGGATGAATGGAAAATTGCCTTTAGAATTAATGAAGGATTGTAGAAATGGTTTATCATTCCTTTTGGCTTGAAAAAGTGTGCCTAGTAAATTCATGAGACTTATGAATGAAGTCGTTAAAGATTTCATAGGAGCATTTGTAATTGTATACCTTGATGATATCCTAGTGTTTAGTAAAAAATAATAGGAAAATTATAGGCACTTAAGCTTTGTTTTGAAGAAGCTACATATAGAAAATATTTTGATAAATTTAAAGAAGTGTTATTTTAGAAAAACATATTTAACTTAATTGGGCTTTGTAATTTCTCAAGAAGATCTGAAAAAGGAGCCAAAGAAAGTGAAAGTCACCCAAGTGTGGCCTTCTCAAAGAAATATTTTTAAAGTGAGGAGCTTCCATGGGTTAGCGAGTTTCTATAGGAAGTTTATAACAAGTTTTAGTGGAATATGTTCTCCTATAGTTGACACTATAAAGAAGGAAAATCATCCTTTTATATGGACAATATCAATTGAAAATTGTTTAGATTTGTTGAAAATGAAAATCATTGAGAAGCCTATATTAGTTGTTCTAGATTTCAATAAATTGTTTCAAGTCAGGTGTGATGTTAGTGATAGTGCAATAGGGGTTTTTCTTAGCCAAGATGAGAAACCAGTGGCCTAATTCAATGAGAAATTGAAGGAAGGAAAGAAGAAGTACTCCACATACGACAAGGAGATTTACTTAGTCATCCATGCTCTTAATAAATGGAGGCATTATCTTATGCCTAAGGATTTTGTCTTATATTCTAATAATCATGCCTTATAATTTATTACCAAACAATATAAATTATATCAAAAACATGCTAAGTGGGTAGAGTATATGAAAATTTTTACATCTATTTTGAAACATATTAGTGGAAGTACTAATAAAGTTGCTAATGATTTGAGAAAAATATGCCTAATTTTTCAAGAGTTTTAAGTGAAGGTCTTGGAAATCGATCATATCAAAGAGTTGAACAAAAATGGTATTGATTTCCAGGAGGCTTACAAGGCATGTCGGAATCTAGTAAGCAGGGATAGGAACCTTTGTATGGACTATATGATGCAAGAATGAATTTTGTTTAAGGGCTATTAATTATGTGTACCAAAAATATTCGTGAGGGACAATTTAATGTAATAAAATCATAGTGGAGGATTGGCTTGGAGTTTTGGAAGTGATAAAACATATGCTCAACTGAGTTATCATTATTTGTTGCCAAGAATGAGGGTTCATGTTGAGAGGTTCGTGAAGAGATGTAAAATATTCCAGCATGTCAAAGGAAAGCATCAAAACACTGAGTTGTATTAACCACTACCTATTCTAGATAGACCATGGGATGCAATAAGCATGAATTTTGTTTTAGAATTTCCTAGAACTCAAAGAGGCAATGAATATATATTTTTTGTAATAGATAAATTTTCAAATATGGCACATTTTATACCTTGTACAAAAACAAATGATGTAACACATATTGTGAATCTATTTTTTTTCAAGTACTAAGAGTACATGGTTTTCCTACAATTATAATTTCTGGTAGGGAGACAAAGTTTGTTGGAAACTATTGGCATACTTTGTGGAAGAATCTGGGATTTAATCTTAGTTTCAACTCAACCTATCACCCTCAAACGAATCGACAAACTGAAGTTGTCAGCAAAATTTTGGGAAAATTGTTGAGAATCTTGATGAGTGAGCATGAGGGATTCACTTAGTGAACGTCTGACATATCACGTGCATTGGTGGCATATTAAACAATACCCCTAATTTGACTACATATTGGAAAATCCCTCTAAAAATCACATTATTTAACCCCGTACCAATATAAACCCAATGTAGCTTCCCAATTTAAAAAACCCTTACTTTGACTAGATATTGTGGGTATCCATTTTTTCATTAACATTTTTTACATCCCTTTATATTTTTCCATTAACTTTGAGCTCTATTTTTTATATTTTGCAATATAAAAAACCTTTACCCCCTATATGTCCCCCAATATAGTATGTCATTTTTTCCTCAATATATATCCCCCAATATGAACCCACGTGGTATGATATTGCTCCCCAGGGAAGCCCTCGTGTGAGTGAGCACCCACATCAATGGGATCAAGTCCTTCCACAAGCAAATTCGGTTACAACGATTCTCCAAATCAAAATACCAGGTTCAAATTATTTAAAATTGTCTATGGAGTACATCCAATAGGAGTTTTTGAACTCATATATTTGGGAAAGGTTGGACTGAGAAGCGATGATAGGGAAGACTTTGCTACAACCATGCAATCTTTGCATGCACAAGTTAATGGGATGTTATAGGAAAGCACTGTAAAGTATAAGAAAAAAGGTATATTTGAAAAGAAGGGAGGTTAACTTTGAGGAAGGAGATCTAGTGTTAGCACATCTATGGAAAGAAATATTTCCTAAGAAAGAACATATCAAACTTAGACTAAAAGAGATTGTACCATGCAAAATTTTGAGGAAGTTCTCCGGTAATGCTTGAGATCAAAATTTCATCCAACATGGGAATATCAACTATCTTTAATGTAGTTTATATGTACCTTTATGTTCAAGAAAACTCACAAATACCATCAGCTGAACTAGATAGTGATAAGGACTAACAAGCCAAGTGGGTGAAGCAGTTACCTACAACCAAGCTAATGCAAATATAGAAGATTTAGGACAAAAGAGTAGTGAGGAGAACCTGAGGCAAAGAATACTATGATTACCTGATCAAGTGGATAGATTACCCAATAGAATATTCTACTTGGGTGTGTTTGAAAATTATATATTACAGAGCAATGGAACACATAGAATATTGCATAAACATAAACACAAAAAATGAATAAAACCAGAGAGATACAGATATAAGTGGTTCACCCAGTTTGGGCTACGTCCACCCCGAACAGCCAGTCCTTCCTTTCTATTATCCAGAAAAATGAAGAGACACAACCTACAACAAATCCGTTGTAATATCCTCTGTTTTCTCTCACAGTCTCACCTCTCCGTTTCTCGCTCGAAAATACACATCTGTTCCATAGCCTCAATACAATGCCCTCATACAAAGAGAGGGGTTTCCTTCTAGGGCAAAAAACCCTAAACTAAACATAAGTTCTACCGTTAGATCATCCGCCTAATGAACGGCCCAGATTGACTAGAAATTACTATACTTTTACAAGGCAATTTTACATCTGTTTCCAAGTGGAGGGGTGTACAAACTTCCTAGGGTATACATCTAGATGAAACAAAGACCTCTAAATAATCATGCTCCACACCCAACAAGGTGCATGCTACAATTGTACAGAAAAACAACGGAATACTCAAGGACCTCATGGATAAGAGCCCATGAATCCTTTTTGTTCCTCCGAAGTTTGATGTAGGTTCATTAAAAAAAAATCCCACTCAAATTATAGGAGTTCTAATTTCTTTTTTTTGGGAATATTCAAATGTTAATTTTTGTTAAAATAAATTACGCATTAGATTTTGTTAAGAATTATTTTACTTATGAGTTAGTTAATTGACCCAAGAAAATGAAGTTGGTGATGCTACATGAAGTTTTGATCTTAGTTTTTGGAGAAAATGTAAAAATAAAAATAGAACTCCAGAAGTCCTGATTTGGGAGTCGGGTGGAAGAAGTTTGAAGGGGGTTCTACGCAATTTTCTCTAAAAGGTTGAACATTGTAATCAATTTTCAATGAAATGAGTATTTTTACATTCATCTTTTAAAAAGATTTGTTTACCTAGGGATAGTTAATTGTGGTGAATGCATGTAGGATTGGGTTGCAGCCTGAGTGTGTGTTGGAAATAATGCTGAGAGGGGGGGTGAATCAGTATTATCAGGTCAATTATTTTTCATTTCCAATCGGATTTGTATACGCTACTTCAATTAGTAAAAGCTGCGTATGTACGCAACTGTTGTTAAGGAAACTAGCGTATAACCAGCAAAACTTGTAATTTAAATTATTCTTCAAATGTTGATCATTAATCTGTGCATCAAACCATATAAACAGTAACCAGGAATAGTAAAACAGAACAGGCAATCACACATAAGAACACAAGATATAAGGTGGAAACCCAATGTGGGTGAAAACCACCTGTTGCAATTTGTCTCTATCTTCTTTTAATTAGAAACTTCTTTTTACAATGTTTCTGTACTAGTGCAGTCTTATACCAGTATGTAGGCTGCTACCCGTAGAAGGCTACAACCTTCTCTCATTCTCCAGCTTCTCCTGGAAGGGAGCTACAACCCCCTTAGCTCTTGTACTAGCTGATGTACTAGTACGTAGGTGCTGACCTACAAAAGGCTGCAACCTTCTCTTTCTTTCAGGGACCACGTTTCATAAATTTTTAGATTGGATCCATAACATCAATTAAACATCAAGTATATCTGCATCAACCAATCTTGTTTGTATAAACCACAACTGAATCAAACAATCACTTCTCTGAATGTTGTAACCAAAATACAATAATAGTAACCAGACAAGTGTCCTGAACCTAGAACACTGCAGCAATAAACGGAAGTAGCTAAAACATATTTCATGAGACGTACGCTACTTCAATATGCAGAACCTGTATGCATACGCATCTGGATTAAGGCCAAAGTATGTATACGCCATTTTGTATTACCTAACCAACGTGCATAGGCACCTTTGATATACTGAACCTGCGTAACCTGTGTATACGCCATTTTGTATTACCTAGCCAGTGTGCATACGTGCCTTTAATATATCGAACCTATGCACAGATCTATAAAAGATAATTTACCCTCTTCAATTATTCAGACATCAGTTATACCCAGATTATCAGATTTATAGATCAATTCATGTGCCAAAGATAACAGATCAAAATCACACAAAGATACTTCTCTTCAAGCTTTAAGATCTTGACCCATCAATAGAACTTATCCTTCTCCTTGCGATCAGGTTCCTCGTTGATTTAGATCCAGCTATGCACCATAACCCAATGACCAGTATTATAGTTCTTGCTCTTCATAAGATATTCAATGCTTGAGTGAATAAATTTTCCAAATGATCTCCTTCCCTTTTTATAGTCTTAGGCCTTACTCAAACCATGGTCCAAAACCATTGAGGACCAATACTAGGGACCCAATACCTGGGTTCAATACTTCGGACGAAATACCAAGGTCCAAAACCATAGGTCCAAATACCACGGACCCAAAAATAGTATTTCCCACATGTACGTGCTTTTTTGTGCATGAAAGTGCGTGCATATGCATATGCAACTTTTGATCAGCAATCCCGTGTGTATATGTGATCTGGTTAAGAGGAACCTACGTATATGTATTTTTCTTCCATTCTGAGAGCTTGAACTATAATCTGCCATCTAAGTGAGTTGCAATCAAGGACAACACTTGTGCCATAGTGCCAAACCTGTGTCATAATTCCAACAATCTCGCCCTTTGGACTTGATGGCAACCCCAAATCATTCAAAGTCATTTTCCCCCTTTGACATCAAGAGAAAAGGGTTATGCTCCCCCTGAGTACATGCTGAAATCTCTGCTCTGCTGTGCTATCCACGCCCCCCCTGACTGTAGGCAAGGTCTGCAGAAAAATGGTCTATAAGAAAGAACATGACTCTATACATCATAAGCAACCTTCCTTTTACCAAAGAATCATACATACATCCATCTCCCAACCAAGTGGGGATATACCAATATTGACTCATCCACCCAACCAAGTGGGCATACACCAAAAGGTTACACAAGATAAAACAAGAACATTACATCAACCATCCCGGCATAGTGGGGAAATCAAAGTAGGTTGTTACATGACCTTGATAAGAAAAGAAATAGATAGAGATGAAATATCTACAACAAGACTATGATAGTTATCAACAACCATGTTCTCCCTCTGCATCTGTTCCACATGAAACCAAAAACAACTGAAATTGAACCAAGATCTTCTAAGATAATGCCAACAATGAATTATTAGAAGAATATACGCTCCCCTTAAACCTGTGCCAGATGGTCTCTGTTAGACCCATATTAGACTCTTTTCATCCAGAGCCTGGCCCACAGTTCGTCTTCAACCAACATATACACGACTATATCCACATAAACCAGCGTATGTACGCGGATCCTCCTCATGAAACTCGCGTACAACCACTTTTCTCTGAAACATACAAGTTTCAACAACAAGATGATGCATCGGCTACTCCCAGCTTCTATCTGAGGTATTCAAATGTCTCCTTGGGCAGTGGTTTGGTGAGTATATCAGCAACTTGTTCCTCAGATGGAACATACTACAATTTGACCTTTTGTTCAAGAACTTGTTCTCGGAGAAAATGACATTTGATAGGTATGTGCTTGGTCTTTGAATGCATGATTGGATTCTTTGGAATATTGATTGCACTTGTATTATCACATAAGATGGAGATAGGTGGAGTACAAGTGATTTGAAACTCTTGCAAAGTTTGCATCATCTAAAGGATTTGTGTGCAACAAGATGTAGCAGCCACATATTCCACTTCAGCTGTAGATAAAGCAATTGAACTTTGTTTCTTGCTGAACCAAGATACTAATCTGGAACCCATAAAGAATGCACCCCCACTAGTGCTTTTCCTATCATCCATGCTTCCTACCCAATCTGCATCTGTATATGCATGAAGTGTGAGATCTGCATCTCTAGGATACCATAAGCCATAGATTTGTGTTCCTTGAAGATATGTGAAAATCCTCTTAACAGCTTGAAGGTGTGCTTCCTTTGGATTTTCCTGGAATCTTCCAAATATTCCAACTGCATGCATTATGTCTGGTCGGGTACCTGTTAGATAGAGCAGATTACCAATCATGGATCTATAGGTTGGTTGATTTACTCCAGCTGATTCATCATTTGCACTGAGGCTGCATCCCGTTACCATAGGGGTACATACCGGTTTCGAATCTTCCATGCCATATTTATTCAAGATCTACTTGAGGTACTTGGTTTGTGATAAAAAGATACCGTCTTTATTTTGTTGGATTTGTAAACTAGGAAAATACGTCAACTCACCAAGCAAGGACATTTCAAAATATTTCTGCATCACCAAAGCAAAGTTTTGACTCATGGCTTCTTCATTGCTACCAAAGATGATATCATCAACATACACAACAGGTATTAGCAATTTATCATTATCAATTTTTACATATAGATTGCTATCTGCTGATCCTTTTGAAAAACCTTGTTGACGGAGGTATTTGTCCAGATGATAATACCAAGCCCTTAGAGCTTGTTTAAGACCATAGAGTGCCTTCATAAGTCTGCATACAAGTTTTGTATCATTTCCAAGGATGAATCCATCTGGTTGCTCAATATACACTTCTTCTCCTATGTCCCCATTTAAAAAGGCAGATTTCACATCCATTTGAAATACTTTGAACTTCTGAAAGCTAGAAAGAGCAAGGAACATTCTTATGGCCTCAAGTCTAGCAACTGGTGCAAAAGTTTCTTCAAAGTCTATACCTTCTTGTTGAGCATACCCTTTACAAACAAGTCTGGCCTTGTTTCTAATAACTTCTCCATTTTCATTCAGCTTATTTTTGAATATCCATTTTGTCCCTATGACATTCTTATCTTTTGGTCTAGGAACCAACTCCCAAGTGTTATTCTTTTCAATCTGCTCAAGTTCTTCATCCATGGCCTTGACCCAACATTCATCTTTGCATGCTTCTCTTACATTTTGTGGCTCAGTCGAGCAGAGAAATGATAGATAGTTTGAAGCTCCAGAAATACTTCTTCTTGTCTGTACACCTGCCTCTTTCTGCCACAAAATTTGAGTCTCTGGATGATTCTTCTGGACGTACCTGGATGGAGTCTTTTCTTATACCCTTATCTATTCTTCTGGTGCCTCATAGGTTTCTTCTTCTTCAAAATAAGTCTGATCTGATGTTGAAGGATAGTCCTCATCATCTTCGAAATCTTCGGATTTTACCTGCCTTGGAGTGTTTCCTTCTTCATCAATCACTACATCAATACTTTCAACAATTTTTCCATGTCTTTTATTGTAGCACTTATATCCTTTGCTATGGGGAGAGTAACCAAGGAGAATGCCTTCATTTGCTCTAAGTTCAAACTTTCCAAGGTTTTCATCAGTCCTTTTGATGTAACATTTGCTTCCAAAAATTTTGAAGTATTTTACCCTAGGAGTCTTACCATACCAAAGTTCATGAGGAGTTTGAGTGTTGTTCACCCGGATGTTTGTCTTGTTGAGAATAGTGACGACAACAAATGCAGCTTCACCCAAGAAGGTTGCAGGAGTTCCAGACTCATCAAGCATAGCTCAAGCCATTTTTTGAACTATTCTATTCATCCTTTCTACTACTCCATTTTGTTGAGGAGTCCTTGCAGTAGATAATTCTCTTCTTATTCCATGTTCTTCACAAAAATAAAAAAATTCATTCGAGGTAAATTCCCCTCCTCTATCAGACCTGAGGCATTTGATTTTGTGATCTGATTCATTTTCAACCAAGGCTTTGAATGCTTTGAACTTTTCGAAAGCTTTGTCGTTATGCTTCAGAAGTCCTATCCAACACATCCTTGAAAAGTCGTCAATGAACAATATAAAATATTCTTCTCCTCGAGGTGACCTTTTCCTAGATGGACCACATGCATCAGTATGGACAAGTTCAAGTGGCCTGCTAGCTAATCCTTCCTTCTCAGGGAAATTAGTTCTGGTTTGCTTACCAAACTGACATGATTTGCATATTGTATTGTCTGGAATTCTGATGTCAAGGAGATCATGAATCGCCTGATATTTGCATGCTTTCCTTATCTGAGAGAAGCTTAGATGCCCCAATCTTATGTGCCATAGCCAGTGTTCATCATTCTTGCTTAGATAGCATTGTTGCTGTCCTCCCTTGAGTATGTATAGATTATTTGGAGTTCTTATGCCTTTGATCACTGTTTCTCCTATATCAAGCTCACAAACAATACATCCATTTGATCGAAATATTACCTCATTTTCTTGATCACACATTGAGTGACACTCAATAGATTATGCTTTAAGCCATCAACATACATAACATTTCCAGCTTTGACCTTTTCTTTCAAAACAACAGAAACTTTACCTTTTATGAGTGCAGGGGTGTCATTTCCAAATGAGACCTTCCTTTCCTTTTCTAAGGCACTATATGACTAAAGTTTTTCTTTATCACCTATCATATGTTTCGAGCATCCACTATCGATGTAACACTGATTTTCCTGTCCTTCCACATATAAGGCTATCCCACATCTTTCTGGTTGTGGTTCTTTATTTCTCCATGTTTTGGGACTCAATGAAGCTTACTCCTTCTGAGTTGTTTGCCGAAACCTACTCCTGCATTCAAAATCTTCATGACCGAAGTTGTTACAAATAGAACATTCTATTTCATTCTCAAGAGCAGAAAAGTTATTGTAGGTCCTTTTCATGATCCCAGTCATACTCCCTTGTTTTTGAGCTTCTCTAGTCATGATGGTATTGTAGGCAACACATTGAGTAGATTTGTGTCCAAAGTCGTGACAAGAGAAACATTGGCCATTGAAGAAATTCGTGTGATTATAAAACCTACCGACCAAATGATTGTAGTTTCCATTGACATCCATTATTGAGGAAAATTGAGAATGATTTACCTGTGGTTGTTTGTAGCTTCTATTCATCCTTGAAGTAGATTGCTCCCGATTTACTTGGTGATCTCTGTTAATTCTGGAAGTAAATTTTCCCTCATTTACTTGGTGATCTGCATTATGCTTTTGCTATAGATTGTCAACCTGTTCACTTCTCCTTGCTGCATCAAGATAAGTTCTGGAGGTGGATGGATTTTGTGCTTGAGACGCTTCTTCAGTATATCCAATACCTGTCTTGATTAGAGGAGAACATTGAACTTTGATAATCTCTTCTAAAGTTTCAAATCCTTTAGCAAATCTAAGATTAAGAGATTTTGATTTCTCAAGATCTTTTCTATGTCCCACAATTTCACATTCAAACTTTTCATTGTGTTTTTCCCTTTCAGCAAGTTGGAATGTCAGAGTATCTATGATCATAATCTTTTCTTCTAAACAGATTTTAAGTTTAGAAATTTCTTCATAGAGATCATCTTCATCTATAGCATCCAAGAAATCAACATCTTCAAAAGCCATCAAAAGTCTATAATCATTACATTTTTCATCTTCATCACTAATTGAAAATCTGTCACTGTCTTCATGTGTATAATAGCTCTTCTTACTTACATTCTGTTTTCTATTCCATCTAGCCGGTTCCTTTATGAGGACAGTTGGCTGCATAGTGACTAACTCTTCCACAAGCAAAACATTTGAAAGGTCGCTTACCTCTAAATCTTCCGGAGCCCCGTTGAAGGTTCTTGACAAAGTTTGATTCTTCTTCTCCTTCTGACATACGTCCTGACTCATTGTAATCTCCTTTTCCTGAAGCTTTGAATGCGGCTTCTCTCCTGTCTAATGGTCCCCCTTTTCTCATTTCGAAATCAGTTAGGATTCCGTGCAGTTGTGACATGGTAATGCTCTGTAGATTCTGCTTTTCTTCTATGGCAGAAACTTTTGATTCAAACTTAGAAGACAAAGATCTTAGAACCTTTTCAACCAAAGTAGCTTCTTTTATTTCTTCACCCAAGTTTTTCATACAATTAACAATCTCATCTATACGTAAGAAATAATTAGCCACACTTTCATCATTGTGCATTCTAAGATTTTCATATTGAATTCTGAGAGTTTGAAGTTTTTCTCGTTTTACCTTATCATCTCCTTCATAGCTCAAAACGATCTTGTCCCATATTTCTTTTGCGGTTTTCAGCTGTATAACCTTGATGAATTCTAATTGAGATAGACTCCCTAATAGAGTATTGACAGCCTTTGCATTTGTTTCATACTGCTTCTTACCAGCCGTATCTGTAGGAGTTGCTGATGGAAATGTGTATCCTGTTTCCATAATATCCCAAACTTTTGTACCAAGAGATTGAAGATAGGCTGTGATTCTTACCTTCCAATAAACAAAGTTGCTCCCATAAAAAATTGGTGGCCTGATCGATGCCTCTTTTTCGTAGTTGCTCATGATGATAGATCTTCCTTCAAGTGATCAAGCTTCTTCTGAAGGACCTGCTTTGATACCAATTGTTGGAAATAATACTGAGAGGGGGGGTGAATCAGTATTATCAGGTCAATTATTTTTCATTTCCCAATCAGATTTGTATACGCTACTTCATTTAGTAAAAGCCGCGTATGCACGCAACCGTTGTTATTGAAACTAGCGTATAACCAGCAGACTTGTAATTTAAATTATTCTTCAGATGTTGATCATTAATATGTGCATCAAACCATATAAACAGTAACCAAGAACAGTAAAACAGAACAGGCAATCACACATAAGAACACAAGATATAAGGTGGAAACCCAATGTGGGTGAAAACCACCTGCTGCAATTCGTCTCTATCTTCTTTTAATTAGAAACTTCTTTTTACAATGTTTCTGTACTGGTGTAGTCTTATACTAGTACACAGGCTGCTACCTGTAGAAGGCTACTACCTTCTCTCGTTCTCCAGCTTCTCTTGGAAGGGAGCTACAACCCCCTTAGCTCTTGTACTCGCTAATGTACTAGTACATAGGTGCTAACCTACAGAAGGCTGCAACCTTCTCTTTCTTTCAGGGACCATGTTTCATAAATTTTTAGACTGGATCCATAACATCAATTAAACATCAAGTATATCTGAATCAACCAATCTTCTTTGTACAAACCACAACTGAATCAAACAATCACTTCTCTGAATGCTGTAACCAGAATACAATAATAGTAACCAGACAAATGTCCTGAACCCAAAACACTGTAGCAATAAACAGAAGTAGCTAAAACATATTTCATGAGATGTACGCTACATCAATATGCAGAACCTACGTGCATATGCTTTTGGATTAAGGCCAACCTGCGTATATGCAGTCTTTTATTACCTAACCAGCGTGCATACGTGCCTTTGATATACCAAACCTACGTAACCTGTGTATACGTCGTTTTGTATTACCTAACCAGCGTGCATATGTGCCTTTGATATACTGAACCTACATACAGATCTATAAAAGATAATTTACCCTTTTCAATTATTCAGACATTAGTTATACCCAGATTATCAGATTTATAGATCAAGTCATGTGCCAAAGATAACAGATCAAAATCACACAAAGATACTTCTCTTCAAGCTTTAAGATCTTGACCCATCAATATAACTTATCCTTCTCCTTGCGCTCAGGTTCCTCCTTGATTTAGATCTAGCTATGCACCATAACCCAATGACCAGTATTATAGTTCTTGCTCTTCATAAGATATTCAATGCTTGAGTGAATAAATTTTCCAAATGATCTCCTTCCCTTTTTATAGTCTTAGGCCTTACTCAAACCATGGTCCAAAACCATTGAGGACTAATACTAGGGACCCAATACCTGGGTTCAATACTTCGGACGAAATACGAAGGTCCAAAACCATAGGTCCAAATGCCATGGACCCAAAAATAAGCTTTCCCACATGTACATGCTTTTCCGTGCATGAAAGTGCATGCATATGCATACGCAACTTTTGGTCAGCAATCCCGTGTGTATACGTCACCTGGTTAAGAGGAACCTACGTATATGTATTTTTCTTCCATTCTGAGAGCTTGAATTGTCATCTACCATCTAAGTGAGTTGCCATCAAGGACAACACCTATGTCATAATGCCAACAGTGTGTAGGTAAAACAGAAAGACCAGATGAGGCAATATGGTTTGCAAAACCCACAAGAAACCTGGACCTTCATCTTTGACTGTTGTGACTTTCCTAGATTTTATTCCATTGAGCATACAAAGAAAAAGCCTCTAGTAACATATATATCTTAGCATTATTATTGTTTATCACTAATATTAAGGTGGAAATGTGTGTTACTATTTTAAATCGTGGAGAACAAGTCATACAAATACACCTAGAATAAAGGTAAACCAAAAGAACCATGAAATTTCCACCTACACGTATTCATGTGCATTCTATAGAGTTCTCTTTCACTGAACATAGCACTTTTATACCTCCATTTTTTTTATGAAAAGGTTATAGTTTGATTTGTTTCAATGTATAAGAAAGGGTGAATCCTAGCACACCTTCTACAAGTGGTGAGAACACATTTAGGTTGTTTGAAGGAGAAATATAACCCTTTCCCCTGGAGCACTTGTCTCCTACCTTCTTAAAGGATTTCTAACCCACTAATACATCTAATGAAGACTCATATAAACAAGTACCTCCATGCCAACTCTCACCATCACCCTACAGAAAAAATTATTGTCCTTAAATCATTTGTTTCTCGATCCATCTAGGTTTCTTCCCTCCAACCATTCAGAAATTTAAAATCCCATGTTATCAATTCTTTTAAAGCCAATGGTTACTCATCATCCCAAATCAGCAAGGTGTCCCATTCATCTCTCCATCCTAAACTTGAAAACTATTTATGGATTTGACCTTAGCTAAAGTTTCCCTTCCTATAATCAATGGATTACTAACCACATCTCGATACATTCCTTTCTAAAAAGAACATCAATTTTTTTTTCAAACCCCATAGGACCATAAACCATCTCTTTATATCTACCAAAGATAATAACGACCCTATGCTTAGTCCTAGAGTTTGAAAAATCCGTTGCTCCTATGGAATTTCTTGCATATGATAATCTTCGATGTCCCTTAAATACCACATTGAAGAACATATGGTCAAGAACTACCATAATCCCATCATTAAATATGCCATCGATGAACACTCTCATAATACCAAACATCTTATCTTCTTTGAAAATACCAAACTATTGGCCTCTACCCTCTTCCACTTAACTCGTATCACAGAAGAAGCTCTTCAAAGTGAAAATCACCCTAACAAAATTAATTGCAAAGATGAATATAATATAAGTTATCACTCTTGGAATCTCACAATCCATTTATTTTCTAGTAAATATATTCCCTAGAACTCTCATGTCAGTCTTAACTTTTCTTAGTTGCCACTTCCCGTCTCCCTTTTTTGTTCCTTTGATCTTCTTTCTCTAATAGCCTTATTTTCTTTCCCATTCCCTTGCTCTCCCTAACCTACCTCAACTACTCTTATTTTCAGTGCCCCCCATTTCTCCTAATAACTATTTCATGTTTTAGTTCATTTCTTGAATATTATTAATATATTCATAATGTTCAATTTTATTATTAAAAATAATATTTTCTTAATGTATTTCCTAATTATCCTCCTGTAGTCTTAGTCAACTTTAATAATACATTTCTTAATAATGATGCTTAACTTATTATTAATATCAATAATATTATTTACATCTTTGTTGGGTTGTGTTATATTCTTTCCATGACTAGCCCAAGTAGTTAACTGGGGGGTTAGAGGGGGGGCGGAGCCCCCCCCTTCGTTGCACCAATTGTGTAGTTGGGGAGGGTCACAAGGGGTTTGAGTGGTGTAGGTAACCCCACTCTATGGGGTCTGGGGCAGCGCCCCGGAAAATTTTGGTTTTGGAACCTATGTTAGGTTGGGCGCACCCACCTATGGTTTTGTGCATGATTTTTTCACATGTTTTTAGACGCGATGGTTTTTGGTCCATGGTATTGGACGTGATGGTTTTTGGTCCATGGTATTGGACGTGATGGTTTTTGGTCCATGGTATTGGATGCTTCGGCATGAATAAATATGTATTATAAAATTGAAAGGAACATAATGAAAAATCAAGCTGGTAGTCCCGGTTTTGGGATCTAGGGGAAAATCTTTGTGTATATTTGTTTTATGTGTTATGCTCTTGCATGGTTTATTTTATGTGTTTTAGAATTCGTATGCAGGTAATTTCTGTACAGGGTGAAAACCTACATTTGGTATTAGAGCTATTTTGGCTTCAAGGGGATGCCTTTGTCGTTGAGGGGTTTCGCTCAGGCTTGTGGTAGACCCTGTTCAGTGGGAGATTTGCGAGATCGATTCTGGTGGTGAAAGAAGATGTCAAGTAGTGGAAAGATAGAGATCGAGAAATTTAATGGTCAGAGTTTTCAGTTGTGGAAACTCAAGATGGCGGATCTGTTGGTGGATAAAGATTAGTGGATCGTGGTAGATCCAGGTACTAAACCAACGGTGTGTCCAATGAAGAATGGAAGAAGTTGGATCAGAAGGCAAAGAGCACAATACGATTGTGTGTCTCAAATTCAGTATTGCTGAATGTATCAGGGGAAGCTATGGCGAAGGCTTTGTGGGACAAGTTAGGGACTTTGTACCAATCTAAGTCTCTGGTGAATAAAATGTTCTTGTGGAAAAAGTTGTATAACTTGAGGATGAAAGATGGAGATTCGGTGACAAAGCATCTGAACGCATTTAATACTATGGTAAGTCAGTTAGCATCTGTTGATATTAAAATTTCATATGAAGATAAGTGCATCAGTTTGTTGTGTTCTCTTCCAGATTCGTGGGATACTCTGGTTATTGCAATAGGTAGCAATGCAACTGCCTTGTAGTTTGATGAAATAGTCTCATCCTTGCTGATGGAGGAGATGAGACGGAAAAATATGGAGAGCCAGAATGGTGATGCCTTGTCTATATGAGGACTGTCTCAGAACAGAAACAAAAATAAGTCATCGAGTGGGAGATCTAAATCTAGAGGGAGTTATAAATATCCCAGAAAACTTGTAAAGGTGGTGTGCTATAAATGCAGAAAGGAAGGGCACTAGAAAAGGGACTGTAAATCTAAAGCTCCTGATAAAGGAAAGGGATCTGATGATGCTCCTTATGCAGAGGTGAAAACCACCTCAGATGAAGGTGGGGATGTGTACTTGGCTTGTTCAAGTACACCTGTAGATCATGAGGCATGGTTGATTGACTGAGGTGCATCCTTTAACTTCACTCCCCATAGAGAGTGGTTCTGTGAGTATGAGAAATATGATGGTGGTGGTGTCTTCTTAGGGGATGATAGGAAGGCTAGAATCGTTGGTCGTGGAAAAGTAAATTTGAAGTTGCAAGGTGGAAGGGTTAGAACACTTCCGGGTGTTCTGCATATTCCTACATTGGCCAAAAATCTAATTTCTGTAAGCAAGTTGGATGATGCAGGCATAAAACAATGTTCAAGAAGGATACTTGCAACATGGTTCGGGGAGCACTGGTATTGATACGGGGCGTTCGGATTGGAACTCTGTACAAGCTACAAGGTAGCACATTTGTTGATGGGTGCAACAGTTATGTGGTTCTTGAAAGTGGAGCAGAAAATCTAGTGGTCTCTGGGGAGAACACCATGTTGTGGCATAAAGGCTTGGACATATTGGAGAGAAGGGCCTTCGAATATTTCATGGTAAAGGTATGGTAGAAAGTATGAGTAATAGCTCTTTGGATTTTGGTTTATGTGAAAATTGTGTATATGGGAAGCAGAATTGGGTGAGTTTCCGCTCTGATGGTAAGAGGGTGAAACATATATTAGAGCTTATGCATAGTGATGTGTTTAGAACTGTGAAGGTTCCATCACTGGTTAAGTTTGTGTACTATGTATCATTTATAGATGACTTCTAAAGGAATGCATGGATATATTTCCTTAGCAAGAAATATGAAGTCTTTGACAGGTTTAAAGAATTCAAGGCTCTGGTGGAAAACTAGACAAAGAAGAGGATAAAGGTGCCGAGGACAGATAATGGTGGAGAGTTTTGCAATATGGAATTTGAAGAATTCTGTAAGAAGTATGGTATAGCACGGTAGAAGAATACTCTATATACACCTCAGCAAAATGGAGTTGTAGAAAGAATGAACAAGATGTTGATGGAAAGGGCAAGAAGTATGCTCAGTGGTGCTGGGTTAGGACAAGAATTCTGCGCAGAGGTGGTGGAGACAACATGTTTCCTGGTCAACATATTACCTTCATCGACATTGGAGGATAAATCTCCACAAGAGGTATGGACTGGTAAGAAACCCTCTCTTTCACATCTGAGGGTATTGGTAAGAAACCAAGTTGGATAGTAAATCTGAAAAGTGCATCTTTATTGGGCATAAGGATGGTTTAAAGGGTTATAAGCTTTGGAACCCAATAACAAGGAAGGTTGTGTACAGTTGAGATGTGGTGTTCAGAGAGGTGAAAGATGTTATTAAACATGAAGTCCAACCAAAGGAACCTGAGAAGATAGAGTTTGAGCTAAAGGAGGAAGAATTAGACTCTACAACAGAGGAGGAATCAGAAGATGAAGAGCCACAAACTCTGGGTGTGAGAATATAAGTTCGAGAAAGAAGGAAGCCAGAAAAGTATAGTCCATCTACTTTCTGTTCAAATTTTTCTTTATCTATTACTGATGATTATCCCAGAACTGTGAAGGAAGCAGTAGATTCAAAGGATGGAAAACTCTGGAAGGAGGCCATGGTTGATGAAATGGCATCTTTGCACACAAATGAGGTTTGGGATCTGGTGGAGTTGTCAGCTGGAAGGAAACCCATTGACAGCAAATGGGTGTTCAAGAAGAAGACAAATGCAGAAGAAAAGGTGGAGAAATACAAAGCTCGGTTGGTAGCAAAAGGTTATTCCCAGGTGTCAAGAATTGATTTTGGTGATATTTTTTCCCCTGTTGGCAAGGTAACTTCTATTAGATTACTTTTATCTGTTGCTGCTGCTTTTGATTTTGAGGTAGAACAGATGGATGTGAAGACAACATTTCTTCACGGGGATCTAAAAGAGGAAATCTACATGAAGCAACCTGAAGGCTTTGTGGTGAAGGGTAAGAAAGAACTAGTATTCAAGTTAAAGAAGTCTTTGTATTAGTTAAAACAGCCACCAAGGATGTGGTATCAGAAATTTGATACATTTATACGGGGACTTGGCTTCACTGGAAGCAAAGTAGATCACTCTGTGTATTTTAAATTCATTGGTGCTCGTGCTATTTATTTGGTATTGTATGTGGATGATATGTTGCTGCTTGGAAATGACAAAGAAATTATACAGGATTTGAAGACCCAATTGTCCTCCAAATTCGACATGAAAGATATTGGTGCTGTAAACTATATATTGGGCATGGAAATTAAAAGAGATCGGGAAAAGAGGAAGCTCTAGTTAAACTAGAGGAAGTATGTCAAGACAATATTGCAGAGATTTGTGAAGGTTCCTATTCATGTAGGTGTAAAGTTATCTGTGGAACAATGTCCCAAGACACAAGAAGAGGAAGAGGACATGTCTCGTGTTCCATATGCAAGTGTAGTCAGTAACCTGATGTATGCAATGGTTTGTACTAGACCAGACATTGCACATGCAATGGGAGTATTGAGCAGGTTTATGTCAAAACCAGGAAAGGAGCATTGTACAACAGTGAAGCAGGCTTTCAGGTATTTGCGTGGCACTAGTGATTATGGTTTGTGCTACCAAGGAAGACTAGGATTGGACAAAGCATTGGATATTCGTGGCTTTGTTGATGCAGACTGGGTTGAAGATCTGGATCAAAGAAGATCTATAATTGGGTATGTGTTTAACCTATTTGGAGCTGTAGTCAATTGGATGAGTAAGAAACAATCTATAGTGGCACTATCAACTACAGAGGCATAATACATGGTAGCCACTCATGCAAGAAAGGAAGCAGTTTGGTTGCAGAGATTGTGTTCAAGTATGGGGTTAGTACAGGGAGTTATAAGGATAGACTGTGACAGCCAATGTGTAATTTTCTTGGCAAAGAACCCTGCATATCATTCAAAGACAAAGCACATTGATGTTCAGTATCAATTTGTGAGGGATATGATAGAAGACAAAAAGGTGTTGTTGGTAAAGGTGGACACTTTGAAGAATACTGAGATGCAATGACAAAATCTTTGAGCTCTGAGAAGTTACCTCAGTGTAGAGAAACAATGGGTGTTGTAGGGCTGGATAAATTACTAAGCTCCCTTGTGGCCTCCTGTGGAAAGAAAACAACAAGTGGGGTAATGTTGGGTTGTGTTATATTCTTTCCATGACTAGCCCACGTAGTTAACCAGAGGGTTAGAGTGGGGGAGGACCCACCTATGGTTTTGTGCATGATTTTCGCACATGATTTTGGATGCGATGGTTTTCGGTCCATGGTATTGGACACGATGGTTTTTAGTCCATGGTGTTGGATGCTTTGGCATGCATAAATATGTATTATAACATTGAAAGGAACATAATGAAAAATCAAGCTAGTAGTCTCGGTTTTGGGATCTAGGGGAAAATATCTCTGTATATGTGTTTTATGTGTTGTGCTCTCACATGATTTATTTTATGTGTTTTATAATTTGTATGCAGGTAATTTCTGTACGGAGTTAAAACCTACAATCTTTTCATTTAAATCATTCTTAATATTATCATATATATTAGTAAAATTTTGCTTAACTATTATAAGTTTTGAATTTTTTGACTTATGAAATATTTTTTTATCAAATTATGATTTTTTCTTATTTAATTATTTCAACACTCTAAAAAAAATGAGCATTAGATTGTGAAAATTTACTCAAAGTTGTAATTATAACATTTATCCCTAACTGATTTTAGGCAAATTCTATAGGAATATATGTTCAGAAAGGCACCACTCAACCTTGATTCTATAATAATGATTATAATTCTTCTCATTGAATTCTCATAATCTGATTTTATAAATTCTATTCACTTTACTATTAATTTTACTCTCAATCGCATTTTGTTAATTTGATTAAACATTAAATAATAATTATATTTATGTTTATGTTTCTAATTCTTTTGTCAAGTAATAAATTCATATATAATTCTAACCTTCATCAACTTTCCCTTTTCCCCTCGTTTTAATTGGTAAATATAATATAAAAGAATAAATATTCTCAAGGAATATGGTCGAGCATATATTTGGTGAATCGGGACGAATGCATACAGGTTAATGATGAGCATCAACGCATCACCATTTCCAAGAGCATTCGAAGCTCTTTCATGACGCGTAGTCTAACAAGGCAAAGAAGTTGCCCAGAAAGTTTTGGAAATTCTGGTCATATTTAGAGAAAATCCGGTAAGGATTTTTGTAAATCCAAGTTATAATTGTTCAACTTGAAAATTTTATGTGTCCTAGACATTTTTGATGGTGCTGAATCCATTTCCACCATCAAAAACATGATTCAAACACTGCCTCTACAAGTTTTTTTAAATTTTTTTGCTCGAATTCCGGCCACTTTTGACCATACAGGCAATTCATTCGCCTCGTTAAACGACTCCCTTTCATGAGCCCACATGGATGGATCAAGGCAAGCCAGCCCCCACAACAAAATGAACATTTAAATCAAATCAAATGCATCTCATATGACTACAATAAAGAAAATTGTTTCTTCTTTAATTTTAGTTTTGCAATTTTGGTGATGTTAATCTTTTAATCAGTTTTCTTGGGTTAATTAAATTGTTATAAATATTTACTATTTTCAACAAAAACAATGATAAATCTGCACAGAAACATATTTAGCAAGAACCTTAGAAGACTGACAAGGAAAAACAATTGACACACCTAATCAGAAAGCAATTTTCAGAACCTTATTCCATATCAAGGACATAGCTCTTTTATACTTCAACATTGATTTTACTTATCTGCATTTCCATGATATTGTAGAAGACTTGTACAAGCTCATATTGATATGACATGTTTGCACTTGTCAAGAGCCTAACGACAATGTTGTAGCTTCGGTTGGACTTTAATTATATAGGGTAAGAGATTTGGAGTGGAGCGTGTGTTTCCCTTCACTTTTAGCCTTACAACAAATTTGATGATGGACTACTATGCAAGAAACCAGTACTATGTTACACACTAAGAAAAACACATATTGTTGGAAAAGCTCTTAGAAATATTGTTCAACAACATTATCTTTTTTATTTTTTTTGTATAAAATATAAGAAACTTGAGTATTTAATAAGTTTTGAAGATGGGTAATTTTCCTGCTCTCTAATTTTTATAGACACCCTCTTTTGCCCATTTGTTGTTCCTACAAAAAAGAAACAAAAATGATTTGGTAATACTATTGATAATTTTGAAGAGTGATTTTCCTATGGTAACTTCTATCGAAATCATCTTTCGGCATCTGTTGTTCCTACAAGAGTCAAATAGAAACAAGTTGGTATTACAACTTACGATCAAGAAAAAATATTTTTGGAGTTCCTCCCTATCAAAATAATTCAAGCTGTGAATACCATCATTCGAGAGAGCTTTATCGAAGTGGAAGGAGGTTGTAGAAAGCGTAAGTCACCATGAGGAGGAACCTCTAGACTCTGAATGAGAGGAATAAGAAATGTGGTGAAAGGATGGCATTTGAATGAGAAGTATAAGCAAAGTGGTGAAAGGATACATAATTGGATTTTGATTATATGTGTGCGTCTGTGTGGTTCA
Organism: Pinus tabuliformis; assembly: GCA_031772625.1. Taxonomy (NCBI): domain Eukaryota; kingdom Viridiplantae; phylum Streptophyta; class Pinopsida; order Pinales; family Pinaceae; genus Pinus; species Pinus tabuliformis. The sequence continues at coordinate 1,380,398,530 of CM062818.1, read as the reverse complement.
CTGCATAGTACTAAAAAATAATCGGTCTGAATGAGTCAAATTGGCTGGTTGACTGGCTAAACAATCTAGACTAACCAAAAACCCAGTCAGAGCCATTCTTTCACCTTTTTTTAGAAAAATCAGGCATAAATGACTGGTTTATGATGGAAATGGTTAGTTTATGGGTAAGCTGGTCGGTTCCTTCATAAACCGGTTGGTTCATTACCACGCTAGTCATGGACCCACTGGATGCTTTTTTGGATGCTTGTGAGGTGGGTTGGATGGAAACTAAGGGTTGTTTCCCTCCAAAAACAACCCCTCCGGGCCAATAAAAGGAATTCTCCCCTCTAATTTGCCTCACACATCTCATTTGGAATTTTTGTGAGTTTCATTGGGAGCTTGGAGAGTGTTGGGTTTTTGCTGGAGTAGTCATCTTGGAGGCTTGGAGTTGGATTTGGAGCTATTTTGGAGATAGTTTTGAGTTGTTAGTAGCGTTGTCATCTTCAAGAGGAGGCTAAGGAAGCCACTTTGCATTTCTAGTAAGGATTTTCACTTGAAAAAATCCACATTTCACTATTGTCCATGTGTTTAATTTTTTTATGAGTTCTATTCTACGTTGCCATTAAATATCTAGTTATATGCTATCAAATTTTGTAGGCTAAATATGTCCAATTTGTTTCCCAAATGTATCTTAGGTTTTCCATTTTTCTTGCATTTTTTTAAATTGGAAAATTTCTTTGCAAGTTTCAAATATTTATAGCTACTCTGCCTCCAAAAGCCAAGGACATTGCATGAGGTTATAAGTGATGTGATTGATAGAAAAATGATATGCAAATGTTGCAATAAATCTATTGGAGGTGGGGGTATTATCAGGTTGAAACAACACTTGGATGGGATAAGAGGCCAAGTAAAGCCATGTGATGCACAAAAGGAATTGATAGGTCCTTTTAGGGCAGAATACCTTGCCAAGTTTTAGAAGTTTGAGGAGAATAAGGTTAGGGATAAGGCTGTCGAAGAAGAAATTACAAGGAAGAAGAAAATTTCACAATCCACGAAAGAGAGTAGGCTAGATGATTTTTAGATTCAAATTCCTTTTCTATCCCTCCCACCAATGACCCCTTTCACTACGTTCCTCTGCCACCATTGCCTCTACTAATTCCACTTTCTCTCAACAAATTCTAACTCAACATCAACCCACTTTGGATGACCATTGGAAAAATCAATGCAAAGAATCTTCTTTTCAATACATTTCTGGATGGTGGTATGATGTAGATATACCATTTAATGTTGCTCGCTCACCTTATTACCAAGCTATGTGGGACTCATTTATAGCTACAGGAAAGGGATTCAAAGGTCGTACTTTGCATGACATGAGGGGAGTACTTTTGCGAAAAGATATTTTTTCCATTGATGAGCATTTGGCTAAGTATAAAGAGTTGTCGCTCAAAACAAGTTGTTCCATCATGTCAGATCGATCAACCAATTGATGGAATTGCATTATGATTAATTTCCATGTTTGTTTCCCTCGAGGAACCATGTTTGTTAGATCAGTTGATACATTTGATAAGGTGAAGGATGCAAACATTCTATTTCAGGTTTTGGATGACATTATTCAGCAAGTAGGGGAAAAGGATGTTGAGCAGGTCATCACAAATAATGCCTCAAACTATGTTCTTGATGGAAAGATGCTCGAGTCCAAATATAAGACCATATTTTTGACTTCATGTGCTGCACATTGCATAGACCTCATTCTTAAGGGCATATGCAAAGTGGAGTGGGTAAAGAACACTATAGAGCATGCCAAGTGCATTACAATTTTACCAACTATATCTACAATCACTCATGTGTTTTGAGCCTGATAAGGAAAAACACATGAAGTAAAGAGCTTGTTAGGCCTAAAATTACAAGATGTGAAACTCACTTCCTTATGTTGCAATGTCTCAATTCTGAACATAAAAACTTGTAGAAAATCTTTTCTTTTGATGGTTGGACTTCATCTTGGTGGGCTTGTAGACATGATAGAAAATACACCAAAAAGAAAGCTTTTGACATTTATTTTTCGAAAAGGTCCATAAAGCTTGTGAAAAATATCAAGCCCCTTGTTAAGGTGCTACGAATGGCGGATGAAGAAAAATTGGCCATGGGCTACATCCATGAGGCTATGGATTAGAAAAAGGAGAAGCTACGGGAAGGTTAAAAGGACATGTTAGCTAAATATGGGCATATTTGGGAGATCATTGATTACAGATGGAACGATCAACTCCATCTTCCTATACATGTAGGTTGGTATTTTTTTAACCCAAGGTATCATTATAAAGTTCGACTAGGAGATCTATAGGTTGGGGAGGTCAGAGATGGATTGTATGATTTCTTGGAGCACATGGTTCCTAACTATTCTGGCTAGCTGGAAATACATAGAAAACTTACTCTTTTTAGTATGGAAGTAGGTACCTTCGCAAAAAATTTGGAAAAGATGGCAAGAGATGTGGATCAACTAGGTAAACAATTCCAATTTGTTTTTCTTCTAAAGTTCATTTTTTTACAAATTTACGATTAAAATTATCTGTAAATACTTGTATATAAGTAATGAAATGAACTATGCTACTAATTAATGTATTTTTATTTGTAGCACATTGATGCAAGTCATTTAGTGTCCAATGTCCTCAATTGCAAAAGTTTGCAGTTAGAGTCCTCAACCAAACTTGCAATGCTTCAGGTTATGAGCACAATTGGTCTATTTTTTAGCACATACACAAGAAGAGGATAATCCATTTGGAATAAACATGATTAAATGATCTTGTATTTGTGCAATAAAACCTTCTTCTAAGACACAACCAAATGATGAACAAAAGACTTGATCGAGATCTCATTGTGTTGGGTGATATTGATCCAATGTCAGAATGGGTGGAGGAGACTAGATATCCTAGTTTGATGTCGATTTTTATACTAACATGGAGTTATGGTGGTTGATCCCAATGCACATTTGGTAGCGCCATCGAAACCATCAATAGTAGTTGCGTCAAGAAAAAGCAAACAACCAATGAAAGGCACTAGTCGTGCAGCTCGACCAACTCATACTTCCATTAGGTCCAATTATATTATTATTGGTGCTAATACTCACGTTGTAGATGAGCCTGAGGCATCCTCTGAATCTGATCCAAATAATGCTTATGTAGCTTCTGTTGATGATCATGTGTCTCGTAGTGGTGATGAGTTTGATCACGATGAGAAATGATCATGTTGATCAATCATATGTACCTGTAGAGTCTAGAATTGTAGTAGGCAAATGGTCCCGCAGCTTGTAGCATTGTTTTTGGACTTTATAGGCCATTTAGAGACTCATCGGTTATGTATTTTTTCAATGATATGCATCGCACTTGGTGCCATTTTGATATATTCACGTTTACATGGTATACAAATAATTTCTTTTTGCATATTTTGTATCTATTGGTTTGGAATCATGGTTTTAAATCTTAAAAAGGTTTTTTTTCATTAAAAATTAATTATTTCATGTATTTTTTTTTTAAATTGATTCGTTGATATACGACCACTCCTGGTTTGACTAGTTCTATTTTGAAACTTGGTTTATTAAGTGGACTCGTGTGGTCACTGGTTCTGATTTTTAATTTTATAACTTCATTGTGCCAATCAGGTACTAGGTATATCAATCAAGGTATATAATTTCCTTACATAGTTAAACTAACATGTCATAGAATGAGATTTGGAACCTAGTGGAAAGGAAGACAACAGACTGTCCCCACCACATGACCTACACTATCTTGAGACATATGAATTATAATAATCCATTTTATTAGAAGAGATTATATATGAATGAAGTATATTGAACTTGCCAACAATTTTACCATTATGAAGGTCTATGATGTAGAACACAAAGTATTGGATGCCCGTTAGTACTTGTAACATAACAATTAGACACACACACAATGTAGTGGCCCATGAATTTTTATTCCAATTTTTAAGTAGTGGACGTCATTCTCCTCTCTCATCTTCTCTCAAGTTGTGAGTCTCTTCAATATCTTATGTTGTAAATCTCCATGTAGATATTGTTATTCTTTATAGTATATGTGAGGTTGGCATGCTAGAAATTGCTTCTGCCCTTGCACTAAGTTGGATTCAATACCTCTCAATCTTTGGCAAGATGCTTTGAATAGTCTACTATGGACATAATACTTCTAATTGCATGCTTAATGGATCCATGCTGAAGAGCTTGCTTATTTTCTAAAGAGACATGCAGAGCAGTTGAGCTCAGTAGAGGGAAAATGTCTTACTACACCCTATCCTAGCACCAATGAATAGGTAAAATGAACACAATGCATGATAATTAAAGAAGTCTTCTCTCTAGTCATTAGAATATTTTATCTAATTTCGTTATTGATCACAGTGTTACTTAGGATTTGCATTAACCAAATGTGAATAATGATTAAAATAGCTCTTTGTAAAAGGAAGATACAATGCAGGATGAAGAAGGTCGAGCATATATCTAGCGAATATGGGAATATGTGCGTCATGGTCCATGGTTGTTTCAGCGATAACGATGAGCAAGCCACTATCAAGTGATGATAAGAGAGATCTCAACCACAATCTAAAATTAATTATGTAATTATCTCATTTAAAGAGCAATGTAATTTCCCAATTAATGTAGTAATTATTGGGAAATTGACTATCTAAACACATAGATATAATTCTAAATGGAAAATATTACCAATTGTAGAAATTAAAGACAAATTCATAATAATAGAATGTGGAAGACTAACGAGAAAACAATGTTTTGTTTTTGAAAATAAAAAAATATTTATTTTTAGAAGTTAATAATGAAATTAGAAAAATGATCATTTTTTTTAACTATTAAATTCTAAATTGAATTTTGGTGGATGGAAAAAAAATTATGCTCTCAACTACTTTAGCTAGTAACAGAAAACAAATATTTTTTTAATTAGTTAATAAGAAGTAAAATTATTAAACTATAGATTTATAGTTGATTGCAAAATTAATAGTCACTCCACCATAAATATTCACAAGCCTTATAGTGCAATATGGGGAAAATGTTGTAACATAATATTACATGATAACAAACAAAATAAAACACACACACACACACAGATAGATATATCTTAAAAAAATCAAATAGTGTAAATTCATCTTAAATTTAGATTTATTAAGCACAAAGAGGGATGAAATTTCTAAATGTGTTATTTATTTATCATTATCAAGAAATAATTAATATATGCCATGGAATTAGGTGATTTAAAAAAGAATCAACATAAATTCCAAGGTGTATTTTTTATCATTTAATATAAAGGAATTAATATATACAATGGAATTAAGTAATAAAATAAATTCGCACCTTATGAAATTTGATTCCTCTCCAATACTTAATATTTTGAGACTTAAGATAGATATATGGTGGTTCAATGATTTTGAATATGCAAATTGATGTAAGAAAATATTTGATTACTTGGTAAAATTAACACAACCACATTAATACAATCGTTGATATATGCCGAGTGATGTATATCAGCCACTTTATTAATGTGGTTGTGCTAGTTCATATTCGGCATGCATGACATAAATTAGTATACCATGGTTGATTATGGTTGACATTATCTAACTATGGTTAAAAATATTGATGAGTGCATGATTGGAAATGGTTAACCATAGTTTCCAAGGGTTATTGATGGTTGAAGATGTTTAACAATGGTAGAAGAGGGTAGACAACGTTTACCATGGTTGACCTTCATTGACAACAATGACCATGGTTGACCTTGAGTGATAACATTGAGCATCGTTGGTGAGGTTTGACCATGCTTGATAAAGGTTGGCCTTGGTTGACCACTAATGGGACAATCTATTTATGTTAAATTGATTTTGAATATTGTTATATTAATGTTTGTCAACCATGGTTGAACATGGTTTATGTTACATTATGGTTGAAGAGGGATGAGAAGGTTGACCACGATTCACTATGGTGAACAATTAATGTAGTAATGTGTTTATGTTACATTACTGAACAAGGTTAACCATCATTTAACGATGGTTGACCATTATTTGATTATGTTTGACCATGGTTTAACTAATGATTAAATTTTTTTATTTATTCTTATAAGTTAGTAATGAAATTAGAAAAATGATTTAATTATTTTTTAAACTATCAAATTTTGAATTAAATCTTTTTGGATGGAAAACAAACTTGGCTCTCAACCAATGTATCTATTCACATAGAACACATATTTACTTTCATTACTTAATAATATAAGGAAAAAATATTGGACAAAATTTGTAGTTGATTTCACTACTATGCGTCATTGCACTACAAATAGTCACAAGCTTTATAGTCCAATTTGGGGAAAATGTCATAACATAATATTACATGCCAACAAAAAAAATAACAAAAAAATAATAATAATGTGTGTGTGTGTGTGTGTGTGAATATTTAAAAAAAATAGTGGAAATTCATCTTAAATTTAGACCGATTAAGCACAAACAAGGACCAATTATCTAATTATGAATTTATTTTATCATTTATTAAGAAATAATCAATATATGGCATGGAATCAAGTGATTAAAGAAAAGCATCATAACAAATTTTAAGGTGTACTTTTTATCATTTAATATAAAGGAGTTAATACATAAGATGGAATTAAATAATAAAATAAATTCACACTGTAACAATTTTATTTGGTAAGCTTGGTAGGACTACATCTTGATCATGTCCAACTTCTCACCCTGATCAGGGGGATAGCACAATATTTGAACCCAAGACTTCCATTTTGGTGAAATTTCTCTTTTTGATAAGTAAGAGATGAGCCTTCTATTAATCAAAGTAAGTTACATATAAAATACAGAGTGCCCCAGACAGCAAGGCGGAAAGGAAGAAAAAAGGACCGAAACAGCCAGGCCTAAGAAGCATTGACGGACTCAACAACAACATAAATAGAGGTCAGCAAGAAACTAGCTCGAGCAATCCCCACCATTGAAGACAGAAACCCAATACAACGGCTAGCGCGGAAAATGCATGGCAAAGAAGCCCGGGGGTTAACCATGCGAAGGGAGCAGTTTCCTCTCTCCTCTTTATGCCACACGTCATCCCCTGAATGGAATGCAAGCAAGAACCAAAAAACTAGAAACCAACTTAGTGTCGTGCGAAAACCAATCAGGGATATGGGATCTGTGAACATGGTTTTGCGGAGCGGCGGGCCCACAGAGGGACCCACCAAGACCCATGTGGCGCTTGGCTGATCATCCCGTCACCATCACCAGATGGGGACCACCTGTCCACATCGGGTTTGGAACCTTTAAGTAACCAGCACAACTAATCCCAACTGTTGAGATAAGCGACCCGATCCAATGCCCCTCGGAGATATCACACAGCAGAGATGTGTGGGGGTTAACCGCATGATGAGAGTGGTTTCCTCTCTCATCACGACATTGTGTGTCACCCCCTAAGTGGAATCACGTGATTTTTCTACTAAACCAGAAACCATCCGCAGCTTGCGCGATATACCACTTGTGGTTTTGCGTTCGTTCCTGTATAGTCTTTCTGTGCCCGTCTGCCAAGTGATGACCATCCATTCGCTCCCATCAGCCTTTCTACACCCGGCCTTTCCGATTTGTCCTTCTGGAGTCGCCATCAACAACCCGCCCTTTCTCCAGTATCTACACTGTCCATCCATAAATCCCAATCTGCATTTGCCAGAGTGAAACAATCCTCCCATCGTTTCTCGGCAGGAAGCAACTCCCATGGATGCCGAGAATCCCTGTCCTTATTGGTCACTTCTTTATTGGCCAACCTATCTACAAGCATATTTGCCTTCCTTCTAACATGAAAAAATCTTATCGTTTTAAGTATTTGTAAGTGAGAGTGGATACGGTGAAACACTTACAGCAGCTTCCAATGCTTTGACACTCTATCTGGCGAGGTTCCATTTTGAATCTTCTTGGCTGCTTTGATGACGAAATCCGAATCTGCTTCAATTATAACATTCTGTAAATTTGCCTCCACCAGGATCTCCATACACTAATCTAGCGCCAAATTTTAGCCATATTATTGGTACCTTTTTCTAGATGGCCATGGAAAATATATTTTATAAGCCCCTCTGGATCCCTGATGGCACCCCCGAAGCCAGCTTTCCCAGGATTTCTCCATCAATGTTTACTTTGAGGAAGCCCTGTGGAGGTGGTTGCCAACCCCTATCTCCTATGTTTATTGTTCTCACATCCTTCTTTATTCCTTGAGGGTTTATGGATTGAAGACCCGGATTAGTAAGAATGTGTACCTCATGAGGCAGAGAAGGATTCGAAGGATTTGTTCTCAGAATTCTCCTAACTATTTCCTTGAGGTGTTTCAAAATCGGATTGATGATAAGTAGGGGCTCTCTGGATTTGTTTTTAAAGATCTGCATATTGCATTCTTTCCAAATATTCCAGATGACAAAGCCTGATATAAGCATCCAAGCCTTGTTGATGATCTCATTCTCTGAGAAGTTCTTCCTCCAGTTTGTTAAAGTATTGGATATGTTGAGCCTGTCCCTGTCAGTCTGTCTGAAGCTAGAGGCCACAGAATCCCAAATTTTATCAGAGAAGGAACATAGATTTAGAAGGTGTTAAATCATTTCCTCATGCGAGCCGCAAAGGTGACATTTAGAGAGGCCAATGAAGCCTTTCTTAAGAAGGTTTTCCCAAGTGAGAATTCTCCTTTGATGGACAAGCTAGATAAACAATTTTGTTTTCATGCACTGAGGAGTTTGCCACAAATCCTGCCAAACTTTCCCAGCATTTACAAAGTTAAAACTTGTGACTGTCTGTTTAGCCTCTTTGAGGTTATAGTTGTCTTCATTATTCTTTCCCCATCTTAATTGGTCAGGTAAGGAGGAAACCAGAATCCTTCTTTGCTCTAATTCCTTGGAAAGGACCTTTTCGATGGCCTTCAAAGGGATGTCTTCATTGTAACTTACGTCCTTCCATGTCCTTCATTTTTCCTTGTCCTTCCCCTGATCCTAGAAATCTTTTACTAATAAAAGACCTTTTCTGTCTGTGTCTCTCTTAAGGGTTGCTAGATCAATCCTGTTCAGGATGAGTTCTTGTTGCCAACTATCCTCCTAGAAGTGAGCCCGGTCCCGTGCTCTAATTTCCCAAAAATAAGTTTGTTGAACAATACTTTTTTTTTTCCACGCAAGTTTCCAAATGTGTGAGCCCCTGATTTGTGCGGTCATTCTAATGTGATCTTGTTCCTGCCAGTGCTTGGCGTACATTTGTGTCCAAAACTTGGCCCAAGGTGATCTCGGCTCCTTGATCCATTGCCACCAGAGCTTGGCTCCCGAAGCTTGACTTAGTGTTTCCGGATCCTCCAACATCAAACCACCATGGCTTTTGGGCTTGCAGAGCTTGTCCCAGGCAACTAGAGCCCACTTATTTTTCTTCTCCCCCCTACCCCACAAAAATTTTCTTTGAATGCTTCTAATTTGTTGCTTAATACCTTGAGGAGCAGGGATAGCTGCAAACATGAAAATGGGAATGGCCTGTAATATCGCCTGAGTGAGCACCAGTCACCCTGCAAAGTTTAAAGCTCTGCAATGTCCAACTGCTGATTTTGTCCTGAGGTTTGTTTAGAATTGGTTCCCATATTTGCTTACATAGAGGTTTGTCAGTAAGAGGAATGCCAAGATATTTGGAGGGCAACTGTTCCCTTTGAAAACCAAGAATCCTAGTGATATTTCTCTGTATAGCAATATTAGTGTTAAAGAAGAGAACTTTGGACTTGTTTTGGCTTACCTCTGTGCCTGCTACCATAGTGAAATCATTTAAGATCTCCTTGATTTTCCTTGCCTCCATAACTTTGGGTACACCCTGCAGCATAGTATCATCCACAAATTGTTGATGAGTGTTAGCCTCTCCATCCGGGGTGAGCTTGATCTCCTAAATTCTACCTTCAACATTTGCCAATTTGATTGCCCTACCAAGCCCTTCCATCATGAGGACAAAGAGGAAGGGAGAGAGTGGATCACCATGTCTCTCAGCCCTCTGGAGGGTGTAAAAGTGTTAGAGGGAGCTCCATTAAGCAGAATGGAGAAACTGGCCGAGGTGACTAGTGCCATAACCCATCTTATCCAATTTTGGTTAAAGCCATAGGCTTTTAGAATGGCTCTAATGTAAGATCAGTTGAGTTTTTCATATGCCTTCGCAAGGTCCAATTGAGTGATCATACTTTCTTGCTTGTTTCTTTTGAGAGAGTGTACCACCTCATGTGCTTGGATGATGTTGTTGAGAATCTGTCTTCCTTCCACATAGCCTGTTTGCTCTTTTGAGATGATCGAAGGGAGCAGTGGCTTGAGTCTATTGCCTATCACTTTGGAGATGATTTTATACACCACATTACATAAGGCGATGGGCCTAAACCCATCCGGAGTAATGGCATTCTCCTTTTTGGGGATTAAAGCCATAAAGGTCGCATTCAGAGCTTTCAGAACCTTTTGTGTTGTCTTGAGTCTTCCACCACCTCTAGGATGTCTTGTTTGATTGTATACCAGCAGGCTTTGAAGAAACCAACATTGAAACCATTTGGGTCTGGTGCTTTTCCATTTTTCATTTCCTTGATCACCTCACTGACTTCCTCTTCCGATATTGGCATGTTGAGATTGTGGTTGTCCTCGCTAGTGACCAACTTGGGAATGTGTTGGGTGATCTTATCAATAAACCTAGATCTGTCTTCCATAGGCTCCTTTGCAATGTCATAGAGGTGTTGTACTAGGGCCGATTCCATGTCCTTGTGTGCGACAAGCTTCATACCTTGAGAGTCCTTTACCTTTGTGATTCTGTTATGTGCCCTGTGGGCCATAGTGGATTTGTGGAAGAACTTAGTGTTCTTTTCTCCCTCTTTGATCCATTGAATTCTATATTTTTGTCTCCAAAATGTTTCCTCTTGAAGGTAACGCTCCTCCCATTCTTCCTGCAGAGAATCAGTTAGGTTCTGTCTTTCCTCATTGAAGCCTTTTGTGATGTTGATCTCATTGAGTTCCTGGATTTTTTGTTTAGTACTTATTCTGGCCTTGATGATATCCCCAAATTCTTTTTTGTTTCAGTCCTTAAGTTTGGATTTAATGTGTTTCAGTCTCTGCTGGAGCATGTACATCTTGGTACCCTGAATATTCAAATCCTCCTTCCACCAATTGGAAATGTTACGGTGAAATTGGGGTGAGAGAGCCACGCATTTTGGAATCTGAAAGGCCTATTCCTTAGAGTACCCATAAAGGAAGCTTCTAGCTATACGGGCCAATGATCTGAGCCTCCAAAGGGTAGAATGGATGTTGTGATAGCTGATCTTGTGAGGTTGAGATCCTCAGAAACGATGAACCTATCCAGTTTACATGCCACTTGGGAAACCCCTCCTCTTTTGTTGTTCCAAGTGAAGGTTCCATTTATAGTCTCGGTATCCACCAGTCCCATGTTCATGAGGAAATCTTGGAAGGCTTCAGAGTCTCTACCAAGCTGTCTAGTGCCTCCTTTTTTTTCCGAGAGAGATCTTATCATATTGAAATCACCTGCAAGTATCCAGGGTATATTGGGATAACGTGCTCTAAGACCTTCGAAGGAGTTGAGAAGCTTGAGTTTATCAGCTTGCTTTTGAGGGCCATATACATTAGTTATCATGTAAGTCTCCTTGTCACCTACGAGACTACACACCAAAGAAAGATAGTTTCTGGATGCTTCAACATCCCATATTCCCAATTTTTGTGGATCCCACAATGTGAGAATCCCACCTACAGAGTTATTGGTTTTAACTTCCAAATAATCATACTTTATTAGCCATTTATTATGAATTTCCCTTATTTTCTCCATAGAACATTTTGTCTCATGAATAAAGACCATATATGGTTTTACTTCTTTTATTCTATTGCCTAGTTTTCTCTGTTTCCTTCTACTACCTAAACCTCTAATATTCCAAGTTGTAAGCTTCATTAAGAAAGGTTGGTAAAAGAATAGCTGGTAAGATCTTTCATCTTACCTGAGTTAATCAGTAGTTTCCCACATTCAGTTAGCAGTTCATTCTGTCTTTTCCTTCCTGAGTTTTTTGGAGATAGTGTCTGCAGTTTCTCCATCATTTTGACCCCACTCTGCTCTTGTCTTTCGTGGTTTCTTTTGACACTAGTTCCCTTCGATTGTGCCCTCCATAGACAGAGTTGTTGGACTCGATCATAATCTTCTTTTGGAAATGAGTCCACACCTTTGTTCTTTCCTTGTTCTAGAAATTGTTTTAGATGTTCGAAATTTATATATTACGGAGCAATGGAACACATAAAATATTCCAGAAATATAAACACAGAAAACACATAAAACAAGAGAGACACAGATATACGTGGTTCACCCAGTTTGGGCAACGTCCACCCAGAACAGCCAGTCCTTCCTTTCTATTATCTAGCAAACTGAAGGGACACAACCTACAACAGATCTGCTGTAATATCCTCTGTTTTCTCTCACAGTCTCACCTCTCTACTTCTCGCTCAGAGAATACACATCTATTACACAGCCTCAAATACAATGCCCTCATACAAAGAGAGGGGTTGCCTTCTTGGGAAAAAAACACTAAACTAAACATAAGTTCTACCATCAGATCATCTGCCTAATGAACGACCCAGATTGAGTAGAAATTACTATAATTTTACAAGGCAATTTTACATCTGTTTTTAGCTTCGGGGGCGCTGCTCCCGAAACCCCACCCTGGACCCCCACTGCAGCGAATATTTTACGGGTGTCGTTGCCGCTCCCATTTCGAACTGGGGTCCAATGTGGCAATACCTTTGAAGACAGAAGATAATCAGGCTCCACACTAGATCTAGATTTTCCCTGTCTATAATCTCCTGCAGTTAGTGATCCTCCATACTTGCCTCACTTGGGGTCATCTCATGGTCCTTGCCAATCTCCATGCAGCTTTGTAGCTCCTCTATCTACTGGTTTTTTATTGGGATATCCTCCATTTCAGTTTCCATATCCTGCTCCTTGGGGATGTTCTCCTTGACTTGGGCTATCTCCACGCTCTCCTCCACTTCCTATAGGATTTTGAAACTATTGTGTCTCCTCTGTTTGTCTTCTTATGTGATCTTTTACCCCCTTTCCCTTTACCCCCAACCTTGGTAAAACCCTCATGATCTTTGTCCACAGAGGTTTTCCCATTGCTTTCCACATTGTTTGTGGGGCAGTGTCTAAATAGATGGCCATGTTCATGACGTTTGTGACATCTGAATGGTATGTGCTCATAGTCTATCATTTGCACCCATTCCTCATCATATACTTCTAAGATTATTGCTTCCGAAAGGGTTCTAGATAGATCCATTTCCACACATATTCGGGCGAAGGAGGTATATTTACCTTTGAGAGTTGCCTCTGATATTTTCAGAAAATGCCCTAGCTTATTGCCTATAGTTTTTAAGGACTCTGATTGCTAGTAGTCCAGAGGTAATGAGTATAGCCTGATCCAAACCGATACGGTGTGAATGTTTCATGTTCCAGCACAAAGTTCACTGTCCAAGGATGCATGTAGAGTCCTGCTGCAGTGTAGAAGTAAGGTCCCCCCTCAAACACTCTATCTTTGTCTTCTAGGCTCGCAAACACCACTGTGAAGAAGCCCTTAGAACCCAGATGCAAATGTATTTCTCCTTTGGGCTGCCAATCGCTTCTGATCCAGATGTGTAAAGCCCTCTTTGTTGGCCATAATCCCATGAAATTGCAGATGATCGCATGTTCTCCCATACTGTCCCTGTGCACCTGAATCGCTGGATCACTTAATATGACCCTGGGGATGACGCTCGATTTGGGTTTGCAGACTCCCGTAGTTTTCGTATCATGCATTTTCCTGCTGCTGCCTTCCTTCTCCCTTTCTTGACTCGATTTCTGTTGTTTTTATTCTTGATTTTGGATCTCATTTCTTCCCACTGTTTCCTTGCCTCTAGTTTCTGAAATCTTTTCCATCAGTGTTTTGAATTGGTTCCCTCTGGCCTCCTTGTCTCCCTCCGTGACAACTTGACTGTAGGAGGGAGCAGCGCTCCCCCCTGCATGACCCACCATAGAACCCTAAAACCAAACTCGATGCCAACTTAAAAAATTTCTCAAGTTGCATAGCCCGCTAAAGGTGTCTTCCGAGGAGGTTTGCACGACCACGACCATTTCCAATTGAGCTACCCCAAGCGGACACACTGTAAGAAATTTGATTCCTCTCCAATGCTTAATATTTTGTGGCTTAAGATGGATCTATGGTGATTTAAGATATTCTAATATGGGAATTGATGTAAAAATAAAAATCGACTGCTTACTGAAACTAGCAAAACCACGCAAGGAAACATTTAGGGGCTAATATTCGTAGATGGGCTAAGTTTCCATGTTTTTTCCAAAAAAAATATTCCCCAATTTCCATTTTTTCTAAAAATTATTCGCCCAAATTTTATAGTATAAAACATTCTTACCTTAAAGATCGCCAAAATATTATGGAGAATATATATAAAATCATTAGAAATTTGAATATAGTTACAATGATATCACCAAATATTTTACAATTTACATATTAGGGAGTACTAAGATTCACTAAGATTTCTAAACTTCAAGATAAATTTCTATCCTTAAAATTTTCCTTTCACGTTAATAAAGTGGTTGATATATGTCAATCAATATATATCAAATGCTTCTTGAATGTGGTGTGCTAGTTCACAACCAATATGCATGGCACAACTTATTAGATCGTGGTTGATTATTGTTGACATTATCTAACTACGGTTTAAAAATGTTGATGAAAATTCACCATGATTGACAATGGTTAACCATGGTTGCCAAGGGTTATTAATAGTTGAATATGGTTAAAAGTGGTAGATGAGGGCTGACACGGGTGACCATGGTTGACCATCCTTGACAATGTTGACCATCATTGGCGAGGGTTGACCATGCTTGATCAAGTTTGGCCTTGGTTTACCTATAATGTGACAATCTATTTATGTTATATTAATGTTGAGCATTGTTACATTAATTTTTATCAACTATGGTTGAATGTGGTTGATGTTACATTACTGGTTGAAGAGGAATGACATGATTAATGACAACTAAGGATAGTTAACTATTAATGTAAAAAAAAAAAATATGTTACATTACTAAACAAGGTTAACCATGGTTTAACTATGGTCGACCATTTTTTAACCATGTTTGACCATGGTTGACAATGTTTGGATTTGGTTGACTACAATTGACCATGGTTTAACTATGGGTTTTCGACGGTTGACCATGGTTTTACTTTGGTTACCATTTTGATGATGGTTGGCAATAGTTAATGATCATTCCACTATGATTGGCATTGGTTGACTATGGTTTGACCATTGCTTGAATATGGTTAAACATGGTTGATTATGGTGTGGTTGACCATTGTTTGACCATGGCTTGAATATGGCTAAACATGGTTGATTATGGTGTGGTTGACCATTGTTTGACTCTGGTTGACCATAATAGACTATCATTGACCATGGTTTGAATATTTCTTCACTATGTTTGACCATATTTTCTTTAAGGTTGAGCATGGTTTCACTATAGTTTCCATTTTGATGATGTTTTCTAATGGTTAACCATTATTTGATGAACACTTTATATGGTTTTACTATGGTTCTCTATGCCTTGACTATGCTTAACCATGGTTTTATTATGGTTTACCATTATTTCACTATATTTGACTATTTATAAATTACTAAATTTTTAGGCAACATAATTAAAATTTACTGTTGTAATCTCTTTCTTCATATATAATGTTAAGATTTTACTTATACTAAATTTAGATATTTTTAACATAAGAAAGACTCATGATTTGTTGTTTGGCACTATGCAACTTCATTTGTTGTTTACCATATCATGAAAACATATATTTTGTCCAATTGCCATGTTGTTTATTATTTTTCACAATGTTTATGACATTTATTATTTGTTAGCTTGTTAAATGGTTTTTCTTTGTCACATTGTGATGACGTTTGTTGTTCATGAGATTTCAACATCTTTCATTATAACAAATTTTATTAATCAAATCATCACATTGTTTACAGGGCATCACATTGTGAAAATGTTTATTATTCATGACATTGTTGCATTATTTGTTGTTTAGAACAATGCAACATTATTTGTTGTTTTCCATGTTGCAACAACATTTATTGTTCACCATATTCTAACATTGTTTGTTGTTTGTCATATCACATAGAAGGTTATTATTCCTCTTGTTGCAATGATCTTTGTCATTCAACACATTAAAAATATGTTTTTTGTTTGATGCATTCTAGAGTAGTTTGTTGTTAATCACATTGTAACAAAATTTGATGTTCATCACTTTGCAAATGTGTTTAGTGTTCATCACATTGAAAAATTGTTTTCTATTCATCATGTTGTAATGAATTTGTCATTTATCTCATTGTGACAACTTCTTTTTTTTGCATCTCAACATTATTTCTTGTTCAACATAAAATTTTAAATAAATAACTAATTTTGTAAATAAATAAATAATTGTAAATAAATAAAAATTGTAACAATTGTTACACTACCGTTAAATTTGGATTGCTATAGTTGATAATGGTTTGAATATGGTTGAACATGGTTGATTATGGTATGTTTGACCATTGTTTGAATATGGTTGACTACGATTGGTCATAGTCAACGATACTCAACCAATGATAGTAAACCATGGTTGACTATAATTGCCTATAGTTGACCATGGTTTGAATATAGATTCACTTTGTTTGATCATGGTTTCACTATGGCCATCATTTTGATGTTGCTATACAACATTGAGATGATGTTTATCGTTCACCACATTGTAACAAAATTTGCTAATCATCATGTTACAAAGACATTTAGTGTTCATCACACTATGACATCATTTCGTATTCATCATGTTGTGATCACACTGGTTGCTCATCACATTTTGATAATGTTTGTCATTAGTTGCATGGCAATGTCATTTTTTGTTCAACATAAAAATTTAAATAAAAAAATATAATTGTAAATAAATAAAAGCTGCAAAGAAATAAATAAATTTATAATAAATAAAAATTGTGAATAAATAAATAAATAATTCTAATAAAAAAATTCTTGAGAATTTGTTCACATAAAGAAAAGAAGTGAATAACATATATGACAATTTTTAATCCATGTTGATATTTATGAATTATTAACTTTTCAAATATTTTATTTATATCGAATTTAAATAATCTTAACGTTAACCAAGTGAATGGTTTATTGTTTGGCACATTGCAACTTGAATTATTGTTCATCATAGTACGGTGGCATATATTATTTCTCACATTGTTACTTTTTTTGTCACATTTTGATGGTGTTATTTGGCTGTCGGGTTGTTACGATATTTGTTGTTTGCCACATTGTCATGATGTTTTGTTTTTCATCGCATTCCAACAACTTTCATTGTGACGATATTTATTATTAATTACATCATGACATTGTTAACTATTCATCACATTGTGATGATGTTTATTATTCATGACATTGTGACATTACATGTTATTTAGCGCATTTAAACATCATTTCTTGTCCATCATATTGCAACAAAATTGTTCATCATATTATGATCTTATTTGTCACATTCTCACATTCATTGTTATTCATTATAATGTAATGAATTTTATTATTTGTTACATTGAAATGATTTTTGTTATTCGACATATTGTGGTGTTCTTTTTTATTCATCACATTGGGATGATGTTTATTTCTTGTCACATTGCAACAAAATTTGTTTTTTGGGATGTTTCCAAGAAGTTTACGATTCAACATATTGCAAATTTTTTTGTTATTCATCACGTTGTGATGAAATTTGTCATTAATCACATTGTCACAACATTTTTTCTTCGACACATTGAAACAACATTTGTTGTTTAACGCATTGTGATGAAATTTCTTGTTACTCAACATAAAATTGTAAATAAATAAATCTTATAATTTTCTTGATAATTTGTTTGAACAAAAAAAATAAGAAAGATAATGGGAATGAAATATATCACATCTTTTTCGCCCAATCGATATTTATAATTTTTTTATTGTTAGTATCATAATTAAAAATGAAAAGAAAATAAAAACTACTATTGTAATCTCTATTCTCATATATAATGTTAAAATTTTTATTTATATTAAAACTATATATATTTACCTTGATGGAGGTGATGGATCATGGGTCATTAGAGAATATAGTGTGCGAACGCCATGCTACATCTCGTTCTTGACATCATGTGGAATATCAAACGGCAAGTGGTACAGATGCTAGCCCACATCCACATGAGAATTTAGGACATCAATTAATGGAATTTATAATGGTTATGTCAATTTGGTAGTAGTGGCAAGGTAGCTAGGTTATGTGACAATGGTAGAAATCTGAGGAAAAATTAGGTGAAAGGATGGCTATTATGTTTTCGCGTGATTTTCCTAGTGTGCAGTGCTCCTAGAAGCAGAGTCCCTATCTTAGTTCAAGGACGATAAGAAAAGTCAGGGGTGAAATTGGTTCAAAGCTCCCGAGTTGGAAAAAGGTTTTGAGCTTTGGAAAAAATATTTTAGGCATTATGGCAAGATTAGGGACACATATCGAGAAAAAACAAAGCTATGTCGCTATTGCAGGCACTCATGGTTGATTCTCTGAGTTATTTTGGGTGATCTATGCCAAATAAAAAACACCTTGTCGAAGAATTCTCTTGGCGATGGTTGTTTTCTTGATTTTAACTTTCAGAGTTGAAGGGTGTGTCGATATAGTGGGATGGTTCGACAAAGGGTGTTATAGTTCACCCTTTATGGGTAGTTTGGGGGAGTGGAATTTCATATATTTTTACCAGTGGGTGAATAATCATTTTCTTGGGCAGTTGACTAGTAAATGTGGTCATGATTTTTGTTTTATTTAGGATAGTAGTTTTGGTAGTTGTAAGGATTCTATGCAAATTGATAGTTGTATGGTTTCTTTAGTTTTGGCACCTTGCATCCCCTAGTTTGTATTTTCTTCACCCCATCTAGATTGGTAGGTGGGAGTTCTCTTCGTTGGGGTTTGGCTGAGGAGTAGTGACTTGTTAGTGGTTTTGTGGCCTACCTTAGTTGTATTTGTACTAGCCTGTGAGAGTTTTTATGGAAATAATCCTATGCAGTGGGGAACATGGGTGTTTGTGATAACTTAGGGCATGACAATATACCGTTATTCGCTTAGTTGGGTGACCAGGTGCATTACGAGGGTGGTTATTTTTTTAAAAGAAGGTCAATTGAGTGAAGTGATCATGAATCCCTAGCATGGTTGGGAGCGTCATGGGGTGGACGTAAGAGGTGTTGAGGGATGAAAACAATAATAGGGGCAAGGTGAAACCATTGACTCTTTTATTCCATAGTCCCTTCCATCAGTTGAAAATGTCCCCTCAATGGATGATAGTGTGAGAATTCTTCGACATATGAGAAGCACATTGGATCAGCTCTATCGAGCATGGAATGATGATAACAATGACACTATTGACTTTATGAACTACATATCTAGGAGTATCTTGATCACTCGTAATCTAGGTTGACACACATGGAGGGGCACATTCGCTATGAATTCAAACCCCCACCCTCCATGGCTTAGCTCTAGACCATCTAGTTCCATTAAATTCTGAATATATTTGATGAGTGTCGATTGTATTTTAGTTTTGCTAGTGTTTTAGCATTGGTTTCCAATAATTTTATGTAAATCATTATTTCTTTAGCAATTTACTACATATTTTGGTATGCATATGTTGGCAAATAAATCTAGAAAGAGGGAGGCCAATAGTTTTCTAAAACACAAAATGACGCGATCTAATATTTTGTAGTATTGGAAAAACTTGATTCACAAAAAAGAATAAGAAGATATTTTTAGCATAAAAGAGCTTCAAGATTTCTTATTTGTCACACTATGACCTAATTATTTTTTATCATATTGTGAACACGCATTCTTTTTTCACATTTCTATGTTGTTTTTCACGTTTTGACAATGTTTGTAGTTCATCAGGTTGCAATGATGTTTTTCATTCATCAAATTCGGGAAATGTTTGTTGCTCATTGTTAGAGCCTAAATCTACCTCAGGCTAAGAAAGGTACGTCTAGGTTAACATCAAACCACGCTTAACCTGGCAGCTAGCCCTAACAGGTCAGGAGAGGGCTCTCTCCTTGTAAATCTCAATGAGAATATATCAAGGAAGGGTTGAGATGACTGATATGAATACTAATTTTAGGCTAGGTATGTTTGTTCAGAGGAATTTGATTGATTTTAATGATTATTTGCTGGATCAGATGGGGAAGGCAGCTTTAGGTCCGGGAAATCAACACAGATTTGTAGAGGTTTCTGTGGGGCGAGGTAGGCAAGTTTTTTAGCACTTTGAAATGAGTGTAATGGTGAGTCTAAAGACAGGTGAGGAGCTGGAGAGGGCATGAAAGTTGCATGAGTCCTCTTCAGACAGTAGAAAACATGTAAAACTAAATAAACCCTAAGGCAGAGCACTGAAATACCAATGGATTCTACCTCTTACACTTGATTCACTTAGTTATGCAGAATAAAAGCGATGATTACACACATAAACATAAGATCAACTGAATTACAGAGAAGCAAACAATGCTAATTCACATTACCACAAGAATCCCACAAAATGCTGCAAAACCCTGGTTTATTTCCTTGCCAAACTACAGAAGTGATGTACAAAGTAGCTCAATGCATCCACAAGAGTCCAACCTTGACAAATGACTAAGAAAGCACAAGATATAGGCATAAAACCACCTATGCTAGCCATCAGGGGTCGAATCCATGAGTCAAGGAGTTGTTTTAACAAGATCTAAACTAGGAACTGAAAAATAGGCAATGGAACAGCTTGCCTCTAAAACTATGGAAATTGATTCATTCAACTCAAAACCACCTAAAATTGATGTATCTACCTCCTTAAATCAATTTTCATCATTTTTACATCATAGTACATCAATTTACATCATATTACATCATTAATTTTATCATGAGAGAAGAAAAAGTCAAACTGGTAGAAAAATAGGCGAAAATTTGTGTTTTTGAGCAAAATTGGCAAAATTTTGCCTGATGTGCAGCGCCTTTTCCAAGCTGAGTTTGAAGGCCTTCCGCTTCACCAAATTAGCTCCAAGATGGCTTGTTGGAAAGATATGTCTATCTACTTTCTAGGACAAGTAGAATTTACGGATTTTGTGTCCATTTGCTCCTTCGAAAATCAGTTCTCCCAAGACTGCTTCCTGTGGGTCCAAAAAGTGGCAGAGAGGGCATTTTTGAGGTGTTTTTTGCCCTTTAGGTGACCCAGATTTCCTACAAACTTCATGAAACTTTCTGGGTTTTCGTAATTTTTCATGAGGAATCTAAAAATACAAGCCATCATAAGAGGGAATTTACTGTGTTTTGCAATTAAAATTTATGAGATGACAAAAGTTTCTCCAAAATGCTTCAAAATTGGCAAGAGGCAAGCTTATCAATTGCTTTGCTAAGCCAAGGAAGCTTCAGCCAAGATTCTAAGTTTATCTTGCTCCTTTTTGGCTTTTAAGGCTCTCCCTAACTTGGCTTTTAGGCTTCTTATCCTTGTCTTGCAGATTTTGTTCTGGGCCAAATAGTGATAGGCCATGTGACGCAACATGTTCTTCTCCTTATTAGCCTTATCAAGAAGCTTCTGAAGGTGGATATTCACTCTTTCCAACCATGATTCTCAGTCAGCCTCTATTTCTTGCTCTAGTGAAGTCAGCTTGATTTTCCTTCTTTTTTCCACTTGCCGGTTTTCCCTTATGGTTTGCAGCTCCATAATTGTTTGTTTGTCCTCCAATTGCTTGTTCTATTGCTCAAGGTAATTAATGATCCATTTAGCCCTCTCAAGGTCAAGTGATAAGGCTTGGATCTTAGCTTCTTTCTCCTTGATGATCACATCCTTGAGTCTTGAGCTTTGGGAGCCCAAATCAGTGTCCTCTTCCTCAACCAAATTAAAATCCCTATCTTGGCCTTTGAAAGGCCCTTCATCATGCAATGGTTGCTTTCCTCTGTCCTGTACCTATTCTGCTGAAGAAGAAGGCAAAGCCCCTTTCACCCCAGGTGAAGATAGCATTTTCCTGTTGTCTGGTGAAGAGAACGAGACCCCTTCCACCCCTGGTGGAGATAATACTCGTTTGGCAGCTACAAAAAGTCATATTGTGCCCTTTTCATAAGTTATAAACACAAGAATATTCACCTCTTCAGTTCTGCTTTCATGTTCTCTTTGTTGGCTGGAAGGTCCAACTTCCTCTTGAGGTTCTACAAAACTTTGAGGCCCCTTGAAAATCTCATGGGAAATGAAGGTTTCCCATGGCACTCCCAATTGAGTGAGCTAATGCACAACAATAATCTTGATGAAAGCAAAGTGATAAATGCTATTAAGCTGTTGTGGGTATGGTTTTCTCTTTGCAAGCACAGTCATCCTCTCTATGTTTTTGCAAATGAAGTATGGAATACTAATCATTCTAGCCCTGGTAAAATGCATAAGCCATCTGATATGATAGGCATAGAGTCTGGAGAACCTTCCCTCACATGTGAAGTATTTAATGATGAGTTTCATTAGTGGCACATACCGGTCCTCCAAAAACTTAAAAGGAAACACCCTGCCCAATTTACTATGATATTTGGCTTTAATGTAGGGTTCATAGTTCTGTTTGCTGATATTCTGTCTTTTGTTCCATCTTTCCCCCACTTCTAGAATCCTAGTTGCTTCTACAATAATGGCTGGTGAAAGAGTGAAATTGATGCCAGCAAGCGGTACCATATTGTCCTCCATGTTGATGTCAAATTGCCTAGCCAATTCATGATGATACTTAACCCTCTCAACTATCTCAAAAAAATCAAAGCAAGATTGGTATCTGAAACAAGTGGTGGCAAGGGGACAAGCAAGAAGTTTAGCAATGCTAATAGGCTCCTCTCTGATTATTTTCCCACCCTTGTGTGCTCTCCTAGGCTGTACATTCTTTTCCCTTGAACTGTCTCTTTGTGTTTCTTCTTCATAGCTTGAGTGACTGTTTCTTGCCATGATGCTTAGTTTTGCCTTAGGAAGATGACGTGATGAAGGTATGGTGAAAAATGGTAATGAAGGAGGAAAATGGTGATGATTATGAAGAGATTTTACTCTTGGGAAGTGGAATTGGGGAATGAAGGGATTAGTTTTGGGAAACTAGGGTTTAGTGAGGGATTTAGGGTTTGGTGAGGGAATTAGTTGTTTTAGGGGAGTGGGATATGGGAAAATGGGGTAAATATAGTAGTTAGGGTAATGAAAGAGTGAAAAGGGTTTAATGATGCTTTTAGTGATGATGGAATGAAAATTTCACAATGAAATGGAAAATAGTGATGACAAGCTAGGGTTTCATTTTCCACATGCAAAATTTATGAAGAACACAAGAGTGAACTCAAATTCAGCTGTAGGATGTTGTTTACTTACTTGTAGAATGAAAATGTAGCAATTTTGAGGGTTATGGCACGATTTGGAGCAATTTAGGAAGATTTGGATTGATGTGCAGTGCACTGGGCCCAATGCGCAATGCCCTCCTGATGCATAGCGCCCATTCAAAATAACACTATAGGAAAGCCTTTGATGCGCAGCGCCAGCCTGATGCGCAACACACTGCCTCTGATGCACAGCGCCAGGCCAAGTTGCTTTGAAAACAGGGATTTTTGTCTCCTTGGCTCCAAATCACGATTTTTGACTCTCCAAAGGATTTTTGCTCAATGAAATGATAAATAGGACCCCTTTCACTTTAAATATGGATGACTTTTAATTTTCACTTATCTCAAACCCACTTTTCTAATGTCAAAGTCACTTTTGGTCTTGAGCTCTATTTTTCCATTGAAATTGACTTTTCTTAATCATTTGGTAAATTGATGCATTGATGCTTGTGTTTTTGTCTGCAGTGGCTAGAGTTGGCAAGGTGAGCAAGGGCAGTAGCTTTGAACTTATTACATATAGAAAATATTGAAATTACATAAAAATTTTATACATAGCAATAAAAACTCCGTTTTCACCTCAAAACAGAGTTTTGAGGTAAAAGCCACTTATTGAGTATATCATCATTGAAATTTTGATTTTGTGAACTTATTAGACCTCCTCATGTGCCTGTTGACCCTTATTGAGTTTTTGATGACCATGGTGGCAAACCCTAGACCTAATGAGACCTAGAACCCTAAAAATGCTTTTTGCAAATGTAATGACAAAAATGACTGTAAATGACCAAAACATGTGAAAATAGGCCAGCAGGTAAATGACATGAGGGAAATTGACAATGAACCACTACCATCAATTGATCCATGACCTAATGGAATGCAGCTGATCAGATGGGACATCTAAAATGCATGCAGAAAGATAAGTTTGATCATTAATGGAGGAATGAAGATACCGACAGTAACATTGGCTCCAATGGGGATGGTAGCTCCTCGGAGGTGTCAAGAACTACAGATATCTGGAAACAATACCAATGCCTCTTCCATTGGGCAAAATGGAGTCAATAACTTTACCAAACTAAAACCAATATCTTGACTCAAAACTGACTCGATTACAAGACTGAAAACTGACTGAAAACTAACTGAAACAACTCACTCTAACTAACCAAAAATTGAAGTCAAACCTTCAATTTTATAGCCTTCACTTCGGGCCCCA
The DNA here is from genome assembly GCA_031772625.1 of Pinus tabuliformis. NCBI lineage: Eukaryota > Viridiplantae > Streptophyta > Pinopsida > Pinales > Pinaceae > Pinus > Pinus tabuliformis. The sequence continues at coordinate 1,380,373,865 of CM062818.1, read as the reverse complement.
AACTCAATGAATGACAACAGTATACACTTTGAAATAAAGGAAATAAAATAGTATGTATAGTGACAAATTATGACAACAGAAAACTTCTCAAAGATAATACCGTTTTAGAAGCCGACCATTGACTGGCCCTCCTGGACAATCTTCGTTGTTCATTTCTTTGAGGAGAAAAGCATTTTGACCTCGATATGCAGTAATTCTATATGGTTCCTTCCATAGTTTATTGAACTTTCCGTGCTTGCCTTTGTCCTCGTTTATAGTATCCCACTTTAGCACTATGTCTTCAATCTAAAACTTATCTGAAACTTATCATAGATTTTCTTAATTCTCTCTTACACCCTAAAGGTATTCTGAAAAACCTCCTCTCTCGTTTGCTGTAAATGGATCATTTGGCTTATTCTTCGCTGAAAATGATCCTCCTCGCTGCCAGTTTCCTACAAAAGTTTTACAACTCGGACTGCGAGAGATGTCAGGAACACCATGTCAATACCATATACTATTTCGAACAGAAACATGCCGATTGACTTCTTCTGACTTACTCTGTCTACCCATATTGCATTAACCAATTTCTTATGCCAGCTCTTTTTGTTTGTTTCTAGTAGCTTTTTTATGATTTTGACCAATGACTTGTTTGAAGATTTAGCCAATCCATTACCTTGCGGATAGTATGCAATGGAATGCCCCAAGGTAATTTGATATTTGCTGCAAAAATCAATCATCTTTTTGGACTTGAAAGCTGCTGCGTTATCTGTAATCAGCTTGTTAGGACAACCAAAATGTGACAAAATATTATTTTCAAGAAACTAAATTATTACAGCATTTGTGGCTTGCCGAGTGGGGATCGCCTCAATCCATTTTGTGAAATAATCCGTTGCTATTAAGATCCACTTGTGCTGAGCTGAAGATGTGGGATGAATCTCTCCAATAAAGTTTAGGCTCCAATGCTAAAATGGAGCACTTACTTCAACTGTCTTGAGAGGTAGAGGTTGTAATTTTCTCCTTCCTTGAAAAATCTGGCATTCGTGACAGCTTGTAACAGTTTTATAAACATCAGCAAAGAGGGTAGGCCAATAGTACCCTACTCTCAAAATTTTATTAGCCGTCGTCTTCCAAAATAGGTGACCTCCATAGTCTCCCTTGTGAAAATCATCCATGACCTGTTTTGCTTCCTCCTCAACCAAACAATTCAGAAAAATACCTCCAGGATCTTTCCAATACAGTGCATTATTCATAATACAAAATTTGGCAGCCTTTAGTTTTAGAGTTCTACTTTTATTTTTAGCCATCCCCGGTGGTGGTGAAAGGTGCTGGAGCACATATACAATATCTGAATACCAAGGAGAATGGAGAAAAATTTCAGATACCTGAACGAGTGAACTATCTTCATCTTCTTCAGACATAGCAACAATCAGGTTTATGTCCAAGGCATGCAAATTAGACTCCACCATCAGTTTTGCTAGACCCTGCCCCTTGATGAGCTTTGTTGGCTTTATCTCCAAATCATATTCTAACAAAGTTGTGATCCATTTGCCTCACCTCCCTTCCAGATCTGTTTGTACCAAAACATCTTTGATAATTGTGTTAGGGACATAAGCAAGAATATGAGAGTGCAGAATATATACACGGAAATCATTCAAAGCTTTCACCAAGTCAAGAGCTTGCTTCTTAATAATGTTATATTTTAAGGTTGCATCTCTTATTTTCTTGCTAAAAAAGGCAATTGGCTTCTCAAGTTGGTCTCTTTTTTGCATTAGAACTGCTGCCATAGTATGCTCAGAGGCGAATAAAAATAATATGAAATCTTGGGAATAATCTGGGTTGATTAAAATCAGCATTGATGAAAGAGCCAACTTTACCAGGTTGAAAGACTTGATGGCTTCTTCGATCCACTTTACTACACTATCTTTCTTCAACATATTTGTAATTTCCCTCAAGTGTTCAGCTAGATTTGGCATAAAACGACATAAGAAGTTCATCTTACCATTAGATGATTGGATCTCCTTTTTACTACGAGGAAAATCAATTTTCTGAATAGCTTCCACTCGAGCAGGATTGATGCAGATGCCCTCCTTGGATATTATGTGGCTGCTTCCCCTCATCCATGGCAAACAAGCTCTTTTTGGGATTGAGTGATATGCCATATTTTCTGCAATGCTGAAAAACAATTTTTAGATGGTAAAGATGCTCCTCATCTGAATTGGAAAAGACAGTCAAATCATCAAGATACACTACTAAAAATACATCTTTTTCATTTGCAAAGGCGATGTCCATAGCCCGCTGAAAAGTTGCACTAGCATTCTTTAAACCGAATGGCATCTTGGCATAATGGAATGTTCCCCATGGAGTGGTGAATGCTATTTTGTCCCTGTCATCCTCATGGACCAAAATTTGATTGTAGCTGGAATACCCATCGAGTAGCAACATACGAGATGCCCCAACTACTCTTTGGAGTATGTGGTCCATTTTTGGCAACGGATAATTACCTTTCAAAGACACCTTATTCAAATTTCTGAAATCAATGCATAATCTAATCTCAACTATCTTCTTTCGAGCGAGCACCAAATTAGAGATCCAATCTAAAAATCTTATTGGAACGATTATACTAGCCTTGTACAATTGATTCACCTCTTTCTCTATTGATGGCAACAATTTCGGATTTATCCTTCTCAACTTCTGGCGAAATGGCTTCTGGTTTGGCTTGTTTGGAATGATGTGCTGAATTATACTTTTGTTGTACTCCTTCAAATCTGTATAGTCCCATGCAAATACATCAGTAAATGAAGACAATAAACTAATGTATTTTGCCTTTACCTAAGGAGGTAATGCCTTTGACAACTTCACCATCTTTGGATTTTCTGTTGTTCCGATATTCACATCTTCAACTCCCTTTTCAGTCAGCACTAATCTTGGCTTCTAGGCTACATCATCTTGGTCAAATAATTCCTCTAAAGGTATAAGGCCTTTAGGGATGACATTGTCCTTCAGCTGTAAAACTTCCATCTGATTTACCTCTATGTCTGGTTCACCATCATCTTGCTCGCCATCTATAGAAGTGTCTTTATATTTGCCTTCATTTTGCAGAAATTCTTCAATCTGTTTGTCATCCTGAAACACCTGCCAATATCTTAGATTATCAGGGACAGCTGGGCAATGCTTCACATGAATTTGAAACTTATTATTTGAATTCATTGGGATCTTTAAGCTACCAGCTGTAGCAAGGGAATCTGCAATAACATTTTGTACACGAGGAACACATGTCAAAGTATAATCTGGAAACAACCTCAAAATATCTAAAACCGCACTAAGGTAAGCCCTTATTTGAGGATGTTTGGCTTGGTATTCACCCTTGACTTGTTTTATTACTAATTCGGAGTCGCCATAAATTGAATTTCTCTTTGCATTCAACTTCTTGAGGATTTTCAAGCCTGCAATTAGTGCCTCATATTCGGCTTCATTATTGGAACAATCATAAGCCAATCTATATGAACAAAATCTTACATTACTCGGGACTTTATTTGATAGGAAAATAGGGCTGTGTATCCAAATACGAATTCTGGCACCATCCTTACCTACTCCTCCATCAAAGTCCATACTCCACAAACCGGCTTCTTCCTCCAAGTGCTAGAATTCTGCCTGCTCTTCTACCGTTGGCTACTGTCCATCAATTTTCTGCTACTCGCAAAAGTTTGACTGTTCAGCGGTATTTTCAAGCCTTTGTCTCTCTTGACCAAGTACATCTCTAAAATTTTCTGTTATCTCTGGTATATCTTCAACTTCAACTAATTGACTATTTACATCATTGAAACCACTGTTAGAATAAAGAACAAAAGATTCTAAATCTGTATGTACATAATTAATTGGATGATTCAAAGGTTTCTCCTTGCTCGTGATCATATACTTCATCTTTTTCTCCCTATATAATTTCCTCAATTGAGCAAATACAAGAATAGTGGCATAGGAGAAATCTAACTGCAATGTCCCTTTGAGTTTTGCACCCCACAACCTAGATAAAAGCATGCCAAATCTAGGGGGAATGTCGGCCACAACTACATCCATAAGAACATTCTTTGCTGGAATCTGATCTAAAGTCACAACCAAATATTTAATGAGACCAATACATCTGACCCTACCAGAATCAAAGGAATAAAGATCATGATACTTGCGAGTGATGTCCAAAACCATTTTTTCCATAATTGCCTTTGGCATCAGGTTTTGAGATGCTCCCGAATCAAACATGGCATTGTGCAAAACATAATCATGCAATCTAAGACTGATGTAAAAAGGGGCTACATCACTATCCTCAGATTTGCCTTCTAATGCCAGACCAAAGATAAGTTCGGGTTGGTCATCTTCCACATTAACCATATCAGACAGGGGATCTATATTCAAAATCTTTGACACTTGACCTTTATAACTGTTATTTTTCATTAATTCAGTCAAAGGTATTGACACTTTTAACTTAGCAATCTCATTCTCTAAGCTAAAGGCTGTAGTTTTCTCTACCTCTTTGACTGGAGCATCCTTCTTTTCAGTCTTCTCCTTTGTTGCACTTGGCTGATTTGACTTTTCATTTGCTGATTGTACTTTGCTGGAAGTAGGATCTGTTGGCTCCTTTCCCTTTTTCTGAACATTTGGAGAATCATTCTTTGGTGGTGTTGCTTCCTTCCATTTCTGAATTGGATTGATCAGTACATCCCTGCTCCTGATTGTATATTGTCTTTGTTGCGCTATCAATGCATTCATATATCCCCTGTCTCAGGCTTATCTGCAATGGTTAATCTATTGAACATATTCTCAAGCTTACGAAGCAAATGGTCTGAGGAAGAAGCTTCTTCCTTTATGGTCACCTTCTTCTCGATCTTTATCGTAGCTCTCTTAGCTAGTAGATTTGCTTCCACACTCACTGCGATTTTTTGCATGTCCTCCAATGTAGCTAGGTCTCTTTCTCTGAATTTATATGCCATGTCGGGATCAAAGCCATTGGGAAATTTTATCAAGGCCAACCCCATTGGTGGCTTGATATCAGTTGGAATAGCATTATAAACAGTATTGAATCTAACACAGTAATCCTGAACACTTTCACCAACATTCCTCTTTATGTTTTCATACTCGGAAAGGATTTGGAGTGGATTTTTCTTTACCTCCCAACAATCCAAAAATTGTCTTTGAAGAATCGCCAATGTATTGATAGTTCCAACAGGTAATCCTCTAAACCACTTTCGCACTTCGCCTCCAAAAGTTTACACAAATAATCTCATAGTCACATTCTCTTCATCTATCTCGTGGAGATCAAAGAAATCACTCATCCTATCAACATGTTGCTGTGCTATGATACCTTGGGTAGCATCAAACAATGGGATCTTACTTTGGTAATTAGCATGCATAGAATCCAAGTTCTGTGTCAAAATGAGAGGTACATATTTGGCAAAAACAACGATAGTAGTTGATGTGATGGGTGTATAAGGTGTCGAAGGGGATGAAGAAATATTTGATGTTTGAGGTGTTGAAGGGGCTGACGGGGGAGAAGAGACTGCAGATCTCTGATCAGATATGGTGGGCTGCACAGGAATGGTGTGAATAAAAGGAGGCTCAGTAGGGATTTCTGAACTAGACACAACAACGAATGAACCAAGAGTAGTAGATGCAGATTCTAACAACTCGGGAATATTGGTAGCCACAATTGAAGATTGAAGATTTAGAATATAAGCATCAATTGATCTATTTTCTCTTTCAGTTTCAAGATATTGGACAAAATCCGGATTTAGAACAGTAGCACCAACTACACTTTTAGACTTAGTTTCAAACAATGATAGATCAAAATGTTCATCAAATGGGAGATCTTCAAGATATTCAAAAACAACTAGTCATGAATGATATCTAAACACAGGAATCACAGAACTTTCTTAGCGGAGAATTCTTAGAATGAGATTTGGGTTTCCATACATGGGAGTAGGATTAGGATCAGGATTGGCCCTAGTGTATAGTCTGGAAGCCAGTGTGTTGAATTATTCCCAAAAATCAAATTGACATTATAATCTTGTCAGCCTATTGAATTCTAAACTCATCATCCAAAGGTCTAGAATTATTTAATATAGTGGGGCAATAGTTTTCAATTCTTCCACTAGGGTGTTTAGAATGCTTCCAAGTTAAATGTTCAGTTCATAAACTAAATCGGAGATTGACTGAAGCAACATTCATCTACTATTCACTTGCAGAGCAAGAGCAGTTCGAAGGCTACCTGGATAACTTCAGGCTCCATCTATAGTTTATAAAGCAAACAAAAATAACAAGCAAACAAAATTTTCATTCCCCAGTTGAGTCACCACTATGTTAGGGCCTAAATCTACCTCAGACTGAGAAAGGCAGGTCTAGGGTAACATCAAACCATGCTTAACCTGGTAGCTAAACCTACCAGGTCGGGAGAGGGCTCTCTCCTTGTCAATCTCAATGAAAATATATCAATGAAGGGTTGACATGACTGATATGAATACTAATTTTAGGCTAGGTATGTTTTCTGAGAGGAATTTAATTGATTTTAATGATTGGTTGCTGGATTAGATGGGGAAGCCAGCTTTGGGTCCGGGAAATCAACACAGATTTGCAGAGGTTTCTGTGGGGCGAGGTAGGAAAGTGTTTTAGCACTTTGAAATGAGTGTAATGGTGAGTCTAAAGACTGGTGAGGAGCTGGAGAGGGCATGAAAGTGTCATGAGTCCTCTTCAGATAGTAGAAAACATGTAAAACTAAATAAACCCTAAGGCAGAGCACTGAAATACCAATGGATTCTACCTTTTACACTTGATTCACTTAGTTATGCAGAATAAAAGAGATGATGGCACACATAAACATAAGATCAGCTGAATTACAGAGAAGAAAGCAATGCTAATTTACATTACCACAAGAATCCCACAAAATGATGCAAAACCCTGGTTTATTTCCTTGCCAAACTACAAAAGTGATGTACAAAGTAGCTCAATGCATCCACAAGAGTCCAACCTTGACAAATGACCAAGGAAGTAAAAGATATAGGTATCAAACCACCTATGCTAGCCATCAGGGGTCGAATCCATGATTCAAGGGGTTGTTTCAACAAGATCTAAACTAGGAACTAAAAAATAAGCAATGGAACAACTTGCCTCTAAAACTACGGAAAATGATTCATTCAGCTCAAAACCACCTAAAATTGATGTATCTACCTCCTTAAGCCATTTTTCATCATTTTTACATCATAGTACATCAATTTACATCATATTACATCATTAATTTTACCATGAGAAAAGAAAAAGTCAAACTGGTAGAAAACTAGGCGAAAATCTGAGTTTTTGAGCAAAATTAGCAAAATTTTGCCTGATGCATAGCACCATTAGCCTGATGCACAATGCCTTTTCCAAGCTGAGTTTGAAGTCCTCCCCCTTCACCAAATTAGCTCCAAGATGGCTTGTTGGCAATCTCTGTCTGTCTACTTTCTATGACAAGTGAAATTTTTGGATTTGGTATCCATTTGCCCCTTCAAAAATCAGTTCTGCCAAGACTGCTTCCTGTGGGTCCAAAAAGTGGCAGAGAGGGCATTTTTGAGGTGATTTTTTCCCTTTAGGTGACATATATTTCCTCCAAACTTCATGAAAATTTCTGGGTTTTAGTAATTTTTCATGAGGAATCTAAAAATGCAAGCCATTCTTCAAAATTCCCAAACAGCTCACTGGCGCTGTGCACCAGAAGAAATTTCCTATGCTTTGCTATTAAAATTAATGAAATGACAAAAATTTCTCCAAAATGATTCAAAATTGGCAAGAGGCAAGCTTATCAATTGCTTTGTTGAGCGAAGGATGCTTCAGCTAAGATTATAAGTTTATCTTGCTCCTTTCTGGCTTTTAAGGCTCTCCCTAACTTAGCTTTTAGGTTTCTTATCCTTGTCTTGCAGATTTTGTTCCAGTCCAAATAGTGATAGGCCATGTGGCACAACATGTTCTTCTCCTTATTAGCCTTATCAAGAAGCTTCTGAAGGTGGATATTCACTCTTTCCAACCATGATTCTCGGTCAGCCTCTATTTCTTTCTCTAGTGAAGTCAGCTTGATTTTCCTTCTTTTTGCCACTTGCCAGTTTTCTCTTATGATTTGTAGATCCATAATTGTTTTATTGTCCTCCAATTGCTTGTTCAGTTGCTCAAGGAAATTAATGATCCATTTAGCCCTCTCAAGGTCAAGTGATAAGGCTTGGATCTCAGCTTCTTTATCCTTGATGATCACATCCTTGAGTCTTGAGCTTTGGGAGCCCAAATCAGTGTCCTCTTCCTCAACCAAATTAAAATCCGTGTCTTGACCTTCAGAAGGTCCTTCATCATGCAATGGTTGCTTTCCTCTGTCCTGTACCTATTTTGCAGAAGAAGAAGGCAAAGCCCCTTTGACCCCAGGTGAAGATAGCATTTTCCTATTGTCTGGTGAAGAGAACGAGACCCCTTCCACCACTGGTGGAGATAATACTCGTTTGGCAGCTGCAAAAAGTCTTCTTGTGCCCTTTTCATAAGTTATAAACACAGGAATGTTAGCCTCTTCAGTTTTGCTTTCATGCCCTCTTTGTTGTCCGGAAGGTCCACCTTCCTCTTTAGCTTCTGCAAAACTTTAAGGCCCTTTGAAAATCTCATGGGCAATGAAGGTTTCCCATGGCACCCCCAACTGAGTGAGCTGATGCACAACAATAATCTTGATGATAGAAAAGTGATAAATGCTATTAAGCTGTTGTGGGTATGGTTTTCTCTTTGCAAGCACAATCATCCTCTCTATGTTTTTACAAATGAACTATGGAATACTCATCATTCTAACCCTGGTAAAATGCATAAGCAATATGATATTATAGGCATAGAGTCTAGAGAACATTCCCTCACATGTGAAGTATTTAATGATGATTTTCATTAGTGGCACATACCGGTCCTCCAAAAACTTAAAAGGAAACACCATGCCCAATTTACTATGATATTTGGCTTTAATGTAGGGTTCATAGTTCTGTTTTCTGATATTATATCTTTTGTTCCATCTTTCCTCCACATCTGGCATCCTAGTTGCTTCTACAATAATGGTTGGTGAAAGAGTCAAAATGATGCCAGCAAGCTGTACCATATTGTCCTCCATGTTGATGACAAATTGCCTAGCCAATTCATGATGATACTTAACCCTCTCAACTATCTCACAAAACTCAAAGCAAGATTGGTATCTGAAACAAGTGGTGGCAAGGGGACAAGCAAGAAATTTAGCAATGCTGATAGGCTCCTCTATGATTATTTTCCCACCCTTGTGAGGTCTCCTAGGCTGTACATTCCTTTCTCTTGAACTATCTCTTTGTGTTTCTTCCTCATAGCTTGAGTGACTGTTTCTTGCCATGATTTTAGTGTTGCATTAGGAAGATGATGTGATGAAGGTATGGTGAAAAATGGTAATGAAGGAGGACAATGGTGATGAGTATGAAGATATTTTACTCTTGGGAAGTGGAATTGGGGAATGAAGGGATTAGTTTTGGGAAACTAGGGTTTAGTGAGGGATTTAGGGTTCAGTGAGGGAATTAGTTGTTTTAGGGGAGTGGGATATGGGAAAATGAGATAAATAGAGTAATTAGGGTAATAAAAGAGTGAAAAGGGTTTAATGATGCTTTTAGTGATGATGGAATGAAAATTTCACAATGAAATGGAAAACAGTGATGACCAGCTAGGGTTTCATTTTCCACATGCAAAATCTATGAAGAACACAAGAGTGAACTCAAATTCAGTTGTAGGATGTTGTTTACTTACTTGTATAATGAAAATGTAGCAATTTTGAGGGTTATGGCATGATTTGGAGAAATTTAGGAAGATCTGGACTGATGTGCAGTGCACTGGGCCCAATGCGCAGCACCTTCCTAATGCGCAACGACCGTTCAAAATAAGACTACAAAAAAGCCTCTGATGCGTAGTAGCAGCCTGGTGCATAATGTACTGCCTCTGATGCGTAGCACCAGGCCAAGTTGCTTTGAAAACAAGGTTTTTTGTCTCCTTGGCTCCAAATCACGATTTTTGACTCTCCAAAGGATTTTTGCTCAATGAAATGATAAATAGGACCCCTTTCACTTTAAATATGGATGAACTTTAATTTTCACTTATCTCAAACCCACTTTTCTAATGTCAAAGTCACTTTTGGTCTTGAGCTCTGTTTTTCCATTGAAATTGATTTTTCTTAATCATTTGGTAAACGGATGCATTGATGCTTGTGTTTTTGTCTGCAGTGGCTGGAGTTGGGAAGGTGAGAAAGGGCAGTAGCTTTGAACTTATTACATATAGAAAATATTGAAATTACATAAAATTTTTATACATAGGAATAAAAACTCTGTTTTCACCTCAAAATAGAGTTTTGAGGTTAAAACCACTTATTGAGTATATCATCATTGAAATTTTGATTTTGTGAACTTATTAGACCTCCTCATGTGCCTGCTGACCCTTTGTTGAGTTTTTGATGACCATGGTGGCAAACCCTAGACCTAATGAGACCTAGAACCCTAAAAATTCATTTTGCAAATGTATTGACAAAAATGACTGTAAATGACTTGAACATGTGAAAATAGGCCAGAAGGTAAATGACATGAGGGAAATTGACAATGAACCACTACCATCAGTTGATCCATGACCTAATGGAATGTAGCTGATCAGATGGGACACCTAAAATGCATGCAAAAAGAGAAATTTGATCACTGATGGAGGGATGAAGATACCGACACTAACACTCATCACATTACAAAATATTTCATTTTGACGACATTTATTATTAACCACATCATGACATTTCTCATATTTCATCACATTATGATGATGTTTATTCTTCATGACATTGCGACATCACTTGCTCTTTACCAAATGACAACGTCATTTCTTGTTCATCATATCATAGTGACATTTTTTATTCATCAAATTATCACATTGTTAATCATCGTATGACATTCATTGTTCTTCTTCATATTGCGAGTAAGTTTATTATTTTGACATTGTAATGATGTTTGTTTTCTAACACATTGCAATGTTCATTCTTGTTAATCACTTTGTAATAACATTTGTTGTTAGAAATGTTCCAAAGAAGTTTACTATTCATGACTTTGCGACATCATTTTTTATTCATCACATTCCAAAGGTATTTTTCATTCATCACATTGTGACTATGTTTATTGTCATCCCAGTAGTCACCATTTCTTGTTCAACATAAGATTGTTAATAAATAAATAAATGTTATAAATATTTCTTCATAATTTTTTCACATAAAAACAATATGAAAGTTAAAAGTGAATAAATATATCACATTTTTTTTTAATCCATATTGATATAATATATGGATATATGAACAAAAATGTAATAGGATTATTAGTCATGCATATTCAAATCCACTTTCCCTAGGAGATTCTGTTGGAAATTAGATCACTACCCGGGGGGGGGGGTTGAATCAGTAGTGAAGCCATGTATAATTTTTTCTCCACATTATTAATATTTAACCATGCATAAACTGAAACACACAAGTATATATTAGAGCATAAAAAATAAAATGAAATCATGAAAACCATTCAACACATGGAAATAAGTATATTTGGTGGAAAACCCTCTCGAAGGAAAAAAGCTACCCGATGTTGGTGTGCCGCTCAAATATTCTATTATGTTAGACGATTATTTACATAGAGATTCAAATGGCTACTATCTAATGGAGACTCTTTCTCATGTGGATCTATGGACTACCATCCATTGAAGGCCATCACGATCAATGATCCTCGCCCAATTACTCTTGAGCTATCAATCAACTCTATAGAATTCGATTTGTTCGAAGCCATCACAATGAACGAGCCTCACCCAAGTTCTACTGAACAATCCAACCACCATTGGATTGAGAAATCTACTCATTTATAATGATTTCGCTAGAGTCCTCCAACTCCACTCCTCTATGTGATTATCATTTCATACAATTTCATATAGGAACCGAGAACTACTCAACATAAGGACTACAACAATGTATCATCAAAGCACACAATCAAGAACTATATCCATAATCTCCAAATACACCAAAAAATGCAAAACAATCTCCAAAAACTCTTGTAATCAAACTCTAATAATCTCCTCACTGGCTGCACAAAATACTGGCTGAAACATACTTCATCTAACTTCTGCAACACTTGTAAACTGATTCAGAAAATATGGATCACACAACCCTCACACAACTTGCACACAATCCTCCAAACTCACAGTCACTCCACACACAAGAGAATACCCCAACTATCATTTAGCTTCCTCCAATATATAAATGAATTGAGATGCTCAACTCAATAATTACCAAGACATATTGAGCTCCACAAGCTCTTTTCATATGCTTGATTTGATCTTGATTGAACTCATTTACTTGATCAACCAACTAACTCCACTTTCCTTTTGATATTTTCAACTTTGATTAGTTTTTGGAGGCCTCAAAAACGTTCTTCAACCATATGTTGAAAAGTTTCGATTAAGAATGTCATTATAATACCAAAATTAGTCGAGTCTCATGAGGAATGTGGATAAAAACTCATGAAAATGCCCAATCACATGCACAAAACTACACAAAGTTGATTATATGTCCTTAATCATTCCCATAGGCATGCCTACTAGTGACTGTAAAGTTTCAGTTGCTCCCATAACTCACCATCAATGTGACTGGGCAGAGGATGAAGAAAAAACACAACCAAGACAGCTCAAAGTTCTGCCAAACTTTGGAAACACCTTCATTAGCTACAAAAAAAACCTCCAATCCTTTGTGACAAGTCTGCAACTGATGACATAGGCTAAGGATTCCTGCAGCATGTCAATGACATGTAGACACCAGTATTCCAAACCCCTCATAAATACGAACAACTCCAACTACTCAAACAACAATAACAACATGTAAAAACACCTCCAAACCTGTAACAACATCCCCAACACCTGTAGCAGTAGAATCAAGTCATCCAAATTCCTCCAACACTTATAGAGGCACCTCTAACACTTGCAACCAAAAATTAACACATGTAGCAACATATCCAATGCCTCCAACACATGTAGAAGCATATGCAACACTTGTAGCATCAATCCAACCTCCTACAATGACAATATCTTCAATCAACATGACATGTCTAGACTCAACCTTCAAATCCATGTTGACATCAATGCCAACCAATATGACACCAAGCCAAACACTCATCACACTCATTACACATCATGAGGAGGACTAATCATCATCAAGACATAAAGCATATGATGAACAACACCAAAACCATTTTGACATCAATGAAAAAACTACATTTCCAACAAGCTCCCCCGTTGGCATTGATGTCAACCTCAATCAAAAATCAAAGGTACCTCAATCCATACACTCTCCAAAACTAAAGTTGCAACTCTAAAGCTGATATCTATCCATCCAAATTCTCTCCCCCTTTGACTCCACCCTATCATACACAATATCATGATGAAGAAAGGTTGATCTATAACAAGAATGTACTTATAAAAAAAAATTCAACTACCAGTCATGTCTCTACCGTATTCATGCCATCTCCAAAACTGAACATGCTCCCCCTAAGCATATAATGGAGCTATAATCACACACTCTTTTCTGCTGAAGCAACACATCCTCTTCACTTCAATAAGCCTCCTTTCCAAAAGCAAGAGACTACTCCTCATGAATATGACACTAACTAACTTTGAGAAATGACATAGCATGAAGTACAATACATATACAATGCTTCATAGACAAATTACATGGCTGTGAAAAATCCATAGGATTGACATATGACTCATCTACATCTATCATAAACTAGGACTTCTATGGACCCAAGTTTACATTATGCACCCAATGTAATGGGGCTACATTAATTATATGCAAAATAAGACATGACACCCATTATCCCATACATAGCTAAATGAAAAAGTGGGTCTCTCAATGACCAATGCACCCAAATCATGAAATAATGATAATACATGGCTTTTACAGATGCAAACAAGTTTAATCTCATCTATGCATACCCCAATACAGTAATATAACATGAAATACATGGACTCCATGCAAGGATGTATGCTCCATGTAGCAGCAGCAATAAAAATGCAAAACATCTCATGTGCATCAAGTACACACCCCTCATGATAAACGACATAATATCTCCACATGTAGTAGCAGACATAGAGTCACTGACAACATCATTTGCTAGTGCATGTCCACTCAACACCTTGGCCATCGTCGTCTCAATAATGAAGAACCTGCAACAAAATTATGATAACCACTAGCAACCACCACCATGCCCCACATGTGCATCAATAACAAAATCATCTGAAAGCAGTAACAGAGAGAAGCAACAATTACATATCCTCATCATCATGAGATTCATCAACCATCAACATAATATATCATCAACTCAAAGCATGAGAAACACATCAGTAGGCAATAATAACATCACTATGTAATCTATCCAACAACATATATGTGTGGCCAATATGAAAATATACAAGAAGCACTAAGAAGTAGCAATAACATCACAAGATTTGGCACTATAAAACTATCAAAAACATAGATTCATTGTCTCCTCAATCTCATTCTATCAACATTCTCTCTCCACATGAGAGAAAAAATCATGTAACAACATCCATCATACCAAAACATCATGAGCAACAACATTCGCTCCATATATAAGAAACAATATTTATCAACATGACTCAAACATATGAATATCCAACACATGATAAGTAGCATATACTCTCTATCTCCATACAATAGCAATAGATTCAGTCATCTAATACATATCCACAACATGCATGATTCATCTAGAAATGAAATCATAAGAAATAATATGCATACTCTAGAGGAATGAACTTCAACATATCATCTGATCTCCATGCCAATTAAAATATAATAAAGCATGCCATAACTATGGTCCATAAATTAGAACACTAGTATCCTGCCAATTTAACCATGCTATCTCATCCAACTAGTAAAGTGTGGAAATATAAATACAAATCATCCTGCATAAAATCAATGTCAAATATATGCATAACAAGCTCCTGAATGCTGAAACACTCTACATGTCCATTTGGAAGCTCAAATTCTCCCTATGATCTCCTCATCACATCATAACGAAGTGCATTAAAATACAAGGTTGAGGTATCTTTATCAGCATCAATAGAAAGCAAAACATATAGGTGCTCCAAAACCATCAACATATGTACATGGTTGATCCAACTAAAATCAAACTAGAATATAAATAGATCAAAAACGAAAATGCACTTCAAACCTCATGAACTCCCCTTGAACACATGCATCTCTAAAAATGCATATTTGTCTTCCTTAACGCTTCAAGTTATGGATGCACATCCGAAAATCTACATGCAAATCATGATGCTCCCCGTGAGACCATGCAGCCCTTAATTTTTGGTGGGAGTTCCTTGTTGCTCTTTTCTCCTCCAAAATTTCATCTACTAGTCCTTCTTCTTCTTGTGCAGTTTCCCTTGCATATTTTCCTCTTTCTGATTGGATCTCTTGTAAACCATGGGAAATTTTCAATCCTTGGCCTTATGGCCAATATTTTCACAGAAAAAAAAATTTAATGTGACCAAGGAACAAAGGAATAACTTGATATCTTCTTCTTATCTAATTTTAATTCCTTGCATGTATCCTACAGTCAATATCCCTATGGAAAATATCATTGCATGAGAAATAATAACCATAAAAAGTACTATTATACATGATTGAGGGAGATCTTCTTTGCATGTAGGCTTGATGTAGATTCTCCTCTGGCTTCTCCTTTTGATGAGAGAGTTTGATCTCTACATTTTTGAAAATTGTTGCTATATGTCTGTGAACTCCATAGTTATAACATCTACCAATTTTATTCTTCCTCCTTTCCTTTCTTTACTTGTTATTATTCTTCTTGCATGGATCTTGATTCTTATTTTTCTCACCACTACTAACTACTCCAATAATTTCTGATTTTCTTGTAGATGCTTGAACACTATTTTTGAACCTTTTTAGTTCCTTTCTTGCAGAAGTTGCTTCAGCCTTCAATTTTTTATACTCATCCTCCAATTGTTTGTATTGCTTCTTCATTCAAATTTCAATCTTCATTCCATTTTCCAGCTACGTTTTCAAATATGAAATTTATTCTTTGTATGCACACTCTTTTACATCTAAACATTTGTAGCAGCATCCGTTGATATTTATTTTCAGCCATGAGTGATCAAATCTCTGCTTCTAGTGCCATTATATTTGATTTATATCATATTTGTTACTAATTTCTTCTTGTTTCCCCTCTAGATCATCACTTGAGTCACCATTGCTATCTATATGGCTTTATCTTCATCTTGTGAGCAAGTTTGATTTATCACTACAATATGTGTTGAAACCTTTGCATTTTTCTCTATCTCTGAAATATGTAATTTTCCTCCAAGATACAACCTTTGCAACTTGTCCAACATTTCTTTTACAGTTTCACAATGCTTCACATACAACTTATTAGATTTTGAAATTCCATACAAAATAATATCTTTAGCCAAATTGTTAAATTCACCTTTAACTCCATACTCTACTAATAGCAAAATATTTTTATCAAGAGATAGAAGATATGGCTCCAATTTCATCTTCCATGTTCCAAATTTACCTTCATGAAGCACTGCAAATCCTTCCTAATCCATTTAAAAAAATTGTAAAAATATGCCAAAAACTCCAAGATGGGCTCTCCAGCGATAAAGCTACAATCAAGAGCCTCACTCTGATACCAATTGTTGAAAACTAGATCAGTACTTAAAGGGGGGGGGGGGTGGGGGGGTTAATCAGTAGTGAAGACACTTAGAAATTTTTTTCCACATTATTAATATTTTACCATGCATAAACTGAAACACACAAGTAGAGATTAGAGCATCAAAAATAAACATGAAATCATGAAAACCATTCAATGCATGGACACAAGTATATTTGAACAATGTAAACTTTGAAACGGGAACTGATACTGTTTCCCGTTTCATAGAGATAGCAAAAAAGTCACCCGATTTTGAAAAGGGGCGATGTAGAACACACATATTTTTTTAGAGCATAGCTTTTGGAACTTTAAATTTTTTTATGTACATTATGTTTTAGAATGTTAGTGATTTTCATGCTAATTTTAAAAAGTGGTGATTCTGCATTAGGCCATTTTTTTAAAAGACCTATTTTTTGACTTTAAATTTTCTAATGAATGAAATGTAAATAATTATTTTCTAAATTTAACAATTTTTCACACTTTAAATCTTTTAGTGTATTAAGTGTGGATATTTTTTTAAATGTTACATTCTTTTACACTTTAAAATTTTGTATGTCAATTTTTTTTGACATAAAAAAAAAAAAGAAAATATAAAAACATATATAAAAAAGACAAAAAAGCATAAAAAGTGTAAAAAAAAGCAAAATTAAAAACAAACTAGATTAAAAAAAAAATAGAAAATTAAAAAAAAACTATTAAAATCAAGATTAGGATAATTCTTTGGCTAAAATCACATGATAGAGTATTCGTCGACGCGTTTCAAACCATCCAGTGTGGTTCATCATCAAGACAAGTTGAATGATCAGATCTAGAATGCAGTTAAATAGTTAGAGCAGAGCCTCCAACAACTATAATTATTGACCAGGTAATGGCTAGATTGACCACCTAACGACTATATTAGACGAGGGAATGGCTAGCTTAACCTGACACAGGAAAAAGGGGCAACAGGCCAATTATATGTTATTTCATTATTAAATTAATGGTTAGTTAATTTAATAAATTACAAGTAAACTTACTAAAGATTAATAATATTTTTTAATTAATAATATTTTAATTGTTTATTATCAATTTGTCACTTAGATTGAGGTTGATAGTAAGTTAACTTATTATATAATATATATAATAACTAAGGATTAAAATATTTTCAAATAATTAAACCATAAATTTAATTGTCTATTAAAAATTCAAGATCTAAGAAAAATATTAAAATAATTAAAAAAAATTAATTTAATTAAATAATATTTTAATGGTTTATTTTCAATTTGTAACCTAGATTGAGCTTAATAGTGAGTCGATTTATTAAATTACTAGTAAGTTTATAATATATATATATATATTAACTAAGGATTAAAATATAATTAAACCATATTTTAAATTTATTTGTCTATTTAAAAATTCAAGATCCAAGAAAAATTATTTTACCTATATTAATTAAGATAAAGTGGTTAGTCATAGTATGGCTAATTTTATGTAATTCATGAGCTAGAAAGAGTCTATATAGGGACATATTTGATAACTATTATACTATTAATCTAATGGAGTTTAATGCGTTAACCTAATTTTGATTAAATTCAAGGATATTATTAATAGGCTTTATACTAGATCCCTAATATTATATTAATATTATTACTCTTAACTGTATAGAGAAACAATATCGAATTAATCTATGCATTTATTATAGTGTTATAATTAATATAAGGGAAGGGAGACTAATATATATAAAATCATTAGAATATAAAATGGTTAGTATAAATATCTAGAATTTTACAAGGATAAATCAAATGAGGGAGGAGGCTAAATAAGGAAGGAATCAAGGGAAAAAACTCAAACAAGCCATAAAAAGTGGGGGTGGGGAGGGAAGAAAACAACTAGGAGGTGAGGGCCGGATCTAACATCGGGGGGGGGGGGGGGAAGAAAACGACTAGGAGGTGAGGGCTAGGATCCAGCATCTACTGATCTTCCACCCGTCATCTCTATTGCGATTGCTAGGCCTCCTTTCGATCTCAATAGAATTATCTTAATCTTGACGTAAATCACAGAAACCTAAATTCAACTATTAAAATCAAGATTAAAAAAAAAAAAAAAAAAAAAAAAAAACACCAGAATGTACTAAAATTTGAAAAAAAGTAAAATTAACCAAGATGAAATTTTAAATTTAAAAAAATATATATATTTTGGAATTAAAAAAAACCATTTAAAAATTAAAAAAAATATATATTTATGATTAAAACTTTAAAAAACATATATGCACACAGCTCCGCCACCCAGGGCCACACCCTCACAGACGGGTGGGCTGTGGCTATCCGATTCTGAGAATCAGATAGCCAACCCCATGGGTGGTTGGGCAGTGGCTATCTGATTCTGAGAATTTGATAGCGACCGCCCGGCCACCCGTGCGGGTGGTTATCCAATTCTCAGAATCGGATAGCCATTGCCCAGCCACCCATGGGGGTGGCTATCTGATTCTTGGAAACTGATAGCTACCGCTCGGCCACCCGTGGGGGCACGACCCTGGGCGGCGGAGCTGCGTGTAGTTTCGCCGCCCACGGCCGTGCCCCCAAGGGTGAGCCAGGGGTGGCTATCCGATTCTCGGAGTCGGATAGCCATGGTTCGGCCGCCCAGGGCTGCTCCCCCGCAGGTGTTCGGGTGGTGGCTGATAAAATTGTTTTTTTTTTTTCTAATTAAAAAAATAAAATTTGTTAAATATGTTAATTGTATTTTTTTTTAAATTAAATTTTAAATGTTTTTTTAATCTTATATATATTTGTAAAATATATATTTTTAAAATATTTTAAATGTTATTTTCAAAAGAATCAAAGATATTTTTAGCTTTTTTAATTTTAAATGTTTTTTTTTTTAAATCCAAATTTTAAATTTTAAATTTTTTAATATAAAATTTGAAATGTTTTTTTTTTTTTTCTAAAACAAAAATATATTGTTTTGTTTAGATGTGTTTTGATATATATATATATATATATATATATATATATCTATATATATCTATATATATATATATATATATATATATATATATATATATATATACTTTAAAATTTGAAAATATGTATATTTTTTTAAATTTTAATTGTTCTTTCGTGTTTTTTTTTTTTTAAATATTTATTTCACCATATTTTTGTTTCTTTAATGGTTATTTTAAAATGTTTTTAATCTTAATTTTAGTAGTTTTTTAATTTTTTTGTTTTGTTTTTTTTTTTTGTTAATTTTCTATTTTTTTTTTTTAATCTGGTTCGTTTTTAATTTTTAATTTTTATTTTTTTTAGTATTTGTTAATGCTTTTTAAAAATTTCCTATTTTTACTTACTTAATTTAATAGTTTTTTTAAATTTATTATTTTTTTTCCAGATTTCTTTATGGTTTACCAAATTACAAAAAAAAAAAAAAAAATTGTTATTTTTTTTTGAAAATAAGTTTTTCTTATTATTTGTTTCTTTATATTTTATATTTTATATTTTTTAACTTTTATCTTTTAGAAGTTCTTTTTTTTTCTTTAACATTTTTATGATCTTTCTTTTTTTTTTTTTTTTTTTTTAATTTTTATGTTTAGTTTTTAATATATATATTTTTATTTATGATTTGCTTTTTTTTAAACTTTTTTTTTGTTTTTTATTTTTATTTTTTTATGTTTTTATTATTCTTTTGAAATTTTAATATTTTTCAGAGACATGATAAAATCTTTTACACCATTATTTCAAAATGTTGAAAATTTACCCTAGAAAAAAAAGTGTTATTGCAACATCACCACTTTTCGTTTTGAAGGTTTTGCTGCAGAATTTTTGCACAAAAAAATTGTTTTCGTTGCCATTTTTAAAACATGTTGAAAATTTACCCTAGAAAAGATTGTTATTCCAGCATCAACACTTTTCATTTTTAGCACTGTTTTTCATGTTTTTTGGGGTTTTTTTGCTAGAGTTCATGTTTTGAGTTTATAGTTCCCATTTCAAAGTTTACATTGTTTTTGGTAGAAAACCCTCTCCAGGGGAAAAAAAACCACTCGTTGTTGCTATGCTACTCAGATATTCTATTATTTAAAACAATTCTTTAGGTAGAGATTCAAATGGATACTATCAAATAGAAACTCTTTCTTATGCAGATCTATGGACTACCATTCACTAAAGGCCACCATGAACAACGATCCTTGCTTGGTTACTCCCGAACTATCAATCGACTCTACAAAATCAAATCTATTGGAAGCCTACTAGAAACCACCTCGACCAACATGCCTCACCCAGATTCTATAGAACTATCCAACCACCATTGGAATGCTAAAATTGCTCAATTATATTGATTTCAACGGAGTCCTTTGACTCCACTCCTCTATGTGATTCTCGTTTCATACATTTTCATAGTAGAATCGAGAACTTCTCAACATGGGCACTACAAAAATGCATCATCAAAGCACACAATAAAAAAATAAATCCACAATCTCCAAATGCACCACAATATCCAAAACAATCTCCAAAAGAACCTACAATCAAGTTTTAATCATCTCCTCGCTAGCTACACAAAATACTAGCTGAAAGATAATCTAACTGCTGCAACACCTGCAAACTGCTTCAGAAAATCTACATCACTCAACCTTCCCACAACTTGCACACTCTCCTCCAAACTCAAACTCACTCCACACATAAGAGAATCAACCAATTTTCATTGAGATTCCTCTAATATATAGATGAACTCAGATGCTCAACTCAATAATTACCAAGAGCTGTTGAACTCCAAAATCTATGTTCATATGCTTGATTGATCTAGATTTAGCTCATTGACTTGATCAAGCCACTGGCTCCACTTTTATTTTGATACTTTTAACTTTGATTATCTTCTAGAGGCCCCACAAAATTTTCTGACCGTATGATGAAAAGTTCTAATCAAGATGAAAAGAGTATTAAAATACCCAAGGATCGAACTACAAAGCTAAACAATCCCTCTACCAAGAGATCAGACGATGAAGAAAGAAGAGAAACACACTTCATTACTTGAAAAATGAACTGTACATGAGCCTAATTTATAGGAACAATATAGGCTTCTAACGATAGGTGGAAGATAAGACTAATGACTCAATAGATAAGGATAAAATTGACAACACAGATGATAAGATCACTACGTAAGCTTACAAGTTTCAATATTTATTGGAACTTTAACAACCCCCTATAAGTGAAACATAGGGAGGAAAATAAAGAAAAAAATAACAAAAAGAATGGGTCCCGACAACTAGGCCTTTTTAGGTACCCATGTACAACATTTCATAAGAAAGAAAGAAGGAAAGAAAATGAAGAGATAAAGGAAGGACGACTCAAGATTACCCCCCCAAGGACAACTTCCATTACTCCAAGTATATGTTGTAATTGAAGAAACCTTGGTGATGCCAAGGAATTTGTAAAAATATTTTCTATTTATTATTTAGTATGTAGATATTCCAGGCTGAGAACACCATCTTGAATAAGTTGGCGAATGAAGTGCATATTAATCTCAATGTGTTTTGTCCTTTGATGTTCCACAAGATTTCTAGAAACTTGTATTTAACTTTGATTATGACACCATAAGAGAGTAGGTCGATCCTTCTGAGTGCCAAACTCAAGAAATAACTGTCGCAGCCAAATAACCTCTTGACTTGCGATAAATGCAGCTCTATATTCAACTTATGTTGTAGATAATGCAATTGTTAATTGTTTCTTGCAGGACCAAGAAATTGGAGGAGATCCAAGACTTAAAACAAATCCATAGGTGGATTTCTGATCATCCATTGATCCAGTACAGACAGAATCAATGAGACCTACAAGCTCAAGAGAACTAGTAGTATATTGAATGCCAAAATTAGTTGTTCCTTGAATATATATGAAAATATGCTTTGCTACTTTTCAATGACTCTCATGAGGATCCTAAGAAAATCTAGATACCAGCTCAACTGGATAGGCAATGTTAGGTCGAGTGTGTGTCAAATAAAGTAGACTTCCAACACATTGGCGATACAATGTACGATCCACCCTGGGAGTGATGCAACTAGCAGTCAAAATAACACCTAACTAACAAGGAGTAGGTGAAGTATTACAATTAGCCACGCCAAAACACTGGATTAAATCAAGAGCATATTTCTGTTGGAAGATGGTCATTCTGTTTGAAGATTGGTGAACCTGCAATCCAAGAATGTAGTGTAGAAGTCCAAGATATGTCATATCAAATTGTCCCATTAATGCTTCCTTAACATTCTGAATGATAGATGAAGAACTTCCTGTGAGGATCAGATCATCCACATACAAAACTAGAATCAATAAATTAGAGCCTTCTCTCTTAGTGTAGACTATTGGATCAGAGTGACAATGATTGAACCCTGAGGAAAGTAGATAAATTTCCATACCAAGGTCTAGGATCTTATTTGAGACCATACAAAGATCACCTAAGCTTGCAGACAAGTGAAGGATCTTGCACAAAACCAAGAGGTTTCTCCATGTAAATCTCCTCATGTAGATCACCATGGTGTTTCTGGGAAAGCTAGTATTCCTAAAGAATGCTAGCTCTCTAGGTTTGGCTACTACCGTAGAAACAACAGTTTAAAGCAATTCAATGATTTCTTCTATGTGTAACAGATAAGAAAAAGATAATGGAACCAACCTAGAGCTTCCACTTAATCCCTTCTTTGCTCTCTCTCCCCTTTGACAGATCCTGCAACTCCTCCCCGTACTTAACACTCTTGGAGAGTACCTGCATAAGTAGAGCAACAAAGAACCGTAAAAGCATCGTGATCTATTACAGCATAAACATTACAGAATCAGATATATAATGAAAAAATGATAGCATTAACAAATTATAACATTCACAATTGCACAATCATATGGAAGAAAACTTGAAGAACTTTATTAATAGAAGGGAGAATTACAACCTAGTTGGCTGATCCAGCATCATCCTCCCAGCTTCAATCCTTCTTCACCTCATGAAATAGCAAGATCACACGAACAATACAATGCTCCTTCCTCAATTACAAACTCTCAACAATTCCTTGCAATTCACAATCTTCCAACCTCTAGATCTCTTGAATTGGAGATCCATTTATAGATGTGTGCAAGGGTGTGAGTCATCCATGGGGTTTGATTAGTGTCATTCCACTTGTTACAACTAGTTTCAATTGGAGATTTCTTAGATCCCTTATTCATCCTTGGGCGAATTCAGAGAGGTAAGTGGCACAGGAGAAGTTTCTAGAAGATTCTATGAGCAACCACCTAGCAAACTGTCTCGGACATTTGTCCATCCTCACCCATCGGACCCTATAGAAGGCCTAACTAGTATGCATCGCACCCTGGCAATGAACCACTCAGTATGCATCGCACTTTGCCAGTGAAGCAGTCAGTATGGTTTAATTTAGGCCATTTCTGGATGGTTTTTCAGGTGGAACTTTTGGGGAATGATGCATTCAGATGACTATGTTCCTTTAGGGCATGAAACAAATCTTTTAGGGGTTGATGAGCCCTATTTTATCGACATATAAGTTTGGGGTTGATGTGCCCAAATATGTCTATAACAGTTTCCCCCTAAAGCATGAAGTCGTAAATATTGATGTCAGGTGAAATGCTTTATCATGAGGATCCGAAGTTTCGAACTGGAAGGTGACCTGCATAAATTACAATACAATACATCATCATAATATAATTGTCATGATCTAGCTGATGGAGGCATCCCTATGCTTAGCTTTATAAATTCATTTCATGTACATAGATGAGATAATCGTCTGCAGATACAGACTGGTGATTCTTCAAATATAAAGTCATCATCCATGGTTAGGATGACCATCTGTGTAGAGCCTTTGTACATTTGATGTTTTTATGTCCCTGAATATATCGTAGCCTGGATGGATGAAACTAGATCCAGGGTCTTCAAAATCGTTCAATCTCCACTCGATGTACAAGTCAATCCATGTGAAGAGATGTTCTGAAGTCGAACATGGAAAGACACTGCCTGATTACCAGGCAATGATGTAAGCTGTTAACATATGCGAGAGGAATCACTGATAATGATAATGACCCTCAAGGTACTACAACACATTTCACGTGGTGTGAATATATGATCCGACGTCGAACACCATGCAAAATCTTTTGGTTGAAGGCCATTGATGTCAAAATGTTGCCGGAAGTGAGAAACTTGTCATTGATGTATGCAAGCTTCAAAGCACTGAAAGGGTTGTTTCTAAGTCAAATTCTTGGATAATGAGCTGATTTTGACAAGAAGCAACTCATCGTAGAAGGGCCTTGATGTATCCCACATCTACGACACGAAACTAAGCAAATGATTTCTTGAGGTGAAAATTAACTGAAAACACAAGGTTCAGGAATGGCAGTCATGAAAAAAATGAAGGTTGGAGGTATTTCAGTGGATGAGACATTAACTGGATGGTGGTTTCTCAATTGAATGACTTCTCTTGAATATCTCGATGACACTGAGATGAATTGGTAGCGTTAACCCCAAAATATGGATGGTATGAATGACCAACCATGAGATGACCAGTGAACGGAATAACCCAACCCAACTCAATAATGGTGATGAAGTGAAAGTGTCATGTTCAAGAGCAACTTGCTACCATAAATTATTCAATTTTTCTTCCCCTTTCTCCCCAGTCATTGCTGACCAGTACCTCTTCATTTTTTGTCAAGCTTGAGGAGGATAACATATGCTTGTTGTATAATTCACCCTTCGGGCAAACCTGTCACTATTTAATGTTTTAATGAGTCTAGTGACAATGAAACTTGGTCTCATCTAGACGGACAAGTTTGTTGCTATTGTTTTAACGACAAGGATAAATCAGTCCTTTTCATGTTTAGAGAGTTTGAAAAGGGACGAAAAGAAAACTCCATCAGTTCTTTTTCATAAAATAATCCCTCAACTTTGAAAAAGGATAAAATAATACAGGAGGGATGAAATTTCCAATCACTTTAACGAGCTAAAAAGGCCAAGTGCTCGACAATATTTTCATATTTAATGAGTCTGAAAAGGGTTTAAAGAGGACTTGATTTTGAGGAACGAGTGGTGTTTATGGTAGCAACTGGTTCCGGTGGTTTTGGAACTTCTGAAAACATGATGATTTCTGTGAAGAGGCTGGCTAATAAGACCACTCATCTCAACTGTTCCTCAAAAAGTGTAAAACAACTAGGTGGAAGCGTATGATCGGCCGAAGAGATGGTGGTGATGAGATGTACACAACCAAGGCTCAAAAGGCTGATCGAATGGCAATCACAAAAGTTAATTACTTGTAAATGGGTTCATTTTTGAAAAGCTTGAACCATGGGGAACTATGCTTGGATTTAGTTTCATTTTTACACAAGCTCGAAATGAAGAAACTATGCTTGAAGTCAATTTCATTTTTACACAAGCTCGAAACGACAAAACTATGCTTGAAAAAAGGGTTTGCATTCCCCCAGCGTGATAAAAAGGAAAGTCTCTTGTAACTAGATGGAAGTCACTGCGGTGAGGTGGGACAGCTTCGTCCAGAATAGACAAAACACCTCTTTGGCTTCGTCCAAAATAGACAAAGGTGAATGATGTGTCAGACCAATCACATAACCTACAGGGAAACTTATCTTTATAACTAGGTCCATGCCCCCAAGCTTCATTACACTCACTGGACTACTCATGGTTATCAGGTGGATGGAATGAAGGTTCAGTTGATACCGTTGATGTAGAAGGACCATTTAGGGATGATGATTGACTTGGAGCTATGCTTGGACTAGGAAATGAAAGCTGGTTAATGGTGGAAATTTTGCCTTCATGCATGAAATGCATCACTCAGAAGAGTGTTGAAACAATAGCTTCCATGTTATAAACGTAGTCACGCCCAAGAAGTAAATTGTAGTCTAAAGGTCCTGGGACTACCATCATGTTCAGATGAATGGTTTTCCACCCCAAAGTAATAGGTAATTTAGGAAGGATCCCTAACGGTCGACTGGTTCCTTTCTTAAAGCCTAACAGATTTTGTGTAACAGGCATAAGCGATGGCGAACCAAGAACTTATCAAGCAGTTGAGGAAAGGATTCTCACTGATGCACCTTCATCTATAATAGTGCCAGATACAATCATTTTACGAACTTGTACTATGATCCGGAAATGTACATAAGATGGAAAGCGGGATCTTGCTAGTCGATTCCAATCAAAGGAAGTGACTAGACTACTTGGAGGGGGTACAGAAGAAACAGGAGAATTAATCGCTTGTGTTACGAGAACTGGAGGATTTTCCTCTTGTCTTGATGGAACAGGTGGATTTCCCCCAAGCTCATTAGAACAGTATCATTTTCACTCTCTTTGGGAAAGGTACGATTAGCTGAAGGTGAAATTGGGTCAATTGTTACCTCGACTTCTTGATTTTGTTTGGGTATGGATTCATAATATTCACTTTCAGAGAGGGTGGTTTCGATCAACTGTTGATTTAAGTCAGTCATTTTTTCAACTAGTGAAGGACTTAGGGAGAGATTCTTGTAACTAGATGGGAGTCGCTGCAGTGAAGCAGGATGGTTATCCAACACTCTTTTGGCTTCATCCAAAAAGTGAAAAAGGTGAAGGGCATGGTTACCTTCACATAACCTACATGGAAACTTAACTTTTCTCCTTTGTCCATGAACTTTACTATCACTAGTTGAAGGTATGTTACCAACATGATCTCCAGAAGTTGATGACATGGGATTTTGTGAACAGGGAGACCATTCTTTCAAGATCCGAGGAAAGCAAGGACAATCTCAATGAAAATGGTCTCCCGTACAAATTATGCATGGAAATTTGGGTTTGGGAAGTTTAATGGACAGATTTTCATTAGATGATGCATTCAAAGCAATGGTTTCTTGGTTGCTCCCTTTCTAAATTGGCTTCTGCTTCTTCTTCTCCTTCCCTTTCTTCTTTTTCTCAGCCAACTGGTTACTAGTATCACTACTTTCACCAAGAGAAGAGGAAGAAGGGGAGGGAGAACCAAACAAGGAAGAAGGCAAAGGGTTAATTTCAGGTTCAACCGGAGTTGTACTTGATTGTGGAGAAATCACAACATTTTGAACCATAGAGGTTGAAAACAGCCATACTGGCAGGCTAATGGTAATTCCTAGAAGGGACAATGTAGCCATATAAGGAGCACCAATATTTCCCCAAGAATGAAAAGGACTAGGATTCCCTTCAAAAGGAATTCCTTGATCAATGGACTTCGGATTTGTCACCATATGTCTCAACCTAAGATCAACTAAGGAACGGGGATGTTATTCTAAATTCAATTAATTTTAATGATGCTTGGAGACAAATTTGCTTTTTCAATTTTTAAGAGTCGAGAAAAAGCAAAAGATGACTCTAGTCTCCTTTGATTTTTAATGAGCCTGAAAGGACAAGTGCTCAGATGGACCTTTTCTTTTAAAGAGTAAAAAAGGAACGAAAGTGACTACTTTGGAGAATCTAGACAGAGGCATTACCAAACCAATCACAAAACTGCAATATACACCTTAGTGATAAATTAAAGAAAAATTACCAAGGACTTATGTACGGTAGTTAATCTTCCCAAATGCTGTGTTCAGTGCATTGTGATCAATAAGGTGACAGACTCAGCTTCCTATGGATAAAGGATATAATCCTATTGTGCTTTCCCAATATATACGCAATGGTATGGGGAGCACAAGTCTATGCTAGCCCTTTTCGTATCAAGGAGGAGGAATCACCAAACCTTCAATGAAAACGATAGCCACTAGTTTTAATGACGCCAGAACACGTCTCTAGCTTAGACCTCTAGATATGTTTCGTTAAGTTCGAAAGCATTGTTAGGTTCATTGAAATTTATTTTAAAGTTGATCTTGCTTAGATTTTGCCTTTCAATGGTTCACCGCATGATGATAATTTGAAATTCCTAAGATGCAATCTACAATGATAAACAATCTTTGTTTATTTTGAGCAATGAAAATCCTAGCTACTAGGGAAAGAAAATTACAGTTCTTTTAAACAAAGAGCAAAGAGCACACCCTAGTGCATTTCCCTAAATCATATTTTCGCACACAAATCTAAAAATTCTAAATGCAAATGCATGTATTTGATTTCCTTCTCCTTAATGTGAAAAATGCCAATAAGGAGAACTAAATGCAGCAAAGATCTAAAATATTTCTTTCAAAATGACATTTTTGACAATTTCTTCTTCAAAAGAGAAAGGAAGACTCCACAACACTTTTCAATTTTGAATAAAAATTATTTCAACACTTTGAATATAAACAAATCAAATCAAATACATGAAGAAAATTTCAATCAATTATCAAAGGAAG
The DNA here is from genome assembly GCA_031772625.1 of Pinus tabuliformis. Lineage (NCBI taxonomy): Eukaryota > Viridiplantae > Streptophyta > Pinopsida > Pinales > Pinaceae > Pinus > Pinus tabuliformis. The sequence continues at coordinate 1,380,344,812 of CM062818.1, read as the reverse complement.
GAAGAATTCATGACACTTCTCTTTTCGACACAAAACGACAATTACGACACTTTTTGCATCAAAGTGACAAATCAATTTAAACAACTTTTCGACAAAGGATTGTAAATGATGAACAAACACATGAAAAACATTCACTAATCCTAATCTAATTGAGGCTCATTTACGTGATGCAAGTAGGCTTTAGTAAGTAGGCATTGTTCATATGCAGCAAAACAACTAAACAACACTGAAAACAAGGTCAAAAACCCCCAATTTCTAGAATGGAAAAAGAGTTCAGTCAGTCTTCACACCTAGGCTTCACAGAAACAGGGATGCATTGCACTTACCACACTCGAGAGGTGCGATGCATACTGGGTTACAATGGAAGATAGTGTGATGGTCCAGGGAGCGCAACTGAAATGGGTTTTGGCTTAGATGTGCAGCTGTTTTCAATGAGTTAAGCTGAGTTTTAATGAAAAATAAAGAGCAAGGTATGAAGGAATGTCTTGGGAGGTTACTGAGCTACCAAAAGGGCATCTAGAATGCTTGCAAGTCAAATGTTTACTTCGTCAACTAAACCAGAGATTGACTGAAGCAACATTCATCTACTATGTAATTGCAGAGCAAGAGCAGTTCGAAGGCTACCTGGCTGACTTCAAGCTCTATCTATAGTTTATAAAACAAACAATAATAACAAACAAACATCTGTTCTTCCCCAGTGGAGTCGCCAATTTGTTTATGGGAAAACTAGTATTCCTAAAGAATGCTAGCCCTCTAGGTTTGGCAGCTACCGTAGAAACAACGGTTTAAAGCAATTCAACGATTTCTTCTATGTGTAAGAGATAAGAGAAAGATAATGGAACCAACCTGGAGCTTTCACTTAATCCCTTCTTTGCTCTCTCTCCTATTTGATAGATCTCACAACTCCTCCCCATACTTAACATGCTTGGAGAGTACCTGCACAAGTAGAGCAACAAAGAACCATCAAAGCATCGTGATCTATTACAACATAAACATTACAGAATCAGATATATAATGAATAAATGATAGCATTCACAAATGATAATATTCACAATTGCACAATCATATGGAAGAAAACTTGAAGAACTTTATTAATAGAAGGGAGATTTACAACCCAGTTGTTTGATCCAGCATCATCTTCCCAGCTTCAATCCTTCTTCACCTCATGGAATAGAAAGATCACACCAACAATACAATGCTCCTTCCTCAATTACAAACTATAATCACTTCCTTGCAATTCACAATCTTCCAGCCTCTAGAGCTCTTGAATTGGAGATCCATTTATAGATGTGTGCAAGGGTGTGAGTCATCCATGGGGTTTGATTAGTGTCATTCCACTTGTTACAATTAGTTCCAGTTGGATATTTCTTAGATCCCTTATTCATCCTTGGGTGAATTCAGAGAGGAAAGTGGCACAGGAGAAGTTTCTAGAAGATTCTCTGAGCAACCACCTAGAAAACTGTCTCAGACATTTGTCCATCCTCGCTCATCACACCCTATAGAAGGCCTAATCAGTATGCATCACACCCTGGCAGTGTACCACTTAGTATGCATCACACTTTTCTAGTGGAGCAGTCAGTATGGTTTAATTTAGGCCATTTCTGGATGGTTTCTCAGGTGGAACATTTGGGGAATGATGTATTCAGATGACTATGTTCCTTTAGGGCATGAAACAACTCTTTTAGGGGTTGATGAGCCCTAGTTTATTGAAATATAAGTTTGGGGTTGATGTGCTGAAATATGTCTATAACACATGCAGGAAAGCACTCTTAACATCTATTTAGTAAACTGAACAGCCTTGGGAGGATTCAGGAAAAGGAAGAAGACAAATATAATCCATCTTGGTGGAAAGAGAGAATGTCTAAGAATAGTCAATTCTTTCAACTTGTGAAAATCCCATAAACATAATGCGTGTCTTATGTTTGTCTACAAATCCATCTACTGCATATTTGGTTCTATAGAACCACTTGCAACAGACCAAATTATGTCCCTTTAGAAGGGGAAAAATATCCCAAGTATGATTCTTCATCAAATAAGAATGCTCTTCTATCATAAGAGCTTCCCAATCAGGTTTTCCAACAACATCAGAAAATTGTTGTGAATCCTCTGAAATGGCATGACTCAAAAGAGAGATTCCTTAGGAATTTGGTTGATTTGAGGCTATATAACTAAGATCATATGCATCATATCCAAATCTATCAAGATGCTTTCTCTTACGAGGACTCCTCCTTAAGGAATTATATAGAATATGCTTCTCTTGGATGGGTTCCACTAGTACTGATGGAAGATTTTCTTCTAGATGAGGAACTTTATTAGAGCTTTCCTCTTCTTCCATATCTATAAAAAATTCAACATGATTATAACCATAATGAACAATTGGAGATGAGGTAGTAGGGGAAGAATATTATCCTGGACAAATATTTTCACCAAAATGAACATCTCTTCGGAACAAAATTTCCTTAGAGTTAGGATCAAAGAGTCAATAAGCTTTAATGTCCTCATAGTAACAAACAAATATCAATTGTTGACTTTTCTTTTCCATGGATTCTCATTTTTTATCTAGAATTAATACCTAAGAAAGGCTACCAAATACCTCGAAAGAAGACACATCAGGTTTCTCATGTGTCCATGCTTCCGTTAGAGTCATATTTTGAAGTGCCTTATATGGCATCCTGTTTTGAATGTAATTAGCACAATTAACTGCCTCAACCCAAAAAGTAGGTGCCAATTTCTTGGAATGAATCATGCAATTAGTCATCTCCTTAAGTGTTATGTTCTTATGTTCAGCTACACCATTTTGTTGAGGGTTTAGGGAACAAAATGTTGATGAAGAATGCATGTTATTTGCAAAAAAATTGAAATGTCTTGCTGACATACTTGCCCCCGTTATTTGTGTGTAGATTTTTAATGGAGGATGAAGATTGTTTCTCAATAAGACCTTTAAATGTCTTGACCGTTGCAAAGACTTCAGTTTTGTACTTGAGAAAATACACCCAAGAGTATCGTGAAAAATCATCAATAAAAGTTAATGCATATTTGGCCCCTGAAAAGGGAGTTGAAAATGTCATTAGATCACTATGCACCAACTCAAGAGGTGCTTTTTCCCTTGAGGCTTTCCCTTTAGGAAAGGGATATTGGTGTTGTTTTCCAAGGGAACAACCTGCACATACTCCATCAATACATGAAACCTTAGGAAGACCTGAAACCAAATTTTGAGTGTACATTTGTTGGAAATATTTATAATTTAGATGGAGAAATATTTCATGCCAAAACTTACTCAATGAATCAGCATGAGTTATAAAAGAAGAAGTGGAGGAAGGATCAAAGCAGACAAACTTATATAATATAGAAGCATGATCAGGTTATCCAATAGCAACAACAACTGCAGGAGCATGTAGCTTTCTAATGACTACTTCATTTGGAGAAAACTCTACAGTTTTCCCATTACCAAAATGACAGATCTGATAAATGGACAATAAATTTGCAAAAATTTCAGGGACTAGGAGCATATTGTTAATGCACCCATGTGTCATATGTATAGTTCCTAATCCCAAGACTTCAAGATGTGTAGAGTCACTAACTGCAATTTGTGAGATGTTTCTATGAGATGTAGAGGGAAGGAAGTCTTGACAAGGAGTCATATGGTGTGAAGCTCCTGAATCAAGTATCTAATTGTTTGTACATTTATGTATGGCTTGGGCTGATAGAGCATGTCCCTTGCCTATTGAAATATTGTGCTTCTTCATGGCCTCTTCTAAGGCATTCAACTTTATCCAACATCTTGCTTCAATATGTCCCTGTTTGCCACAAAAAGTAAAGATTTCATCTGTTTTCGTCTTCTTCTTTTCTTGTTGTTTGTTTGTCTTTGAGGAGGATTCTTCATTCTTAAAAACTAGAGGACAAGACTTAGTATTATTCTTAGGCTTGGAGGGAGATTCACGAGCTTGTGCATAACTTTTCTTTGGTTGAAACTAAGCTTTTTTCTTATCTTTGGAGTTATGAGCCACCAAAGCTTGATTTGAAGAGCTAGAGAGAACATCTAGTTGCTTAAGCTTAGATTGTTCTCTTATGAGACAATCACAAAATATCTCAAAGCTAGGAATTTGAAATTTGTCACTAAGGGCATCCCTTGATGCATAGAAAGTATATGAAAAACATGAAAAGGACTCTTTAATTTTGACGAAATCAAGAAAATACATTCAACATATATTTTCTCCTTGCCACATGATTTTAATTGAGACAACAAGGACCTGAATTCAGCAAGATACTATTCAATAGAGGCATGCTCATCAAGTAATAGGGCTGATAATTCAGTTTCCAATTCTAATGCATGGAACTCATTGATACCTCCAAACAGAAGCTAGTTTTTCCCAACTTTCTTTAGGAGTATCACATTCTTCAAGATGAAATAAAAGGTTTTTTAAACATGCAACCCAATCAATCCCATTGCTTCATCCAGTTTGTTCTTATAGGAAAAAAATTCAAATTCTTTTGTAAAATTGGGTTGGTTTTCACTTAATATTTGCCACAAGCAACCTATATTGCAAAAATTGTTGCATTTTTATTTTTGAGGTATGATAATTGTACGAAGTAAGTAAATGTGTTATCCTTAACTCCGCCATAATATCAAAACTCAAAATTTACAACTACTATAGAATGCCAAAAAAATTTCCCCAGTAAACAAAATACCAAGAAATGCCAATAATATTTTCCCATATTCTCTTTCTTACCCCCAATTAATAATTTTTTTCTAATTCTTATTTTACCCATTGAAAAAAAAATTCCAATAATTTTGAGGGCTTTTTTTAAACCCGATTTGCCAAAAAAAATCCAAACAATTTCAAATTATTTCTAATGAGGGACCAAGCAAATTAAACCTTTTTAAAAAACCTTTTCTCCTCCTTTAACATTTACGTGAAAATTTTCTCCTTTTTTGAAAGCCAAAACAACACATTCATAAATTCCTTCTTCGTTTCTAAATACCTTTATCATTTTTTAGAAAATCATGGGCAAAATTAAAAAATGGGAAAATTAATTATGGAAAATTCTGTTGAATATGAATGGAGCCTTTGAGAATTTATGGTAAATTCATATATTTGTTGAACAAAGCCTCGAAAACTTCCACACTCTTCTCCAACAGCTTCAAGGACTGAACAACAAACTTCAAACCCCAACAGATCTAGATCCAAAACTAGATCTTAAAAACCTTAAAATAGATCTCAAAAAAGATGAGAATGGAGCTCACAGTATAGCTCTGATACCATGAAAGAGTATTAAAATACCCAAGGATCAAAATTCAAAGCTAAACAATCCTTCTACCAAGAGATTGCAAGATGAAGAACGAAGAGAAACAAAATTCATTGCTTGAGAAAATGAGTTATACACAAGCCTAATTTATAGGAACAATAGAGGCTTCTGAAGATAGCTAGGAGATAAGACTGATGACTCAATAGATAAGGATAATGCTGACAACACAACTGATAAGATTTCTATAATTTCACTATAATACCAAGAAAGTGACTATAATACCAAAGTTAATTGAGTTGCACGAGGAATGCAGAGAAAAGCTCGTGAAAATGTTCAGGCACACACACAACATTGCACAAAATCGATTAGAGCTCCTCAGTCACTCGTACAGGCTTTCCTGCTGACAATTGTAAAGTTTCAGTCACTTCCATGACTCAGGATCCATGCGACTAGGTAGAGGATGAAGGAAAAACACAACCAAGTCATCTCCAAGCTCTTCCAAACTTCAGGAACATCATCATGAGCTTCAAAACACACCTCCAAGCCTTTGTGACAAGTCTGCAACTCATGAAAAAGTCCAAGGTCTCCTCCAACAAGCAAATGACATGTAGACACTGGTATTCCAAACTCCTCATTAGGACCAACACCTCTAGCTCGTCAAGCAGCAATGACAACCTATCCAAACACCTCGAGCACCTAGAGTAGCATCTCCAACACCTCCATTAGCGGCATCAAGTCATCCAACTTCCTCCAACACCTGTAGAGGCACCGCCAACACATGCAACCAAAACTCAACACATGTCACAACATATCCAATGCCTCTAACACATGTAGAAGTATGTGCAAAAACCTGTAACAGTAATCCAACCTCCTGTGGCAGAAACATCTTCAATCAATATGAAATGTCTAGAATCTATCTCTACTCAGTTTCCAATTCCATGTTGACATCAATGCTAACCAATAGGACCACTAAGCCAAACACTCATCACACTCATCACACATCATGAGGAGGACTAATCATCATTAGGTATACATAAGGAATATTATGAAAAACAACAAAACCCTATTGACATAAATGTAAATACTAAAATGCCAACATATTCTTAACCAAATTTTCTTACAATAGCATAAGAAAATTCCATGGATTACTAATACCACATGACCAAACAAACCATAACTCATAGTCATATGACATTTTTTTAATTAGTCAATTAATTTAAAATGAAAAAAATGTATAACTACTTTTAAGATAAATCTCAACCTTTGGTTTGTGACTATTACTAAGAATATTCCAAGTGTGAATGGTGTACTAGTCTTACAATTGATTAAGGATATTGCAATAAAGTAAATGTTTCTATTTAGTTTAAACCATTATCATCCATCTAATTGGTTTTGATAATTAAATTAAAATTATGGAAACCCTATTCCAAAATAGACATACCTCTCAGTTTAATAAAGAGGATAATAACTATATTTTCTATTTTAGCATGAAAGAGAAAGATGTGGTAAGTTTAGCTTGAAGACTAAATAAAATCGTTTACTTTACGAAAAGGTGTTTAACCAATAGTAAGACTAGTACCATCATGCACACTTATAAATGTTATGAACTCCCCAAAAAAATCCATAAATTCCATCCACTTCCCATTTCACGGTTTTTTTAAATGGATAGAGAAATATTTAGATCAATGAAAATTCAAACACAAAACAAAAATACCCATGAAAATCAAGAGTAAAAAAAGTAATAAAGTCACAAATAAAAATAAAATCCATATATACTCCAAATCTACCAAGTGCCGAGAGGGACCAAATTTATCAAAGATGAAAGCTTCTTGTTGAGTGCAAAACTTGAGGAAAAATTTGCACATCCATAGATTTTATTCCTCTGAGGAAATTCTTGTTGAGTACATAATTTGAGAAAACGCTTACACCAAGAGAGGTATGATTCCTCTCATTACTTAGTAGATCTATAGTTAATATGAATCTATCCTCATTCTTAATACCATTATTTATATTATACAAATTTCACATCTCTATGTATATAATTCTTCTCTTTTTTTATTTTATTAAAACCTTTATTTAATTTGTGCAATATTTATACTAGTAGTTAAGATAGAGAGTTTGGTCCTTCTTGTTTTCTGATTTAACTATAAAAATTAGTTATAAAATTAAATTAAATTAAAATATCTAAGTTTACTTTGATTATGAAATGAGTTATGGGTTTTTGGGCATGTGATATTGATAAGCTATGGTATCATAATAAAGCCTATTTACAATTTAATAATCTCCATGGTAAAATGGTAGTGAATATACATGATTAAGAATCTTGTTATATCGTAAGGTTATTGTAAGTATAAAATTTTATGTATGCTTATTAATTAAATTTAAATATGATAACAAAATCATTATTTTAATTTATATGGTAAAATGCATCTTAATTTACCATATATATATATATATATATATATATATATATATATATTCTTATTTTCAATTATATGTTTATTAATATAATTTATTAAGTTTTGATATACTTATTAATTATAAACTCTATGTTTGAAATATCATCCTTATTAATTTTATTTTTATTACTTTTAACTTTTTTTTTTTAATTATCCATATATTTAAATGTTGACACTCATTTATGAATACTACAACATCTCCTTGGTATTGGGCTATAAAGCGCCTCTCGGCAGAATAAAAAATGAAAGGAAAACAAACTGATTAATTTGAAAAAAAGGTGAAATTATAAGTTACATATATTATTTAACAAAAATAAACAAAGAGAATGATCTTATTTATAAAAATCATTAAAACAAAGGAAATGACTTGAAAACGCAAAGGAGACATTGCAATTAATATTTAATGATGAAAAAAAAATGTTTGGTCTGATAATATCATTAGGATAAGTATTCAATATCAAAAAGTAAGGTTCACTACTATGCTAATCCTCCAACTCCCATCATGGAAAATTGTAGGGATTAATATTTGTAGGTGGACCAATTTTTCATGCTTTTTCCTAAAAAATATAGCTATTTTTTTTTTCTAAAAAAGATTTCGTGAAATCTTATAGTATAAAATCATTTAACCCTAAAACTTGCCAAAATTTTATATAAGATAATTTAAAATAATTAGAAACATAAATACTTTCATGAAAATATTGTCAAACATTTTATAAGTTACATATTAGGGACTAGTAATATTTGTCAAGTTTTTTAAAATTTAAGATAAACTTCCATCCATAAAATATTCCTTTACCCCCATAAAATCGAAACATAAACATATTTAAATAGTATAATCAATAAAAAGAATCCATCTACATGCTTCAACAAAATGGTAGGAAAAAATGGTTTAGATATTAGTGTGGAAAATTCTCTACCTAAGAAGTGTTGAATTATATTATTGGGCTAGATCCATCTCAACCACGAATCTATGAAACACGAAGAGGGATAAAATATTTTTGTGGTGCAAACCTATTTTTTTAAAGAAACAATTGAGGAAATGTTTGCACCTCAAGATATTTGATCCCTCTTGACACTTAACAGATCCAGGGTTAAGATGGATCTAGGATGGTTTCATTCCTGCGCAATCACAAAAAAATTGTTGAATGTCTAATTATTTTGATCATCTTAAATATTCTAAATATTGCTAAAATTAATGTTTACCCAATTTAATGTTCTTAAATTTTCAACATAAATTATCAACTAGGGCAGGTATACTGATGAAGCACAAGTGCATTGTATGTGATAGAAGTTACTTTATGTCGTTAAGATATTTATGTTACTATTAAGGTATAAATTTAGAATTAATATGGCGATGGTATTACTATCTATATTAGAGTATTGCCCCTAAAATCTATTAGTTGGTTATTCTAAAATTAATCTCAATTGAATCAAATTTTATGGATGGTTGGAGAGTGATCCTAAACTCTACTCTGTTAAATTGTATTTGATTTTATCTTGAATTTTATGCTGCAGCCAAACTATACTAACTATGAAAGCATGTTAAAAAGAGATCTATTCTATCGAATTGGAATGATGCTTGAATTCAGTTGCCAAGGAAACGGCTGTCACTCTTTAACTATTGTAGCTTCATTGAAACAAGCACTAAAATTGATAAGATAGAAAACAACCAAACTGTGAAACGAGATAACTGAATTATACTAGGTAGAAATCAAATGAGATGATTAAACTGTACCAGGTAGAAAGAAAATGAAATAACCAAATTATGCTACGTGGAAAGCAAATGAAATTGTTGATGCAGATAGCAATTTAATCACAAATTCCATTAGACTACATCTTAAAACATAAAACAAAGCATCCATAATTTAACTCGAAGAAATCAAATGAAATCTATTTGCAATGAATCAAAGAGCTGAACTGGACATAGGGGCCCTCCACGAGAAATTTAACAATATTTAATAAACATAGCATGGAAAGTAAGAACCAAAGTCTATTAATTGCAAACAGTTTTGACAGGATGTTCTTCAACATTTACATACAGCGGTGCACACCAAAACAAAGAGCGACCATTGTTCTTATATCATTTCTTCAAATAACAACATGAGAATTTTAAGCCTATGTATCTTCATTACGATCCCTATTAAACCAAACTATATCACTTAATAATGGATTTTCTATTTGGAAAATCAAATTGATAATATTTTGTGGAATTCAGATTCTATTCCGGCATATGATCTTGTAGTTGACTTTGAGGTTGACATTACAGTGGGATTTTCTTGAAGGATTAGCTCGAGATAATAGGAAATAATCCTTGGGGGGATCATTCCTCATCTATCCATATCTTCTTTTGTTGAGCTGGTGCACTTGAACCCTATCAATAAAGGAGGTAGTTGCGGATCTGTGGACTAGCTGCAGAATTAGGTCAATTCCGAAGTTGAATTCAAACTTTAATAAAACAATAAGTTATATAGACAAAATATGAAAAAGAGGACATGTAAGTGCTTACCTTAACAAAACGTATGCTTATTGCATTTAGTTAGGTGATAGGAACAGGAAAAAGGAAGAAGTATAGGCAAAAAGGGTGTCAAAGTAAAGTAGCCCTTGGACTCTAAATTCCCCCACACTGGAGGTTTTGTATATCCTCATACAATTTATCATTGTCATTCTCTTGTGCCTTCTGGTTATCACATTCAGGATTCACTTTCTTCTTCTTTCTGGAAACCACTGGCATTCATGGTTTCTTCATGAGGATTTTATATTTTAGGTTGATGATTTCTCTTTGCATTTCCCTATTTTCTTTCTTCAACCTCTTGTTCTTTTTGTACCATAAACTCAAGTGAAGAATAAGGTTGTCGCTCTTTGTAATTTGAATTCCATTCTATGCTTCCAGTGTCTGATTTTCATTTTTGAGGTATCTGTTCAATTTTTCCAGCTCAAAGATCTCTTTCTTTAAAACATTAGATGCTGAAGGTTCTTGTGGCTCATTGAACTGATTACTTCCATCTCCTGGACTTTGTATTGACTCTTTAGTTGTTGATTCCTTTTGTTCTAATGTCTCTATGTAGTCATAAATTTCCTGTTGAACAGGATCAACACTTGGACTATGTATTGGACTTCTTGGAGGTGAACTGAAGGGAGGTGATGACACCCTTGGTGACAGTTTTGGCGATTGTTCTGGAGAGTCTACAAGGTCTTTAGTCTTCTCCTTTACCTCAAGATTGATATATTTTGTAGCTCCCGAGACTGCTTGTTGCACCGTGTTCAATCTGGTACTTCTTTTTAGGCCTGGTAATCCCTGAGCTTTCTTCTTTTTAGCTTTCGGATTCTCCTTTTGAGGAAGGATCTTGGTTTGGGATAAATCCTCTGTTCCTTTTCTAGCTTTATTTCTTCTAAGATTCCCCTTTTTCATTTTCTACAAAATATCTATTATGGGTAGTTCATCCTCTGATAATTCATGTTGAGACTAGGGTCCTTATTCTTTTCTTGTTTCCATTTTTCTCTTCCTTCCCCTGAGGGTTTCATTACCAGTGGGCTACTTAGGAGTTATTTCTTCAAAATGATTCCTTACTAGAAAATTTTCCCAGTTGCCACCTATACTTTGAAGGTGAAACTCAATCAATATATTTATCAATCCATGATGGTACATGGTATTGTCTATGAATTGAAATTTCTTTTGAACATTCATGGACATTTTCTTGAGACTATACAAGAGGAAATATGGAAGATTCATTTGATGTTCCACAAGAACATTCATCATTATCCTAATGTGGTAGAAAAACATGTATCCAAATTGACCTTCACAAGTAATAAATTTATGAAGTACAAGGAGAAAATTCCTCCATTTACTCTTAAGGGTTGTAGTAGAAATACCTTTTTTGAAGATAGTGGTGTCCGTGTTTGTATTTTTCAAGAAGAATTTCCAATATTCCCCACTGATTCCTCTATTTTAAAACCATTTTTCTCCACCTCTAGGTAATTTGGTAGCTACTGCAATCAGGGACTCTGTTATGGCAAATTGGCTGTGTCCTATTTAAACCTCTTTTCCATCAAAAGAACGCACACACGTTTTCGTTACCTCTTTGTGGAAACCATCAAATTTCTCTATGAATTGTAACCTTGATAGTTTCTGTAATAGCTCCTTGGTCTGAGGATATCCTTCCAAGAACTTCTTTCATGTTGGTTCTATCAGAAAATAACACCCATTATGGAAGATGCTTTGTCTCAGGGATTGTTTACTTAATAGGGAAAAAAATGGTGTTGCTATGGTTTCGTTCAGTGGCGAAGGAGAGGCTAGGTGAATTCAGAGAAATGACAGAACAAGTGAGTTATAATGAAGGCTACGGAAATGAGTTAACTGTTAGAGAGCATTTAAAATAATTATTCGGTAGTTACTTCACTAGATTTGGAATGGGGACAAGAGAGGGGTTCAAATGGTGGAATATGATGATTTTGACAAGCTACCATCACCCATGATTTGCAATGATTTTATTTTATTTCGGTCGTGCTATTTCCTCTTAGTTCATATATGCAATATATTAATCCTCATTGTAAAATTAAAGTATCACATACCTTTGACTGATTTGCTAACCTTATTTGTTTTGATATCTTCTGCAGGTACTTTGCACTATCAGTTATTCTTCAATTCTTGTCACTAAGTGTTCTTGTGAAGATGGCTAAAAAAATCTTATTAGAGCTAGAGAAACTTGTCTGAGCTACAGAACGTTACTAATTTTGTAGTTGAGAAAAAAACTTTAGGAAAGGGGAATTTCTTTTTGGAAAAGAGAAAATTTAAGGTGCCATCATGAGTTGTTTTTCACTTCAAATATTTTGTATAAGCATGCCAATAGCATGTTGGTTTTCATGTTTATACATCATCATCATCATCATTATTATTATTATTATTATTATTATTATCATTATATATATATATATATATATATATATATATATATATATATATATATATATATATATATAATTATTTTTTTTATGTATATATAGGAAAATAAAATTTCTAAGCTGGAAAAGAAGAGTTATTCTCAACCATCTTCAATTCTGAATTAGCTTGGAAAATTTTGACAAAATCTTCTTTTGTCAATGACTTCTGATAAAGTCTAAGTCGGTGTCCATTCACCAAAAGAGGAATTTTTTCTTCATCAATAGTCCTTATTCTAACTGCACCATTGTCAAAGACATTTTCAACTTCATAAGGTCCAAGCCAGTGGGTTTGGAATTTTCCTTGGAAATTCTTGAACTTTGAATCCAAGAGTAATGCTCAATCTCCTAGATGAAATTTCCTTTCTTTAATGTATTTATCATGCCATCTAGATCTTTGTTGCTGAATTAGGCTGGTCTTCTAGAGGGCTTCTTGTCTTATTTTATCAAGCTCATTAAGTTGTCTCAAACTTTGCTTTTGTGCTTCTGATAAGTGAAGATCCAACTGGAATGTTATTTTATAGGTTTCGAACTGGAATTCTATTGGAAGTAAGACTTGCTTCCCATAAACAAGTTCATAAGGTGTATGCCCTGTAGTACTTCTCCATGTAGTTCTATAAGTCCACAAAGCTTCTAGAAGCTTTTCTACCCAGTCCTTCCTATGTAAGTGTACAATCTTGGTAAGGATTGATTCAATCACCTTATTTGTAGACACAACTTGTCCATTGGCTTGTGGATGGTATGGAGTGGACTTTCGATGCTTGATTTTGTACTGCTCCACAAGATTCTGTACTAATCTAGATGTAAAATGTGTTCTTTGATCTATTACAATTTCTCTTCAAACACCAATATGAGTGAAAAATCTTCAAAAATAAATGAAACTACAACATTTTTAGTAGAAAAAAGAAGTGCTTTAGCTTCTACCCATTTAGTGACATAATCAATACATACTAGAATATACCATTTTTCTTTGAAGGTGGACTGATTGGACCAACAAAATTTAGTGCCCATTTTTCAAATGGTTTAATGAGTACCTATGGCTATAATGGAATTTCATTTGAAAGAGTAGGTTTTCCCATTCTATGACAACTGACACATATTTTAAAATATTCCTTGGTATCTTTTAAAATGGAAGGCTGTAATGTCCTAAAAGTAGGAATTTATAACAAGTTCTTTTGTCAGAAAAATGTCATCCACATGGTTCATCATGGAAGGGTTTAAGTATTTCTGGTATTTCATCCTCTCGAATACATCTTCTGATGATGAGATCTGGTCTTGTTTTGTATAATTCTTCGTTTATCCATGAATAAGATGTGCTATTGTGAACTATCCTCCTCTTTTAGCTAGGAGACAAATAAAATGACATTTATCTTCATAGGTGATTTAGAAGATATTGTAGAAAGATATTCATCAGGAAATTTATCCTCTACAGGTTGATCATTATTATCATTCTGAATTCTAGATAAAAAGTCAGCAATTGTATTCTATTTTCCAGGTCTATCTACAATGGTAATGTTGAATTCTTATAACAATAAGAGCCATCTGGTTATTCTTCCATTAGTGATTTTTTTATTCATTAGGTATCTAATGGTAGAATGGTCTATGTGAATGAAAGTTTCATAGCTAGTTATATAATGTATGAATTTGTTAATGGCATGAACTATGGCTATAAACTCCTTCTCGGTTACAGTATAATTTAGCTCTATAGGAATTAAAATTTTACTGGTATAATATATTGCATAAGAAGTAACGCCTTTTTTCCCTAACATAGCTCCTAAGGCTGTATCTGAAGCATCAATTGTTATATGGAAAGGAAATTTCCAATTAGGTCCTCTTAAGATAGGTGCTTCATAAATTCTCTTTTTCAAATTTCAAAGGCAACTTGACAATCAGAATTCCAATTGAATTTACAGTCCTTGGTAAGTAGTTTAAAGAGTGGAGATGCAATTTTTGTGAAGTTTTCTATAAACCTTCTATAATATCTAGTATAACCAAGAAAACTCCTAACATCTCATTGACAGTTTGGCACTAATAATTTAGAAATGGCCTCGACTTTGGATGAGTCTACCTTAACTCCATCTCCTGAAATATGGTCACCTAAAACAATTCCTTCGTTAAAAATCATGGAACATTTCTCATGACTTAACGAAAGATTTGTTTCTTTACATACTATTAAAACTTTTTCTAAATTTTCAAGTGCTTCGTTAAAAGAATCTCCATAAACTATGAAATCATCCATGTACACTTCCACACAATCATGAATAAGATCAAAGAAAATTATCATGATTTCTCTTTGCAATGTTGCTGGAGAATTGCATAGTCCAAAGGGAAGTACTCGGTAAGCATAAGTTCCCCATGGATAGGGGAATGTGGTTTTATCTTGATCTTCAGGTGCCACCTGAATCTGCTTATATCCACTAAAAACATCCAAGAATGAAAAATACTTATTTCCTACTAATGTGTCTAAGACTTGATCTATGAAAGGAAGTGAAAAGTGGTATTTTAATGTTAATTTATTCAATTCCTTGTATTCGATGCATACTCTCCATTTTCCATTTTTATTTGGAACTATTACCAGGGGTGAGACCCACTAACTTTCTGATATTGGATAGATGAAATTTGCATTCAGCAGTTTTTATAATTCCTCAACAATTTCTTTTAGATTTGGGTTCATTCTTCATTTTGGCTGTCTAACTGGTCTTGCACTTTGTTTGATGTAGATATGATGTATGCAAGTTTTAGGATCAATTCATCTCATATCATTGTATTCCCATGCATAAGAAGAAGGTTGTTTCTATAAGACTTCTACCAATTGATTCTTTTGTAATTCTTCCAAGTTTTTATTAACATTCAAAGTTTTACCTGGAAAATTTTCTATTAAAGAATTCCCAAATTTCTCCATGGAGAGCAATGATACTTGTCTAGATGAGAGATATTCATTTTGACTATGGTCATAATGTGAGGAAGATTCATTATTTTTCAATAGATTTAAAATTTGGTCCTCCTCTCTTACTTGTTCACTAGTGAAAACAGGTTGTATATAATCTTCATCATCTATCCGTTCCTCATTTTCGGTTTCTATTGTTGTTCTTGCAGGTGGGTATAATGTAAATTTCTTTGCAGAATTTCCACCTGAGATAAACATGTCACCTGATCTACAACTGATGAAAGCATCATCTATAGCTAGCCAAGGTCTTCCTAGGATTAAGGGATGTCCTCCTAAATTATTATTGGGTTTTAAGACCATGAAATCAACAAGATATTCCAAAGAATCTATGGATACACAAACATCTTCCAACACACCATCAAGTTTAATCACAAACCTATTTGATAATTCTAATAGTGTTGGTGTGTATTGAAGGTTAGGAAGCTTAAGTGAATCCATAACTTTTTTACTCATTATGTTTATGGCTGCTCCTAGATCAATCAGTGTGTTTGGTATTTCAATTCCATTGATGTGAATTATTACAATGGGGCTTCCTGGATCTAGATATTTTCGGATTGTCGGTTTCCCCATCATGATGTCTGCAACTTTCCCGACTAATTAAATTCTTTTTATGTCTTTTTTTTTTATTCTTGATATTTGAGTACTTAATTCTTTAATCGTTTTTGCAAAGATTAGTATTTCTTTTATGGCTTGTAATAAATGAATTTTGACAAAGACATTTCTTAATTCATCCATCATATTATAATCAGGAAATGTGATTTGTTTTTCTACTTCTTCAATTTTCAACCATTTAGGGAAAGGTGGTCTAATTGATATCGAGGTTGTTCTATAACTAGAGTATTTATTGGAACATTTTCTGTTTGATTATTCTCTTTCTGAGGGAGAGAGGTCTTTCCTTCTTCAGATTGATTTTTATGTTTTTGAAGATTTGTTCTTGCTTCCTGAATCACAATAGGGGATTTTTTTTGCAATACTCTTCCAGACCTTAATTGAACATTATTTAGATCTAGTGGAGTTATTACATCAATTTGAGGATTTTTCCCTTCCATGTTGTACACAGGCTCTTATTACATTTTAGGATTTGGAAGTGGTTGAGCGGGTAGTTGATTTGGTTTTTGTGCAAATGGTAAGGAGAGTTGTGGATTTTGAATCTGAACTTGGACTTGAGGTAATTGATTAGCTTTAGGATTTTTATTAGATTGGGGTAGGAATTGTGGTGGAAGATAGTATGGTGAATATTGTTGATAGTGAGCATAATCCCCATAAGGGTTTTTCCATCCTTGATTCCAAGATTGTGATTTTGATTGAGCCCAAGGCTACTGGATTCCAATTATTTTCTGAAGACTGACCAAATTATTGTTGTGTGAAGCCTTGTGGTTGATTTGGTTGGGAGTTTTTCCATGGTCTCTTGAGGGTCTACTTGTTCCGATATTCCTTCATCATTAAATATAGCCTTGAGACCTAGTAAAGAAGTACACTTGTTAGTATCATGGTTATCTACACATATGGCATAAGTTTCTATAGCTTTTGAATCTAAGTGACACTTTCTTAAGGCATGCTTTTTCGGCATAAGTTTTTATAGCTTTTGAATCTAAGTGACACTTTCTTAAGGCATTCTTTTTCTAACATCTAGGACTGAAAATGGATAATGCAACATTTTCAGATTTTTGCTTATTTTGTATTTTAAGGGTGTCTATCTGTTCACTTAGACTCCCTAAAAATCTGTCTTGAAAGTATCAAGCAAGCTTCCTAATTCTTCCCTACTAACTGTCCTAGCTGTAGATTTATTAATTCTTGATAAGAGAGGGTCTCTATGACTCTTTCCAACTCATGCTTTACCCCTTGGGATATGTACACATAGATCAAAAATATCTACAAATGGTAATTGAGAAATATCTCCTTTACCTATGAAGTTAAGGAGATCGATCCATTCATCTTTGATAGCTTTGATCAAGAGTGGTTTCAAAGTTTTCTCATCCAAATTATCCATTTTTTCTCTTTTAATATTATAGGAAAATATCTCTACTAAGTCTTCAAGATTTTCATCTTCCTTTTGTGTCATTTTGAAAACTTCATCTTTAAGGTAACTAGGCATACAATAATCTCTATATTTTCCTAAGAAAGCATCTTTCATTTGTGCCCACGTTCTTATAGAATTCATTCCTAAACTCATGAACCATTTTAATAATGAATCCTTTAAGGTAGTAGGGAAAAATTTCAGTTTTTGAGAATCATGCAGATAATCATATGATCTGCATAATACTTCAAATTCAAAGAGAAATGTCTCTAGGTCATCATTTCTTTTTTCAGAGAAAATTAGGAAGAATAGAAGGTGAAATAGTTTTCATTGTGATGGTTGTATCTTCATCGAAAATAGGAAATCCAAAAGGATCTTGATTTCCTCTACCTCTACCCCCTCCTCTATTCCTATCTTCACCTCCTACTTTACCTCTATCACCTCCAATCCTATTTTCCTCACCATTGATATTGTGTACCTCTCCTTCCCCTTCTTCAGCGATGACAGGTTCCTCAGAACTAATGTAAACTTCTTCTGACTCTTTTGGTTCCTCTATCAATGGGTGGCAAAAATAAGTTTCTTGTTCCTCTTCTTCACTAGGAATTTCTGATTCTTCTCCTCGAATATTTTCACCAGTGGAGGATAGAAAAAATACTCCTATAATTGGGGATGTAGGATTTTCTATTGGCATTATGATACAGTGTTGTCCTTGATGGCAACTCACATAGATGATAGTCCACAGTGCAACAGGTTAACAACAAAGGATACCAAAGATTGAAGAAAGAGAGGTATACGCTGGTTCACTTTGTTAAAGTAGCATATACATGCGGGAACACAGATCAAAAAGAGCGTATACATATACACACACTTTCACAGAAGGAAAAGCATGTATGGGATGGAAAATCAAGGTTTTGGTCCAAGGTATTTGGTTCGTGGTATTGACCCTAGGTATTTGGTCCAAGGTATTGGTCCTAAGTGGTTTTGGTCCAAGGTATTGGTCCTAAGTGGTTTTGGTCCAAGGTATTGAAAAAGGGCCTAAAGCTATATAAAGAGGAGAAGATCATAAGGCCAAGTGTGCAAGAAATAAGATTCTAAGGAATACTTCTATCTGAAGTATATTTTATGTTGCAGGGTTATGTTTGGGACTAGATCTAAAATATTCATGTGCACCTTGAGTTCAATATTGGATCAGGATCATGAGAACTGAAATGACTTATTGTTGAATGATCTGATATTGGTTGATACTAGATCTGATGTTTTGCACCTGTTTTATTTGTTATCTATCATGATTTGGGTTTGTCTGAAGTCTGAAATTGCAGCAAAGTTCTGAGTCAATATTTTCAGATCTATACGATGCAGGATGAAGAAGGTCGAGCATCTACCTGGCGAATATGGGAATATGTGTATCATGGTTGATGGTTGTCTGAGCGATAACGATGAGCATGCCACTATTAGGCGATGATAAGAGAGATCTCAACCGCAATCTAAAATTAATTATGTAATTATCTCATTTAAAGAGCAATGTAATTTCCCAATTAATGTAGTAATTATTGGGAAATTGACTATCTAAACACACAGATATAATTCTTAATGGAAAATATTACCAATTGTAGAAATTAAAGACAGATTCATAATAATAGAATGTCAAAGACTAACAAGAAAACAATGTTTTTTTTTTGAAAAGAAAAAAATTACTAAAAAAATATTTTTTTTTTAGAAGTTAATAACGAAATTAGAAAAATGATATCTTTTTTAAATTATTAAATTCTAAATTGAATTTTGGTGGATGGAAAAAAATTTATGCTCTCAACTACTCTAGCTAGTAACAAAAAACAAATTTTTTTATTAGTTAAGAAGAAGTAAAATTATTAAACTATAGATTTATAGTTGATTGCAAAATTAATGGTCACTCCACCATAAATATTCACAAGCTTTATAGTGCAATATGGGGAAAATGTTGCAACATAATTGTTACAGGGAAAAGTGTCTACACAGAACTGCTTATCCCACTAAGGTGTGGTAGCTACCTTAGAAACAAACAAAGTAAAGCTACTTTCATGTTTCCTTTATGAAATATAGCTGAGAGAAGAACAAAGAAGACCAACCTCTGTCTTGCGCTTATCTCCTAGTTCGATTCCTCTCTCTCTTGATAGTCCTTCGCTACTTGCTCCCTTGTACGCCCAGCTTCACAAAGTACCTGTAGGACCAAAGTAGCATAACACTATACAAGAATATGGATTTATAACTATAAAAAATCTAGGATCAGATGTAAATTGACCATACAAATGCATAAAACATAAATGACACACGAGTATGGAGGAAAACTTGAATAGCTTTTATTGATAATCAAGAAAGAGCCAAGGGAGTTACAACGAGTTGTTCTGACCCAGCATCATCCTCTCAGCAAATAAGCCCTTCTTCACCTCATCAAAGCTTAGATCACCCAACACTGTGATGTTGTCTCAAGAAACCAACAGCAATTCCTTACAAGATGCAAAATTCTAGCCTCCGGATCTCTGTGAAGAGGGATCCATATATAGATATCTGTAAGGCAGATGAGTTAGCTTGTGATTTGATTAGTGTCTTCCCTCTGATAGTTCTTGCTTCCACTTGGAGATTGATGATCTCTTACTCATCCTTGGTCGAATTCAGAGAGGCAACTGTCACAGGAGAAGTTTCTGGAAGATTCCATGCCTCTCCACCTCGCGGATTGACACTGCCATTCATCACTTCTCGCCCATCGCACCCCATAGAAGGGATTTTTGAAATGCAAGGCACCCACAGAGGGTACTTAGGTGAGATGCAACACACTTTGCCTATGGAGCAGCTGAAATGATCCTGTTTTGACCAGTTCTGAGCAGTTTTTCATGGAGAACCTCTGGGAGAAGCTGTAATCAGTTGACCTTGTTCCTTTAGGGGTTAGAACAACACTTTTAGGGACTTAGGAGTCCTTGGTTTATGGACATTTTATGCTTGGGGTTGCAGTGCCCAAAAATGTCTATAACAATAATATTACATGATAACAAACAAAATACACACACACACACACACACACACACACACACATATATCTTAAAAAAATCAAATAGTGTAAATTCATCTTAAATTTAGATTTATTAAGCACAAAGAGGGATGAAATTTCTAAATGTGTTATTTATTTATCATTATCAAGAAATAATTAATATATGCCATGGAATTAGGTGATTTAAAAAAGAATCATCACAAATTCTAAGGTGTATTTTTTTATCATTTAATATAAAGGAATTAATATATATAATGGAATTAAGTAATAAAATAAATTTGCACCTTAAGAAATTTGATTCCTCTCCAATACTTGATATTTTGAGGCTTAATATAGATATATGGTGGTTAAATGATTTTCAATATGCAAACTGATGTAAGAAAATATTTGATTACTTGGTAAAATTAACACAACCACATTAATACAGTCGTTGATATATGTCGAGTGATGTATATCAACCACTTTATTAATGTGGTTGTGCTAGTTCATATTTGGCATGCATGATGTAAATTAGTATACCATGGTTGATTATGGTTGACATTATCTAACTATGGTTAAAAATATTGACGAGTGCATGATTGGAAATGGTTAACCATAGTTTCCAAGGGTTATTGATGGTTGAAGATGGTTAACAATGGTAGAAGAGGGTAGACAATGTTTACCATGGTTGACCTTCATTGACAACATTGACCATGGTTGACCTTGTGTGATAACGTTGAGCATCATTGGTGAGGTTTGACCATGCTTGATAAAGGTTGGCCTTGGTTGACCACTAATGGGACAATCTGTTTATGTTAAATTGACTTTGAATATTGTTACGTTAATGTTTGTCAACCATGGTTGAACATGGTTGATGTTACATTAATGGTTGAAGAGGGATGAGAAGGTTGTCCACAATTCACTATGGTGAACAATTAATGTAGTAATGTGTTTATGTTACATTACTGAGCAAGGTTAACCATCATTTAATGATGGTTGACCATTATTTGATTATGTTTGACCATGGTTTAACTAATGATTAAAAAAAAAGAACTAAAAATTTATTTATTCTTATAAGTTAGTAATGAAATTAGAAAAATGATTTAATTATTTTTTAAACTATCAAATTTTGAATTAAATATTTTTGGATGGAGAACAAACTTGGCTCTCAACCAATGTAGCTATTCACATAGAACACATATTTACTTTCATTACTTAATAATATAAGGAAAAAATATTGGACTAAATTTGTAGTTGATTTCACAACTAAGCGTCATTGCACGACAAATAGTCACAAGCTTTATAGTCCAATTTGGGGAAAATGTCATAACATAATATTACATGCCAACAAAAAAAAATAACAAAAAAATAATAACAATGTGTGTGTGTGTGTGAGAATATTTAAAAAAAAAATAGTGGAAATTCATTTTAAATTTAGACCGATTAAGCACAAAGAAGGACCAATTATCTAAATATGAATTTATTTTATCATTTATTAAGAAATAATCAATATATGACATGGAATTAAGTGATTAGAGAAAAGCATCATAACAAATTTTAAGGTGTAATTTTTTATCATTTAATATAAAGGAGTTAATACATAAGATGGAATTAAGTAATAAAATAAATTCACATTGTAACAATTTTTTTTTAAGCTTGGTAGGACTGCATCTTGATCATGTCCAACTTCTCACCCTGATCAAGGGGATGGAACAATATTTGAACCCAAGACTTCCATTTCGGTGAGATTTATTTTTTTGATAAGTAAGAGACGAGCCTTCTATTAATCAAAGTAAGTTACATATAAAATACAGAGTGCCCCAGACAGCAGGGTGGAAAGGAAGAAAAAAGGACCGAAACAGCCAAGCCTAAGAGGCGCTGACTAACTCAACAACAACAGACTCAACAACAACATAAATAGAGTTCAGCAAGCAACTAGCTCAAGCAATCCCCACCGTTGAAGACAGAAACCCGATCCAATAGCCAGCACAGAAGTCGCATGGCAAAGAAGCCTAGGGGTTAACCGCATGAATGGAGTAGTTTCCTCTCTCCTCTTTATGCCACGCATCATCCCCTGAATGGAAATGCAAGCAAGAGCCAAAAAACCAGAAACCAACTTAGTGTCGTGCGTAAACCAATCAAAGATATGGGATTTGTGAACATGGTTTTGCGAAGTGGTGGGCCGACAGAGGGACCCACCAAGGGCCATGTGGTGCCTGGCTGACCATCCCGTCACCATCACTAGATGGGGACCATTTGTCCACGTCAGGTTCAGAACCTTTTAGTAACCAGCACGACTAATCCCAACCGTTGAGATAAGTGACTCGATCCAATGCCCCTCAGATATGTCGCACGATAGAGATGCGCAAGGGTTAACTGTATGATGAGAGCGGTTTCCTCTCTCATCATGACACTACGTGTCACCCCCTTAGTGGAATCGCGTGCTTTTTCCACTAAACCAGAAACCATTCGCAGCTTGCGTGATATACCACTTGTGGTTTTGCATTCGTTCCTAGCCGATCTTTCTGCACCCGTCTACCAATTGATGATCGTCCGTTCGCTCCCACCAGCCTTTCTGCACCCAGCCTTTTCGAGCTGTCCATCTGGAGTCTCCATCAACAACCCGCCCTTTCTCTAGTATCTACACTGTCCATCCATAAATCCCAATCTGCATTTTCCAGAGTGAGACAATCCTCCCACAATATCCCGGCAGGAAGTAACTCCCATCGATGCTGAGAATCCCTGTCCTTATTGGTCACTCCTTCATTGGCCAGCCTATCTGAAAGCATATTTTCCTTCCTTCTAACATGAAAAAATATTATCGTTTTAGGTATTTGTGAGTGAGAGTGGATAAGGTGAAACACTTGCAGCAGCTTCCAGTGATTTGACACTTTATCTCGTGAGGTTCCATTTTGAATCTTCTTGGTTGCTTTGATGACCAAATCTGAATCTGCTTCAATTATAACATTCTATAAATTTTCCTCCACCAGGATCTCCATACGCTGATCTAGTGCCAAAAGTTTAGCCATATTATTGGTACCCTTTTCTAGGTGGCCATGGAAAATATATTTTAAAAGCCCCTCCGAATCCCTGATGGCACCCCCGAAGCAAGCTTTCCTAGGATTTCCCTTAGAAGTGCCATCAATATTTACTTTGAAGAAGCCCTGTGGAGGTGGCTGCCAACCCCTATCTCCTATGTTTATTGTTCTCACATCCTTCTTTATTCCTTGAGGGTTGATGTATTGAAGACCCATATTAGTAAGAATGTGTACCT
Organism: Pinus tabuliformis; assembly: GCA_031772625.1. Lineage (NCBI taxonomy): Eukaryota > Viridiplantae > Streptophyta > Pinopsida > Pinales > Pinaceae > Pinus > Pinus tabuliformis. The sequence continues at coordinate 1,380,320,932 of CM062818.1, read as the reverse complement.
CATGAGTCAATGGCAGATTCGAAGGATTTGTTCTTAGAATGCTCCTAACTGTTTCCTTGAGCTGTTTCAAAATCTAATTGATGATAAGCAAGCGCTCTCTGGCTTTATTTTTAAAGATTTGCATATTAAATTCTTTCCAAATATTCCAGATGACAAAGCTTGGTACAAGCATCCATTCCTTGTTGATGATCTCATTCTCTGAGAAGTTCTTCCTCCAGTTTGTTAAAGTATTAGATATGTTGAGCCTGTCCCTGTCGGTCTATCTGAAGCTAGAGGCCACCCAATCCCAAATTTTATTAGAGAAGGAACACATATTTAGAAGGTGTTTAATTATTTCCTCATGCGAGCCGCAAAGGTGACATTTAGAGGGGCCAATGAAGCCTTTCTTAAGATGGTTTTCCCAAGTGAGAATTTTCCTTTGATGGACAAGCCACATAAACAATTTTATTTTCATCCACTGAGGAGTTTGCCACAAATCTAGTCAAACTTTCCCAACATTTACAGAGTTAAAACTTGTGACTATCTGATTAGCCTCTTTGAGGTTATAGTTTCCTTCATTGTTCTTTCCCCATCTTAATTGGTCAGGTAAGGAGGAAACTAGAATCCTTATTTGCTATAAATCCTTGGCAAAGACCTATGCCATGACCTTCAAAGAGCTCTCTTCGTTGTAACTTAGGTCTTTCCATTTCCTCCATTTTTCCTTGTCCCTCCCCTGATCCAAGAAATCTTTTACTAATAGAAGACCTTTGCTGTCTCTGTCTCTCTTAAGGGCTGCTAGATCAATCTTGTTCAGGATGGGTTCCTATTACCAACTTTCCTCCCAGAAGCAAACCCGGTTCCCTGCTCTAATTTCCCAAAAATAGTGTTGCTGAACAATAACTTTGTTTTTCCACGAAAGGTTCCAGATGTGTGAGCCCCTGATTTGTCCAGTCATTCTAATGTGATCCCGTTCTTGCTAATGTTTGGTGTACTTTTGTGTCCAAATCTTGGCCCAGGGTACTCTCAGCTCCTTGATCCATAGCCACTAGAGCTTGGCTCTCGAAGCTTGACTTAGAGTTTCCGGACCCTCCAGCCCTAAACACCATGGCTTTTGGGCTTGCAGAGCTTGTCCCAGGCAACTAGAGCCCACTTATTTTTCTTTCCCCCCTTCCCCATAGAAAGTTTCTTTGAATGCTTCTAATTTGTTGTTTAATACCTTGACGGGTAGGGATAGCTGCAAACATGAAAATGGGAATGGCCTACAATACCGCCTGAGTGAGCACCAGTCGCGTTGGAAAGTTTAAAGCTCTGCATGTCCAATTGGTGATTTTGTCCTTAAGTTTGTTTAGAATTTGTTCCCATATTTGCTTACACAGAGGTTTTTCAGTAAGAGGAATGCCAAGATATTTGGAGGGCAACGATTCCCTTTGAAAACCAAGAATCCTGGTGATATTTCTCTGTATAGCAATATTAGCATTAAAGAAGAAAACTTTGGACTTGTTTTGGCTTACCTCTATGCCTACTGCCATAGTGAAATCATTTAAGATCTCTTTGATTGCCCTTGCCTCCCTAACTGTGGGTACACCCTACAACATAGTATCATCCACAAACTGTTGATGAGTGTTAGCCTCTCCATTCGGGGTGAGCTTGATCTCCTGAATTCTACCTTCAACATTTGCCAATTTGATTTCCCTACCAAGCCCTTCATCGTGAGGATAAAGAGGAAGGAAGAGAGTGGATCACCTTGTCTGAGCCGTCTGGAGGGTGTAAAAGTGTTAGAGGGAGCTCCATTAAGCAGAATGGAGAAACTGGCTGAGGTGACTAGTGCCATAACCCATCTTATCCAATTTTGGTTAAAGCCATAGGCTTTTATAATGGCTCTAATTTAAGACCAGTTGAGTTTTTCATAAGCCTTCGCACGGTCCAATTGAATGATCATAGTTGCTTGCTTGTTACTTTTGAGAGAGTGTACCACCTCATGTGCTTGGATGATGTTGTTGAGAATCTGTCTTCCTCCCACATATCCTGTTTGCTCTTCTGAGATGATTGAAGGAAGCAGTGGCTTGAGTCTGTTGGCTATCACTTTGGAGATGATTTTATACACCACATTACATAAGGCGATGGGCCTAAACCCATCTGGAGTAATGTAATTCTCCTTTTTGGGGATTAAAGCTATAAAGGTTGCATTCAGAGCTTTCAGAACCTTTTTGTGTTGTCTTGAGTCTTCCACCACCTCTAGGATGTCCTGTTTGACTGTATCCCAACGGGCTTTTAAGAAATCAACATTTAAACCATCTGGACCTGGTGCTTTTCCATTTTTCATTTCCTTGATCACGTCATTGACTTCCTCTTCTGAGTCTAGCATGTTGAGATTGTGGTTGTCCTCGCTCGTGACCAACTTGGCAATGTGCTGGGTGATCTTATCAATGAACCTAGATCTGTCTTCCATAGGCTCCTTTGCAATGTCATAGAAGTGTTGTACTACGACTGATTCCATGTCCTTGCGTGCGACAAGCTTCATACCTTGAGAATACTTTAGCTTTGTGATTATGTTATGTGCCCTGTTGGCCATAGTGGATTTGTGGAAGAACTTAGTGTTCCTTTCTCCCTCTTTGATCCATTGAATTCTAGATTTCTGTCTCCAAAATGTTTCCTCTTAAAGGCAATGCTCCTCCCATTCTTCCTACAGAGAATCAGTTAGGTTCTGTCTTTCCTCATTGAAGCCCTCTGTGATGTTGATCTGATTGAGTTCCTGGAGTTTTTGTTCAATACTTATTCTGGCCTTGATGATATCCCCAAATTCTTTTTTGTTCCAGTCCTTAAGTTTGGATTTAATGTGTTTTAGTCTCTGTTGGAGCATGTACATCTTGGTACCCTGAATATTCAAATCCTCCTTCCACCAATTGGCAATGTTACTGGTGAAATTGGGGTGAGAGAGCCAGGCATTTTCGAATCTGAAAGGCCTATTCCTCAGAGTACCCATAGAAGAAGCTTCTAGCTGTACGGGACAATGATCTGAGCCTCCAAAGGGCAGAACGGATGTTGTGATGGTTGATCCTGTGAGGATGAGATCCTCATAAACAATGAACCTATCCAATTTATATGCCACTTGGGAAACCCCTCCTCTTTTGTTGTTCCAAGTGAAGGTTCCATTTATAGTCTCGTTATCCACCAGTCCCATGTTCATGAGGAAATCTCGGAAAGCTTCAGAGTCTCTGCCAAGCTGTCTAGTGCCTCCTTTTTTTTCTGAGGGAGATCTTATCATATTCGAATCACCTGCAAGTATCCAGGGTATATTGGGACAACGTGCTCTAAGAGCTTCCAAGGAGGTGACCAGCTTGAGTTTATCAGCTTGCTGTTGAGGGCCATATACATTAGTTATCATGTATGTCTCCTTGTCACCTATAGGACTACACATCAAAGAAAGATAGTTCCTAGATGCTTCAGCATCCAGGATTCCCAATTTCTGTGGATCCCACAATGTGAGAATCCCACCTACAGAGTTATTGGATTTAACTTCCAAATAATCATCCTTGATTAACCATTTATTATGAATTTCCCTTATTTTCTCCATAGAACATTTTGTCTCCTGAATAAAGACCATATCTGGTTTTACTTCTTTTATTCTATTGTTGAGATTTCTCTGTTTCCCTTTACTACCTAAACCTCTAATAGTCCAGGTTGTAAGATTCATTAAGAAAGGTTGGTAAAACAATGACTAGTAAGATATTTAATCTTACCTGAGTTAATCAATAGTTTTCCACATTCAGTTAGCAGTTCATTCTATCTTTTCCTTCCTCTTTTCCTTCCTGACTTTTTTGGAGATAGTGTTTGCGGGTTCTCCATCATTTTGACCCCACTCTCCTTTTGGATTTCGTGGTTTCATTCGACACCAGTTCCCTTTGATTGTTCCATCCATAGATAGTGTCGTTGGAATCGATCATAATCTTCTTTTGGCAATGAGTCCACACCTTTGTTCTTTCCTTGTTCCAGAAATTGTTCTAGATCTAGATTTTCCTTGTCTAGAATCTCTTGTAGTTCATGATCCTCCATACCTGCCTCACTTGGGGTCATCTCATGGTCCTTGCTGATCTCCATGCAGCTTTGTAGCTCCTCTGTCTACTAGTTGTTTACTAGGATATCCTCCATTTCAGTTTCCATATCCTACTCCTTGGGGATGTTCTCCTTGACTTGGACTGTCTCCATGCTCTCCTTCACTTCCTCTCGGATTTTGAAACTATTCCGTCTTGTCTATTTGTCTTCGCTTGTCTTCTTATGTGATCTCTTATCCCCTTTCCCTTTGCTCCCAACCTTGGTAAAACCCTCATGATCTTTGTCCACAGAGGTTTTCCCATTGCTTTCCACATTGTTTGTGGGGCAGTATCTAAATAGATGGCCATGTTCATGACATTTGTGATAGATGAATGGTATGTGCTCATAGTCTACCATTTGCACCCATTCCTCATCATATAATTCTAAGATTATTGCTTCTGGAAGGGCTCTAGATAGATCCATTTCCACACATATTCGGGCGAAGGAAGTATATTTACCTTTGAGAGTTACCTCTGATATTTTCAAAAAATGCCCCAGCTTATTGCCTATAGTTTTTAAGGACTCTGGTTGCCAGTAGTCCAGAGGTAATCAGTATAGCCTGATCCAAACCGATATGGATGTGAATGTTTCACGTTCCGGCACAAAGCTCACCATCCAAGGATGCATGTAGAGTCTTGTCGTAGCATAAAAGTAAGGTCCCCCCTCAAACACTCTATCTTTGTCCTCTAGGCTCGCAAACACCACCGTGAAGTAGCCCTTAGAACCCATATGCAAATGTATTTCTCCTTTGGGCTTCCAATGGCTCCTGATCTAGATGTGTAAAGCCCTCTCCGTTGGCCATAACCCCATCAACTTGCAGATGATCACATGTTCTCTCATATGGTCTCTGTGCACTTGAATCGCTAGATCACTTAATATGACCCTGGGGATGATGCTCGATTTGGGTTTGCAGACTCCCGTAGTTTTCATATGAGGCATTTTCCTACTACTTCCTTCCTTCTCCCTTTCTTGACTCGATTTCTATTGTTTTTCTTCCTGATTCTAGATCCCATTTCTTCCCATTGTTTCCTTTCCTCTTGTTTCTGAAATCTTTTCCATCGGTGTTTTGAACTGCTTCCCTCCGGCCTCCTTATCTCCCTTCGTGACGACTTGACTGTAGGAGGGAGCGGTGCTCCCCCCGCATGACCTGCCATACAACCCTAAAACCAAACTCGATGCCAACTTCAAACCTTTCTCAAGTTGCAGAGCCCGCTAAAGGTGTGTTCCAAGGAGGTTTGCACAAATACTTCTCTTGAATATCCCATTTCGGTTAAATTTCATTTTCACAACCATTTCCAATTGAGCTACCCCAAGCGGACACACTGTAAGAAATTTGATTACTCTCCAATGCTTAATATTTTGAGGCTTAAGATGGATCTATGGTGATTTAAGAAATTCTAATATGGGAATTGATGTAAAAATAAAAATCGATTGCTTAATGAAACTAGCAAAACCACGCAAGGAAACATTTAGGGGCTAATATTTGTAGATGGGCTAAGTTTTCATGTTTTTTCCAAAAAAGATATTCCCCAAATTCCATTTTTTCTAAAAATTATTCGCCCAAATTTTATAGTATAAAACATTTTCACCTTAAATATCACCAAAATATTATGGAGAATATATATAAAATCATTAGAAATTTGAATATAGTTACAATGATATCACCAAATATTTTACAATTTACATATTAGGGAGTACTAAGATTCCCCAAGATTTCTAAACTTCAAGATAAATTTCTATCCTTAAAATTTTCCTTGAACATTAATAAAGTGGTTGATATATGTCAATCAATATATATCAACTACTTCATTAATGTGGTGTGCTAGTTCACAACCAATATGCATGGCACAACTTATTAGACCGTGGTTGATTATTGTTGACATTATCTAACTACGGTTAAAAAATGTTGATTAACGTTCACCATGATTGACAATGGTTAACCATGGTTGCCAAGGGTTATTAATAGCTGAAGATGGCTAAAAATGGTAGATGATGGCTGACACGGGTGACCATGGTTTACCTTCCTTGAGAATGTTAACCATCATTGGCGAGGGTTGACCATGCTTGATCAAGTTTGGCCTTGGTTAACCTATAATGTGACAATCTATTTATGTTATATGAATGTTGAGCATTGTTACATTAATGTTTATCAACTATGGTTGAACGTGGTTGATGTTACATTGAAGGTTGAAGAGGAATGACACGATTGACGACAACTAAGGATAGTTAATTGTTAATGTAAAAAAAAAATTATGCTACATTACTAAACGAGGTTAACTATGGTTTAACTATGGTCGACCATTGTTTAACTATGTTTGACCATGGTTGACAATGTTTGGATTTGGTTGACTACAATTGACCATGGTTTGAATATCACTTCAATATGATTAAGCATGGTTTAACTTATGGGTTTTCCATGGTTGACCACGGTTTGACTTTGGTTACCATTTTGATGATGGTTGACAATAGTTAATGATTATTCCACTATGATTGGCATTGGTTGACTATGGTTTGACCATGGCTTGAATATGGCTAAACATGGTTGATTATGGTGTGGTTGACCATTGTTTGACTCTCATTGACCATAATAGACTATCATTGACCATGGTTTGAATATTTCTTCACTATGTTTGATCATATTTTCTCTAAGGTTGAGCATGGTTTCACTATAGTTTCCATTTTAATGATGTTTTCTGATGGTTAACCATTATTTGATGAAGACTTTATATGGTTTGACTATGGTTCTCTATGCCTTGACTATGCTTAACCATGGTTTTATTATGGTTTACCATTATTTTACTATATTTGACTATTTATAAATTACTAAATTTTATGCAACATAGTTAAAATTTACTGTTGTAATCTCTTTCTTCATATATAATGTTAAGATTTTACTTGTACTAAACTTAGATATTTTTAACATAAGAAAGATTCATGATTTGTTGTTTGGCACTATGCAACTTCATTTGTTGTTTATCATATCATGACAACATATATTTTGTCCAATTGCTACGTTGTTTATTATTTGTCACAATGTTTATGACATTTATTATTTGTTAGCTTGTTACAATGGTTTTTATTTGTCACATTGTGATGATGTTTGTTGTTCATGAGATTGAAACATATTTCATTATAACAACATATTTTATTAATCACATCATCACATTGTTTACAGGGCATCACATTGTGAAAATGTTTATTATTCATGACAATGTCGCAGTATTTGTTGTTTAGAACAATGCAACTTTATTTGTTGTTTTCCATGTTGCAATAACATTTATTGCTCACCATATTCTAACATTGTTTGTTTGTCATAACACACAGAAGGTTATTATTCCTCTTGTTGCAATGATCTTTGTCGTTCAACACATTAAAAATATGTTTTTTGTTTGATGCACTCTAGAGTAGTCTATTGTTAATCACATTGTAACAAAATTCGATGTTCATCATATTGCAAACGTGTTTAGTGTTCATCACATTGAAACATTGTTTTCTATTCATCATGTTGTGATGAATTTGTCATTTATCTCATTGTGACAACTTTTTTTTACATCTTGACATTATTTCTTGTTCAACATAAAATTTTAAATAAATAACTAATTTTGTAAATAAATAAATAATTGTAAATAAATAAAAATTGTAACAATTGTTACACTATGGTTAAATTTGGGTTGCTATAGTTGATAATGGTTTGAATATGGTTGAACATGGTTGATTATGGTATGTTTGACCATTGTTTGAATATGGTTGACTATGTTTAGTCATAGTCAACGATACTCAACCAATGATAGTAAACCATGGTTGACTATGATTGCCTATAGTTGACCATGGTTTGAATATCGATTCACTTTGTTTGATCATGGTTTAACTATGGCCATCATTTTGATGTTTCTATACAACATTGAGATGATGTTTATCATTCACCACATTGTAACAAAATTTGCTAATCATCATGTTACAAAGACATTTAATGTTCATCACACTATGACATCATTTCTTATTCATCATGTTGTGATCACATTGGTTGCTCATCACATTTTGATAATGTTTGTCATTAGTTGCATGGCAATGTCATTTTTTGTTCAACATAAAAATTTAAATAAAAAAATAAATTTGTAAATAAATAAAAGCTGCAAAGAAATAAATAAATTTATAATAAATAAAAATTGTGAATAAATAAATAAATCTAATAAAAAAATTCTTTAGAATTTGTTCACATTAAAAAAAAAGTGAATAACATATATGACAATTTTTAATCCATGTTGATATTTATGAATTATTAACTTTTTAAATATTTTATTTATATTGAATTTAAATAATTTTAACATTAACCAAGTCAATGGTTTGTTGTTTGGCACAATGCAACTTGAATTATTGTTCATCATAGTATGGTGGCATATATTCTTTCTCACATTGTTACTTTTTTTGTCACATTTTGATGGTGTTATTCGTCTGTGAGGTTGTGACGATGTTTGTTGTTTGCCACATTGTCATGATGTTTTGTTTTTCATCACATTCCAATAGCTTTCATTGTGACGACATTTATTGTTAATTACATCATGACATTGTTAACTATTCATCACATTGTGATGATGTTTATTATTCATGACATTGTGGCATTACTTGTTATTTAGCGCATTTAAACATCATTTCTTGTCCATCATATTGCAACAAAATTGTTCATCATATTATGATCTTATTTGTCACATTCATTGTTATTCATTATAATGCAATGAATTTTATTATTTGTTACATTGAAATGATTTTTGTTATTCGACACATTGTGGTGTTCTTTTTTATTCATCACAATGGGATGATGTTTATTGCTTGTCACATTGCAACAACATTTTATTTTTGGGATGCTACAAAGAAGTTTACGATTCAACATATTGCATATTTTTTTGTTATTCCTCACGTTGTGATGAAATTTGTCATTAATCACATTGTCACAACTGTTGGCATTATGGCTCTGGTTTGGAACTATGGCACAGGTGTTGTCCTTGATGGCAACTCTCTTTAGTAACAGATCTCAGTTCAGGCTTTCAGAATGAAGGAAAATACATATACGTAGGTTCATCTAGACTAAGACACGTATACACGCGGGTTAGACATTTCAAAGGCGCGTATGCGTATACACGCACTTTCATGCAAAGAAAAGCGTGTATATGTTGGAGAATTTAATTTTGGTCCGTGGTAGTTAGTCCTTGGTATTTGAACCTATGGTTTTGGACCATGGTATCTCGTCAGAAGTGTTGACCCCAGGTATTGGGTCCTTGGTATTGGCTTATTATGGTTTTGGACCGTGGTGTTGTGGAAGGCCTAAAACTATAAAAGGGGAAGGAGATCATGTGGCAAAGCATCATTTTTTGGATTTATTGAATATCTGATATTGCGCTAGATCTGGAATATTGGTGATTGGGTTACGGTGCAGATCTAGATCTGAATGAAGGAGGAACCTGAGCGCAAGAAGGATAAAGTCTATTGATGGATCAAAATCTCAAGGCTTGAACATTGGTATTTCTGTATGATTTTGATCTGTTATATGTGGCGCACTCTTGATCTATAAATCTGATAATCTGGGTTAACTAATCACTGAATGTTTAAAAGAATGAATTATCCTTTATAGATCTGTACGCAGGTTCAGTGAAGTGCAGGTGCGTATACACGCTTTTTCTGTGAATGAAAGAAGCGTATACGCAGGTTGGTTGTGATACAGAAGCGTATACACGCAGGTTGCTGAATAGTGAAGTAGCGTACATATCTTGATTTATGTTCTAGCTGCTTCTGTTTTATTGCTGCAGTGTTCTGGGTTCAGAATTGGTGTTTGATTACAGTTACTGTGTTCTGGGTACAGTGGTCAGAGAAGTGTTTATTTGATTCAGCTTTTGATTGGTGAAAAGGAGTTTGGTTTATGCAGAAATTCTTGATGTTTGATTGATGTTACTTGTGGATCCAGTCTGAAAATTAATGAAATGAGGTCCCTGAAAGAAAAGAGAAGGTTGTAGCCTTCTGTAGGTAGAAGCATGCGTACTAGTATTTCAAGCTAGTACAAGAACTAAGGGGGTTGGAGCTCCCTTCTAGGAAAGTTGGAGAACGAGAGAGAGTTGTAGCTCTCTGCAGGTTGCAGCCTGCGTACTGGTAAAGACTGCTCCAGTACAAAACATTGTAAAGAGAAGTTTCTAATTAAAAAGAAGATAGAGACGAATTGCAGCAGGGGGTTTTCACCCACATTGGGTTTCCTCCTTATATCTTGTGTTCTTTTGTGTGACTGTCTTCTTCTCTGTTTCACTGTTTCTGGTACTGTTTATTTGCTTCTTATTCACAGATTAATAACTGACATATGAAAGATAAATCAAATTATAAGTCTTCTTTATATACGCGGGTTTCTTTATCTGTAGTTGCGTATATATGCGATTTTTATTAAGTGAAGTAGCGTATATTATCTGGAGTTGAAAAGGAAATATTTGACTTGATAATATTGATTCACCCCCCCCCCCCCCCCCCTCTTAGTATTATTTCCAACAATTGGTATCAGAGCAGGTCCTTCTGAAGAAGCCTGATTGCTTGAAGGAAGATCCTTCATCATGAGCAACTACGAGAGGGAAGCATTAATCAGGCCACCGGTTTTTGATGGGACAAACTTCGTATATTGGAAGGTAAGAGTTATTGCCTATCTTAAATCTTTGGGTACATAAGTCTGGGATATCATAGAGACAGGGTATACTTTTCCAGCAGCAACTCCTACAGATCCGGCTGAGAAGAAGCAATATAAAACAAATGCAAAGGCGATCAATACTCTATTGGGATGCCTATCACAATCAGAATTTGTCAAAGTTATGAAATATAAATCCACAAAAGAAATATGGGACAAGATTGTTCTGAGCTATGAAGGAGATGATCAGGTAAAACGAGCAAAACTTCAAACCCTCAGAATTCAGTATGAAAATCTCAGAATGTATAATGATGAAAGTGTGGCTAACTATTTTCTTCATGTAGATGAGATTGTTAATTGTATGAAAATTTTGGGTGAAGAAGTAAAAGAGGCTGTTGTGGTTGAAAAAGTCCTAAGATCTTTGTCCCCTAGGTTTGAATCTAAAGTTTTTGCAATAGAAGAAAAGGAGAATCTTCAAAACCTTCAAATGTCACAACTACATGGAATTCTAACTGCTTATGAAATGAGGAAAGGAGGACCATCAGACAGGAGAGAAGATGCCTTCAAAGCTTCTGGAAAAGGAGACTACAATGAGTCAGGACACATATCAGAAGAAGAAGAAGAATCAAATTTTGTCAGAAATCTTCAATGGGGTGCTGGACGATTCCGAGGTAAGTTACCTTTCAAATGCATTTCTTGTGTAAGAGTAGGTCACTATGCTGCCAAATGTCCTCATAAGGATAAGATTGACAAGGGGAAGGAACCTGTTAGATGGAACAAGAAACAGAATGCAAATAAGAAAAGCTATTACACTCATGAAGATAGTGATGGAATTTCAAATAGTGACGAAGATGAATGAGGTAATGATTATAAACTTTTAATGGCTTTTGAAGATGATGATTACATGGATGCTATAGATGAAGAAGGTTTTTATGAAGAGATGTCTAATCTCAAAATTTGCTTAGAAGAGAAAAATGTGATTATTGATTCTCTGCAATGTCAACTGGCTGAAAGGGAAAAACATCTTGAAAAATTGGAATGTGAAATTGTTGGTCTTAGAAAAGAGATTGAGAAAACAAAAGCTCTTAATCTTAAATTTGTTAAAGGATCTGAAACTCTGGATGAGATCATCAATGTGCAACGTTCTCCACTAATCAAGACAGGTCTGGGATATAATGGAGAAGCATCTCAAGCATCCACCTCCAAAAGCTATCTTGATGCAGCAAGGAGGAGCGAGAAAAGGCCAAATATAAATCATCAGGTAGATCAGGGATAGTTTACCTCAAGGACGAACAAAGACTATCAAGAAAATCGGGGGCAAGCTACTTTAAGGACAAACAGAAGCTATAACCAGCCACAGGTAAAATCTTCCCAATTTGCCTCAAGAATGGATGTCAGTAGAAACTACAATCGGTTGGATGATAGATTTGATAATCGCAGGAGTTTCTTCAATGGCCAATGTTTCTCATGCCATAACTTTGGTCACAAAGCAGCTCAATGTGTGCCTATAAGACAATCATGACTAGAGAAGCTCAAAAACAAAGAAATATGACTGGGATCACGAAAAGGACTTATAACAAATTTTTGGCCCTTGAAAATGAAGTGGAATGTTCTATTTGTAATAACTTTGGTCATGAAGATTCTGAATGCAGGAGCATGTTTTGGTAGACAAAGGAACAAGCCTCAAGTACCAGAACATGGAAAATAAAGGAACAACAGCCAGAAATATGTGGGATAGCTTTTTATGCAGAAGGACAGGAAAATCTATGGTATATCGACAACGGATGTTCGAAGAATATGATAGGTGATAAAGAAAAACTTGAATCATATACTACTTTAGAAAAGGGAAAGAAGGTTTCATTTGGAAATGATACCCCTGCAGCCATAAAAGGAAAAGGCACTGCTCAGTTGAAAGAGAAGGTCAAAGCTGGAAATGTTTTGTATGTTGATGGCTTGAAGCATAATCTACTGAGTGTCAGTAGGATGTGCGATCATGGAACCGAGGCAATATTTCGATCAAATGGATGTAGTGTTCGTGATCTTGATACAGGAAAAATAGTGATCAAAGGCAGAAGAACTCCAAATAATCTTTACATATTTGAAGAAGGACAACAACAATGCTATTTGAGCAAGGATGATGAACACTGGTTATGGCATCGGAGGTTGGGGCATCTAAGGTTTTCACAAATAAGGAAAGCATGCAAATACCAGGCGGTTCGTGGTCTTCCAGACATCAAAATTCCAGACAACACTATATGCAAATCATGTCACTTTGGTAAGCAAACCAGAACTAACTTTCCTGAGAAGGAAGGATCAGCCAGCAGGCCTCTTGAGCTAGTCCATACAGATGTATGTGGTCCATTTAGGACAAGGTCACCACGAGGAGAGGAATACTTTATATTATTCATTGACGACTTCTCCAGGATGGTCTAGTTAGGACTTATGAATCACAAAGATGAAGCATTCGAAAAATTCAAATCCTTCAAAGCCTTGGCTGAAAATGAATCAGATTACAAAATTAAGTGCCTCAGGTCTGACAGAGGTGGGGAGTTTACCTCAAATGAATTTTTCGATTTCTATGAAGAACATGGAATAAGAAGGGAATTCTCTACAGCTAGGACTCCTCAGCAAAATGGAGTGGTGGAAAGGATGAACAGAACAGTCCAACAAATGGCTCGTGCTATGCTTGATGAGTCTGGAACTCCCGCAACCTTCTGGGGTGAAGCTGCATTTGCTGCGGTTATTATTCTCAACAAAACAAATGTCCGAGTGAACAGCACTCAAACTCCTCATGAACTCTGGTATGGTGAGACTCCTTCGTTAAAGCATTTCAAAATTTTTGGGAGCAAATGCTATATTAAGAATGCCGATGAACAGCTTGGTAAACTTGAACCTAGATCAGATGAAGGCATTCTCCTTGGTTATTCTCCCCACAGCAAAGCATATAAGTGTTACAATAAAAGACTTGGAAGAATTGTTGATAGCATTGATGTAGTGGTTGATGAAAAAGGATACATCCCTAGGCAAGTAAATCATGAAAATATCGAAGAAAATGAAGACTACTCTGCAAATCAGACAGATGATGAAGAAGAACCTCAAGAGTCACCAGACGAACAGATATGGATTGAAGAAAAGACTCCATCCAGGTACGTTCAGAAGAATCATCCAGAATCTCAGATCTTGGGGCAGAAAGAAGCAGGTATATAAACAAGAAGAACAATTGCAGAAGCCTCAAGCTATTTGGCTTCGCTCTCCTCCACTGAACCACAAAATGTAAAAGAGGCATGCAAAGATGAATGCTGGGTCAAGGCAATGGATGAAGAACTTGAGCAGATCGAAAAGAACAACACTTGGGATTTGGTTCCTAGACCAAAAGATAAGAATGTCATAGGAAAAAAATGGATCTTCAAGAACAAGTTGAATGAAAATGGGGAAGTTATTAGAAACAAGGCTAGACTTGTTTGTAAAGGGTATGCTCAACAAGAAGGAGTAGATTTTGAAGAAACTTTTTCTCTCGTTGCTAGACTTGAGGCCATCCGAATGTTCCTTGCTCTCTCAAGCTTTCAGAAGTTCAAAGTATTTCAAATGGATGTGAAGTCAGCCTTTCTGAATGGAGACTTAGAAGAAGAAGCATACATCGAGCAACCAGATGGTTTCATTCTTGGGAATGATCCAAATCTTGTATGCAGACTGAAAAAGGCTCTCTATGGTCTTAAACAAGCTCCAAGGGCTTGGTACTAATGTTTGGACAAATATCTTCATCAACAAGGTTTTTCAAAGGGATCAACAGATAGTAATCTTTATATAAAAATTGAAAATGACAAATTGCTAATACTTGTTGTGTATGTAGATGATATTATCTTTGGCAGCAATGAAGAAGATATGAGTCAAAGCTTTGCCTTGGTGATGTAGAAAGAATTCGAAATGTCTTTGCTTGGAGAATTGACATATTTTCTTGGATTGCAAATCCAACAAAATGAAGGTGATATCTTCTTGTCTCAAACCAAGTATCTCAAGAAGATTTTGAAGAAATATGGCATGGAAGATGCAAAACCAGTATGTACCCCCATGGTCACAGGATGCAACCTCAGTGAAAATGATGAATCAGCAGCAGTGCATAAACCAGCCTACAGATCTATGATTGGAAGTCTACTTTATTTGACAGGTACCCGACCAGACATCATGCATGCAGTGGGAATAGTTGGAAGATTTTAGGCAAACCCAAAGGAAACTCATCTTCAGGCAGTCAAGAGAATCTTCAAGTACCTTCAAGGAACTCAAAACTATGGCTTATGGTATCCTAGAGATACAGATCTCACACTTCATGCTTACACAGATGCAGATTGGGCCGGAAGCATGGATGACAGGAAGAGCACAAGTGGTGGTGCATTATTTATGGGTTCCAGATTAGTATCTTGGTTCAGCAAGAAATAGAGTTCGATTTCTTTATCTATAGCTGAAGCAGAATATGTGGCTGTTGCATCTTGCTGCACTCAACTTCTTTGGATGATGCAGACCTTGCAGGATTTTCAAATCACTTGTACACCACCTATCTCCATCTTATGTGATAATACAAGTGCAATCAGCATTTCAAAGAACCCAGTCATGCATTCAAAGACCAAGCACATACCGATCAAGTATCACTTTCTCCTGGAACAAGTGTTGGAACAAAAGGTCAAATTGGAGTATGTTCATTCTAAGGAACAAGTTGCTGATATTCTCACCAAACCACTGCTCAGAGAGACATTTGAATACCTCAGATAGAAGCTGGGAGTAGTTGATGCTTCATCCTGCAGTTGAAGCTTGTCTATTTCAAAGAAAATTTGGTGTACGCGAGTTGGATGAGGGGCATCCGTGTACATACGCCGATTTATGCAGGTGCAGTCGTGTATATGGAGTTCTGAAGAAAATCAACAAGTACAGACTCTAGTTGAAGAGAGTCTGATATGGGTCTGATAGAGACCATCTGGCACAGGTTCAGGGGGAGCAGATAATCTTCTAATAATGCATTGTTGGCATTACCTTAGAAGCTCTTGGTTCAAGTACTCAAACGGTTTTGGTTCAGGTGGATTAGCTGCAGAAAGAAGAACAGAAGGAGAACATGGTTGCTGATATATTCAGTGATTGTCAGATGCTGCTGATAGTAGTTATTGGTGATTTGCATAGTCTTGATTTTTTCGTCTCTATGTCATGTATATCTTCTTTTTATCAAGGTCATGTAACGGCCTATTTTGGTTTCCCCACTATGCCTGGGATGATTGATGCAATGTAATTGGTTGTCATATGTAAATTTCTGATGTATCCCCACTTGGTTGGGTAGATGATCCCCACTTGGTTGGGTGATGGATGTATGTATTGAGTCTTTTGGTGATAGGAAGGTCTTTTATAATGTATAAGTCATGGTTCTTCTTGAAGAACATCTTTTGCAGATCTTGTCTACAGTCAGGGGGAGCATGGTCAGCTTAGCAGGTCAGAATTTTCAGCATGTACTCAGGGGGAGTACAACCCTTTGCCCTTGATGACAAAGGGGGAGAATGACTTTGAGGATTTTGGGTTGCCATCCAGTCCAAAGGGGGAGATTGTTGGCATTATGGCTCTGGTTTGGAACTATGGCACAGGTGTTGTCCTTAATGGCAACTCTCTTTGGTAACAGATCTCAGTTCAGGCTTTCAGAATGAAGGAAAAGACATATACGTAGGTTCATCTAGACTAAGATGCGTATACACACAGGTTAGACGTTTCAAAGGCATGTATGCGTATACACGCACTTTCATGCAAAGAAAAGCGTGTATATGTTGGAGAATTTACTTTTAGTCTGTGGTAGTTAGTCCTTGGTATTTGAACCTATGGTTTTGGACCATGGTATCTCATCAGAAGTGTTGACCCCAGGTATTGGGTCCTTGATATTGGCTTATTATGGTTTTGGACCGTGGAATTGTGGAAGGCCTAAAACTATAAAAGGGGAAGGAGATCATGTGCCAAAGCATCATTTTTTAGACTTATTGAATATCTGATATTGTGCTAGATCTGGAATACTAGTGATTGGGTTATGGTGCAGATCTAGATCTGAATGAAGGAGGAACCTGAGCGCAAGAAGGATAAGGTCTATTGATGGATCAAAATCTCAAGGCTTGAACATTGGTATTTCTGTACGATTTTGATCTATTATATGTGGCGCACTCTAGATCTATATATCTAATAATCTGGGTTAACTAATCACTGAATGTTTAAAAGAATGAATTATCCTTTATAGATCTGTACGTAGGTTCAGTCAAGTACAGGTGCGTATACACGCTTTTTCTGTGAATGAAAGAAGCGTATACGCAAGTTGGTTGTGATACAGAAGCGTATACACGTAGGTTGCTGAATAGTGAAGTAGCGTACATATCTTTATTTATGTTCTAGCTGCTTCTGTTTTATTGCTGCAATGTTCTGGGTTCAGAATTGGTGTTTGATTACAGTTACTGTGTTCTGGGTATAGCGGTCAGAGAAGTGTTTATTTGATTCAGCTTTTGATTGGTGAAAAGGAGTTTGGTTTATGCAAAAATTCTTGATGTTTGATTGATGTTACTTGTGGATCCAATCTGAAAATTAATGAAACGAGGTCCCTGAAAGAAAAGAGAAGGTTGCAGCCTTCTGCAGGTAGAAGCCTGCGTACTAGTATCTCAAGCTAGTACAAGAACTAAGGGGGTTGGAGCTCCCTTCCAGGAAAGCTGGAGAATGAGAGAGAGTTGTAGCTCTCTGCAGGTTGCATCCTACGTACTGGTAAAGACTGCACCAGTACAAAACATTGTAAAGAGAAGTTTCTAATTAAAAAGAAGATAGAGACGAATTGCAGCAGGGGGTTTTCACCCACATTGGGTTTCCTCCTTATATCTTGTGTTCTTGTGTGTGACTGTCTTCTGCTCTGTTTCACTGTTTCTGGTACTATTTATTTTCTTCTGATTCACAGATTAATAACTGACATCTGAAAGATAAATCAAATTATAAGCCTGCTTTATATACGCGGGTTTCTTTATCTGTAGTTGTGTATATACGCAGATTTTATTAAGTGAAGTAGCGTATATTATTTGGAGTTGAAAAGGAAATATTTGACTTGATAATACTGATTCACCCCCCCCTCTCAGTATTATTTCCAACAACAACATTTTTTCTTCGACACATTGAAACAACATTTGTTGTTTAACACATTGCGATGACATTGCTTGTTACTCAACATAAAATTGTAAATAAATAAATCTTATAATTTTCTTGATAATTTCTTTGAACAAAAACAATAAGAAAATAATGTGAATGAAATATATCACATCTTTTTCTCCCTATCGATATTTGGTATTTTTTTATTGTTAGCATCATAATTAAAAATGAAAAGAAAATAAAAAATACTATTGTAATCTCTATTCTCGTATATAATGTTAAAATTTTTATTTATATTAAAACTATATATATTTATCTCGATGGAGGTGATGGATCATGGGTCATGAGAGAATATAGTGTGCGAACGCCATGCTACATCTCGTTCTTGACATCATGTGGAATATCAAATGGCAAGTGGTGTGCATGCAAGCCCACATCCACATGAGAATTTAGGCCATCAATTAATGGAATTTATAATAGTCATGTCAATTTGGTACTAGTGGCAAGGTAGGTAGGTTATGTGACAATGGTAGAAATTTGAGGAAAATTTAGGTGAAAGGATGGCTATTATGTTTTCTCATGATTTTCATAGTGTGGAGTGCTCCTAGAAGTAGAGTCCCTATCTTAGTTCAAGGACAATAAGAATAATCAGGGGTGAAATTGGTCCAAAGCTCCAGAGTTGGAAAAAGGTTTTGAGCTTTGGAAAAAATGTTTTAGGCATTATGGCAATATTAGGGACAGATATCGAGAAAAAAAAAAGCTATGTCGCTATTGCAGGAACTCATGGTTGATTCTTTGAATTATTTTGGGTGATCTATGCCAAATACAAAACACCTTGTCAAAGAATTCTCTTGGCGATGGTTGTTTTCTTGATTTTAACTTTCAGAGTTGAAGGGTGTGTCGATATAGTGGGATTGTTCAACAAAGGGTGTTATAGTTCACCCTTTATGGGTAGTTTGGGGGAGTGGAATTGCATATATTTTTACCAGTGGGTGAATAATCATTTTCTTGGGCAGTTGGCTAGTAAATGTGGTCATGATTTATGTTTTATTTAGGACAGTAGTTTTGGCAGTTGTAAGGATTCTATGCAAATATATCGTTGTATGGTTTCTTTAGTTTTGGCACCCTACAACCCCTAGTTTGTATTTTCTTCACCCCATCTAGATTGTTAGGTGGGCGTTCTCTTTGTTGGGGTTAGGCTGAGGAGTAGTGACATGTTAGTGGTTTTTTGGCCTACCTTAGTTGTATTTTTACTAGCCTATGAGAGTTTATATGGAAATAATCCTGTCCAGTGGGGAACATGGGTGTTTGTGATAACTTAGGGGATGACAATATACCCTTGTTCACTTAGTTGGGTGACCAGGTGCATTACGAGGGTGGTTATTTTTTTAAAAGAAGGTCAATTGAGTGAAGTGATCATGAATCCCTAGCATGGTTGGGAGCGTCATGGGGTGGACATAAGAGGTGTTGAGGGATGAAAACAATAGCAGGGGAAAGGTGAAATAATTGACTCTTTTTTTGCATAGTCCCTTCCCTCGGTTGAAAATGTCCCTTCAATGGATGATAGTGTGAGAATTCTTTGACATATGAGAAGCACATTGGATCAGCTCTATCGAGCATGGAATGATGATCACAATGACACTATTGACTTTATGAACTAAATATCTAGGAGTATCTTGATCACTCGTAATCTAGGTTGACACACATGGAGGGGCACATTCACTGTGAATTCAAACCCCCACCCTCCAATGGCTTAGCTCTAGACCATCTAGTTCCATTAAATTCTGAAGATATTCGATGAGTGTCGATTGTATTTTAGTTTTGCTAGTGTTTTAGCATTGGTTACCAATAAGTTGATGTAAATCGTTATTACTTTAGTAATTTACTACATATTTTGGCATGCATATGTTGGCAAATAAATCTAGAAAGAGGGAGGCCAATAGTTTTCTGAAACACAAAATGACACGATCTAATCTTTTGTAGAATTGGAAAAACTTGATTCACAAAAAAGAATAAGAAGATATTTTTAGCATAAAAAAGCTTCACGATTTCTTATTTGGCACACTATGACTTAATTTATTTTTCATCATATTGTGAACACGTATATTCTTTTTCACATTTCTATGTTGTTTTTCACGTTATGACAATGTTTATAGTTCATCAGGTTGCGATGATGTTTTTCATTCATCAAATTCAGGAAATGTTCATTGCTCATCACATTACAAAATATTTCATTTTGACGACATTTATTATTAACCACATCATGAAATTTCTCATATTTCATCACATCATGATGATGTTTATTCTTCATGACATTGTGACATCACTTGCTCTTTACCAAATGGCAACATCATTTCTTGTTCATCATATGACAGTGACATTTTTTATTCATCAAACTATCACATTTTTCATCATCGTACGACATTCATTGTTCTTCGTCATATTGCAAGTAAGTTTATTATTTTCACATTGTAATGATGTTTGTTTTCTAACACATTGCAATGTTCATTCTTGTTCGTCACTTTGTAATAACATTTGTTGTTAGAAATGTTCCAAAGAAGTTTAATATTCATGACTTTGCGACATCATTTGTTATTCATCACATTCCAAAGGTATTTTTCATTCATCACATTGTGACTATGTTTATTGTTCATCCCAGTAGTCACTATTTCTTGTTCAACATAAAATTGTAAATAAATAAATAAATGTTACAATTATTTCTTCATAATTTGTTCACATAAAAACAATATGAAAGTGAAAAGTGAATTAAATATATCACATTTTTTTTAATCCATATTGGTATAATATATGGATATATGAAAAAAATGTAATAGGATTATTAGTCATGCATATTCAAATCCACTTTCCCTAGGAGATTCTGTTGGAAATTAGATCACTACGGGGGGTGAATCAATAGTGAAGCCACGTATAAATTTTTCTCCACATTATTAATATTTAACCATGCATAAACTGAAGCACACAAGTAGATATTAGAGCATAAAAAATAAAAATGAAATCATGAAAACCATTCAATACATGGAAATAAGTATATCTGGTAGAAAAACCTCTCCAAGGAAAAAAGCTACCCAATGTTGTTGTGCCGCTCAAATATTCTGTTATGTCAGACGATTATTTACATAGAGATTCAAATGGCTACTATCAAATGGAGACTCTTTCTCATGTGGATCTATGGACTACCATCCATTGAAGGCCATCACGATCAATGATCGTCGCCTGGTTACTCCTGAGCTATCAATCAACTCTACAGAAATTGATTTGTTCGAAGCCACCACAATGAAAGATCCTCACCCAAGTTCTACCGAACAATCCAACCACCATTGGATTGAGAAAGCTACTCAATTATACTGATTTCGCCAGAGTCCTCCCAGTCCACTCCTCTATGTGATTATCATTTCATACATTTTCATATAGGAACTGAGAACTACTCAACATGAGGACTACAACAATGTATCCTCAAAGCATGCAATCAAGAACTATATCCATAATCTCCAAATATACCAAAAAATGCAAAACAATATCAAAAAACTCTTGTAATAAAACTCTAATCATCTCCTCACTGGCTGCACAAAATACTGGCTGAAGCATACTTCATCTAACTTCTACAACACTTGTGAACTGATTCAGAAAATATGGATCACACAACCGTCACACAACTTGCACACAATCCTCCAAACTCACACTCACTGCACACACATGAGAATCAACCAACTATCATTGAGCTTCCTCTAATATATAAATGAATTGATATGCTCAACTCAATAATTACCAAGACATACTGAGCTCCACAAGCTCTGTTCATACACTTGGTTTGATCTTGATTGAACTCATTTACTTGAACAACCAACTAACTCCACTTTCCTTATGATATTTTTAACTTTGATTAGCTTTTGGAGGCCTCACAAACTTTTTCGACCATATGTCGAAAAGTTTCGATAAAAAATGTCATTATAATACCAAAATTAGTCGAGTCTCATGAGGAATGTGGATAAAAACTCATGAAAATTCCCAATCACATGCACAAAACTGCACAAACTCGATTATATGTCCTCAATCGCTCCCACAGGCATGCCTATTTGCGACTGTAAAGTTTTAGTTACTCCCATAACTCACCACCAATGTGACTGGGCAGAGGATGAAGGGAAAACACAAACAAGTCAGCTCAAAGCTCTACCAAGCTTTGGAAACACCTTCATTAGCTACAAAAAAACCTCCAATCCTCTGTGACAATTCTGCAACTGATGACATAGGCTAAGGACTCATGCAACATGTCAATGACACGTAGACACTAGTCTGCCAAACCCCTCATAAATACGAACAACTCCAACAACTCAAACAACAACATGTACAAACACCTCCAAACCTGTAACAACATCCCCAACACCTGTAGTAGCAGCATCAAGTCATCCAACTTCCTCCAACACTTATAGAGGCACCTCTAACACTTGCAACCAAAAATTAACACATGTAGAAACATATCCAATGCCTCCAACACATGTAGAAGCATATGCAACACTTGTAGCATCAATCCAACCTCCTACAATGACAATATCTTAAATCAACATGGCATGTCTAGAATCCATCTCTACTCAACCTTCAAATCCATGTTGACATCAATGCCAACCAATACAACACCAAGCCAAACACTCATCACACTCATCACACATCATGAGGAGGACTAATCATCATCAAGACATAAGGCATATGATGAACAACACCAAAACCATTTTGACATCAATGAAAACACTACAATTCCAACAAGCTCCCCCGTTGGCATTGATGTCAACCTCGATAAAAAATCAGAGGTACCTCAATCCATACACTCTCCAAAACTGAAGTTGCAACTCCGAAGCTGATATCTATCCATCCAGATTCTCTCCCCCTTTGACATTAATGGAAAAGGGCCATAACAACACTAAATACATAGCCAATAATGTTGGATGAGAGTATGACTCCACCCTATCATACACAATATCATGATGAAGAAAGGTTCACGTAGAACAAGAATGTACATATAGAAAAAAAAATTCAACTACCAATCATGTCTCTACCAA
Source organism: Pinus tabuliformis (assembly GCA_031772625.1). Classification (NCBI taxonomy): domain Eukaryota; kingdom Viridiplantae; phylum Streptophyta; class Pinopsida; order Pinales; family Pinaceae; genus Pinus; species Pinus tabuliformis. The sequence continues at coordinate 1,380,298,000 of CM062818.1, read as the reverse complement.
ATTCATGCCATCTCCAAAACTGAACAAGCTCCCCCTAAGCATATAATGGAGCTATAATCACACACTCCTTTATGTTGAAGCAACACATCCTCCTCACTTCAATAAGCCTCCTTTCCAAAAGCAAGAGACTACTCCTCATGAATATGACACTAACTAACTTTGAGAAATGACATACCATGAAGTACAATACATATACAATGCTTCATAGAGAAATTACATGGCTGTGAAAAATCCATCGGATTGACATATGACTCATCTACATCTATCATAAACTAGGACTTATATGGACCCAAGTTTACATTATGCACCCAATGTAATGGGCCTACATTAATTATATGCAAAATAAGACATGACACCCATTATCCCATACATAGCTAAATGAAAAAATGGGTCTCTCCATGACCAATGCACCCAAATCATGAAATAATGATAATACATGGCTTTTACAGATGCACACAAGTTTAGTCTCATCTATGCATACCCCAATATAGTAATATAACATGAAATACATGGAGTCCATGCAAGGATGTATGATCCATGCAACAGTAGCGATAAAAATGCAAAACATGGCATGTGCATCAAGTACACACCCCTCATGATAAATGACATAATATCTCCACATGTAGTAGCATACATAGAGTTACTGACAACATCATATGCTAGTGCATGGCCACTCAACACCTTGGCCATCGTCGTCTCAATAATGAAGAACCTGCAACAAAATTATGATAACCACTAGAAACCACCACCATGCTCCACATGTGCATCAATAACAAAATCAACTAAAAGTAGTAATAGAGAGAAACAACAATTACATATCCTCATCATCATGAGACTCAACAACCATCAACATAATATATCATCAACTCAAAGTATGAGCAACACATTAGTAGGCAATAATAACATCACTATGTAATCTCTCAAACAACATATATGTGTGGCCAATATGAAAATATACAAGAAGCACTAAGAAGTAGCAATAACATCACAATATTTGGCACTATAACACTATCAAAAACATAGATTCATGGTCTCCTCAAGATCATTCTATCATCACTTTCTCTCTCCCCATGAGAGAAAAAATCATGTAATAACATCCATCATACCAAAACATCATGAGAAAAAACATTCGCTCCATATATAAGAAACAATATATATCAACATGACTCAAACATATGAATATCCAACACATGATAAGTAGCATATACTCTCTCTCCATACAATAGCAACAGATTCAGTCATCTAATACATATCCACAACACGCATGATTCATCTACAAATGACATTATAAGAAATAATATGCATACTCTAGATGGATGAACTTCAACATATCATCTGATCTCCATGCCAATTAAAATATAATAAAGCATGTCATAACTATGGTCCATAAATTAGAACACTAGTAGCCTGCGAATTTAACCATACTATCTCATCCAACTAGTAAAGTGTGGAAATATAAATACAAATCATCCTGCATAAAATCAATGTCAAATATATGCATAACAAGCTCCTGAACACTGAAACTCTCTGCATGTCCATTTGGAAGCTCAAATTCTTCCCTTGAATGTATGATCTCCTCATCACATCATAACAAAGTGCATTAAAATACAAGGTTGAGGTATCTTTATCAGCATTAATAGAAACCAAAACATATAGGTGCTCCAAAACTATCAACATATGTACATGGTTGATCCAACTAAAATCAAACTAGAATAGAAATAGATCAAAAACAAAAATGCACTTCAATCCTCATGAAATCCCCTTGAACACACGCATCTCTAAAAATGCATATTTGTCTTCATTAACTCTTCAAGTTATGGATGCACATCCAAAAATATACATGCAAATATGGTGCTCCCCGTGAGACCATGCAGGCCTTAATTTTTGGTTCGAGTTCCTTGTTGCTCTTTTCTCCTCCAAACTTCCATCTACTAGTCCTCCTTCTTCTTGTGCAGTTTCCATTGCATATTTTCCTCTTTTTGATTGGATCTCTTGTAACCCATGGGAAATTTTCAATCCTTGGCCTTATGGCCAATATTTTCACACACAAAACATTTAATGTCACCAAGGAATAGAGGAATAACTTGATATCTTCTTCTTATCTAATTTTAATTCCTTCCGTGTACCTTGCAGTCAATATCCTTATGGAAAATATCATTGCATGAGAAATAATAACCATAAAAAGTACTATTATACATGATTGAGGGAGATCTTCTTTGCATGCAGGCTTGATGTAGCTTCTCCTCTGGCTTCTTCTTTTGATGAGATAGTTTGATCTCTACATTATTGAAAATTGTTGCTATATGTCTATGAACTCCATAGTTATAACATCTACCAATTTTATTCTTCCTCCTTTCCCTTCTTTACTTGTTCTTATTCTTCTTGCATGGATCTTGATTCTTATTTTTCTCACCACTACTAACTACTCCAATAATTTATGATTTTCTTGTAGATGCTTGAATGCTATTTTTGAACCTTTGTAGTTCTTTTCTTGCAGAAGTTTCTTCAACCTTCAATTTTTTATACTCATCTTCCAATTGTTTGTATTGCTTCCTCATTCAAATTTCAATATTCATTCCATTTTCCAGCTACGTTTTCAAATCTGAAATTTATTCTTTTTATGCACACTCCTTTACATCAAACATTTGTAGCAGCATCCATTGATATTTATTTTCAGCCATGAGTGATCAAATCTCTGCTTCTAGTGCCATTATATTTGATTTATATCATCTTTGTTACTAATTTCTTCCTGTTTCCCCTCTAGATCATCACTTGAGTCATCATTGCTATCTATATGGCTTTCATCTTCATCTTGTGAGCAAGTTTGATTTGTCACTACAATATGTGTTGAAACCTTTGCATTTTTCTCTATTTCTGAAATCTGTAATTTTCCTCCAAGATACAACCTTTGCAACTTGTCCAACATTTCTTTTACAGTTTCACAATGCTTCACATACAACTTATTAGATTTTGAAATTCCATGCAAAATAATATTTTTAGCCAAATTGTTAAATTCACCTTTAACTCCATACTCTAGTAATAGCAAAATATTTTCATCAAGAGATAGAAAATATGGCTCCAATTTCATCTTCCATGTTCCAAATTTACCTTCATGAAGCATTGGAATTCCTTCCTAATCCATTTAAAAAAATTGTAAAAATATGCCAAAAACTCCAAGATGGGCTCTCCAGCGATAAAGTTACAATCAAGAGCCTCACTCTAATACAAATTGTTGAAAACTAGATCAGTACTTGTGGGGGGGGGTGCGGGGGGGTGGGGGGAAAGAGGGGTTAATCAGTAGTGAAGACACTTAGAAATCTTTTTCCACATTATTAATATTTTACCATGCATAAACTGAAACACACATGTAGAGATTAGAGCATAAAAAATAAACATGAAATCATGAAAACCATTCAACGCTTGGACACAAGTATATTTGAACAATGTAAACTTTGAAACGGGAAGTAATATTGTTACCCATTTCGTAAAGATAGCAAAAAAGTCACCCGATTTTGAAAAGGGGCGATGTAGAACACACATTTTTTTGGAGCATAGTTTTTGGCACTTCAATTTTTTTTTTTTATGTACATTGTGTTTTAGAATGTTAGTGATTTGCATGCTAATTTTAAAAAGTGGTGATTCTGCATTAGGCCATTTTTTTAAAAGACCTATTTTTGACTTTAAATTTTCTAATGAATGAAACGTAAACAATTATTTTCTAAATTTAACAATTTTTTACACTTTAGTTTTTTTAATGTATTAAGTGTGGACATTTTTTTCCATGTTGCATTCTTTTACGCTTCAAAATTTTTTATGTCAATTTTTTTTTGACATAAAAAAAGAAAATATAAAAATATATATAAAAAAGGAAAAAAAAACATAGAAAGTGTAAAAAAAAATTATCTAATCTATTAAAGAATTTGAAAAAAAAAATAAAATTAAGTAACTAAAAGTAGAAACTTTTAAAAAAGCATTAACAAAAAGCTACAAAAAAAAAGTAAAATTAAAAACAAACTAAATTAAAAAAAAATCTAAAAAACTATTAAAATGAAGATTAAGATAATTCTTCGGCTAAAACCACATGATAGAATATTTGTCGACACGTTTCGAACCAACCAGTGTGGTTCATCATCACGACAAGTTGGATGATCAGATCTAGAATGCAGTTAAATAGTTATAGCAGAGCCTCCAACAACTATAATTATTGACCAAGTAATGGCTAGATTGACCACCTAATGGCTATATTAGACGAGGGAACGACTTGCTTAACCTGACACAGGGAAAAGGGGCAAC